>JARQOD010000006.1:429233391-429318305 GCA_033576555.1 Oophaga sylvatica | reverse complement strand
AGAGACTGTAATCATTGTCTTACCCATTACACTATAGAAATCAATTGTGAACTTTTTTCAATGATTTTTCTTTCCGCATGGAGGATCCTCACAGCTAATCTATGGGAGTTGGTGAACTTTATACTTTGTTCTTTTCCAGCATTATGCTATGTCCATGACCGAGGGTTTCGCCTGACCCAAGCTTTGTCAGGACTTTGCGAAACTCAAGCTAAATTGAATGTAGAAAGCTGCATACATGACCAATGCCTTCTTCACGCTGTTCTCCTGATTGCGGTGGCCATTGGCTATCCTTGCATTATCTGTTTCAGGAGATGCGTGTGCTGCTCATGTTTAAAGATTATACTTCAATTTTCTTTTTAAAATTTTGCCCAGCTGGGAAAGTTATGAAACTTTTCAAATCACTTCATTATTTGATTTGTCTTCATTCCTGTAAAAAAAAAATCATGTATCTTCCAAACTCCTTTTTCCCCCAGCCTGCCTTCTACTGCATTGATATCAGAACATACTCATTTGGAGAACAGATGATGGCAGTGATGGATCAGCCCCTGTCTCCTCCTCTGAGTTCTCTGCCTATCACAACAATCTCCTGCCGTAGCTTCTTCCCGGAGTTAGTGAGACACAGATGGTGAGATCACCCATCACTGCCATCATCTGTACTCCAAATGCAGAAGTTCTGATATCAGTGCAGTTGAAAGTAGCAAATAGACTGAGGAAACTAGGATTGGATGCCATGTATCATGGAATCATAGACTGTTAGAGTTGGAAGGGACCTCCAGGGTCATCGTGTCCAACCCCCTGCTCAATGCAGGATTCACTAAACCATCTCAGACAGATATCTGTCCAGCCTCTGTTTGAAGACTTCAATTGAAGGAGAACTCACCATCCTCTTGTGGCAGCCTGTTCCACATATTGAACACCCTAACAGTCAAAAAAGTTTTCTCTAATATCTAATCTGTATCTTCTCACTTTCAGTTTCATTCCATTGCATCTCATGTTTCCATGTGCAAATGAGAATAAAGATGATCCTTCTACACTGTGACAGCCCTTCAGATATTTGTAGACAGCTATTAAGTCTCCTCTTAGCCTTCTTTTTTGCAAGCTAAACATTCCCAGATCCTTTAGCCGTTCCCCTTAGGACATACTTTGCAGTCCGCTCACCATCCTGGTAGCTCTTCACTGAACTTGCTCCAGTTTTTCAATGTATTTTTAAAATGTGGTGCCCAGAACTAGACACAGTATTCCAGATGAGGTCTGACCAAAGAGGAGCAGAGGGGGATACCGTAATTACTTCACGTGATCTAGACTGTATGCTTCTCTTAATACATCCTAGAACTGTATTTGCCTTTTTTGCTGCTGCATCACACTGTTGACTCATGTGCAGTCTGTGATCTATTAGTATACTCAAGTCGTTTTCACATGTGCTGTTACTTAGTTCTATTCCTCCCATTCTATAGATGTAATTTTCATTTTTCTTGCCCAGATGTAGAATCTTGCATTTCTCCCTATTAAATACCATTCTATTAGGGCCCCGTCTCACATAGCGACGCACCATCGATCCCGACAACGATATGAACTTGTCAGGATTGCTGGTGTGTCGCTACATGATCGCTGCTGAGCTGCCAAACAGGCAGCTCAGGCAGCGATCAGGACAGCGACACTGCGAGTAACGTCGCCTAGTTACCCGCAGTGTACGTTGGATACCAGCCCGCTGACGCAGGGAGCCTGGTAACTAAGGTACACATCGGGTTTCCAGGCGCTGCGCGGTGCCTGGAAACCCGCTGTGTACCTTGGTTACCAGCTCCCCTGCAACAGCGCGCTGGTATCCAACGTACACATCGGGTTTCCAGGCACAGCCCCGCGCCTGGAAACCCGATGTGTACCTTGGTTACCAGTAGATCGCTGGTCTCCTGCCTGCACACGCAGCGATGCATGCTGGCCAGCGGGAGACCAGCGATCAAAAAAAAGTTCTGGCATTTCTGACACGACCAGCGATTCACAGCAGGGGCCTGATGCTGGTACGTGTCAGACATAGCGAGATCGCTGCTGAGATCGCTGTTGCGTCACAAAACTTGTGACTCAGCAGCGATCTCGCTATGTGAGACGGGGCCCTTAGTCGCTGCCTGTTGTTCAAGCTTATCTAGATCCTTCTGAATCCTTTCTCTGTCTTCTCTGGTGTTAGCTATCCCTCCTAGCTTAGCATCATCTACAAATTTGATTATTTTACCTTCAGTTCCCTAATCTAAATAATTTATAAAAATGTTGGACAACACTGGGGCCAGGACCGAAACTTTTTTTCATATAGTGTCCATATAATATACTACTGTGCATCCAAATAATACTTCACATAATACTGCCATATAGTTCCCACACAATACTTTCATTTATTGTCCATCTAATATGCTATATCCATGTAATACTGTCATGTAAATCCCACATAACACTACTTTACAGTGTATAATTTTCTATATACAAATAAAAATGTCATATACAGTAGTTTCCACCAGAGATTATACTTCCATACAGTGTCTGTTAAGATAAGTTATATATAAACATACTCCCATAATAATACCATAGTGTTCATATAATGTAATAATCAAATAATACTCAATAAATAGTCCACATTATACAGCCGCATAGTTCCTGTATAATACTGTCATATAGTGTGTATATAATTTGCTGTATCCAAATACTAATAATGTCATATATTTCCCATGTAACACTACTATATACTTACTTAAGGATTGCAAATAATGCAGCCAAAGACTTCCCACATAATGTTTTCATATAGTATGCATATAATATACTGTATCCAAATAATACTGTCATATAATTCTCACATAATTGCAAAATAAAATGCCCATATAATATGCCATAACCAAAGATTACTCCATAAAAAGTCCATATAATACTGCCATATCATTCCCACATAATACTACCAAATAGTGTCTATATTATATATTATATTCATATATGTCATAAAATGTTAGAGAATGTTCATGTTAATTTTTTGTTTTCAGAAATTAAGACAAATTCGCTAATAAAGTGATTTGCAAAGTTTTATAACTTTCCAAGTTGGATAAAGTTCTAAAAAAAAAAAAAAAAATTATTTAGAGTATAGAGATATTTAATGGATATCCTGTGCCATAAATGTTTAAAATGGAGAGAAACCCCTTTAAGAGAGAAGTCAGACATAGACAAGTATTACCGGGGTATAATGTGCTCATCATCACCCACCTCATTAATATAACATGTATGTAATAGGTGCTAGTCCTGGTAAAGAAAGGTATTGTGTGCGTGGTCTATCCTGGCCCCGGGGGTCCGGTACGGGGACATTTCAATACTAAAACTTTAATGGTTTCACTTCTATCATTGATCAGTTATCCTCCCTGGGGGTAACGAGTCCGGGGGATGGGGGGATGCTGACATCAGTGCTTGTACTGGGGGGATGAATGATTGACAGCTGATCCCTGGGGTCCGGCCTGAAGCTGGACGGAGAACTGTCCACTGCAGACCCTAATACAATGTATGTCTGTGCTCAGGATGAGCTGCAGAGCTGAGGATGGCAGTTTTGCACTTATGGTGATAGAACAATGACCGGCTCCTTTTTTCCTAAAATTCACCGAAAAGACGCAATCGTGTTTTTAGTTGCAGAATTCCAACTTTTCAATACTAAAAATGGTAGAAAATCTATCTACTGGCTAACATGGTACAAAGATACACATCTTTCCTGTAAAAAAAAAAAGTTGGAACTTGAATTAAATTTATTTTTCTTGTCCCCTGTTATCAGCCATTACAGGGTCTATAGAAGCTGACTGATGGTCTACAAACATCTTTGCCCCGGTGCTGAGGACCTGCAGACCCATGTAGATCTCCGGTAGCGTCTTATGATGGTGCAAAAGTGCCATAAGTTGTCAAATTTCACTTTAGTGCCCCTTTAATTGTCAGATATGAGGACCTTTAAGTGCAGAACTAATTGGTGTAAAGTCTTAGAGGAAGTGGTTAAGTCTTCTAACAGCTGAGATTGGCCCCAACAGATGGTTCACATTTAGGTCTGACACTTCAGGGTCTAATTATCACATACACGACAATAAAGAGATGGTAGAACTCAAGGACCCTCATCATGTGGAGAGCACACAGCACTGGTAGACCCCCCCCTGCTCTGCTGGGAGAGGACATCCCACCACTGTACTCAATGCCCAATGCCCACTGATGCCCCATTGTTCTACTTATCCCTTCCATGTCTATTCGACTTTTACTATGACAGCCCCAAACAACTGCACTCAGGGTCTAATGGGCCCACTATAAAATCACCTTGTTTGTCAGTAGGACTTCAGAGGTGACCTGCGACCCCCAATCATAAAATTTTATAAGGCCCGGAGGGGGCAATAAAGAGTCAAAAAAAGAATGTGACGGGGCAAGGATGGTGACCAGTATGGACTGGTGTAATAAGCAGATGACGGTGTATAGCACTGATACAATTTATATAAGAAACTGCATAAATAAAAGCTGGACGAGTGCACCCTATTTAAAGGGGTTGACCACTATATACCTTTGGGAATTAAATAAATGTTAAAATACACAATACTTAGCCCTTTAAGCCATCGTTACAGTCCGTACATGTGATCAATTATCGCCTGTGACCAGTCATTGACCTCAATGGTGATACCGCTCCATCCAAGCTCGTGACTGCGGCGGCCACTTCCGTAATTCTGGGTAGGCTGGTGTCTGATGCTCAATAATCTGATATTGATATCCTAACCTAAGGATGACACCTAAGAAAACATGAACAATGCCAGGGTCTATTGGCAGGGTCAGTATTCCTTGGCCACCAGGCTGACGACCTCCTACCTGTCAAACTTCTCTGCATTTTTAATTATTTATAGTTGTAGGGCATCAAAAAACATTGGGGATGTTGGCAGGTAGGAGGTGAGTTGCTGGTAGCCCACCGCCTCTCTCCATAATCGTCATCATCGATACCTCATTGATCGTGAAGGTATATTTGCAGCCAGATTTGGAACATCTAGGAAAAGCCACTTGACCATTTCCCAGAGACGTCTCAGCACTTTGACTCTTGAGTTAATGGAAATGTTTTCTACATCCCTGAGTGTTGTCTCCATGTTTGAGCTCCGACTCAAACAAGTGGAAGAAATAACGAGCCCTTGTCTCGACAAATAAGCAAGAAGACGATGGAGTTTAGGTAGAGCAGAGGTTAGCACTAATGCATTGATGTGAGAAAAGCACCGAAGCGTGGAGATATTGGCCTTGGAGATAGAGGCTATTGTTAGGCCCTGCCGTAATTTCCGCTTCTTGAACCTGCTAGCATTTACCTAGTGATCTGTAAATATTCACTGGGATCAGAGGATGGAGGAAAGGATAAAAGAACCACCAGAAGAGGAAGGAAAAAGAAGGAACGAAGGAAGAGAAAGGGAGGAAAGAAAGAAAAAGGAAGGAAAGAAAGTAAGGAAGGAAATATGGAAGGAAGGAATAAATTCTTATAGGTGATTTATTGTTTAGGAGTTTGGTGGCAACTTCTATAGGAACAGAAGTCACTGGCTGGTTGTCAGTGACAGAGCAGGAGTATTTAACATCAGGCGCTATGACTATGACTCTCGCACTGATATTTGCAGGTTGGAGTAAATGTTGTAAACAAAATTTAGCTCCCGGCAATCAATGTGTCCTGATCAAGCAGAAGAACCTCCGGTGTGAGTTGTGTCTGGACTCTTTGCTCCAGTTATGTCCCAGTTCAGACCAGTGGCCGTGCTGAGAACAAACACTTATGGTACTTACCCCATCGTGGAAACTAGAAAACAGTCTCCAGGATTAGCGCTGTTCTGAGAACGTGTGGCCACATCTAAGGCCAAAAGCCACCATTAACTAAGAAATATTTTTATTAATTCAAGATGAATTTGTGGGAAGTCAAAAAACGAGAAATTTTTGAAATCTGCCATCACATCCTGATGATTGTGGATCCCAAGAGTTTTCAACTTCATGTTTATTGGGTCGTTGCAATAAGTTAGGATTACCACCCAAGATGTCCAGAAATCACAGGAAGATGGCCGGTCCTCCCAGTGATCTGCTCCCCGTCACTGACTGTTCCCTTGATACCCTAAATGGCTGTATAACATTTTTTAGGGGATAGTTGGGGACCAAGAATGAGTGGACCAGTGGAAGTTCAGGTTCTGGTACTAGACCCGAACCTTAGTCCAAAGTTTGGTTTGGGTACCAGAACTGTACCCGGAATGCCGAACTGTGCCATGGGCTTCCTGGAGAAGGCCGTGTTGGGTGTTTAGTGCTGGACACTAACTGTCCGGTACGATCCCAGAACTTTTAAGTTTGGGTTCTCTCATCTCTATGTAGGACGATACCTCCAGGATTTAAGATGATTTTTAGAAAATGTCCTTCTAATTTCTCTTGTTTCAAGCCGGTTATAATATGGAGGCGGTGAGTTCTTTGTTGCTGCATTTCCCCGAGCGCAGCACTGCTGACCTGTGACCCTCGGCACAGAGATACCAGACCAGAGGGATTTATAATAGAGTAAAAATCCAATACTCCTAAAATGGAAAATGCCAAAACTTGGTTTCAACGAGAAAGCCCAAAAGGCTAAAACATGAATATTTAATAGGCCATTAGAGCAAATGAGAGACAATACGCAGAACACCAGCAATAGAAGTCCGAATCATCTATATATATACTTTACCCACTAATATAGCGCCATCATATGCCACAGCGCTGTACATACATTATCATCACTGTCTCCATTGGGGCTTACAATCTCAATTTCCTATCAGTATGTATTTGGCATATAGAATGGAGTACCCGGAGGAAACCCACGCAAACACGGGGAGAACATACAAACTCCTTGCAGATGTTGTCCTCCATGGGATTTGAACTCACAAATCGAATTTCCAGAAATTTGGATTAGCTAGAATCTGAATTTTAGGAAATTCTAAACAAACTTTTACTTTTAGAATTGGTTTGCTCAATATGCAATACTTTATTTCCCCTGCAGGGGTGCTGCAGAAAAAATAATCACCTGATATTAAGTTTCTTCTATATCATTCCTAATCACTTGGGGTTTCAGTAGGCAAAATATCAAAAACAGAAATTCCTCAATGGTTGCTCATGCATCTGGATCCAAACAGGCAAGAAACACACTTTTTATTGTATATTTTCTTTTTTTTTACCCTTCCCTTTAAATTGTCCACATTTGTTGATGTTTTCCCCGGTGTTTGAGGATCCTGACATCAGGCTTTCACGTTTCGTACCTTCCCCAATAGCTGTTGTATAGAAAGGAACAATGGGACTGATAGAAGCAGATACAGTCTGTCATCCCAGCTTTTACAGCGGCTGATCACAGCTGATGTTTTGATCCTTTGTGTCGGTCTTGCAGGTACTTGCCTGCGGAGAGCGGCCAGGAATTAAAATCCAAATCCTTATTATTCGGATGGTTGTTTTGATGTCATCATATGTGGAAAGCCCGGGGGGGGGTGATTCATTTCCCCCGTTATTCTGTTAGGTACTCAGGCAACTTCTTTTTTTTTAAAGGGGCGCTCCACTTTATACGAGATTTAAACTAAAACGGCTTAGGCAATAAAACTGCTGAACCACACGCTATGCTTTTTTTTTATTTTTCCATGCCGTTAATTCCCAAAATGACAGTTTTATTAATTTCTATTAAGACACAAGTAGGAAGAGAAGTTAGCTACTTCCTCCCTCACTGAACTACATTTCCCAGAATTCCTTCTTATAAATTGGAGGGGTAGCACAGCTTCGTCCCCGAGACCCGCAAACAGACATGGTGGTGGAGTCGGCATACTCATGTCCCCACAATGCACTTTCCAGGTCATCCCCCCAATTCCATCACTCTCATTCCCTTCTTTTGAGGTCCACACCATCAGGCTCTTCCATCCCCTCTCCCTCAGAGTAGCGGTCATATATCGGCCCCCAGGCTCGCCCACCCAGTTCCTTGACCACTTCTCTGCCTGGCTGCCGCACTTCATGTCCTCAGAACTACCAACCCTTATCCTTGGAGACTTCAACATCCCCATTAACAGCCCTACTTCCACATCTGCATCTCAGCTTCTATCACTAACCACTTCTCTAGGCCTCTCACAGCTTTCAACCTCTGAGACACACAAGGATGGTAACACCCTTGACCTGGTCTTTGTCCGCCTCTGTTCAATCTCCCACCTAAATAACTCATCGCTTCCAATCTCTGACCACAACATTCTCTCCTTCACGCTCACAAATCCTCCACCACCCCAGCGCACTCCTACCTACCACACATTCAGAAATCTACAAGCCATTAACCCTCAGACACTTTCAGACTCCCTACACTCATCGCTGTCCCCAATCTCCTCTTTTTCCTGTCCTGATCTGGCTGTTCATCACTACAATGACATTCTTAAAAGCACCCTTGACCAAGTAGCACCGCTCACCCTCAGAACCTCCAAACACACAGTAAAACAGCCCTGGCTCACATTGCAAACTCAACTTCTTCAGCGATGCTCTAGGAGTGCTGAACGCCTCTGGAGAAAAACCCGCACACCAGAAGACTTCATCCACTTTAAATTCATGTTAAGAACTTATAATGCTGCCCTTCATCTTGCCAAACAGACCTACTTCACCACCCTGATCTCCTCACTAGCCAACAACCCCAAGAAACTTTTTGACACTTTTCACTCCCTCATCAGGCAAAAATCACAAGCCCCTATCACAGACATTTGTGCTGACGACCTGGCCTCCCACTTTATAGAAAAAATAGATACTATCCGTCAGGAAATCTGCTCTCAACCACCAAGTGCTGTGACTCCCATCCCTCCCTGCATTTCCCCTGGCTCACTTTCCACATTTGATCCCATCACAGAAGAAGTCTCCAGTCTCCTCTCCTCCTCTCGTCTGACTACATGCACTACCGACCCCATTCCCTCACATCTCCTCCAGTCTCTCTCTCCAGTTGTCACAACTCACCTAAGTACAATCTTTAATCTCTCACTCTCCTCTGGCATTTTTCCATCCTCCTTCAAACACTCCATCATTACTCCACTACTAAAGAAATCCGCTCTCGACCCTTCCTGCACAAACAACTACAGACCGGTCTCCAATCTCCCCTTCATCTCTAAACTTTTGCAGCGCCTAGTCTACTCCCGCCTTACCCGTTACCTCTCCAATCACTCCCTCCTAGACCCTTCACAGTCCGGCTTCCGCCCCCTACATTCGACCGAAACTGCACTCATCAAAGTGACCAATGACCTTCTGACAGCAAAACGTAACGGTGACCACTCTCTGCTCATTCTTCTCGACCTTTCTGCAGCTTTCGACACGGTTGACCACCGTCTCCTACTATCTAGGCTCCAGTCACTAGGTATTAAGGACACTGTTCTCTCCTGGTTCTCCTCCTATCTTTCTGACCGCTCCTTCAGTGTTTCGTTCACTGGCTCCACGTCATCTCCTCCTGTCGGTGTACCCCAGGGCTCAGTCCTTGGCCCCCTTCTCTTCTCTCTTTACACGGCCCCAATTGGACAGACCATCAGCAGATTTGGCTTTCAGTACCATCTTTATGCCGATGACACACAACTATACACGTCATCCCCCGACCTTACCCCCGCTGTACTACAGAACACCACCGGACTGTCTGTCTGCAGTCTCCAACATCATGTCCGCTCTCTATCTGAAACTTAACCTCTCCAAGACTGAACTCCTTCTGCTCCCGCCATCTACTAACCTCCCTAAATCTGACATTTCCCTCTCTGTGGCGGCACCATAATAACACCCCGGCAGCAGGCTCGCTGTCTGGGTGTTAGGTTTGACACCAATCTCTCCTTCACCTCCCATATACAATCTCTTGCCCGCTCCTGCCGTCTACACCTAAAGAACATCTCTAGAATCCGCCCTTTTCTCACCATGGAAACAACAAAAACCCTCACTGTAGCATTGATCCACTCCCGCCTGGACTACTGCAACGCTCTATTACTTGGCCTCCCCATTACTCGACTATCCCCTCTCCAGTCCATCTTTAATGCAGCAGCCAGGGTCATCCATCTGGCTAATCGGTACTCGGACGCGTCCGCTCTTCGCCAGTCCTTACACTGGCTGCCCATTCATTATAGGATCCAATTCAAAGTACTGGTTCTCACCCACAAAGCTCTCCACAGTGCAGCACCCCCCTACATCTCCTCCCTCATTTCTATCTATTGGCCTAACCGACTGCTGCGCTCTGCAAACGACTTTCGACTAACCTCTGCACTAATCCGTACCTCCCACTCCACCTCCAAGACTTCTCCCGCGCTGCGCCAATCCTCTGGAATGCTCTACCCCAAGAAATTAGGACTATCCACAATTTGCATGGTTTCAGGCGCTCCCTCAAAACACATTTGTTCAGAGTGGCCTATCACATTCACTAATCAAAGTCGTTCTATGTTTAAGTGTGTATGTGTAGCCCATTCACTACCTCCATCCATCCCTCACTCCCTCAAGATGGCTGGACCATCATTGTAAATGCACCATTGTATATACACACCTGTACTTTGGAGCTCCCCCACCTCATTGTAGATTGTAAGCTCTCACGAGCAGGGGCGGCTTATTTTGCTTTAATTATTGTATTGTTAACGTTGTTACTTATGACTTATGTTTTGAAACTGTTAAACTGTAAAGCGCTGCGGAATATGTTGGCGCTATATAAATAAAGATTATTATTATTATTATTAGATAATGAAGAGTTACTTGATTCTCTAATCTGCTTTCTGAATCATTTTTTCGTAGGTTTTCAAGATCTCTGCTGGCTGTGATCCTATGGGAATCTTAATTGTGTACCTAAAGCCCCGGGGAAAAAAAAGTCCAAATGCGTATCCTTATGGCTGAGCAGTCCCTTGTGCCAAATTAGCCTTTAGGGTCTATTTTTTAGCCCCTTTAGTGTCCATCTACAGCTTTTGGTCACAAAAATGTAAAAAAAAGTTGCAATGAATGACAATTGGGCACTGAAAAATTGGAAATTTTGCAAAAAGGGGCACCGAAAAGCACTGGGCCATTTATTGCCCTTTAGGTGCCACCCCATCAGTGTCCAGGTGCCCTCATTTTTGCGTTCTAAAACCCCCTGGAAAACCCCTTTAAGCAGCCAGATTACTACCATTGACCAGAGTATGTCCATGATTAGTGGTTAGTCGCTGACTACTGCCCAAAAGCTGACATTCACTTCAATCCTAACCCATTCCAACTGGCATTTTTAATGTGGACAGTCTTGCTTTGTGATGAAGTCACTGTGTAGGCGTGGCCTGTACTCAGGGGTGGGGTTTATGCATATACTCTTTCTTTCAGGATAAAATATGCAAAAGAGACCCTTTAATAAAAAATACCCTTTATCCCCCTTTTTATGGCAAGATTACCATAAAATGAAGTTGGAGTTTATGGAACTTTTCTTGAAGGATGGGAGTTTTTATTAATTTGGGGAGTTCCCAAACTAAGCAGGGGCAGGGCTTAAATGTTTTTTTTTGCTGACTACAGCCCAAAAGACATTAACTTCAATCCTAACCTATTCCAATTGGCAATATTAATGTGGACAGTCTTTCTTTGTGATGACGTCACTGTGTAGGCGTGGCCTGTACTCAGGGGTGGGATTTATGCATATAGCCTTTAAGGATAAAAAATGCAAAATAGGAGACCCCTTAATTTAGAAAAAAAATACCCTTTATCCCCCTTTTTATGGCCATGAAATAAGGTTGAAGTTTATGGTAATTTACTTCAAGCATGGGAGTTTCTATTAATTTGGAGGAGTTCCCAAACTAAGCAGGGGCAGGGCTTAAATTTTTTATTTTTTTTGTTTGTTTTTACTTAAGATGCAAATATTGATAAGGGTTTGTTAAACATGTATTCCTAGGTGTACTTGAGAAGATATCGTGACGATGGTGACAGCACGATAACGGGCGCGTATCACACCTGGCACTGAGTCGCGCCGCACCTGTTTTCTACCATTGAAAGTTCTTTGTGGAGTCCTTGAGATCGGCGCTTTTGAAGAAGATAACGCAGATATGTCCTCCTGTTATTCCTTACATTCCAGATATTGCAGCACACAAAATAACAACTGGCAGGTGGCACAGGATGGAAGAGCCGGGCGCAGAACTGTAGGAGAGAGAGAACCTCAGCAGCTGCCAGAAGTGAAAGATCACACAGCAGAACGTTGTAGCCTGGAGGGGAACAGAAAGAAGAGGTTACACAGTGTTTCTGTGCTTCATTCTCAGATTTGCATGTTCTGGCCGAGAACCCAGGGAAAAATGTGCAGAGATTACACCGAAGACATTGAACTTATCAAGAATTTTTTTTATAACGTCCACAAGTGATTACATTTAAAAAGGGAACCTTGTACAATCATCGCTACAAGCAGCGGGCACAGCTGCTACTGTACTTCTAAGATTCGGGCTGCAGCTCTTCTTGTTCTGATTGACTTCTGTGAGAACACAAGCCCCTCATAGGTTCAACCAGAAGTCAGCACAAGGAAGGGGGATTATTGTGCTACAGCGTGAGCTGAAAAAATAGAAATAAATTAAACTTTTATGTTCAAGGAGAATAGAAGTAATCTGCCGGGATAGATGATGTGAGAAAGATCTCACGGTGGTAGGACAGATGGTGCTGAAAGGTAGTGATCAGAGCGCTGTGGAAAAATAAATGATGGAACTCTATAATACTTTTATCTGTACTTCATACGGTGTCATCACTGTGCATCTTACCCCATTACTGTGAGCTCACTGTGTGCACTATTCCAAAAGTATGATGTTACTGGTGCATTATCCCATTACTGCGAGCTCATTCTGTGCATTATTGCTGTGCTATGACATCACTGAGTGCATCACCCCATTACAATGAGCTCACTGTGTGCATTATTGCTGTGCTATGACATCACTGAGTGCATCACACCATTACAATGAGCTCACTGTGTGCATTATTGCTGTGCTACGACATCACTGAGTGTATGACCCCTGAGTGTATGACCCCATTACAGTGAGCTCATTGTGTGCATTATTGCTGTGCTACGACATCACTGAGTGCATCACACCATTACAATGAGCTCACTGTGTGCATTATTGCTGTGCTATGACATCACTGAGTGCATCACACCATTACAATGAGCTCACTGTGTGCATTATTGCTGTGCTATGACATCACTGAGTGCATCACCCCATTACAATGAGCTCACTGTGTGCATTATTGCTGTGCTATGACATCAGGGAGTGCATCACCCCATTACAATGAGCTCACTGTGTGCATTATTTCTGTGCTATGACATCACTGAGTGCATCACCACATTACAATGAGCTCACTGTGTGCATTATTGCTGTGCTATTACATCACTGTGTGCATTACCCAATTACTGTGAGCTCATTCTGTGCATTATTGCTGTGCTATGACATCACTGAGTGCATCACCCCAATACAGTGAGCTCACTGTGTGCATTAATGCTGTGCTATGACATCACTGAGTGCATCACCCATTACAGTGAGCTCACTGTGTGCATTATTGCTGTGCTATGACATCACTGTGCACATTCTTGCTGTGCTATGACATCACTGTGTGCATTATTGCTGTGCTATGACATTATTGTATGTATTATTGCAGTGCTATGACATCACTGTGTGCATTATCCCCGCCTTGTTACCTGAGGTGTAACTAGAAGTCCCATTTATATAAGGGAGTAATTTTAGTTATCGGTTTATATAGGGGAATTTTAACTCATACAATTATCCCTAAAACTAGATTAAGGAATGATACGAAATAATATGGTGGAGCTGTAGACCTGACATCGCCTCTCATCCTTCTACCGTTCTGCCATAAGAGGTCTGACGTCCCGGAGTGACAGCTTATGAAATCTTACTAACAGCTCCTGGAAATCCCCCATTATATTGATGGAACCGACTCTGAAAAACCTTACAACTGGGGAAATCCCTTTAATATCTGTGATCCTGCTGCCAGAAATGAAGCTTCTTTTTATTATTTTTTTTCTTTTCCCCATCTGTGAACTTGACTGAACTTTACACAGAGATGACCTGAGATGGAATGTGACAAGAAAACAGCGGGACCCAGATGTCCCCGCAGAACGAAGCTCAGGGACGGACGTTCCGGTGCGGGCAACAGTGTAACTGGTTCAGTAGACGCCAGCGAGCCTGGTGCATCCCTGCACCTGCCGAGGACGAGCGCCAGCTGAATGATGGATGAGCAGATGCAACCCTGGCCAAGACTCCATGATGATAATGACTCATGTGCTCCTAAATTAATTGTTGTGATTGCAAAAACAATATGGGATTTTCCAATGTAAGAGTTAAAATTGCACCAAAAAAGCCAATAAGGAGAATGCAGCAGGTTCAACCACAGTCCGAGAAGAAGACAAAAACCCCGCTAAGGTTTCTGATCCAGTCTCACAAGGGGTTGTCCAGTCTTAAAAAATATATATTAGCTTATTCTAGAAACAGCACCACTCTTGTTCAGAGGCTGCGTCTGGTATTGCAGCTTCTTTACACTTTAGACAAGTGGATCATGAATGATGGTAAAACTGAAAGCCGGTGGTAATCGAGCCGCAGGACCAGGTCCACTGACCGTCATCTGTGGTCGCTGGATGGAAGCGGGGACATGGCGAGATGTCGTCATTGCAATGTGATGGCAAGACGCTGTGATGGTTTATCGGCAGGGATGCTGTCAAGTAAGGGGCGACCGCCGATTGACACCCACTATAACTGATACTGTAGCATAGATGATACACAGCAGCGCCTGGTGCCCACTGAGACCACGGACTGTGACCCTGGTGGCGCATGGCGTGCAGCAATGCTCTCAGCACATAGGGAGGGCATATCACAGATGAGGAAAACTTCCCAGAATTTACAGTCAAGAGATTTTTGCTCAAATTTACCTGGAAAAAAAATCAGCTTGAATTGAACTTAATAAATTTGATGCAAATTGAATCTGCTAGGAAAGGAATAATAAAAATAATAATACTCACAATTCCTCAACCTTTCCCACTCAAGATTTTTTTTTTATTTCTTCTCAGCTTTTAAGGGAATCTTTCAACAGATTTTTGCTATGTAATTTGAGAGCAGCATGATGTAGGGGAAAGAGACTCTGATTCCAGCAATGTGTCACTTACTGGGCTGTGTTTTGCTGTTTCAATAAAATCATTATTTTATCAGCAGGAGATTATCACTAAAGTACTAGGTGTCCTGTGACTCCAGGTCTAACCACGCCCCCAGTACTGATTAGCAGAAATTCATTGTATCCTGAAATCTGCCAATCAGAGTTGTGGGCGGGGTTAAACACAGAGAGCAGCCAAACCGTGTTATGGGTGGGGTTATACACAAAGAGCAGCCAATCAGTGGTGAGGGTGGGGTTATACACAGAGAGCAGCCAATCAGTGGTGTGGGTGGGTTTATACACAGAGAGCAGCCAATCAGTGGTGAGGGTGGGGTTATACACAGAGAGCAGCCAATCAGTGGTGAGGGTGGGGTTATACACAGAGAGCAGCCAATCAGTGGTGTGGACAGGGTTATACACAGAGAGCAGCCAATCAGTGGTGTGGGTGGGTTTATACTCAGAAATCTGCCATATAGAGGTTGTGGGCAGGTTATACACAGAGAACAGCCAATCAGTGGTGTGGGTGGGGTTATACTCAGAAAGCTGCCAATCAGTGGTGTGGGTGGGGTTATACTCAGAAAGCTGCCAATCAGTGGTGTGGGTGGGGTTGTACAGAGAACACAAACAGTGTGTGGCGGGTTATACACAGAGAGCACCCAATCAGTGGTGTGAGCGGGGTTATACACAGAGAGCAGCCAATTAGTGGTGTGGATGGGGTTTTTCAGAGCTCAGCATCCCTAGATCTCCAGCAGAGAAAACTGTGATTCTATCAAAACTACAGCACCCTGTAAAATAAGTGATCCATCACCAGAATCAGACTGTCTGCCCCTAAACCATGCTGCTGTCAGATTACATAGGAAAAACCTGCTGACAGATTCCATTTAAAATGCTGTAAAATGGCAACTAAACGGCCAACATTTTGCATAAGATCGAGCAAATTACATTGTGAAAAATTGCAGCAAAGCTGAAATTTGTAGATAATTTGATTTATTACAAATACATTTTCTCATCTCTATTTATTAGAAATTTCTATTTTGGAATGCAGGTGTGTTCACCATTAAAAAAAATCCTGGAAGTACTTTTCTTTCCGTAAAAAGTCATCCCTCTGATATTCCTCCTGGAAATACATGAATAAACTAATAATTGGGTGTCATCATTCCTCTTTATTACTAATCACACAATGGAAAAATGGAACAGATGGGGGATCTGCCTGATCTTAGGGAGACTCTTTTGACTACCTCCGATTTCAGAGCCAAGATACTACTCTTACCTCTTCATCTGTATCTTCAAATCCCATTATTATAGTCCATCCTTGACCAAAAAAGGGGGTTTCCCATTGGCACAAGCTGTTGCCCAATGAGGTTATACGAATATCATCAAGGGGGAGATTTGGAGGGCTGTTATATAGATCGTCTCTGACTCTGGAGGACTAAGCACGACCTTGTATTATATAGTCGCCCATTCATCTGGTTGGGAGCTATGTAGTACCGCATTTGCCCAGTAGAGGTCACTGCTCTGTGTGGCTATCTCCGGAGGTCATAGATGATCGCCAGGGGTTTTAGGTGCTCGATCAGTTGATCTGAATGGGCTGAACTGATGGAAAGTCTCCTTTTCGTGTAACCATAGGGTGCAGCCGGTGAAATCCGCATTCTTGTCATTTTGCCTGCAGCACTGAGGCTGATTATTATAGAACACATAAATACAATCTGTCATATAAGGCAATTGTTACCGTGTCACGATCATGGCGCAGAACCCGGGCAGATCAATATCAACAGAAGTCAAAGTAATGGAAGAATAAGTAACTTTTCATGTTAGATCCTTTTCCTCAGGAATAAGATATGATCTGTGACCGGTAACAGTAAATATGATCTATGGATTATAGGAGAGATTGGATTAAAGAACGACTTCCTGCCCGGGAAAAATCACAGACTCATTTACATATGACCTCCAGAAACCCGGACACCTAGAGAACAGGTAAATCAGAATGTGGCGAGCAGACAGTGTGACCTGCAGTGAGTTCTGCAGGAGGACTTCTCCTCCCATGGGCATTCATGATGACTGGTACCAGAATTTATGGCTGTGTTAAGCGTTATCGGATGCTCACACTCATTTATGTGAATGTAGCCGAGCTGCAACATTAGATATTACTTTTCCAGCTCTCTTATGTGCCAGACCACACCCCCGATGATCTTAAGATGTTAGACCCCTCCTTCTTAAGCTCTTCAGGGGTTGACCTCAACTGGACAAACCATAACGACTTGTCACACCACTCCTGGTGCTAGACTGCTCCTTCTCTTGTATCCTAGGTGTCAGACCACTCCTTCTCATGTCCTAGGTGTCAGACCACTCCATCTTTTGTCTCCTAGGTGTCAGACCACTGCTTCTCTTGCATCCTAGGTGTCAGACCACTCCTTCTCTTGCATCCTGGTGTCAGACCACTCTTTCTCTTGTGTCCTACATGTCAGACCACTCCTTCTCTTCCATCTTAGGTGTCAGACCACTCCTTCTCTTCCATCTTAGGTGCCAGACCACTCCTTCTCTTGTATCCTAGGTATCAGACCACACATTTTCTAGTGTCCTAGGTGTCAGACCACTCCTTCTCTTGTGTCCTGGGTGTCAGACCACTCCTTCTCTTGTATCCTAGGTGTAAGACCACTCCTTCTCTTGTATCCTAGGTGTCAGACCACTTCTCTTGTATCCTAGGTGCAGACCACTCCTTTTCTTGTGTGTCGACCCGCCACCACAATTGTGGATTACCAGGGCAATGGGGTACTCAGAGCCGAGCCCATGGAAGTCTATGGGGTTTGTCACAGGTAGCTGTGGCTCGGTCTGTGGCCCGGGCAGTCTGGCGTATGTTGGGGATATATTTACAGGGGATAGGTTTATATACAGTTCGTGATGCCACCTGTAGTCTTCTGGTAATTAGTACCAGCGCTGCTGTAGATCTCTGAGGGGATGGTGATGCAGCTAGATGTCGGGTCCCCTACAGGTGGGACTGGTCCCTCAAAGTCTATGAAGTTAGTGAAGTCGGGTGCAGATAAATAACACAGTCTCACACGGTCAGCGTCTTTCCATACCTTTACTTGTAAGATGTTCAGGCAGGTCCCAGGGAGGCTGATCCAAGGAGAGTGTATCTTGAGACAGCAGCTGGACAAGTTAGGGGCCTCCTTTACTTTCAATACAATGAGTACAACCAGCCTGAAGCGTAGTTCCCTCAATAACTCCAGCTAATCCATAGCTGTACTGCCCAGTCAGTTTTGTGGTAGGAGCCTTCCTGCGAGAGAGCTGAATTCCTATATTGCTGATCAGGCTCAAAGTCTTCACTCCCCTGACCCCAGTTACGTACTGACTATAAGGGGCTGTTTGCCGCGACCTAAGGTCCGGTAAATTCCTGGTTTTCTTACCACTATGCTTGAAGCTAATAGTGATCCTTCGGTCCCCAGTGACCGGTTGCAATGTGCAGGACTTCTTCAATCCAAAAGCACCTTTCCAATAATCCACTGTGCCTTTCGCCTTGTCCTCGCTGGTAGCATAAGCACTCACACTAGCATAAAGTCGGGTAGTTACTTCCTTCATTCACTTCCTTCAAAGTTAGTTACAGATTCTCAGTTATCACTAGGCAGGAGCACGTCTCTGAACCTTTCACTGTCCTTGAGACAGGTGACTGAAGTCTTTCTGCACTAATCTCCTTCTCCTCAGTCCAGGCTAGACCTTCCTCTCTGAAGTCCAGACACTGACTGACTGACCACTCCCTCAACAGTAAACTACACTACCCTAAGGGTGTGTCTAGTGTATGTTGAGTGAATGGGTATTTAGCATTAAACTGCTGTCTCGCCACACACTCTCCAGGGTACTGCGTGTGCCTAACACCAGGGCTACACATTCCCCCATGGTAAAAGACAGCACTCCCGGGCTGTAAAATACAAAAGAGACATTTTGTTTATGCATGAAAACATTAACAATAACATTAATTCGTCCCATCCGGGAGGTGAGGATATCTTGAACGTTGCAAACAATAACATTATATATAGAAATACAAAAGTATTAAATAGCATTCAATAAATATACAGTATTCTTGTGAAGGACCCGCACCAAACCTTCAACGTAGGTCCTGGGTGGGCTGCAGGACATCCAAATGCAGACCTCACTCAGTGCCACACCACACGGGTTTTTGTATTCAGAGGTAGTTGTGCTGGTTTATGTAAAACCAAGATAAGGCACCGAAGCGCAACTATATACAAATAAGTTCTGGGCTGGCACAGTCCTCAACCTCAAAGTCCATTGTAAAACCAAAGACACAAATATAATATCACATTATTATAATACTAAAGTGCAAACTTTTTCTGGTTACCCAGCCGGGCATTCTACGGTTAGCAATATATATATGCATTATACTCTTCAACTTATGCAAAATTTTGTAAAACATTCTTAAACTTTCTACAATATTACTTATGGTAGACCCTATAGGGATCTCACCGTTTCTTCTTTACTATTTATTCATTTACTTCTAATACACTTTCCACCCCGGGGGCTGGAACAATGCGATGGTCCCACAGGACCGTTCCTATTCCTGGGCCCAGTGCCCAGCACCAAGATCATCGACTCCACCATCGGGGTCTGTGTGGCTGGTGTGCACTGGGCTGGTGGGGATGTCGGGGGTTCCAGCAGGGTGTCATCATCGCTGGTTACCAGCAGGGCCGGTTCACTCCGGTCCTCTAGGCCGCAGGGCCCGTCCTCCTCTGGGGACGCTGCTGCAGCATAAGATACTAGGCAAAAAGCAGGCTTTTGTAGTGGCTCAATTGAGATCGCATCAGACTTTTGCGATGCAGAAATGGTCGCAGGTGGCGATGCGGAATAGGACGCACAATGCTGGTGTGATGCAGAGCAGGAGGCAGGTGTGCGCAATGGCTCAATTGGGGACGCACTAACCTGCTGCTGTCGCTGCTCCATCTCTTCCCAGTCAACGTCTGGCAACGACGGACAGGACCCCTCCGGTGTCCCTGCCGGGGTTCGATCATCTGCTGCGGCCTCCTGGCCGGGCGGGAGTTCCGGAACTGGCGGTGCCTCCTCAACCTCCTTCGCCTCCACCGCTTCACCGGTGGGATCAGGATTGGTACTTTCGGGGGCAGCCTCCGGTTGCTCCTTTGCCTTGGGCAGCAGAAGTTTTGGTAACTGGAATCGTGGGGGGTCGTTGAGGGGAGAGATCACCGTGTCCCACAGCCTCCGCTGCTCCAGGGTACGCCGGCGTCTCTCGATCTCTTCAAAGCCAGGTTGGTACTGGACCATCTTCTTCAGGCGTGCATTTTCTTCTTGAATCTCTAGCAACGCCTGCTGCAGGTGCAGGACCACGGATGACTCCGGTGCTGGTGGCAGCTTGGCTGGGGCACGGGGCCTGCCTTCCTCCGCTTCCCTGCTCGGCTGCACACGTCCTGCTTCCATGATGTTCCAGAAGATTCTCTCTTCTTTCTCCCACCAGAGACATCCGGTCTCTTCCGTGGAGGCTGGGTTTGCGTCTCCTCCTCCTCGCAGGGAAGGTGAAGAGGAGGCGGACCTCCTTTGCTGTAGGGCAGGATCGCATGTTGTAATAGCACTTTGAGAGGGCAGGCATTTTCTTCGCGCCACTGGGGGGTACACGCCCACGAAGGTACGCCCACCTTCTTCTCCAGCGCCTGAGGGCGCGAATATGGCGACAAAAATGGCAATTTTGGCGCCAAAAGTGAAAACAGTCCTTTTTCACAAAAACAATTCCTTAGGCACACAGGGCTCGCAATTCTGCGAGTTTCGCATCCTGTTCGTGACGCCAAAGTTTTGTGTCGACCCGCCACCACAATTGTGGATTACCAGGGCAATGGGGTACTCAGAGCCGAGCCCATGGAAGTCTATGGGGTTTGTCACAGGTAGCTGTGGCTCGGTCTGTGGCCCGGGCGGTCTGGCGTATGTTGGGGATATATTTACAGGGGATAGGTTTATATACAGTTCGTGACGCCACCTGTAGTCTTCTGGTAATTAGTACCAGCGCTGCTGTAGATCTCTGAGGGGATGGTGATGCAGCTAGATGTCGGGTCCCCTACAGGTGGGACTGGTCCCTCAAAGTCTATGAAGTTAGTGAAGTCGGGTGCAGATAAATAACACAGTCTCACACGGTCAGCGTCTTTCCATACCTTTACTTGTAAGATGTTCAGGCAGGTCCCAGGGAGGCTGATCCAAGGAGAGTGTATCTTGAGACAGCAGCTGGACAAGTTAGGGGCCTCCTTTACTTTCAATACAATGAGTACAACCAGCCTGAAGCGTAGTTCCCTCAATAACTCCAGCTAATCCATAGCTGTACTGCCCAGTCAGTTTTGTGGTAGGAGCCTTCCTGCGAGAGAGCTGAATTCCTATATTGCTGATCAGGCTCAAAGTCTTCACTCCCCCTGACCCCAGTTACGTACTGACTATAAGGGGCTGTTTGCCGCGACCTAAGGTCCGGTAAATTCCTGGTTTTCTTACCACTATGCTTGAAGCTAATAGTGATCCTTCGGTCCCCAGTGACCGGTTGCAATGTGCAGGACTTCTTCAATCCAAAAGCACCTTTCCAATAATCCACTGTGCCTTTCGCCTTGTCCTCGCTGGTAGCATAAGCACTCACACTAGCATAAAGTCGGGTAGTTACTTCCTTCATTCACTTCCTTCAAAGTTAGTTACAGATTCTCAGTTATCACTAGGCAGGAGCACGTCTCTGAACCTTTCACTGTCCTTGAGACAGGTGACTGAAGTCTTTCTGCACTAATCTCCTTCTCCTTAGTCCAGGCTAGACCTTCCTCTCTGAAGTCCAGACACTGACTGACTGACCACTCCCTCAACAGTAAACTACACTACCCTAAGGGTGTGTCTAGTGTATGTTGAGTGAATGGGTATTTAGCATTAAACTGCTGTCTCGCCACACACTCTCCAGGGTACTGCGTGTGCCTAACACCAGGGCTACACATTTGTGTCCTGGGTGTCAGACCACTCCTTCTCTTGCACCCTAGGTGTCAGATCACTCCTTCTCTTGTGTCTTGCGTGTCAGACCACTCCTTTTCTTGTGTCCTGGGTGTCAGACCACTCCTTATCTTGTATCCTAGGTGTAAGACCACTCCTTCTCTTGTATCCTAGGTGTCAGACCACTCCTTCTCTTGTGTCCTGGGTGTCAGACCACTCCTCTTGTGTCATGGGTGTCAGATCACTCCTTCTCTTGTGTACTGGGTGTCAGACCACTCCTTCTCTTGTGTCCTGGGTGTCAGACCACTCCTTCTCTTGTGTCCTAGGGAGCAAAATCAACGAATCGGGATAAACTCTTGGATACAAACCAAAAGAAAAAAGAGGAACCTATTGTGAGATTCATAGGGACCTATGATGAGAAATATAATGAGGCCTCAAACATTTTGCGCAGGTATTGGCCTTTCTTGAGAGCAGATCCAGATCTAAAGGATGTGGTTGGTACTTATCCTGCCATTATATATCGTAGGGGGAAAAATCTTAAAGAATTTCTCACACATAGTCATTTTGTTGCGGATAAGAGAGCTGCTACCCCTAGGGCCGGCAGAGAAGGTTCCTATCCCTGTGGATCTTGTAATTTTTTGCAAGTATTTACCACAGATGAAAGACTTTTGGAATCCTGCTGATAATAAGGAGTATTACATCAAGGATAGCATTAATTGTAGGACCAAGGGGGGGTGTATGCTATAAAGTGTCCTTGTCCACGGTTATACGCGGGGAAAACGATACAGGAACTAAGGAGAAGGATCTCCAAACACATTAGTTCGATCAATATCAAGATAGAGACCCCCCTATCATCACACATGAGAGTGGTGCATGCTAATGGCCCACTGGATTTAAAAGTGTGGGGCATTGGGCATGTCACACAGGGCCCAAGAAAGGGAAATTTGGATAAAATTTTGTTACAAGAGGAATGTAGGTGGATCTTCAGACTGAGAAGTCTTAGTCCCCTTGGTCTTAATGAAGATTTTTCGTATTCTGCCTTCTTGGAGGACTAATGCTGCTATATGTCGTCTCTGTATTGTTTTTGTTGGTAAATTGGGAATATATACCTGTTGGCCTCCTTATTCTCCCTGTTTAATTTGTTGCAAATATAGGGACGTTTGTTGCCTAAAGGAACTATGGGACTTTAGCGTACGTGTTTCTTGCCCAGAAACCAATATCATCATTTACTTATCATTATTTGGATTCTAAGAAAACAATGAGAAATAAAAGTGTACTTTATTATTTATGTATAATTATTCCTTGGTTTGAATCCATTTGGATATCGTCCTTATTGTGGTTTTGTCCTTTGACTGCGCATGCGCTGCCTCCGTTACTGATGTTGCAGTGGTGAGTGACTGGACGGGAGTCCTTTGTCGACTGCGCATGCGCCGGTGCAGTGAAAGCGTTACTGATGTTAGCAGTGGTGAGTGACTGGACGGGAGTTCTTTGTCGACTGCGCATGCGCCGGTGTATCGAGAGTGTTCACCCGGAAGGACTTGTCTGTCCAATCCACGATAGTGGTAATGAAAAGGACGTGATTGGTAAGCGCTGATGATGTAAACCTATTACAGAGTCCGGAAGTGATGTGAGACTGGTATGTGCATTAGATATGATGCAAATCGCACCTCAATTATTATCATAATAACAATCTGAGCACTAAGTAGTGTCTCGGTGCCTCTTCTTACTATTTGGTGTGAATATGGAATTGAATTGAATAATATCTACATAGGTTTAAAGTGAATTTTTGTAAGAAGTGCTGTGACGTATAGCCTTTTGATTTGCTAATCATTCCGGACCCTCTTTGATGATGTCATATCATAGGTTTCAAAAGATCCGGTTATCCATGTGCCCACTCATTCTAGCCTCTAACCCTGATGAAGCCAGTTCGCTGGCGAAACATGTCGGGGAGGTCTAGAGAACTGTTTTAATTATCAAGCTAATTGTGTTGATGTACTCGGATATAGGCAGCGGCCGCGCCGATCCCATAAATCAAATACCACTATATAGGAATGAGAGCATAGCCATACCCACCAGGTTGGCAAAGGATACTTATAGGTAGGAGATTCCTTATAGTGGATACCTTGCACAATTGCTTGAATTTTAATGTCCTATTAGAAACAATAAGAGAAAAGAGAATGGATCTACCTGTGGCCAAACATTTTTGTATCCCCGGTCATAGTATGATGGACATGAAATTACTTGTATTGAAAGGTAATTTCACATCTCAGAGACACAGGAGAGTTTGTGAATACAAACTGATGACAACCTTTGACACTCTCAATGCTGGAATGAACCTATCACATGAATTTATGACTTTTTACATCAATTAAGGAATTTGCTCCTAGGACCCTGTGGGAGCATCACAAAACATTACCAGACCCCAATCAGAGGACTTTCACACTCCTTATCTATGAACTGGTCCAATATTTATTGCCACAACTGTTCATCCCTCTCCCACATGGATAGTTCTGCTTTACGTCACTTGTTTTATCCATTGCACTATTCCTGTGTCCTGTTGTGCATAAATATGTGATTCTTCAGATTTTGTGTTAGTCTTTGCCTGATGAAGAGACCTGAGTAGTCTTGAAAGCTGCAATTTGTTACCATCTTTTCATTTAGCCATTAAAAGGTATCAACCACTGAGGACTCTCAATTCTAAATATAATGTCCTATTAGTAATAAAAGTTATGTTTTATTATGATCTTTAGTTAGGGTTTAGTTGCCATATGGCAAATTGTGAATTTAGTTAATATCCTACGCTGATTATTGAGCAGCAATCATTGTACTTGGTGTCAGACCACACCTTCTCTTGTATCTGAGGTGTCACAACGCTCCTTTTCCAGCTTTCCTATATATCTGATCTACTTCTTTATTTCGATTAGGTGTAAGACTTTCTCTTCTTTTTTTCAACTTTTGGCTTCATACCACTCCTTCTTCAGCTTCCAAAGTGACTCAGAACACTTTCTTTAAAACCTAATTATCTCATATCAATATATTTTAGATAGCTATTTTCACAATTATCTATTTATCCATCTATTCATCCATCCAGTGCATGGAGCTAAGATCAATAGGACTGTTGTTATTTGTCATGGCATCTGAACTGAAAAACTAGGAGTATCAGTTCTGTCCGATCAATGCGTCTAGTGCAGGACAGAGCCCTGCGACCATGAGTGGCGGGATGTGCGAGCAGTCTCTGCCTCCACTTCCACTCAATATGACGCTCATTATTTATTGCTGTCATGAATCAGTGGAAATGGCTTTGTTGTTGATGATATCTTCCCAGCTTGACTCACACACACACATAAACAGCTCCATGAATTTTCTTACATCAACGCTGGAGCGGTTTTATCTACAATTTAAGTTTCATCAAGTGAGAATCCAACGTAGAAATCCGAGACTCACATATATGGGCTTGTAGTCAGTGAAAGTAGAACGTTATGAGATCTAATCATGCGTCCTGGCTGGAGTATAATACATGCGCTCTGGTTACGACCGACCCAGGGATCATGGCAAATTTAATTCCACTGCAAAAGCACAAATATATATATAGGCAAAATTTTGGCCCAATTGAGACTACACCCAGGCTCTGCCCCAGCTCCGCCTTCACTCTTCGAACTTTCCACAGTCCCAAAGTCCACTCGTGGGAAAACTCCACTTCTGCACCACGTCCTCACCAATCACACATTAACAGTTCCCACTGAACACCATATTACATACATAGCCATCAAAATAAAATAAAAAAAAAAAATAAAGATTATTATAACTTTTGTTTTGGCCAAAAGATTTTTTAAGCTGCCACTATGACAAGGTAGACTCTTCTGGCCAGGCCCTACTTTACTCTAACCTGTTAAAAATGTCTTAAAACATATATACATAAAAAAAAAATACCCAAAACTCTTTTTAAGGAATAAGTCACATATGTTTTTAAAATGACCAATAATACCACATACATGGGACAAATACCGTCATAACATGGCGGGACCACACATTACCACCACATAGTGACCGAACAATACCAAATACAAGGAACAAATACTGCCACACCATGACCAGACCACATATTACAACCACATAGTGACGGAATAAACCACATACAAGGAACAAATACAGCTACACTGTAACCAAATCACATATTACCACCACATAGTGACCGAAATTAACCACACACAAGGAAGAAATACCGCCACAACCATGACCAGACCACATGTTACCACCACATAGTAACCAAATAATACCACATACAGGGACAAATACTACCTCATCGTAACCAGATCACATATTACCATCACATAGAGACTGAATACTACAATACTGATCATTAATAAAAAAACACAATGTTAATATTACCTTAAGTGCCATTATACACAGTAGCTCTGTACATAGTATACAGTGTATAGTGTAAGTGTACAGGTAATACAGCAACTTACCAGTGAAGTTACTCCAGGAGTTCTGTATATTGTGTCAGTGTACAGATAATACAATGACATTATACACAGAATCTCTGTATATAGTCTATAATGTACAGGTAATACAGTGATCACCAGTGATATTATAGACAGGAGCTCTGCATATAATGTATAGTGTACAGGTAATACAGTGATCACCAATGACATTATACACAGGAATTCTGTATACAGTGTATAGTGTAAGTGTACAGGTACTGATTCATTAGTGACGTCTCTAGTTGAAGATACTCATTTTCGATTCTCTTCTTCATCCAGCGCAGACCGCCATCACTTCTTCCAGCTAGGAATCGTCTCTGCAGAAGATAACACACAGTTATCTAGAGCACTGTTTCCAAAGCACAGTCCTCAAATTTCCCACAAGTTCTGCACTACGACTACTACGAGATGAAGAAAAAAAAGTGACATGTTGCCACCCTGCACAGTAACAGGACCCCCACACTGAAAACAGCATCCTCAAAAATAAAATACATTACGGCAGTAATAATATCCCTTAATTAGCCACTACAGTAATAATGTCCCCCATCCTGTCCCCTATTTGTCTCATGCCTGGCCCCCATGTGTCTCAATCCTGACCCCATATGTCTCATTCCTAGCCCCCTTGTGTCTCATTCCTGGGCCCCTTGTGTCTCATTCTTGGCCCCATATGTTTTCCCATCCTGGCCCACATGTCTCCATCCTGGCCCTATATGTTCTCCCATTCTGCCCCCATATGTCTTCTGATCCTGGCCCATGTGTCTCCATTTTGCCACCGTATGTTTTCCCATCCTGGCCCCATGTGTCTCCATTCTGCCCACAGGCCCCATATGTTCTCCCATCCTGGTCCCATGTGTCTCTATCCTGCCCCCAGGCCTCATAAGCTGCCCCATCATGGCCCCATCCATCTCTATCCTGCCCCCAGGCCTCATATGATGTCCTATTCTGGCACCATGTGTCTCCATCCTACCCTCATATGTTCTTCCATCCTGGCCCCATGTGTCTCCATCCTGCCCCAGGCCCCATATATTCTCCCATCCTGGCCCCATGTGCCTCCATCCTGTCCCCAGGCCCAATATGATCTCCCATCCTGGCAACATGTGTCTCTATCCGGCCTCCAGATCCCATATGTTCTACCATCTTGGCCCCAAACCCCATATGTTCTCCCATCCTGCCCCAGGTCTCATATGATGCTCCATCTTGGTCCCATATGTTTTCATCCTGCATACTGACCCCATATGATTTCCCATCCTGCCCCCGGACCCTGTATGATGTCCCATCTTGGCACCATGTGTCTCCATCCTACTCTCATATGTTCTTCCATCCTGGCCCCATGTGTCTCCATCCTGCCCAACAGACAACATATGTTCTCCCATCCTGGCCCCATGTGTCTCCATACTGCCACAAGGTCCCATATGTTCTACCATCCTGGCCCGAAATCCCATATGTTCTTCCATCTTGGCCCCCTATGTCTCCATTCTGCCCCAAAATCTCATATGATGCCCCATCTTGGTCCCATATGTTTTCATCCTGCATACTGACCCCATATGATTTCCCATCCTGCCCCGGACCCTGTATGATGTCCCATCTTGGCACCATGTGTCTCCATCCTACTCTCATATGTTCTTCCATCCTGGCCCCATGTGTCTCCATCCTGCCCAACAGACAACATATGTTCTCCCATCCTGGCCCCATGTGTCTCCATACTGCCACAAGGTCCCATATGTTCTACCATCCTGGCCCGAAATCCCATATGTTCTTCCATCTTGGCCCCCTATGTCTCCATTCTGCCCCAAAATCTCATATGATGCCCCATCTTGGTCCCATATGTTTCCATCCTGCCTACTGACCCCATATGATTTCCCATCCTGCCCCCGGACCCTGTATGATGTCCCATCTTGGCACCATGTGTCTCCATCCTACCCTCATATGTTTTTCCATCCTGGCCCCATGTGTCTCCATCCTGACCCAAGGCCCCATATGATCTCCCATCCTGGCCCCATGTGTCTCCATCCTGACCCCAGATCCCATATGTTCTCCCATCCTGACCCCAAACCCCATATGTTTTCCCATCCTGTCCCCAGGTCTCATATGATGCCCCATCTTGGTCCCATGTGTCTCCATTCTGCCCACTGACCCCATATGATTTCCCATCCTGCCCCCGGACCCTATATGATGTCCCATTTTGGCCCCATGTGTCTCCATCCTGCCCCCATACGATCTCCCATCCTGGCGCCATGCCAAAAAAAATAAAAGTTTCTCTTATCTGGCCGCGGTCCTCTTCCTCATACATTTGATGTGCAGACGTCAACTGCTGGTATTTGATTGACTGGTGGCTGATAACTATTGCAGTGCCAGTAGCCGGTGGTTTCCTGCATAGCACTAGATTTTAACTGAACGTGCGCCCGAGGAAGCAAATTCAGTTACTGAATAGGCCGAATCCTGCCCTTTGGGCCAGGTGAAAAGAAGAAAAGTATGGGGCTTCTGCTCACCGTGCCCCATACGCCAATAAGGGCAGTAATGCTGATCATTTCTAATGTTGATCTGTTATTTTCCATGCTTTATCCTGAAACTCTACTTTTTCTGATTTGCTGCTGAGCATAAGCTTAAACTTCACCACACGCTTACAGCAACCAATGAAACCCTTATATGCTCATATGAATGAGACAATTTGTTTTAACATTTAAAAAAAAAAAAAAAAAATACTATTGGAAGGAAAATTGTCAATTTAATGGTCAAACTTGTTGCTTGACCTGAATGCGATGATACAAAATACTTCACTTGCCTGTTAGTCATCATCATCTGACTGTCATCCTGCTTAGTCACTGTTATTATAAGTGACATATAAACAGTAGGAGCGTGCTGGCACTGAGAGAGTGAACAGCTCCTGACCGGAGGAGGTATTATCCTGCAGGGATGGGGAAACATAACCCAACACATGGGCCCTGATCACACTGATACCGTCCCCTATGGGTCATCTCAGATACAGCAGAGCTGGATTTGTCATGTACATTAAACGTGAGGTCAGTGTCAGATGTACTGCTGAAATCCCATTACTAATGGAATGTTAGCTGGTAGCTCATCACATCCACAAAACATATTCCTTCCTATTCCACTTCCTTCCTGCTTTTTCTATTCTCCCTTTTCTTCCTGACTAAATTGATACCTATGCTTCCTCTCTTTTGATATTCTCCTTATCTTCATTTCCTTACTTCCCTTCTCTCTGCACTTACTTTCCTACTTCTCTTCTTTCCCTACTCTCCTACCTTCCTGTTTTCCTTCATTTCCTTACTTTTCCTTCCCTATTCTTCCATGATTTTTTCCTTTTCTGTTATCTTTTCCTCTGTTTACTTCCCTTTTCTCCTCTATCATTGCTCCTGTCCATTTGCTTCAAAGGTATATATGGCTTCTTTCCTTTCTACACTTCCTCTGCTTCCTTCCCAATTCTCAGCTATTTCCTTCCTTAACCATTTATTTTCCCTTCCTTTCCTTCCCTTTCTTCCAGAGTAAATTTTGGACATATTATTCTTCCCTTTCTTGTTTTCTAAATGTCTTCCTTCTTTCCATTCTTCTTTTCATACTTTTGCTCCTTTCTGCTTCTTTCCATAGTCATCGTCCTTTATTTAAATTCTCCATTTTTTTCATCCACATTCTACTCAGCAATTTACTTCTCTTTTCTTCCATTTAGTTTTCCTTCCTTCCTTCATTCCTTACCTCCTTCCTTCCTTTCACCTCTCCTTCCTTTATTCCTTCTTGCCTTACTTCTGTCCTTATATCCCTCCCTCCCTTTTTCCCTTCATTCGTTCTTGCCTACTCTTTTCTTCCTTACATCCTTCCCTTCTTTTCTTCCCTTTCCTCCTTTTTCTTTCTCTCTTCCTTCATTATTCCTTTCCATTTAATTTCCTTTCATTTCTCCCTTTTTCCTCCAGGTTCAGTTTAGCACATATCCTTGCTTCCTTCCTTCCTTTTTCATTTCTCATTTGCTTCCTTTCTTTCTTCATTCCTTCTTTTCTGTCTCCTTTACTTCCTTCCTTCCTTCCTTCCTTATTGCCTTCTCCTTCCTTCCTTTGTCCCTTTCTTCCTTTATTTCTTCTTGTTTTCTCCTTCCTTCCTTTCTCTTACTTCCTTCCTACTTTCCTCTCCCCCTTTCATCCATCTTTACTTCCTCCCTTCCTTCTTCTCATACTCTTCTTCCTTCTTTCATTTATTTTCTCTTTTCTTGTTGTCCTTCCTTCCTCTTTTCATTCTGCCCTTTTTAAATTCTTCCTTTCTCTTCCCTTTCCAGAGTAATCGTTGAACTTCCTTCTTCCTGTTCTTTTTTTCATTCCCATCTTGTTTCCTCTAAACTATCATTCCTTTCCCCTTGGTTTCCTATCCATTCCTTCCCGTCCACACAGAGATATACTTTCTGTAATATGGCTCCCACTTACCATGTGCCTTTTTAATACTGGTGTCCTGGGATTTAGCAGAGAAGCCTCTGGGGCCCCTCAGACACTGGGGCCCAGGTGTGACTGCTCCTCTGCACCTCTGTTCCTCCACCCCTTCTTTCACAGTAAATGTATTACCTCTATGCAGAGACTCGCTGATAGTCCTCACATATGGGTGATGTGATCTGGGCCTCATATAAAGCATTGTGCCCCATAAATACAGAGCTCGCTGGATCTTCAGCTACACCATTGTTCTTATAAATACTTCCCATTGAAGTCTCACCTCTGATTCCAAGAATGAGCGAGGAACCCAATGATATTCACACAGAAGGCACATGAAACAATTGTGAGTACAGCAAGACACTGAGAGGAGTGTATCGAGAGCTGTATGTAGTGATAGGCAGACTCGTGCATGCTTGGGTCCATCGAGTTTGGCAGAACATTTAAAAAAGTTCGGTTCGGGTACCAGAACGGTGCCTGAACTCAAACCCGAGCCTGGACCCCATTCAAATGAATGGGGGGCCTGATCATTCGGCATTTCCCACGCTGCCATCTGCAACACCAGCTCTGATTGGAGGTAAGTTATCGCTGGTTAGAGCGCTGCGGTTCCCTTGCTGCCACGCAGATAACAGTGTGAGCCAGCAGCTGTAACTGGCGGTAAAAAGGCTACCGCTGGTCACAGGCGTACGATGATAAGAGTATTCATTAGCCGGTGCCTGTGCAATAAATAAATACATTAAATAAAAAATGGCGTGGGAACCCTTCTATTTTGGCTAACCAGCACAGTCAAAACCGACAGCTGTGGGCCGCAGTCCCCAACTGTCAGCTTTATATTGGCTGGTTATCAAAAATAGAGAGGTTCCACACAGTTTTTTCAAATTATTTAAATAAATAATTTTAAAAACCAGCGTGGGGGGGTGCCCCAGCTGGGTGCTGGTGTTCTCAAACTGGGAAAAGGGCCATGGACATTGGCCCTCCCAAGCCTGAAAATACTAGTCCCCCAGAAAAGGCACATCTATTGGATGCACCAACTCTGGCGCTTTGCCCGGCTTCTCAGCTGACATAAAGCCCAGGGGTTAGTAATGGAGAGGCTTCTATAAGACACCCACTTACCAAACCCGTAGTGATAAATTAAATAAAGACACACACATGAAAAAGTCCTTTAATTGAAATAAAACACATAAAACACAAAAAAAACTTTATTTGAAATAAACACTCCACACCCTCTTTTACCCATTTATTAATGTAAAATTAAAAATAAAAAACATCATATCCTCCCCTGTCTGAAGACAGTCCATTTGTCCCACGAAGAGGCCAACTCTGCTTTATGTGGATTGCATGGCTCAGTAGTGGCATGATGTGACCGCTCAGCCATGTATCCAGCAGACATTGAGCTGAGCCTGAGAACTGCTCCCTGTGACCGGTGGTAAGCTCAATGACGTCACCGAAGGTCACTGACGGTGCGCTCTCAGGCTCAGCTCAGTGTCTGCTGGATTCACGGCTGGCCCCTACCCAGTCTGAGAATACCAGCCCCCAGCTATCTGCTTTAGCTTGGCCAGATGTCAAAATTTAAGGGGTACCTCGCACCATTTTTTAAAATTATTTATCTAAAAATTTAAAAAAAAATGTAGTGGGGACCCCTCTATATTTGATAACCAGCCAAGCTGTCAGTTTTTCCTGTGCTGTATCCTAAAAATAGAGGGGACCCCTTTTTTTTATTTTATTTATTTATTGCACAGACACCAGCTGATGAATACTCTCATCATCGTACACCTGCTTCAGCTGCTATCAGCAAGACCAGGTGTAGGATGATAGAGTTGTACTCTCATAAGTGGATGTCTGTGACCAGCAGTAACCTTTTTACCACCGGTCACAGCTGCTGGCTCACATGATGTATGAACTGCAGCACTGTGACTGGCAGTAACAAACTTAGTACCGATCAGATGCAATGTTTCTCATGCGGTCACACAGATGACAGCGAGGGAAACGCTGGATGTTCGGGGGCTGAACCCAAACATTAACACAGACTTTGGGGAGAAGTCCGTGTTGGGGGTATGTGCACGAACACTAGGTGTTTGGTATGTATCAAAAAGTTTTTTGATATGTATTCATTTACCTTCTGCCTGAGCACTCCACCTGGTGGTCACAGGCTTTTTAATTACAACAGGTTCATCACCCCTCCACAGAGATGTAGATTTTAGTCTGAAGAGAGGATTCATAGGTTCCCATGCAGACAGACTTTTCTAAGCGAGGATAGGCATTAGTTAGGACCTGATATACGAGAAGAGCCTTGACGTGGCTATCAGGCTCACATAATTTGGCCATCTTATGCGCTAAGACTTCTCAATTTTTCATATTTCTAAGGTAATGATGCAATTCATTTTTCATATTTTTAATATTCCGTGTTTGCAAGCTATAGCGCTGCAGTGTGCTACCTTTTCTTCTTGTATGTATATGAGTTGGTGACTCTAGGTTTAGCACCTGTTCACACTGAATCTATGTTTGGATGTGCCGGTCAGTTTTTTGATATGTATTCATTTACCTTCTGCCTGAGCACTCCACCTGGTGGTCACAGGCTTTTTAATTACAACAGGTTCATCACCCCTCCACAGAGATGTAGATTTTAGTCTGAAGAGAGGATTCATAGGTTCCCATGCAGACAGACTTTTCTAAGCGAGGATAGGCATTAGTTAGGACCTGATATACGAGAAGAGCCTTGACGTGGCTATCAGGCTCACATAATTTGGCCATCTTATGCGCTAAGACTTCTCAATTTTTCATATTTCTAAGGTAATGATGCAATTCATTTTTCATATTTTTAATATTTCGTGTTTGCAAGCTATAGCGCTGCAGTGTGCTACCTTTTCTTCTTGTATGTATATGAGTTGGTGACTCTAGGTTTAGCACCTGTTCACACTGAATCTATGTTTGGATGTGCCGGTCAGTTTTTTGATATGTATTCATTTACCTTCTGCCTGAGCACTCCACCTGGTGGTCACAGGCTTTTTAATTACAACAGGTTCATCACCCCTCCACAGAGATGTAGATTTTAGTCTGAAGAGAGGATTCATAGGTTCCATGCAGACAGACTTTTCTAAGCGAGGATAGGCATTAGTTAGGACCTGATATACGAGAAGAGCCTTGACGTGGCTATCAGGCTCACATAATTTGGCCATCTTATGCGCTAAGACTTCTCAATTTTTCATATTTCTAAGGTAATGATGCAATTCATTTTTCATATTTTTAATATTTCGTGTTTGCAAGCTATAGCGCTGCAGTGTGCTACCTTTTCTTCTTGTATGTTATATGAGTTGGTGACTCTAGGTTTAGCACCTGTTCACACTGAATCTATGTTTGGATGTGCCGGTCAGTTTTTTGATATGTATTCATTTACCTTCTGCCTGAGCACTCCACCTGGTGGTCACAGGCTTTTTAATTACAACAGGTTCATCACCCCTCACAGAGATGTAGATTTTAGTCTGAAGAGAGGATTCATAGGTTCCCATGCAGACAGACTTTTCTAAGCGAGGATAGGCTTTTGTTAGGAGTATAGGAAGGCCTTGAGGGGCTTCGGCACAATTTTTTGGCTCTTTCGCAAAGATCCATTTTTCTTTTTTTTTTTTTTTTTTTTTTTTTTTTTTTTTTTTTTTTTTTTTTTTTTTTTTTTTTTTTTTTTTTTTTTTTTTTTTTTTTTTTTTTTTTTTTTTTTTTTTTTTTTTTTTTTTTTTTTTTTTTTTTTTTTTTTTTTTTTTTTTTTTTTTTTTTTTTTTTTTTTTTTTTTTTTTTTTTTTTTTTTTTTTTTTTTTTTTTTTTTTTTTTTTTTTTTTTTTTTTTTTTTTTTTTTTTTTTTTTTTTTTTTTTTTTTTTTTTTTTTTTTTTTTTTTTTTTTTTTTTTTTTTTTTTTTTTTTTTTTTTTTTTTTTTTTTTTTTTTTTTTTTTTTTTTTTTTTTTTTTTTTTTTTTTTTTTTTTTTTTTTTTTTTTTTTTTTTTTTTTTTTTTTTTTTTTTTTTTTTTTTTTTTTTTTTTTTTTTTTTTTTTTTTTTTTTTTTTTTTTTTTTTTTTTTTTTTTTTTTTTTTTTTTTTTTTAAAAAAAAAAAAAAAAAAAAAAAAAAAAAAAAAAAAAAAAAAAAAAAAAAAAAAAAAAAAAAAAAAAAAAAAAAAAAAAAAAAAAAAAAAAAAAAAAAAAAAAAAAAAAAAAAAAAAAAAAAAAAAAAAAAAAAAAAAAAAAAAAAAAAAAAAAAAAAAAAAAAAAAAAAAAAAAAAAAAAAAAAAAAAAAAAAAAAAAAAAAAAAAAAAAAAAAAAAAAAAAAAAAAAAAAAAAAAAAAAAAAAAAAAAAAAAAAAAAAAAAAAAAAAAAAAAAAAAAAAAAAAAAAAAAAAAAAAAAAAAAAAAAAAAAAAAAAAAAAAAAAAAAAAAATTAAAAAAAAAAACCCCTAAAAAAAATTAATTAACATTATAATTAAATAACAATAAAAAAAAAAACAACATCAAATACTTCAAAAAAAACATTAAACAAATAACACAATACATAAAACTACAAAAAATCACACAAACAAAAAAACACACAAACCCAACAAAAAAACAAAACCACAAACACCAACACACAACAAAAAAAACACAAAAAAAAAAACAAACCCAAAAACAACAAAAAACAAAAAACAAAACAAAACAAAAAACAACTCACAACACAAAAACACAAACACACACACAAAAAAAACAAAAACACAAAAACAACAAACACAAAACAAACACACCACCTTACACCCACACCAACCATCCCCATACAACCCTATAAGTGTGTGTGTGTGTGTGCTCTATCTCTCTCACTCACTCTAACAAACCCAACCCCCCACCCCCCACACCCCCCCCTTCACATCCCTCCCCTATAGATTACCCCCCCCCCCCCCCCCACCCACTAGAGATGAGAGATAGCCCCAGAGACCTATCTATCTATTATCTTTTAATAATCTATTATCTGTCGGCTGTCTCATGAGCATTATGCTGAGTTGAGTTGTGCTAGAATAGACATAAGGACAGGGCATGTGCTGTTTAGAGAGTTAGCTAGTGAGTATCATAGACTAGTGCGATCTAGCGGTTTATATTAGTTATCGTATGCATTTTGATAGCCCGCCTCCGCCTAGCGCGCCATCGACTAAGATGGTATAGACGACTGAGATGCGTTCTTAGCATCCATACGCGTAAATCTGGCATATCAACTGTGGATTCATTAGGGTCGTAAATGTGCTTATGAGCTAAGATATCGACTCATGGTAAAAGCAAGGACATACCTACGTACGGGCGTAGTTACGTATGAAGGTTTAGTCGTCACATCTTACAACACTATACATGATCAGTAAGTGCATTATAAAGATAGATTAATTAGCTCCAAGCACGGAACTACCTTCAGTTGTCTACCGCTCTAGGGCCTCGCTAGCTCACACTATAGTCTTCCCTCTCCGGCTTAGGGTTCTACAAGTAAAACAATATGTTACAGTGCTCCCATGGAATTTGGGTCTCCCTCCTACCGTTGAAAGACTCATACCCCTGCTTAGACATATGCATCTATTATATATCTAGGACTATGGTGTTCATTACGTATCGACTGCCTAACGTGGGTGTATACTTATCTAAGTGTGCTAGTCTAGAGTGCTATCGTAGTCTTTACGTCTTAACTATCTAGTTGTCTAGATGAGATTTATCATGAGATTGTATTCAATTGCATGTTTCACTCATTAGACTAATGGTCTAATTATACGATTGACATCGCCATTATCGTAGATGCTATAGCTATTCAGTGATAGCAATGTATCATAATGACAGTATAGACTATACTCGATAGGGTCTTCGGAATTTCTGTCACTATGCTCATAGCATATCTGAAAGCGGCAAAGAACGATCATCGCGCTATAGAGAATATGCAGAACTGTAGGATAGATGCGATTTATTCAAGAAAGCTAGAGCATGAGACGTAGACTCACTGGCACGAGCTGTAGTGGACGTCTGAAGACTATTAAAGGTAGATCGAGGTCGTTAGCTGCTAGATCATACTCAGAACGTTGTTTTAGGAGTTAGACTATCGGACTAGGCAGCGCTAGACGACTTTAGTCGCTCAGCGTATTAATTGGGTTGTTAAGTTATGAGGTGAGCTGATCGTCCTCAGGGCAGAGGCTACTTGAGACGTATATGTCAAATATAATGACTAAGAGGGTTAGTGTCATGGCCAGAGGAAAAGGTAAGAAATTGGAAAAATATTAAAGCTTGATTGTATCATTAGAGATGCAGAAGCGATATTAGCGGGATTAAGCTCAGGCTCATAGTTGTGACTCTAAGGTTGAAGTAGCTAGTGCTATGTCCACGGTCATATGTTTCGTGTGCTATAAGCTTTAGTGACTATGTAGTCTATTAAGCATGAGCATACTATTCATGATACGTATCTATTTTACTTAAGGGCATTTTAGCACATGAAGTCTCTAGGGATACATAGCAGTCTATTCTACTGCTATGCTTGATCTCTGGCTATCTCGATCTGTGCTATCCGGTGTAAATGATATACGCGTCAGGCCAGCTATGCATGGGCAATTAGAAGCTGAGTTTAGTGGGCATTAGAATAGTTCGCTGTCACGGTCGTGCAGCCTTGGTGCTTCTTTGTTATTATTCTATATTACGCCCAGTTAGAAATAGAGTAGAGATTACGATGTTATTAGGCGACTACAGACTCCAGAGTTTACTAAGGATAATCTGTATCTCGGTAGACGATAATGACTAGAGGCCTAGTACGCCTAGACGTATGATACGAGCGTATGTCTCAGTCTAATTTAAGCAGCTGAGCTAATTCGCTCAATGCTTCGTAAGTGATTGCTCAGAAAGTTGAATCTTATGTCACTAGTGATCTAATGGCTGCTACGTGGATCCAGTTCAGCAGCACTGTGATGTTGTGCTAGTGGCTAGTGTGCGTACTAGGCGTAGACTGTCGTGTGTGTGTCCCTTGCAGACATGGTGGAGTATACGACGTTGCTGTCGTATCTCGTCATTCTCCGAACCAGCTGTGCAGTGTGTACTCGGATACTCTGTATTTGTGATGATAGTGTGACACAGTGCGTCATGCTAACCTGGTACTATATGTCTCAGAGTTGATCCAGTCATGTTGTAGCATGTGCTGGCACCTGCAAACATAAATCTCGCGTATTTATTCGCGCTGGCTATTTGATGAGCTGCACGCCAATTACGCTCGATACTCGGAGAATAGACTAACTCCAGCTTATATGACGGTACATCACTTGCGTACGTCAAACAATCGTTGTCGCCTCAATGTATCACTGAGCCTATCACTATCCGTACTACTTCAGGACAAGAATGACTCTGCAGAAGCCGATGTGTCTGTCAGATGTGCGTGCTTCTATTAAAGTGCACTGCCGCAGTTCCTCTAAGCGCCTAGATGAATAGAAATACTCTCGGTTCTAAGTCAGCTGTCAGCATATGTGTGTGTGTGTAATTGTAGTGTTGTTTAATTTGTAGGGCTCTATAGTGAGTGAGCACGTATCTAGCATGTGCTAGGCGTGTATCGTTGGTAAGTGTATTAGTTCATATAGTTTAGCGTAACTACTAGAGTTTAGCGCTAGTCAATCTCAGAGTAGTCCAGCTGTGATCTAACCATAAGTATAATGTATGAGTTAGACATGTTGTAGGTCGGTTGATGGATACGAATGTCAGTGTGCATGCGTAGCAGTGAGAAGGCAGGTAGTAGTTGGTCTGTCTCATCCACTGGGATAGCCAGAGATTTATTGGGTCATGAACACGACGGGACATCTTTGTCTCAATGCTCCGGAGTCGTAACTTAACTTTGCCTAGAAATGCCAGTCATTCTTGTCCAGCCAATAATTCATCTCAACCATAACATAATCGCTTGTGAATGAGCGTACTTATATGGATATCTAAGTTACGTAGAGAGTGAGTATGGGTTTTACATGTTTATACTGGATTGTTGTACTACGCCTGTCTTTGTCTAATTCGATCTCGTCGGTTCTCTATTTCGTGTAGTTTGAATTATAATCCGAGATACACCATCCAATTCTGACAGTGAAATAGATCTGCCATCCTCTCCTCCCCTCCCTGCTTCGCACTCTTTCCCTAATCCCCCCCTCATCCCAACTAGCCCCCTTTTTCAATAATTCTAACTTTTTATCCCGTAATATGTCTAGTACTAGGGCTTGATCCTATGTCCTAATCCTGTAAAACCCCTTTAGCCATAAATACTTCATCCTATCCCTAACCTTTAACCCTAGCCTTAACACTCTTTCTAGCCTTAACCTTTAACTCTAGCCTTAAGGTACTGCCACACTAAACAATCCCGCTAGCGATCTCGTTAACGTCGCATACTAATGAGATCTCTAGCGTGATTGTTATAATATCGCTAGTGGCTACCTAATTTAGCGATGTCGTTAAGGACGCTATCGCGGTTAGCGATCTCCTTAACGACTTTAGCGGTACAAAATACCGCTAAATCGCTAAAAAAAAGGTGCCACACTCAGCGATATACACTTACTAGCGGGACGCCGACGATAAAAATAGGGTCCGGAACGATGTCAGCGATGAACGAGATCACAGCAGGATCTCAGCAGGGCCACGTCGTCGCTAGATGCCGCACACAACAACGTCGCTAACGGGATCGCTAAATAGTGACTTTTTTTAGCAATCTCGTTAGCGACGCTGTTTAGTGTGGCATACCCTTTAGTTCTAGCCTTAACCCTAGTCCTAGCACTAACCTTTAATTCTAGTTTTCCTAACCTTTAACACTAGCCTAACCTTAAACTTTAGCCCTAGCTGTAGCCTTTTCCTAGTCCTAACCATAACCTTTAACCCTGCCTCTAACCCTCATCGTAGCGCTAACCTTTACCCCTAGGCTTAGTTCTAGCCCTAAAAATAGTCCTAATTGTAGCCCTAAACCTCTTCCTAAACTTTAGCTCTAGCCCTAGTCATAGTTCTAACCTTAATCCCTAGTCCTAGCTGAATCCCTAACCCTGTCCTAGTATCAAGCTTTAATTCTGGCCCTAACCCTCTTCCTAAGCTTTAGCTCTAGCCCTTGCCCTAGGCATAGCTCTAACCTTAAACCCTAATCCTAACTAAATCTCTAACCCTAGTCCTAGTATCAAGCTTTAATTCTAGCTCTAAGCCTCTTCCTAAGCTTTAGCACTAGCCTTGCCATAGTCATAGCTCTAATCTTAAACCCTAGTCCTAGTTGAATCTCTAACCCTTTAATTCTAGCTCTAAAACTCTTCCTAAGCTTTAGCACTGGCCCTTGACCTAGTCATAGATCTAACCTTAAATCCTAGACCTAGTTGTAGCCCTAACCCTAACCCTAAATGCACTGGCCCTTGCCCTAGTCGTAGCTCTAACCTTAAACCCTAGACCTACTTGTAGCCCTAACCCTAAACGCACTGGCCCTTGACCTAGTCATAGCTCTAACCTTAAATCCTAGACCTAGTTGTAGCCCTAACCCTAAACGCACTGGCCCTTGCCCTAGTCTTAGCTCTAACCTTAAACCCTAGACCTAGTTGTAGCCCTAACCCTAAACGCACAGGCCCTTGTCCTAGTCAAAGCTCTAACCTTAAACCCTAGACCTAGTTGTAGCCCTAACCCTAAACGCACATGCCCTTGTCCTAGTCAAAGCTCTAACCTTAAATCCTAGACCTAGTTGTAGCCCTAACTCTAAACGCACTGGCCCTTGCCCTAGTCATAGCTCTAACCTTAAACCCTAGTCCTAGTTGTAGCCCTAACCCTAACCTCTAACCCTAGCCTTAACCCCTATCAGATTTGGAAAAAGTGTTTTAAAGCATAACCTTTATTCTAAAGTTAGTCTTTTTTTTTTCTTTGCAGGGGAAAATTTTTATAAATTTAGTACATCCCTCCCAGAAGGTCTCTGTCTCTCCTCTTACAAAATCACAAGTAAGAAGAGAGGAAAAGAGCAGCAGAAGAGCGCAGTGCCATACACGGGATTCATTACCCTCTGTTATCTCGGATGCTGCCTATGCAGAGAGCAGCAGCTGATGACAAACTCATCTCGACGGCTGCTCTCTGCATAGAAACCCTTGGCAGAGACCAATATAGCGAGGCAACTGCCGGGTGGTCATTCACATCAACCATGGACCACTCCAAAAACAAGCCCGCTGGCATCACCTGATAGTGGTCGTCTTAAATTTTACGCCCCCACAGACTTTGATGCCTAAAGGAATGGCCTCTGTGCCCCCCACCCGCCTGATGATCATGATCATGATGACAGCTGCATTTAGAAGGCAGCAGAATTAGGATTACAGCTCTGGAGGTGACTGGAGTAGTGTTGAGCATTCCGATACCGCAAGTATCGGGTATCGGCCGATATTCGCGTTATCGGAATTCCGATACTTAATTCCGATACTTTTTCAATATCGTATACCGGAATCGGAAGTTCCCATAATTCTTTGAGAGGCAATGTGATTTTAGTCAGCCAATGAGGAATCCTACGAAGTGTGGGCACATCCTGTAATGCTGCGGTCATCTTAACTAATGGCATGGCTGTGATTGGCTGCTGAAATGATGTCAGAATGCACTATAAAAGGCGCCGCCGCCATTTTAGCGTCACTGTGCTGTGAATTCAGATAGGGACAGAACGCTGCTCTGCTGACTCTGAGGGACAGTTAGAGATTGCGATTTAGTGTACTGTGCTGTAGGCAGGCTATTTTACCAACCGCTGTGTAAAGCTTCCTTTTGCCTGCAGTGTTGTTTTAACAGCTCTGTGCAAGGTGTGTGTGAGTGCAGGTGACGCTGCAGTTTGCTCTGCATCCAACGCTGTCTGTAGGCATCTGCACGTGTCACTCACAGACTCTTTTTTTTTTCTTCAGTGTAATTCTTGCAGCTCCATGCAATTTAACTATTAGTGTGACGCGCTTCCATCCGTATCCAATACATTGGTTGCAAACACTATAGAAGTAGACAAAGGAGTAGCCTTTCACAGATTGTGGACAGTTGTGTTTCAGTGTTCACTTCAGTCTGTGTTTTTTATTTTTGGAGTGCATATCACGCTCCAGTTACTTGTTCAAGCACTGCTGCTTGTACTCTGCTGAGCGTGTCTCAGTGGCTCATCCTTTTCATTTTTCTCCAATTGGTGCTTCTCCATTATATTTGAAAAAAATCTAATCTATTAGTGTGACGCGCTTCCATCCGTATCCAATACATTGGTTGCAAACACTATAGAAGTAGACAAAGGAGTAGCCTTTCACAGATTGTGAATAGTTGTGTTTCAGTGTTCACTGCAGTCTGTGAGGTATTTTTTTTTTATTTTTTTTAAATGCAGATCACGCTCCATTTACTTCTTCAACCACCGCTGCGTGTACTCTGCTGAGTGTCTGTCACTGGCTCATCCTTGTCATTTTTCTAAAATTGGTGCTGCTTTATTCTATTTAAAATAATTCAAATCTATTACAGTGACGTGCTTCCATCCGTATACAATACATTGGTTGCAAACAATATAGAAGTACACAAACGGGCCTTTCACAGCTACTGAACATGGGTTTTTAATTTTTAACTAAAATATGTATTTTTTCAAATGACACAAATATAAGTAATGTTGAAGAGGACTATTCCTACATGCATTGTTTGCACAATATTACAGGTGTACATCATGTCCCTTAATCAACAATGTATTATTATATTTACTTGTATGCTTTTATTTAAAAGCCAAGAACACAGAAGGATAACCTTCGCACTGCAGCTGTTGTCAAAGTTCAACCCACATTATGCACTTCCAACATTGCAGCATTTGAGGCATGATGTGAGTTGGATTTGTCAAAGTTATGGAGTGAGAAGGTTCACCATCAGTACCCTATAGCATAAGTATGCTTTTGTGTTAGCATTTGTGTTAGACATGTGGATATCTGCCATAATATGTCACAATTATTTAGTTACAGATTTGTTACCAACACTAATGGTTTTAAATTTGACGTTTCACTTGTTTACAGCTTAGAAATAAGGGTGTAGCCTGATATCTATGTGTAGCACTAGCCACTTTAACATGTCATGTTTTTTTCAACATGTGTAGCTAGGTAGCAGTAATTTTTGCCGGACACACAGCAGGGGAACAGCAGGCGTTACTGAACCCCACTATCACTATAGCTTGTGTATTGGTCTGTGGACACGACACTTCTGAGCAGCAACTGGCAGTGTTGTAGCCCAGGGAGTATAGCTCAGGTGGTAGAAAGATGAACATAACAGGAGACATGGAAAACGTTGCCAACCAGTTAGTTAATCTGAAACCGGACAGGCAAATTCAGGCGAGATCCATGCCTAGTTCATTTTCAGAAAAGTAAGCCGTTCTACATTATCGGAGGATAGTCGCATGCAACGGTCTGTTAGTACACCACCTGCAGCAGTAAAGACGCGCTCCGATAATACACTGGCAGCAGGGCAAGCCAGCACCTCCAATGCATACTGGCTAAGCTCTGGCCATGTATCCAGCTTAGAGACACAAAACTTGAATGGGGAAGAGCCATCTGGGAGTACACTGAGAGGGCAAGACATGTAGTCTGTCACCATCTTACGGAAATGTTGCCTCCTGCTGACTGGAGCCGTCTCGGATGGTGTAGACATTGGTGGCGCTGCCACAAAACTTCGACACATTTGGAACATACTGTTCTTGCCCTGTGCAGAGGCGCTGCTTGTGCTCCCTCTTGTTGCAGAGCTGTCTCCACTGCCTCGACGCACAGAGCTGCTTTGTAAAGCAGTAGCAGCAGCAGTGCTCTCGGCTGGAATGGAGAACATTATGGATTGCACCAGTGTGTCTTGGTACTTCCGCATTTTACGCTCCCGGTTCAACGGTGTGATGAGGCTTTGTAAGTTGTCCCGGTAGCGAGGGTCTAGGAGTGTGTACACCCAATAATCAGACGTGGTGTGAATGTGTTCGATGCGGCGGTCGTTTCTCAGCCACTGCAGCATGAAATCAACCATGTGCTGCAGACTCCCAACTGGCCAAGAAACGTTGTCCCCTGCAAGAGGCGTCATCTCTGCCTGCTGTGCATCACCCCACCCTTGGTCTACATACTGACTAGAGCATTGTCTACCTCCCTCTGGAGCGATGTCTTCCTCCTCCATTGACTCCTCCTCATCCTCCTCACAAAGTCCTTCAAATACATATAAATTTACAAAATTTAAAACTCAAAATTTAAAAACTTTGTATCATAATTCTGTAACATCAGTTTATGGAAACACAATAGCATTACAAAAGGATAGACAAAAAATGTACATTATGTGCTTTGTAAATACATTAAAAGTTTGTAATGGTTATGAAAATATAGACAGCGACTCTGGAGGTTCAATTGTTGATACAGCATGGTACTTTGAAAGTCCTCCAGCCCTTTGTGAGGAACCACGTTGCGCTGACTGTCCAGAAGGTGATGGAATTTGTGACTCCTCATCCTCCACCTCTTCCAAAACCTCATGCCTTAGTGCTTGCAGTGTTTTTTGAAGCAGGCAGATAAGGGGGACAGTCAGGCTGACTAGTGCATCATCTGCACTCGCCATCCGCGTTGACTCATCAAACGCACGCAAAACGTGGCAGATATCCTTCATAGAGTTATTCGCCACTCATTACACTGGCAGTGGCTGCCCATTCATTATAGGATCCAATTCTAATTACTGGTTCTCACCAACAAAGCTCTCCACATCGCAGCACCCCCCTACATCTCCTCCCTTATTTATATTTATCGGCCTAACCGACTGCTGCACTCTGCAAACGACCTTCGACTAACCTCTGCACTAATCCGTACCTCCCACTCCCAACTCCAAGACTTCACCCGCGCTGCGCCAATCCTCTGGAATGCTCTACCCCAAGAAATTAGGACTATCCGCAATTTGGATGGTTTCAGGCGCTCCCTCAAAACACATTTGTTCACAGTGGCCTATCACATTCACTAATCAAAGTCATTCTATGTGTAATTCTGTGTGTGTAGCCCATTCACTATCTCCATGCATCCCTCACTCCCTTAAAATGGCTGGACCATCATTGTAAATGCACCATTGTATATACACACCTGTACTTTGTATCTCCCCCACCTCATTGTAGATTGTAAGCTTTCACCAGCAGGGGCGGCTGATTTTGCTTAATTATTGTATTGTTAACGTTGTTACTTATGACTTGTGTTTTGAAACTGTTAAACTGTAAAGCACTGCGGAATATTATGGCGCTATATAAATAAATAATATTATTATTCTTATTATAGAGGCCCACTCAGTAGTGGTGAAGTGTGAACGGCGCAAATTGCGAGTTGACTGCGCCTGATGCAGCTGATACTCCATTACTGTTGGCTGCTGCTCACACAACCGCTCCAACATATGTAACGAGGAATTCCACCTGGTGGGTACGTCACATATGATGCGATGTTCATGAAGGTGAAATCTGCGTTGCAGAGCTGCAATCAGCGATCTGGCCATGCTGGAACGTCGCAAGTGAGCGCACTCTAGGCGGACCTTGTGCAGCAGTGCATCAAGATCCGGATAGTCCCTCAAAAAACTCTGCACGACCAAGTTGAGCACATATGACAGACATGGTATGTGAGTGAGGTTGCCAAGGCCCAGAGCTGACACCAGATTTCGGCCATTGTCACACACTACCAAGCCTGCCTGTAGATTCTCTTCCAAAAACCACACGTCGCTCTCCTGCTTTATGGCATTACAGAGCTCCTGCGCTGTGTGGCTAAGATTCCCCATGGAAATTAATTTCAGGACGGCCTGTTGACATTTGGACACGGCTGTGCTCATATCGGTCGCAACAGGTAAACGTTCACGGGTCCATGTGGAGGTAGACCGTGACGGCTCCTGCAGCGATGATTCTGAGGAACTGGAGTAGGAGGAGGAATCAATGTGTACAGACTTGATTCCTGCAATCCTTGGAGTTGGCAGAACACGTACAGCGCCACTCGCAAGATCAGTACCCGGCTGCACAACATTGACGCAATGGGCAGTGAGGGAAAGGTATTGTCCCTGGCCATGGGTGTTAGAACCCTCTTGTTAGGTTTTGTTTCAGTTTGCTGGTCACATGACCTTTTTTCCCTATTTAGTCTGGCTCCGCCCTTCTGGCTTTGCTTGACTTCATTGTATTATCTACTGTTAAGCTAGCCGGGTGCTTAGGTGCCTTAATCTGTGAGTTTTGCTTGATGTTAGGATCACAAAGTATTTATTTTTCTGTTTAATTATCCATGCTACAATTTATGTTAGGAGGTGTCCACCTTTTCTCCCAGTCCCTAGATCTTGTAGGGATTACTCCCTCGCAACTATAGGTCTTCGTTCACACTAGATGAGGACTTTAGCGGGTCTGGTCGCAGGATCAGGTTCCCCGTTACATCGTAGGGATTCAGCTTAGTTGTATTGTAGGGACAGAAGTCCCTTCTTTCCTTACTGGTTGTAGCAGATCATAACAATGGGTACTGGTCCACGCATCGGTGGTCAGGTGGACCTTGCTACTGAGGGCTTTTAGTAGCGCATGTTTAATTTTTCCCTCAACATGCTTTTGCAGACCAGGGACGGCTTGCCTGCTGAAATGAAATCGGCTTGGCACATTGTATTGTGGGACTGACAATGATATTCAGTTACGGAAACTGTCTGTCTCCACCAGCCTGAATCACAGCATTTCAAGGGACAGGAGTTTTGCAATGCCAGCATTCAGAGCCTGTGCTCGTGCATGGTTTGCGGAGTATGGCCGTCTTTTATCCCATGCCTGTGCTACCGATGGCTGTTTTGTGGCCTGGGAGTGTGAGGATGACAGGGAACTTGCTGCTGTGTGTGGAATAACAGTTTGTCTCTGGACAACAGTGGCCGAGGTTCTTCCATGGCGATCCTGTGAGGAAGCAGAACCAGCTGTGTGTGAGCTCGATGAGGAGGCTTCAACACAACCTGAAGATGTAGGTGCTGCTGTAGGTTGGCCTACATCTCCAGTGTGTCTTTGTAACTCAACTACGTGCTTTGTCCGCACATGTTTCCACATATTTGTGGTATTGAGGTGACTGACACTTTTAGCTATTTTTAATTTTTGATTACACAGCTTGCATTTCACATAGCAAATATCATGTGCAAGTGTGTGAAAAAAGGACCACGCAGTGCAAGTCCTGGGAGCGCACGTTTTGACTTTTGGAAGACAACTGCTCCGAACAGGTGCCAAACTGGAGGCTACAGGCAACCGAGTCTGCAGCCTAACTCTCCCTCCTGTTTGTACCGTTGGGGCAATGTCTTCCTCTATCTTCCTTCTATCACTAACCATTTCTCTAGGCCTCTCCCAGCTTTCAACCAAAGTACTGGTTCTCAGCCACAAAGCTATCCACAGTGCAGCACCCCTCCTACATCTCCTCCCTCATTTCTATCTATCGGCCTAACCGACTGCTGCGCTCTGCAAATGACTTTCGACTAACCTCTGCACTAATACGTACCTCCCACTCCCGACTCCAAGACTTCTCCTGCTCTACGCCAATCCTCTGGAATGCTGTACCCCAAGAAATTAGGACTATCCACAATTTGCATGGTTTCAGGCGCTCCCTCAAAACACATTTGTTCAGAGCGGCCTATCACATTCACTAATCAAAGTCATTCTATGTATTCTGTGTAAGTGTGTGTGTGTCTCTAGCCCATTCACTATCTCCATCCCTCAGTCCCTTAAGATGGCTGGAACATCATTGTAAATGCACCATTGTATATAAACACCTATACTTTGTATCTCCCCCATCTCATTGTACATTGTAAGCTGTCACGAGCAGGGGCGACTTATTTAGCTTAAATTATTGTATTGTTAATGTTGTTACTTATGACTTGTGTTCTGAAACTGCTAAACTGTAAAGCGCTGCGGAATATGATGGCGCTATATAAATAAATATTATTATTATTCCTCTGAGCTGCTCCCACCACCTTCCTGTTCCTCATGCCATGTTGGGTCTTGGACCTCATCATCTCCACTACCCTCTTCCAACACCTGCTGTTGGGTGGTCTGGCCAGCACCATGCTCAACAGAAACTGGCACCTGGGTCTCATCATCATCAGATGCGTTCTGCGGTGTGCTGACCATCGGCACTGTCTCACCCGCCTCTTCAGATTCAGAGAGACACAGCTGTTGCGCATCACTGCATACTCCCTCTTCACATTACAGAATGCTGCTTGGCTGGGCCCCTGTTTGCAAGCCAATAGATTCTGAGAACAGAAGCAGACACTCAGCTGGCTCCTGTACAGAACTCTCTGACTGCCTGGGCAATTTGCCAGGCGGTGAAGAGACAGATGGTTGCCCAACAGTGCTGTGGTCCTGAGAGGAGGTGGAAGCAATTGAAGTCGATGCATTGGCTGACATCCAAACAACAACGGCTTCAATTTGTTCTTCCCGCAGCAGGGGGGTACTCCGAGCTCCTACAAAAGTGCGCATAAAGGAACGCTCACGGGGAAAACTGGTGGATGCTGTGTCACTGGGGGCCGCAGCAGCCACAGAATCCCCACGTCCTCTCCCTGAAGAAACTCCACGACCACGTGCCTTACTCCCTGCCTTCTTCATCTTGGTAGATTGATAAAGAAAGTCTGAAAAGTTATAAGGTCTAAGTGTGGTTATTCCGCAGAGACTGCAGTGAACACTGCACACAACTGTTCACTACCCAATGCGTCTCAGCAAGAAGGCAGTCTGTGCGTCAAAACAAAGGCACAAGCATACATCCATGTACCCTGTTTATAAAGCTATATAAAAAAAATTATGTAGTAGTGACGCACACTTTATTGAGGTACAGTATTACATCGCCATTCACCATCTGTGGCTATGCAGTCTCATCTATATATACCTTATCTATCTGTTGTCATGCTTCCAAGTCGACAGTCAGCCATAAATACCAATTTTTCACTATGCACTATGCACTTTTTAAAGGTTATGTTTGTTAATAAAAATGATTATTGCCACATATTATGAGTATTACATGATGGAAATTGTATAATTTTGTATAAACTGTTTAGTGACATTATTCAGCAAATGTAACATTTTAGTAATGTCACAGATAACTTGTAATGCTGATGATGTTTTGAAGTCAGACATTCATTGTCTATACAATAAAAATGGTGTACATACTGTTACTTATCCATCATTAATGGATTCAGATATGTACTTGTATGCTTTTATGTACAACTGTATAGCAGATTCCTTAACTAATTTATTTTGTGGTTTGCATTGCTGTTCAACATGTTAATGTATGTGTTTATGTTTGTCAATTCTTTATTTATCTAGATATTAGTTTAAATGAAATCATCATCTTATGGTAGTAAAGGTTATCTTTCTCTTGTTTGAAGTATAGACATTTAAAATTGACAGGTAACAAGGAAATTACTTGATCTAGTATTTAAACATCCTCCTTGACCCTGGGCTCCAACACCGCCAGTTGTTGCTCGGAAGTGCTGTTAGCACAGTCAACACTTGCTCCTGTGTTACTAGGGTTCAGTAACGTCAGCTGGTCCTCGGTTGTGCCATTGGCTCTTTTCCTTCTGCTGCCCCTCCGGGTTCCAGTACCGTCAGCTGGTTCTCCGCAGTGCCTTTGGCCTAGGTGCCTCCATCTCGGTATCCGTGTTCCAGCAACGTCTGCTGGTCCTTGGTAGTGCTTTGGAGCACAGGTACCTCCTGCTTAGTAACCGTGTCCCAGTAACGTCAGCTGGTCCTCGGTTGTGCCATTGGCTCTTTTCCTTCTGCTGCCCCTCCGGGTTCCAGTACCGTCAGCTGGTTCTCCACAGTGCCTTTGGCCTAGGTGCCTCCATCTCGGTATCCGAGTTCCAGCAACGTCTGCTGGTCCTTGGTAGTGCTTTGGAGCACAGGTACCTCCTGCTTAGTAACCGTGTCCCAGTAACATCAGCTGGTACAAGATTGTGATACAAATACAAGATACGGAACAAGAGACACAAGAACAATAAGCAGAAGATCTAAAAGCAGAAGAACATGAAGTATAAGACCAAAATGAAGAGCAAAATATATGTGTGTAGCCCTGGTGTAAGGCACACGCAGTACCCTGGAGGATGTGTGGAGAGATAGCAGTTTAATGCTCAATGAACATTCATTTCAACACACACACTTAGACACGCCCACAGGTATATAAAAAGTCTAGTCACAGTCAGGGAGTGTGCAGTGTGAGGAGGGGAGTCGAGTTCAGTCATTCAGTGAGTCAGACAGCAGCAGAGCTAAGTGCAGTCTGTGTGCAGTTCAGCAAGTGGAGGCCAGTACAGGTGAGCCAGATCACCTCAGCCTGGTCAGAGCTGTGCCCCACTAGAAGACAGACTGAGACATTTATTAAGAAGAAAGAAGTGAGTTGCAGATATACTTCAGTCTCCTGTCCCAAGGACGGTGAAGGTTCAGAGACGTGCTCCTGCCTGGAAGATTACTGAGAGTCTGGCAACAAGCTCAAGAAAGGAATTAAGTAAGGGACTGACTTTGTTAACCTGTGAAGTGAGAAATGTATGCGACACTTGAGGACAAGCGAAAGGCCACATGTGGTAGACAATTCTGATGCAATAGATTGAGTCTGCACGTTGTTACCAGGTCACAGGATACCGAATACATCACATAGCATTAATGGATGGTGTTAATGAAAACCAGAGCTTACCGGACCTTAGGTCGTGGGAAACGCCTAAATAGTCTGTATAAACTGTTCAGTGAGTTAGAATGAGCATGTATCGCAAGATAGACTCAGCTCTCTCAAGGAAGGCTCCGATCACAATAAAGACTGGGCAGTACAGCTTTGGCAATAGCTGTAGTTATAGAGGGAACTACGCTTCAATGTGGTGTACTCATCGTTGTTAAAGTAAAGGAGGCCTTTATTTGCCCAGTTGCTATATCGAATATTCTATGGATCAGCTCTCCTGGGAAAGTCCTTCCATTTTCAAGTAAAGGTTGGAAAGAGTACGTTCCCGTGTGAGACTGAGTTATTTACTTCTTGCCTGCACAACCCGCCTTAGCTCGACTGAGGTAGAAGTCCACCCCTGTTAAGGGGAACCTGACATCTAGCTTGCCTCTCCTCCCCTCAGGATTACAGCAGCAGCTGGTACAATTCCAGAACTACAGGTTGGCGTCCACTGTATATTAAATCTATGCCCTGTAAATATACCTGCCAACATACGCCAGACCGCCGGCCACAGTACCGAGCCACGTACAACTGTGACAACCCCATAGACTCATGGGCTCGGCTCTGAGTAACCCATGACTGGTAAATCACAATAGTGGTGGCGGGCGACACATATGCTCTAAATTCTAAGCAGAAGAAGACTAAGCAGTGTATGGGGGTGAGTCCGTTCCTCCTCGTGGTGCCCCTGGAAAATGCCTGCTGCTGCAGGCTAAACTGAACACGGACAAATACTGTTGTAATTTAAATCTTTTGTGACAGCAAGAACGGAAGGATGAAAAATTCATACTTTGACAGATTACAAGTACAGGATTCTCTGTCACAAATAAGAATATGATGAAGAAGATGAAGCAGAATATGAATAAGAATAATAGTTTAATAAGAAGAATATGAGTAATGTTAACAAAGATGAATAGCAAGAAGTTTAAGAAGAAGATAAAGAAGGTGAAGATGAAGAATAATTTGATGAAAAAGATGATGCTGCAGAAGATTATGAAGGAGAAAGTGTGTGAAAAGTTAAAAAGGTGAAGATGAAGAGCATGGAAGTTGTGTAATATACATATTTTCCAAAATAGAAAAAACGTTAACAACATTGTCAATTTCTTCGTCAATCCGAACATCTTTAAAAAAAAAAATATTTATGCTATTCCATTTGATTGGGTTAAACATCTATGCCTTTAATGTCTCCTCAACCTTCCCCAATACATTCTACATTACTCTTTCTTGTTTTCCTTCATGTACAATTAACCAACAAGGCAAGAATGGGTTTTTTTTAATTTCGATATTTTGTTCCCATAGACTTACATGGGACTTCCGGTATCGGTATCGGGTATCGCCGATATTTTAATGTTATCGGCGATACCATTCCGATTCCGATACTTTTGGATATCGGAAAGTATCGCTCAACTCTAGACTGGAGTATAGGATAGGAGTAGAGGATAAGTAAAGTGACATCCTGGAACATTTCTGTGTATCATACGTAGAATTAACCTGTAAATTGATGGTTAGACATAAGCTGGGCTCAGACGCCAGTCACACAGGAGGAATCAGCCGGTGACAGTAATTCCTTTGAGTTAAGAGTACAAGAGATAACTGGATAAAAAATAAACCATCTGATACTGCGGAGGATCACGGATCACAGTGTCGGCTTTTCATATATATAAGGCGTGGGGTGTCAGATGTGTAATGGCAGGGCGGGCGCTGCGGACTCGCTGCCAGGGATAGAGAAACAATGGATTGGATAAAGTCACAAAAACATTAGAAAATGAAAAAAAACAAATTCCGTCTGAGCCGCCTAAGTCTCCAAAACCTGTGATGCATCGATATCCTACGAGAAGAATGAGAAGTATCTGGCAGGATTTTGTATGACTGCATTTTTACAGTAAATCTTTAGTAACCCTAGCTGCCGAATCCCCTCCCCGTTCCCTCTCGGGGGACTGACGCACCATTACAGCCATAAAAATGTCTCATAAAAGGCGCAGGCTGCGATCGGAAGGAAAGGACGGCTTTATTATTAAAACAACGCGTTTATGGCTGGAAAAATCCCACATTGCGGCCCCGAACAATGGCCGGCTGGGTTTATTTTGGGAAGTGTATGGAATATTTAATGTTTTTATTGGGGGAGGGAGCACTCTTATAGATGGGATAGCTGTAAATTATAAGGGTATGAAGTGCGGAGATGCCGTATGGAGAGACGAGGCTGAGCGTTTCTATAGGGAGTTCACGGCTTTCAGAATGAGCCCTATATGAGGGAAGTAACTTGAAGAATAAAGCCGTCTCTAAAAGGTCCTTTATGCTGCCACTCTCTTGATATAGGGAAATGGACCTTTCAAACCCTATGGATGACATCATCACTGACTGATTATAGGAGATGACATCATCACTGACTGATTATAGGAGATGACATCATCACTGACTGATTATAGGAGATGACTTCATCATTCACTGATTATAGGAGATGACATCATCACTGACTGATTATAGGAGATGACTTCATCATTCACTGATTATAGGAGATGACATCATCACTGACTGATTATAGGAGATGACATCATCACTCACTGATTATAGGAGATGACATCATCACTGACTGATTATAGGAGATGACATCATCACTGACTGATTATAGGAGATGACATCATCACTGACTGATTATAGGAGATGACTTCATCATTCACTGATTATAGGAGATGACATCATCACTGACTGATTATAGGAGATGACTCATCACTCACTGATTATAGAGATGACATCATCACTGACTGGATTATAGGAGATGACATCATCACTGACTGATTATAGGAGATGACATCATCATGACTGATTATAGGAGATGACTCATCACTCACTGATTATAGATGACATCATCACTCACGGATTATAGGAGATGACATCATCACTGACTGATTATAGGAGATGACTTCATCATTCACTGATTATAGGAGATACATCATCACTGACTGATTATAGGAGATGACATCATCACTCACTGATTATAGGAGATGACATCATCACTGACTGATTATAGGAGATGACATCATCATACTGATTATAGGAGACGACATCATCACTGACTGATTATAGGAGATGACATCATCACTGACTGATTATAGGAGATGACATCATCACTACTGATTATAGGAGATGACATCATCACTGACTGATTATAGGAGATGACATCATCACTACTGATTATAGGAGATGACATCATCACTGACTGATTATAGGAGATGACATCATCACTCACTGATTATAGGAGATGACATCATCACTCACTGATTATAGGAGATGACATCATCATCACTGATTATAGGAGATGACATCATACACTGCTGATTATAGGAGATGACGTCATCACTCACTGATTATAGGAGATGACATCATCATTCAGGATTATAGGAGATGACATCATCACTCACTGATTATAGCAGAAGATGACATCATCATCACGATTATAGGAGATGACGTCATCACTCACTGATTACAGGAAATGACATCATCACTCACGGATTTATAGGAGATGACATCATCACTCACGGATTATAGGAGATGACATCATCACTCACGATTATAGGAGATGACGTTCATCACTCACGGATTATAGGAGATGACATCATCACTCACGATTATAGGAGTGACATCATCACTCACAGATTATAGAGTACATCATCACTCACAGATTATAGGAGTGACATCATCACTCACAGATTATAGGAGATGACATCATCACTCACAGATTATAGGAGATGACATCATCACTCACTGATTATAGGCGATGACATCATTACTCACGATTTTTTAGGAGATGACATCATCACTCACAGATTATAGAGATATTCATCACTCACGGATTATAGGAGATGAATATCACTCACGGATTATAGGAGGTGACATCATCACTCACAGATTATAGATGACATCATCACTCACAGATTATAGAGGTGACATCATCACTCACAGATTATAGGAGATGATATCATCACTCACGGATTATAGGAGATGACATCATCACTCACAGATTATAGGAGATGATATCATCACTCACGGATTATAGGAGATGATATCATCACTCACGAATTATAGGAGGTGACATCATCACTCACAGATTATAGATGACATCATCACTCACAGATTATAGGAGATGACATCATCACTCACAGATTATAGGAGATGACATCATCACTCACAGATTATAGGAGATGACATCATCACTCACTGATTATAGGCGATGACATCATACTCACGTTTTTAGGAGATGACATCATCACTCACAGATTATAGGAGATGATATCATCACTCACGGATTATAGGAGATGATATCATCACTCACGATTATAGGAGATGACATCATCACTCACGATTATAGGAGGTGACATCATCACTCACAGATTATAGGAGATGACATCATCACTCACAGATTATAGGAGATGACATCATCACTCACGGATTATAGGAGATGACATCATCACTCACAGATTATAGGAGATGATATCATCACTCACGGATTATAGGAGATGACATCATCACTCACGATTATAGGAGGATGACATCATCACTCACGATTATAGGAGATGACATCATCACTCACAGATTATAGGAGATGACATCATCACTCACAGATTATAGGAGATGACATCATCACTCACAGATTATAGGAGATGACATCATCACTCACGGATTATAGGAGATGACATCATCACTCACAGATTATAGGAGATGATATCATCACTCACGGATTATAGGAGATTGACATCATCACTCACAGATTATAGGAGATGACATCATCACTCACGATTATAGGAGGTGACATCATCACTCACAGATTATAGGAGATGACATCATCACTCACGATTATAGGAGATGACATCATCACTCAAAAGATTATAGGAGTGACATCATCACTCACAGATTATAGGAGATGACATCATCACTCACAGATTATAGGAGATGACATCATTCACTCACAGATTATAGGAGATGACATCATCACTCACAGATTATAGGAGATGACATCATCACTCACGATTATAGGAGATGACATCATCACTCACGATTATAGGAGATGACATCATCACTCACAGATTATAGGAGATGACATCATCACTCACAGATTATAGGAGATGATATCATCACTCACGGATTATAGGCGATGACATCATCATCACGATTATAGGAGATGACATCATCACTCACGATTATGGGAGTGATCATCACTCACAGATTATAGGAGATGACATCATCACTCACGATTATAGAGCGATGACATCATCACTCACGGTTTTAGGAGATTGACATCATCACTCACGATTATAGGCGATGACATCACTCACAGATTATAGGAGATGACATCATCACTCACAGATTATAGGCGATGACATCATCACTCACTGATTATAGGAGATGACATCATCACTCACATGGGATTATAGGAGATGACATTATCACTCACGGATTATAGGAGATGACATCATCACTCAGATATAGGGATTCATCACTCACGTTTAGGAGATGACATCATCACTCACAGGATTATAGGCGATGACATCATCACTCACGATTATAGGAGATGACATCATCACTCACGGATTATAGGAGATGACTCATCACTCACTGATTATAGGAGATGACATCATCACTCAGGATTATAGGAGATGACGTCATCACTCACGGATTATAGGAGATGACATCATCACTCACTGATTATAGGAGATGACATCATCACTCACATGATTATAGGAGATGACTTTATCACTCACGATTATAGGAGATGAATCATCACTCACTGATTATAGGAGATGACGTCATCACTCACTGATTATAGGGATGACATCATCACTCACTGATTATAGGAGATGACTCATCACTCACTGGGATTATAGGAGATAAGGAATAATCATCACTCACGGATTATAGCAGATGACATCATCACTCACGATTATAGGAGATGACATCATCACTCACTGATTATAGGAGATGACATCATCACTCACTGATTATAGGAGTGACATCATCACTCACGGATTATAGGAGATGACGTCATCACTCACGGATTATAGGAGATGACATCATCACTCAGGATTATAGGAGATGACTCATCACTCACTGATTATAGGAGATGACATCATCACTCACTGATTATAGGAGATGATGTCATCACTCACTGATTATAGGAGATGACATCATCACTCACTGATTATAGGAGATGACATCATCACTCACTGATTATAGGAGATGATTCATCACTCACTGATTATAGGAGATGACGTCATCACTCACTGATTATAGGTGATGACATCATCACTCACTGATTATAGGAGATGACATATCACTCACTGATTATAGGAGATGACATCATCATCACTCCAACTGATTATAGGAGATGACATCATCACTCACGGATTATAGGAGATGACATCATCACATACTCACTGATTATAGGAGATGACATCATCACTCAGATTATAGGAGTGACATCATCACTCACGATTATAGGAGATGACATCATCACTCACTGATTATAGGAGATGACATCATCACTCAGGATTATAGGAGATGACGTCATCACTCACTGATTATAGGAGATGACATCATCACTCATGATTATAGGAGATGATGTCATCACTCACTGATTATAGGAGATGACATCATCACTCACTGATTATAGGAGATGACATCATCACTCACTGATTATAGGAGATGATCATCACTCACTGATTATAGGAGATGAGTCATCACTCACTGATTATAGGAGATGACATCATCACTCACTGATTATAGGAGATGACATCACTCACTGATTATAGGAGAGATGACATCATCACTCACGGATTATAGCAGATGACATATCACTCACGGATTATAGGATATGACATCATCACTCACTGATTATAGAGAGAGACATCATCACTCACGGATTATAGGAGATGACATATCACTCACGGATTATAGGAGGTGACATCATCACTCACGGATTATAGGAGATGACACTAATCATCACTCACGGATTATAGGAGATGACATCATCACTCACAGGATTATAGGAGATGACATCATCACTCACGGATTATAGGAGATGACGCCATCACTCACGGATTATAGGAGATGACATCATCACTCACGTTATAGGAGATGAATCATCCTCAGGATTATAGATGACATCATCACTCACTGATTATAGGAGATGACATCATCACTCAGGATTATAGGAGATGACATCATCACTCACGGATTATAGGGATGAATCACACTCAGGGATTATAAGAGATGACATCATCACTCACTGATTATAGGAGATGAAATCATCACTCAGGATTATAGGTGATGACATCATCACTCACGATTATAGAGATGACATCCTCACAGATTAAAGGCGATGACTCATCACTACTGATTATAGGAGATGACATCATCACTCACTGATTATAGGTGATGACATCATCACTCACTGATTATAGGAATGACGTCATCACTCACTGATTAAAGGAGATGCATCATCACTACTGTTTATAGGAGATGACATCATCACTCACTGATTATAGGTATAGGTGATACATCATCACTCACTGATTATAGTGAGACATCATCACTCACTGATTAAAGGAGATGATATCACTCACGTGATTATAGGAGTGATGACATCATCACTCACGGATTATAGAGATGACATCATCACTCACGGATTATAGATGACATTCTCACGATTATAGATGATACATCACTCACGGATTATAGATGACATCATCACTCACGATTATAGCAGATGACATCATCACTCAAAGATTATAGAATACATCATCACTCACTGATTATAGAGAGGGACATCATCACTCACGGAATATAGGAGATGACATCATCACTCACGGATTATAGGAGTTTACATCATCACTCACAGATTATAGGAGTGACATCATCACTCACTGATTATAGGAGATGAAATCATCACTCACAGATTATAGATGACATCATCACTCACGGATTATAGATGACTATCATCACTCACTGATTATAGGAGATGACATCATCACTAATGATTATAGGAGATGACATCATCACTCATCGGATTATAGGAGATGACATCATCACTCACTGATTATAGGAGATGACTCATCACTCACGGATTATAGGAGATGACATCATCACTCACGGATTATAGGAGGTGACATCATCACTCACTGATTATAGGAGATGACATCATCACTCACGGATTATAGGAGGATGACATCATCACTCACGGATTATAGGAGATGACTCATCACTCACGGATTATAGGAGATGACATCATCATGGATTATAGGAGGTGACATCATCACTCACTGATTATAGGAGATGACATCATCACTCACGATTATAGGAGATGACATCATCACTCACGGATTATATGAGAAGACATCATCACTAGGATTATAGGAGATGACATCATCACTCATGGATTATAGGAGATGACATCATCACTCACTGATTATAGGAGATGACATCATCACTCACGGATTATATGAGAAGACATCATCACTCACGGATTATAGGAGATGACATCATCACTCACGGATTATAGGAGATGACATCATCACTCACGGATTATAGGAGATGATATCATCACTCACTGACAACCCTCCATATAACATACGTCCCAACTCTCCTGGAGCCAGTGACATATACCCGGATTTTGGCTTGAGTCCGGTGTGATCAGCCCCTATTTTAAATGTAACCTCTGGAAGCAGATACAGTTAAATACAATGGTGGGTCAGAGAGACGTCAGCTCCCTCCTCCACCATCCAGCTTGTGCCGCCCACAGCCGGCGGGATGTTTTCACCAGACTGCACCTGCTGCGCCATACCCCACACAGCACAGACAGGAGGAAAACTGCAAACGGCTCCAGTCATTGTGGGAATGGGTGCTGGGGAGTATTATTTTTGCACTATTCCTAGTGATCACACTGGGGTGGGGCACCTTGGGATATTATACTGCATGTGGGCAGGAAAGTACTGAGAGGGCATCATACTGTACTTGTGTACGGGCACTTTGAGGGCATCATATTGTTTGGGGGTAACTTGGAGCATTATATATGTAAGGAGGCATCGTTGTGTATGAGGGAATGCACAATGGTCCAGTGTCTATGTGTGGGGTGTACTGTGGGGGCATCACATTGTGTGTAAAGGGCATTATGCATTGTGGAAAAATACACTATGTGTTAGGGTTTGAGTTCCCGCTGCTGCACAAGGGTGTCTCGAACCAGTCCCGCTGTGGTCCCCCATTCATCTTCGGCCGCAGTGGAGCCTGCTCAGCAGAGACGTCAGTCCCAGCATCTTGCCCATTCCAGTACTGTGCAGAGACTTGCTGCTGCCTCTCCTGGATCTGCTATTATAGCCAGTGCTGGAGCAGACGTCTTTGGGACGAAGTCCTGCGTTTCCCCTTCTGAGCATGCCCAGGGTAAGATCTCTCATTGGAGATCAGGGGTCACATGTTCAGGTACTGCAGCAGCTCCTATTGGTCCGCCAGGAAGGTCCTGTGACTACTGGTGTTTGGAACAGTTTCTCATTGGTCCTTGTTTCTGGCAGGTCCTGTAGCTGTTGCTATAAAAGGGTAGCATGGCTGGGCCGCCATGCGCTAATATCAACCGTTATATGCTTAGCGCCAGTGTGGTCATGCGTGTGTGTGGTTAGGGCCCGGCTGAAATAAGCCCCTAGAATACCGACTTAATCGGTGAGGAGTTTGGTATGCTAGCTGGTCAGGGTCGGTGTCCTAGATGCCCTAGATTACCGGCATAACCGGTGAGGAGTTTGATTTCCATACTCAGGGCCTGGCGTTCAGACGCCATAGATTGCGGGTGTCTCCCGCGAGGACATTAGCGCATGATCACGTTCTATGTTCGCTTAGCAGTCAGCTGTGTACCTGGGTGCCTGACAGGACACAGAAGTTTGTCTCAGCGGCTCTGTGACGTAACAGGGTTCGCTTTCAACGCTAGACAGCGCCCTAGCATGTTTATTTTGCGACTCAGTGGTGTTAAGTGAGTTCGCACACATCGCCATATAGCGCTGTGGCTCTCCTTCTAGCGGCTCTGTGGAATAACAGAGTTCGCACATATTGCCACAGCGCGTTACGGCGTTTATTTTGGCGACTCTGCGGGATAACAGAGTTCGCTTCTTGCACCATTTTACTAGCAGCAGGCTCCGCCTGCACGGTGGACCCCGGGCTGCGAAGGCACCTCTCCACATCTTATATTTGGTGCGTTCCGCAGACCCTAACACTATGTATCATATCCTGTGTGAATGGGCACTGAGGGGGCATCATACTGTGTGTGTGGGGGGGGAATGAATTTAGGAGCTTCACACTTTGTGTAGTTGGCTTTATTGGGCATCATACTGCATAGAAAATACGCTAAGGGACATCATATTGTATGGGGAATGCACTATGAGGGCCAGGTGTTATGATTTGGTAGCTGAGGAAAGCAGGCAAAAACGGCAATACACCAGAAAGGTTGGAATCTATTGGATTGCAGTACCCTGACTAACCACCACAACTAAAGGCAGCCGTGGAGCGTTCCTACGTTGGTCCTAGACGCCTCGTCACAGCCTGAGAGGTTAACTACACCTAAAGATAGAAAGAGGAAAGCTATCTGCCATGGAGCAGATCCCCAAAGAACATAGGAAGCCCCCAAACATGTAATGGTGGTTAGACAAGAGGAAATACAGACACAGACAGAAAATAGTAAGAGCAAACGCTGGGGCCCAATCTGCCTAGAAAGAAAAAGGATAGGAAGGACACTTACTGCAATCCAAAAAACCCTAAAAAATACCAACTCTACTAATTGCAAAAACACCTGAGATCACACGACCTCTACCACCTAAATTAGTTCTCTGGTGTAACAAAACTAAGCCGCAGCCACTGAAAAAACTGGAAAAGGCAAATGAACAAATAACAGTGGCTCAGATAAACTGAGAGAAGCACAAGCCCCCGGAGGGGACTTGGCTGACCTCCACAGAAGTGCAGGGAACAATGCAAAATGCAATCACAAAAAAAAAACACAGAAAATATCTTATCTGAGAGCAGGAGAAGAGGCAAGACTCAGCAAGCTTCCAAGTGAACCAGGAACCACAGTTGAGACAAGAACAATTGATCACCGGCAACCATGATGGGAGGGAACCTCCCAATTATAAGACCAGTCTGTAACTCCTGATTGCCAATCCTCATTGAATGGTTCAGTACTGTTTGTAACCACCAGAGGGAGCTTCTGCTCAGAATTCATTTCTAACACATTCACAACAGCCAGGTACTCAGTGTGGGGGTGGCAATTTAGGGGCATCATACTGTGTGTAATGAGCATTCTTGAATAATACTGTATGGGGAATTTACTATGGAAGAATTATATTGTGTGTGTGTGGAGGGGGCAATTTAGGGCCATCATACTGTGTGTAGTGACCATTCTTGGGGCATCATAATGTACGAGAAGGAACTATGGGGACATTATACAGTGTGTATGTGGGGAGGGGACAATTTAGGGCCATCATACTGTGTAGTTACCATTCTTGGTGCATCATACTGTACGAGAATGGACTATGGGGACATCATACTGTGTGTATGTGGAGAGGGGGCAATTTAGGGCCATCATACTGTGTAGTGACTATTCTTGGGGCATCCTACTGTACGAGAATGGACTATGGGGACATCATACTGTGTGTATGTGGGTAGGGGGCAATTTAGGGCCATCATACTGTGTAGTTACCATTCTTGTGGCATCATACTGTACGAGAATAGACTATAGGGACATCATACTGTGTGTATGTGGGGAGGGGTCAAATTAGGGCCATCATACTGTGTGTAGTGGGCATTCTTGGGGCATCATACTGTACGGGAATGGACTATGGGGACATCATACTGTGTGTATGTGGGGAGGGGGCAATTTAGGGCCATCATACTGTGTAGTGACCATTCTTGGGGCATCATACTGTACGAGAATGGACTATGGGGACATCATACTGTGTGTATGTGGGGAGCAATTTAGAGTCATCATACTGTGTGTAGTGGGCATTCTTGGGGCATCATACTGTATGGAAAATAAGTCCGCTGTAATCACTTGACAGTGGTTGTCTTAAATTTTACGCTATGGGGGAATTATACTGTGTGGGGGAAAATTTAGGTGCATCATATTGTGTGTGTCATGAGCATTCTTAAGGCATGATACTGTATGCCGAATGCACTATGGGAGCATGAAACTGTACGGGGAATGTACTATGGGGGCATTATACTGTGCATTTTTCAACACTGTGTGGCGTATCACATGTTAGGGGTATTGTGGAGGTATGATAATGCATGGGGCAATGCATTGTGTGTGCATCATACTGTGTGTTTGGGGCACACCATGTGTATGGGGATTGTGGGGGCTTCCTACTGTGTGGGGAAAATTGTCACGCTGTCTCTGAATACAGGAGGACCGGGGTCTATGCTGACCCTAAGCTGGGGTCCTGACTAATCCCTCTACCTGGAGGTACTGTTGATGGTACAGAGGTCCAGGCCGCCAGCGTAACCCTATCTCCTGTGAATCCCTAACCACTGTAATCTAGTCCTGAGAAGGACCCTGATTACCACCACAGGGAACAGGAAGGTAACTGCCTTCACACACAGTATAAGACGAACGAGACAGTACAAGGGGTAAAATAAAAGACCACCTTGCATACAAAACTATCACTACAGAGGGAGATAAATAATAAAGCGAGGAGAGGAGAAAACCACAACAGGTACTCTTAGCTTTAGACTTCTCAATACGATCCGCTCTGCTGGTCTGCATGAATGCTTTCACCGACACTTCCCCAGCAGACAGGCAGGTATATGAAGGAAACCAATTACCACAACATTAATTGCAGCTGAGCGAGGCTGGTCTAGTCCAGCACAGAGAGAGGAAGAATTAACTCCCTCAGTGCCGAAAAACACCCAGCACAGAACCTCAGCTGTGAGAAGTCAGGGTGTGCAATCGCGACGATCTTCGCAGTGACACACCGTGACAGTACCCCCCCTTCTACGAGGGGCCTCTGGACCCTCAGGGCCGGGTTTATCTGGGTGAGTAGTGTGGAAGGCCCGAACCAATCGGTCTGCGTTAATATCCGACGCCGAAACCCACGTCCTCTCCTCAGGACCATACCCCCTCCAATGAACAAGGTACTGAAGGGACCGGCGATTCAGACGTGAATCGATGACTCTCGACACCTGGAACTCCAAGTTACCATTGACCACCACAGGAGGAGGAGGTAAAGGTGAAGGTATCACCGGCGCCACATACCTCTTAAGCAACGATCTGTGGAACACATTATGAATTTTAAATGTAGGAGGGAGGTCAAGACGGAATGCAACCGGATTAATTATAGCACTGATCTTGTATGGCCCGATGAACCTGGGACCCAGTTTCCAGGAGGGAACCTTAAGTTTTATATTTTTGGTAGACAACCATACCAGATCGTTCACACTTAGGTCCGGACCAGACACTCTCCTCCTATCAGCCATACGTTTGTATCGGTTCCCCATAGTGCTCAGATTATTCAGCACTCCTCTCCACACTGAAGCAAGTGACGACGAAAATCGTTCCTCCTCAGGAACCCCAGAAGAGCCAGGGGGGGCTCTTGAAAGTTGAAAATTGAAAGTACAAAACTGGGGGTGAAAACCATATGCCCCAAAAAACGGGGACTTACCAGTGGACTCGCTTCACCTATTATTTAGAGCAAATTCCGCCAGAGGCAAGAAAGAAGCCCAGTCCTCCTGGTTCTCTGACACAAAACACCGGAGATATGTCTCCAAGCTCTGGTTCAGACGCTCTGTCTGACCATTGGTCTGCGGGTGAAAAGCCGATGAAAATGACAACTGCATCCCCCGCCGTGTACAAAATGCTTTCCAGAATTTGGACACAAACTGAGACCCCCGATCCGACACCACATCGGAGGGTACCCCGTGAAGCCTTACAATCTCCCCAATAAACACCTGCGCAAGAGTTTTAGCATTAGGAAGAGCAGGAAGAGCGATAAAATGTGCCATCTTGCTGAACCTGTCCACTACAACGAGTATGACTGTTTTACCCGAAGATGGCGGGAGGTCCGTAATGAAGTCCATAGACAGATGAGTCCACGGACGCTCCGGGATCTTCAAAGGTAAGAGGATCCCCGACGGACGGGTATGTGGGGTCTTAGAGCGCGCACAAACCTCGCAGGACGCGACAAAAGTTACCACCTCCTTATGTAAGTTAGGCCACCAAAACCGACGCGAGAGGAGATCCTCAGTTGCTTTACTCCCTGGGTGTCCTGCCAAAGCTGAATTATGGTGTGCCTCGATCACCTTTTGTCGCAACTGATTTGGAACAAACAGTCTCCCTGGAGGTCCTACAGGGGCGTCCCCCTGAGCCTCCAATACCTCCTCCTCAAGCTCAGAGCATACTGCCGACACCACCACCCCCTCCTGAAGGACCGGAACCGGGTCCTCCGTATTCCCAGCCCCTGGGAATACGGAGGACCCGCGAGATAAGGCATCCGCCTTAACATTTTTTGAGCCAGGACGATATGTGACGACAAAATTAAACCTGGTAAAAAACAACGACCACCTAGCTTGTCTGGGATTCAGACGTTTAGTGGACTCTAAGGCTAAGTGCACACGATCAGGAATAATTGCGTTTTTTTCACGGTTTTTCCGCGGTTTTCCGCGGTAAAAACGCGATAAAAACGCAAGCATTAAGCATCCTATACATGTTAATTGATTCCGCATGTTTTGGCCACATGTTGCGTTTTTTTCCGCGAAAAAAACGCTTCGCGGAAAAAATAGCAACATGTTCATTAATTTTGCGGAATGTAAGCGGTTCATGTGCGGTGGTACCAGGGTCTGGAGGAGAGGAGACTCTCCTCCAGGCCCTGGGTACCATATCCCTGGTAAAACAATAATTAAAATAAAAAATAATGATATTCTCACCTTCCGGCGGCCCCCGCAGCCATCCCGCGGCCCCGCAGCCTTCCCGCCTTCAGCGATGCTCCCGGCAACTCCCGGTCCCAAGAGTCCTTTGCGAGAATCACCCAGATGGCATAGCGGTCTCGCGAGATGCTTCGTCATCGGTGTGATTTGTCGCAAAGCACTCCTGGGACCGGAGTTGCCGGGAGCGTCGCTGAAGGCGGGAAGGCTGCGGGGGCCGCCGGAAGGTGAGAATATCATTATTTATTATTTTTTTTATTATTTTTACATTAGATCTTTTTACTATTGATGCGGCATAGGCGGCATCAATAGTAAAAAGTTGGTCACACGAGTCAAACACTATGTTTGACTCGTGTGACCAACCTGTCAATCAGTTTTCCAAGCGATGCTACAGATCGCTAGGAAAACGCTAGCATTCTGCAAGCTAATTACGCTTGCAAAACGCTATTATTCTGGCGGGAATCAGCATACAAAAAATGTGCGTATTTCCTGCGGGAGAAGTGCGGGATTGCCGCGGAAATTTCCGCGGCAATTCCGCAACGTGTGAACTTAGCCTAAATATAGCAGGTTTTTGTGATCGGTAATGATGGTGACCGGGTGGACTGCCCCCTCCAAAAAATGACGCCACTCCTCAAAAGCTAACTTAATGGCCAAGAGTTCCCTATTGCTGACATCATAATTCCTCTCAGCGGACGACAATTTTTTAGAGAAGAAGGCGCACGGATGCCATTTACCAGGGGACGAACCTTGTGACAATATTGCTCCCACCCCTACCTCGGAAGCGTCCACCTCAACAATGAACGGCTGTGACGCATCAGGTTGAATAAGTATGGGTGCAGAAGCAAAACATTTTTTCAAAGAGGAAAACGCTTGACAAGCCTTGTCAGACCACTTTGAAAAATCCGTCCCTTTTTTAGTCATGTCTGTGAGAGGTTTAACTATGGAGGAAAAATTACGAATGAACTTCCGGTAGTAGTTAGCAAACCCCAGGAAACGTTGTAATGCCTTAAGATCCTCTGGCAGATCCCACTCAAGAACTGCCCGCACTTTCCCAGGGTCCATACGAAAACCGGATGCTGACACCAGGAACCCTAAAAACTGAAGTTCCTGTACGGCGAACACACACTTCTCCCATTTGGCGTACAGTTTATTATCCCGCAAGATCTGCAACACCTGCCTAACATGCTCCTGATGAGACACAAGATCCGGCGAGTAAATTAAGATATCATCCAGATATATGACCACAAACTGTCCCATTAGGTGGCGAAAGATGTCATTTACAAAGTGTTGAAACACCGCCGGGGCAATACTCAGACCAAATGGCATGACAAGGTTCTCATAATGCCCCTCCAGAGTGTTAAACGCCGTCTTCCACTCATCCCCCTCCTTCATCCTAATCAGATTGTACGCCCCCCTGAGATCCAACTTAGAGAACCATTTGGCACCCACGATCTGATTGAAGAGATCGGGAATAAGTGGGAGCGGATACGGATCTCGGACCGTAATCCGATTAAGCTCACGGAAATCCAGGCAAGGGCGTAGGCCTCCATCTTTTTTCTTCACAAAGAAGAACCCCGCGGCCACCGGGGAAGATGAAGGTCTAATATGCCCTTAGCCAGACTCTCTGAAATATAATCCTTCATGGCCTGTCTCTCAGGACCAGAAAGGTTATACAACCTAGATTTCGGTAACTTGGCCCCAGGGAGCAAGTTAACAGAACAGTCATACTCGCGATGAGGAGGTAGTTCTTGACACCCTTTTTCCGAGAATACATCCTCAAAGTCCACCAGAAATGGAGGTAAGGCCCTAGGAGCGACCGCACCAATGACCGTATTCATGCAGTTTTTATTACAGAAATAGCTCCATTGGGTTATCTCTCTGGATTGCCAATTAATAACCGGGTTATGCTTAGTTAGCCAAGGCAGGCCCAGCACTATAGGAGTGGGAAGACCCTCCAACACATAACAAGACAACAGTTCTTTATGTAGCGCCCCCACTTGAAGATCTATGTTATGCACTGCTTGCACAAAACTTCCCTGACCGAGAGGTCTGGCGTCGATCGAGAATATGGGGACGGGTTTAGCCAACCCACTCAAACACATACCTTGAACCCGGGCAAAACGAGCATCCACCAGATTAGCCCCGGCCCCACTATCCAGAAGAACAGATATCCTCTCAGTTTTCGCACCCACCACCACCTCCGCCGGTACGAGAAACTGAGAGAACTTAGGGACGAAATACTTACTCCCAGATTGCCGTCCACCACACAATCTGGGATCAATAGTTTTCCGGCGACTTCTCACTCTGCAAAGGACGGGATGGACACCCCTAATAAAATGTCCCTTTTTTCCACAGAAGAAACAACTTCTTGTTTTGTGGCGCCCCACCGATCCCCTCCCCCGGAATGATGTCCCTCCTAATTGCATAGGCTCCTCTGGACTGACCAGGGGAACCTCCGTATAAGGGACCCTTGAGTAAGGTGGAGTCATCACAGGGGGCGAAGTTACCCCGCACCTCTCCCGAAGACGTCTGTCAATACGAATAGCAAGGGCCATAGCGGCTTCCAGTGTCGTGGGAGGGTCATATGCGCCAACACATCTTTTAATTTGTCAGATAAACCTTGACAAAACTGGCTCCTAAGAGCCGGGTCATTCCACTGGGTGTCCGTGGCCCACCTACGGAACTCCGAACAGAATTCCTCTGCCAGACGATCTCCCTGCTGTATCTTACGTAACTTGGTTTCAGCAAGGGAGACCCGATCCGGGTCATCATATACAAGACCCAGAGCTGCGAAAAATCTATCCACTGACTGGAGAGCCGGGGAGCCCGGGGGAAGAGAGAACGCCCAGGATTGGGGGTCCCCTTGTAGGAGTGAGATGACAATTCCCACCCTTTGATCTTCACTCCCAGATGACTGAGGTCGCAGCCGAAAGTACAATTTACATGCCTCCCGGAAAGCAAAAAATTTGTCCCGCCCTCCAGTGAACCTGTCCGGGAGAGCTACTTTAGGTTCAGGTCTGGCCTGCTCCGGGGGGTACAAAACCTTGGACTTAACGTCCCTCAGCTCCATGGACAAACTCTGCCACTGCTGAGCTAGACTGGCTACTGGATCCATGGTGGCTGGGGAGAATCTTTAGTATGGTCGGTGAAAAATGTCACGCTGTCTCTGAATACAGGAGGACCGGGGTCTATGCTGACCCTAAGCTGGGGTCCTGACTAATCCCTCTACCTGGAGGTACTGTTGATGGTACAGAGGTCCAGGCCGCCAGCGTAACCCTATCTCCTGTGAATCCCTAACCACTGTAATCTAGTCCTGAGAAGGACCCTGATTACCACCACAGGGAACAGGAAGGTAACTGCCTTCACACACAGTATAAGATGAACGAGACAGTACAAGGGGTAAAATAAAAGACCACCTTGCATACAAAACTATCACTACAGAGGGAACACCAACGGGTAAGGAGATAAATAATAAAGCGAGGAGAGGAGAAAACCACAACAGGTACTCTTAGCTTTAGACTTCTCAATACGATCCGCTCTGCTGGTCTGCATGAATGCTTTTACCGACACTTCCCCAGCAGACAGGCAGGTATATGAAGGAAACCAATTACCACAACATTAATTGCAGCTGAGCGAGGCTGGTCTAGTCCAGCACAGAGAGAGGAAGAATTAACTCCCTCAGTGCCGAAAAACACCCAGCACAGAACCTCAGCTGTGAGAAGTCAGGGTGTGCAATCGCGACGATCTTCGCAGTGACACACCCGTGACAGAAATATACCGTGTGGGCCATTATACTGTGTAGCAGGCCATCGTGGGCCATCATACCACAGGGTGAGGCATCGCACTGTGTGGAGGGGTATTGTGGGCTATAATAGTGAGTGGGGAGGGCACTGTGCCGGAATACTTCAGCGCTATTTTTGTGTGGGTGTACCGGAAGGCCTGGGCGAGGATATGGATGTGGCTTAGGTGAAATATTTTTGTTCTCCACCATACATGTCCGGTCCCTTTCTTTCATGGTTGGTGGGTATGTTTGTAGTGATCTTCTCCCAACAAGGAATTCCTCCCATAACTTCCTCGCCACATTCATATCGGACTTGTCATCTCATATATGACTCTTGGAAACTGAAGAATCTTCCTGTTATTTTATGTCCTGGTGTTCAGTGAATCGTTGATCGCCCGGGGCCCGGTTATCTGAGCATGAGTCTGCATTTCTATCTGGGTCATTATTTATAGTCTAGTAGTCACTGTATCCCATGAAATTTATGAATTGGGGATGAGGGAGAAGACTTTAAGGACCCATTGACGAGGTGTATGAGTTTCGGATTTTGCTATTTTTCAGTGATTTTGCTTTGCCTTTGGGGAACGTTTCACATTCTTTTGAGCTTTTCAAACACTTCAAAAATGAGATCGGAGAATGCCGGGACGTGCACAACTTTCCATTTCACAGTTATTCTATGACCCCTATCTGGTGCACTTTCCTATGTTGAGGTTTGGCCTCCTTATAATAATAGGACCAGCCGGTTACAACGCATTCTTTTGTAGGTGGTGGTGATGTCGTCCCTTTAAACCAAGGAACGTAGTAGCTGGTGAATAATCGTGTTGTGGTTACGGGTGAGTAGAATCATGGTTGGAGTATATCTAAGCATTGCACATTGCATACAGGAGGCATGACAGACGCTAGAAGCATGCAAACAGCTTACAACCTTCATGGGGGCACGCAGGGGCCATCATTATTTTATACTATCTGGGGCTCAATATATGGCACTATTTGGGCATAGGTTGGGCATAGATGAGGAAGGTGCTGGAAATGTGAGAAGTCAAATGTATCCGGCTGTACACAAGTCAAGGCTGGAAGAAGTCGTCATGGTGGTCTGCGCCGGAAAGAAATATCTGGAAAAATGAACGACTTTTCACGAGGCATGATAGATTATAGAAGCAGGGAAATACACATCTCGGTTCTGATTATTTAAGGGTGCACTTAGGTAATTATAACCTTCAAACGGAAACACAAATGAGAACAATATATGGCACTATTTGTGACTGTAAATTCTGCTGATAAGTCATGGCTGGAAGAAGTCGTCATGGCGGTCTGGACAAGATAGAAAATCACAGAAAATGAATGACTTTTCAAAAGGCATGACAGATGCTAGAGGCAAACACACATCTCTTATGAATATTTAAGAGTGCACTCATGGAATTAGAATCTTCAAATAGGAACATGGGGGCACAATATATGGCAATATTTGTAAATTATTTTGGGGGGCACTATGTATCTTGCATTATTGTTTTCAGAGGCGCTGTCTTCGTAGCACAATGTTTAGGTTAGTGTTGACACCAATTTTTCAGAAGCACAGTATTTGGTGACACCACGACCAAAGTCTAGTAATAAGGAAGCATAGGCCAGAAACAGGCACAGCAGCAGGCACAGCAACAGGCACAGCAGCAGGAACAGCAGCAGGAACAGCAGCAGGGTGGGGAGTTTGAGCAAGTTGGGAATAGGAGGTGATGATGCTGGAAATGTGAGAAGTCAATTGTGTCTTCAGAGTTTACATCGCAAACATAATTGAGTCATTCATTTTTCCAGTCTTTTCTGTCCGGTCCAGACCGCCATGATGACTTCTCCAGCTTAGACTTGTCTGCAGAATTTACAACACAGAAACATTTAACTTCTCACATTTCCAGTGTTGTCCTAATCTGTCCCCAATCTTCACAAACTCTAAATCCTGCTGCTATCCCCGCACCTATGCCTGTTATTGTCCCCTCCATCCATATTACTGCACTTTTAGTGGAGCATGGTGGAGCCAAACACTGTGAGGACTGGAAGAAGTTGTTATGGTGGTCTGGGCTAGATAGAAAAAACTGGAAAACTGCCATAAAAAAAGAAGAGAAATTATATATGACTGCACTGTAATCACTTATACGGTCTGCAGATCTGCCACTATATGATGGGCAGCACGGCGGCTCAGTGGTTAGATCCTTTCATCACTGGGGTCCTGGATTGAAATCTTGTTAATCTACAAGTAGTTTGTATGTTCACCCCATGTTTGTGTGGGATTCCTCCGGGGTTCTTCGGTTTCCTCCCATGCTCCTAAGACATACTGATGGGGAATTTAGATTGTGAGCCCCAATGGGGACAGTGATGATGATGTCTGAATTAATGGCACTATATAAATAAATATGGTCACTCTATGTCCATTGTCATCTCAGAGTGGCCTGATATACCCACTAGGACTAGGATGCACATCCCCAATTGCGCTACCTGGTCGGGGGCAGATTCGGATGTGTTTCTCCCCATGACAGTAGTAGTAGCAATATTAATATCATTAGAGCTACCTTCTTCACATCACGCAATGCTCGTCCTTTCCCCATGGAGCTGACAATCTAATTTTCTTCCTGACGCACACACTTTAGCCTAATTCCAGGATACACTAGTGTGAAGACGCGAGGATCCGAGCACAGAGAGCGGATATAAGCTGATTACGGTGGGCTCCGGACGGCATCGATCTCTGGGTCCCAGCGCAATGTGTAATTGAAATATCATGTCACTGCCACCAGTAACAATTCCTGGGAATGAATGTAACAGATCCTCCAGTATTTGCACACATTCCTCAGATACATTTACAGCTTTTTAGCAAAGAGTCGACCATTGATGTGTCTAATCCCAGCGCTGACACCGGTGAAGGTAACACCAACACCGCGCCTACAGATCAGAGGCCCAGACTCCGGTCCCAGCAGTCTGCAGAAAGCTTCAGGAGCAAAGGAACAATCAAGCCACTTCACTTACCCGTCACAAATGTCACAGGAGCAGCATTGTTCCTCCCAGGCCGCAGGCTACCAGACTTTAGGGAAGTGACAGCTCTGAAGACACTGTATATTCATAGGGATCATTTACTCACCGTACCTCGGCTCAGATATTTAAAGGGCCATTCCACTCGCCCACAAAAATGTCTCCATCTGGGCCGTAGGTGGAGTTTACGCTGCAGTTTAAATGTTTCCTGTGTAACAATTTCTTGTACTAAGAAATTCTGATTGATTAGAGGGGGTACTGTTTTCCGGACCCTGAGTTCAGGATCCCATCAGAACTCTTATAGCAGATTTAAAACAGGAAGAAAAAAAAAAAAATAGATGAAGAAGTAAGAAAATTATTTAGATTATTTTGCTTATACTGGATGGCACCAATATATTCCATGGCGATGACACACACATTGAAAAATTACAATGCAACAATTTTAATCACTGAGCCACAATGGTGCTGCAAAGCAGCAAAGCTGAACATTGAGCCACTGTTTTGCTGCAAGACAAGAGCGCTAAGCACTGAGCCACTGTGCTGCTGCAAAGCAATGTTGCTAATCACTGAACCACTTTGCAGCTGTAAGACAAAAGTGCTAATCACCGACCCATTGTGCTGCTTAAAGGCAAACCTAACTACTGAGCTTCTTTGCTACTGAATGGCAAAAGTGCACTGCTAACCACTGAGCTTCTGCAAGGTAAGAGTGCTATCCCTGAGCTATTGTACTGCTGCAAGACAAGGGTTCTAACCACTGGGCCACTGAACCGCTGCATGAAAACAATGCTAACCACTGGGTCACTGAACCGCTACATGAAAACAGTGCTAACCACTGGGCCACTCTGCTGCTGCAAGAATACGATTCTAATAAATTGTCCACTGTGCTGCTGCCAGGCAAGAGTGCTAACCACTGAGCCACTGTGCTGCTGCAAGGAAAGACTGCTAACCACTGGGCCACTGAGATGCTACATGAAAACAATGCTAATCACTGGGCCATTGTACTGCTGCAAGTCTGCGATGCTAATCATTAAGTCACTGTGCTGCCTGATGACAACGATGCCAACTACTGAAACAGGAGCGGACATACCGCATGTGCAGCCGGAGCGGCTGCACCAGGGCCTGGAGGTGGAGGGTGGCCCCTGCAGGATGGCTAATAATGAGGGCAATCTGGCCTGTTTATCCGGCCCCGAGGCTCCGGGGGGCCCCTGGCCAGATTGTCCTCATGTGCGGCCAGAAGGGAGACATCCCTGCAACTCTGCTGCCTGCAAGAGAAAATGGCAGCTTAGCAGAGCTGAAGCAATCTCTCCTGCTCCCTGCCTGCACTTCCTGTCTCTCACAGCAGTAAGTGGCGCGGCCAGATGACATCATCAGTCAGCGCTGCGGCTGTGCCAGAGAGAGGAAGCTGCCGGCGAAGGTGATGCTGTGGGAGAGCGTGCAGAGAGGTGAGAGGTGCTGTGTGGTGTGTGTGTGTGTGTGTGTTGCTGCAGGGGAACGTGCAGAGAGGTGAATGGGGCTGTGTGTGTAGGTGGAGGAGAGGGCAGTGATAGGTGAGAAGGCAATGATGTGGTGGTGTGGGAGAAAGCAATGATGGTGGCAGTTGAAAGGACAATGATGGGGTGGGGGGAGGAGGAAATGATGGAGGTGGTGGAAAGGGCAATGATGGGGTGATGGGGGAGAAGGCAATGATGGTGGCAGTTGAAAGGACAATGATGAGGGTGATGGGGAGGAGGAAATGATGGAGGTGGTGGAATGTGCAATGATGGGGTTGGTGGGGGAGATGGCAATGATAGTGGCAGTTGAAAGGACAATGATGGGGTGGTGGGGAAGGTGGTCGTGGGAGGAGAAGGCAATGATGGGGTTATGGAGAGGGCAATGATGAGGGTGGTGGGGAGAAAGCAATGATGGAGGTGGTGGAAAGGGCAATGATGGAGGTGGTGGGGAGAAAGCAATGATGGAGGTGGTGGAATGGGCAATGATGGGGTGGTGGGGAAAAGGCAATGGTGGTGGAAAGGACAATGATGCTCGTGGTGGAAAGGACAATAATGGAGGTGGTGGAATGGGCAATGATGGGAGTGGTGGGGAGGAGGAAATGAAGGAGATGGTGGAATGGGCAATGATGGGGTGGTGGGGGAGAAGGAAATGATGGAGGTGGTGGAGGAGGAAGCAATGATGGAGGTGGTGAAGAGGGCAATGATTGGGGTGGGGAGAGGACAATAATGAGATGCGGGGAAAGGAGGACAATGAGGGGTGTGGGGGATTGGGATGGGAGGAAGGGGGATTTATAATGAATTTAGGAACAGGGGCAGGTGGAGGAAGACGTTATTATCGCTTATTATGTCTAACACAGTCTCTTAGTATATAGTGTACTCGCTTATTAACCCCTTTACTCCCGAGGGTTGTTTGCATGTTAATGACCTGGCCAATTTTTACAATTCTGACCACTGTCCCTTTATGAGGTTATAACTCTGGAACGCTTCAACGGATCTTCGCGATTCTGAGAAAGTTTTCTCGTGGCATATTTTGCTTCATGCTAGTGGTAAAATTTCTTCTATATAACTTGCGTTTATTTATGAAAAAACAAAAATATGGCGAAAATTTTGAAAATTTAGCAATTTTCAAACTTTGAATTTTTATCCCGTTAAAATACAGAAATATGTCATGCAAAATAGTTACTAAATAACATTTCCCACATTTTCTACTTTACATCAGCACAATTTTGGAAACAAAATTTTTTTTTGATAGGAAGCAATAAGGGTTAAAAGTTGACCAGCGATTTCTCATTTTTACAACAAAATTTATAAAACCATTTTTTTTAGGGACCACATCAAATTTGAAATCACTTTGAGGGGTCTATATAGCAGAAAATACCCAAAAGTGACACCATTCTAAAAACTGCACCTCTGAATGTACTCAAAACCACATTCAAGAAGTTTATTAATCCTTCAGGGGCTTCACATGAATTTTTGGAATGTGGAAGACAAAAATGAACATTTAACTTTTTAGTCACAAAAATGATCTTTTACAAACATTTTTTTTATTTTCACAAAGGTAAAAGGAGAAAATTGACAGATGAAGTTGTTGTGAAATTTCTCCTGAGTACGCCGATACCCCATATGTGGGGGAAAACCACAGTTTGGGTGGACGGCAGGGCTTGGAAGAAAAGGAGCACCGTTTGACTTTTTCAAACCAAAATTGGCTGGAATTGACATCGGATGCCATGTCGCGTTTGGAGAGCCCTGATGTGCCTAAAAAAAACCCACAAGTGACACCATTCCGGAATCTAGATCCCCCTAGGGAACTTATCTAGATGTGTGGTGAGAACATCAACAAACTAGCGCAAGTTCAGAGAAGAGCGACCAGAATGGTGTCCGGTCTGCAAACCATGTCCTATGAGGAACAGTTACAGGATTTGGGAATGTTTAGCTTGCAAAAAAGAAGACTGAGAGGAGACTTAATAGCTGTCTACAAATATCTCAAGGGCTGTCACATTGTAGAAGGATTATCTTTATTCTCATCTGCACACGGAAAGACTAGAAGCAATGGGATGAAACTGAAAGGGAGGAGACACAGATTAGATATTAGAAAAAACTTTTTGACAGGGTGATTAATGAGTGGAACAGGCTGCCACGAGAGGTGGTGAGTTCTCCTTCAATGGAAGTCTTCTAACAGAGGCTGGACAGACATGTGTCTGGGATGATTTAGTGAATCCTGCTTTGAGCAGGGGGTTGGACCAGATGACCCAGGAGGTCCCTTCCAACTCTACCATTCTATGATTCTATGATTCTATGAACCCCCAAGTGCTTCACACAAGTTTATAATGCAGAGCCGTGAAAAACAAAATCATATTTTTTCACAAACATGATTTTTTAGTCCCAAATTTTTTATTTTCCCAAGGGTAAGAGCAGAAATTGGACCCCAAAAATTGTTGACCAATTTGTCCTGAGTATGCTGATACCCCATACGTGGGGGGGAACCACTGTTTTGGCGCACGGCAGAGCTCGGAAGGGAAGGAGCGCCATTTGACATTTTTAAACCAAAATTGGCGGGAATTGAGAACGGATGCCATGTCGCGTTTGGAGAGCCCCTGATGTGCCTAAACAGATGAAATCCCTCAATTCTAACTCCAACCCTAACCCCAACACACCCCTAACCCTAATCCAAAGCCTAACCCCAACACACACCTAACTCCAAACACACCCCTTACCCTAATCCCAACCCTAACCCTACCCTAACTCTTATTCCAACCCTAACCGTAATCCAAACCCTAACCCCAACTCTAGCCCCAATCCTAACCCCAACCCTAACTTTAGCCCCAACCTTAACCCTAAATTTAGCCCCAAACCTAACTTTAGCCCCAACCGTAACCCTAACTTTATCCCCAACCCTAACCCTAACTTTAGCCCCAACCCTAGCCCTAACTTTAGCCCCAAACCCCAACCATAACACTAACCTTAACCCTAATGGGAAAATGGAAATAAATACATTTTTTTTATTTTATTATTTTTCCCTAACTAAGGGGGTGATAAAGGGGGTTTGATTTACTGTTTATAATGGGTTTTTATAGTCGGTTTTTATGTTTGGCAGCTGTCACACACTAAAAAACGCCTTTTATTGCAAAAAATAGTTTTTGCATCACCATATTTTGAGAGCTATAATTTTTCCATATTTTGGACCACAGAGTCATGCGAGGTCTTGTTTTTTGCAGGACGAGGTGATGTTTTTATTGGTGCCATTTTTGGGCACATGACATTGTTTGATCGCTTTTTATTCCGATTTTTGGGAGACTGCATGAACAAAAACCAGCAATTCATGAATTTCTTTTGGGGGGGGCGTTTACACCGTTCCGCGTGTGGTAAAATTGATAAGGCAGTTTTATTCTTCGGGTCAGCACGATTACAGCGATACCTCATTTATATCATTTTTTTAAATGTTTTGGCGCTTTTATACAATAAAAACTATTTTATAGAAAAAATAATTATTTTTGCATGGCTTTATTCTGACTCAATTCTATCTTTTTTATTTTTTTGCTGATGACGCTGTACAGGGCTTGTTTCTTGCGGGACAAGATGACATTTTCAGCGGTACCACTTTTATTTATATCCGTTTTTTTATCGAGTGTTATTCCACTTTTTGCTCGGCGGTATGATGATAAAGCATTGCTTTTTTGCCTTGGTTTTCTCTTGTGGTGTCCACTAAAGGGGTTAACTAATGGGACAGTTTTATAGGGCGGGTCATTACGGACGTGGCAATACTGAATATGTGTTCTTTTATTGTTTAGATTTTTTTTTATTAAAATATTTATTTATTGATAGAATATTTTTTTATTATTACTTATTATTTTTAAAAATATTTTTACAATTATTTAAAACATTTTTTTTATTTAATTCTTAGTTTTACACATTGTCCCACTATGGGACACTCATTTTCTGCAGGCTGATCGCTTCTATAGCATGCAGATCTGCATGCTATAGAAGCTGTCAGCGCTGCAGCTTCTATAACGCTGACCTGAGAGACTTCCTGGTCATCACTGCACCTGACACGAAGTGCCTCAGGCCTGGAGACTCGGATGTCATCGTGATGACATCAGGTCTCCATGTCAGCCCCTCTGCAGCCACCGGAACACTGCGATCATGTTTGATCGCAGTGTGTCGGGGATAAAGTGCCGGGAGCAGTCCGTGACCGCTCCTGGCACTTAGTGCCGGGTGTCAGCTGTAAAAATCAGCTGACAACTGGCCACGATCGGCTGTGCCCCCCCGTGAGCGTGGCCGATCGACTATGTATGTACTATCCCGTCCTTGGGAATTAAGTCCCAGGACACATGGACGGGATAGTACGTCAAATGGTAGACAGGGGTTAAGTATAGCGACATCCTTCAGCATATAGTGTAGTCAATTTTTTTGATGCTGTCCCTTATTATATAGCTTCCTCTGCTGCTATGTACAGTGGTGTCTCTTACATAGTGTATTCTTGTTATTATTATTATTATTTATTTCTATAGCGCCATTAATTCCATGGTGCTGTACATGAGAAGGGGTTACATACAAAGTTATAGATATCGTTTACAGTAAACAAGTTTATGATGACAGACTGGTACAGAGGGGAGAGGACCCTGTCCATGCGGACTTACATTCTACATGATAATGGGGAAGAGACAGAAGGTCGGGGGTGCAGCAGATCTGGTGGAGGTGAGGCGGCAGCTCGGGTGGGGGTGAGGCGGCAGAATGGTTATTGCAGGCTGTAGGCTTTCCTGAAGAGATGGGTTTTCAGGTTCCGTCTGAAGGATCCGAGGGTGGTGGAATCAGACGTGTTGAGGCGTGGAATTCCAAAGGATGGGGGATATTCGGGAGAAATCTTGGAGGCGGTTGTGTGAGGAACAAATAAGTGTGGAGGAGACTAGGAGGTCTTGGGAGGATTGAAGATTATGGGAGATTAGTTAAGAGATATAGGGAGGGGACAGGTTGTGGACGGCTTTGTAGGTCAGTGTTAGTAGTTTGAACTGGATTCGTTGGGGAATTGGGAGCCAGTGGAGGGATTTGTAGAGGGGAGAAGCAGGGGAGTAGCGAGGGGAGAGGTGGATTAGTCGGGCAGCAGAGTTGAGGACAGACTGAAGCAGTGCAAGAGAGTTAGCAGGGAGGCCACAGAGGAGGGTGTTGCAGTAATCAAGGTGGGAGATGATGACGACATGCACAAAAGTTTTAGTAGATTGAGGGCTGAGGAAGGGACGGATTCTGGAAATATGTTTGAGTTGGAGGCGACAGGAGGTGGCAAGAGTTTAAACGTGCGGTTTGAAGGACAGGGCAGAGTCGAGAATTACTCTGAGGCAGCGGATTTCAGGAGTGGGAGAGAGCATGATGCCGTTTACCATAATAGATAGCTCGGGTAGGGGAGATACGCAAGATGGAGGAAAGATGATTAGTTCGGTTTTGTCTACATTGAGTTTTAGGAAGCGAGAGGTGGAGAAGGAGGATATGGCTGATAGACACTCCGGAATTCTGGACAGCAGAGAGGTGACATCTGGGCCAGAGAGGTAGATCTGAGTATCGTCCACATACAGGTGGTACTGGAAGCCATGGGACTTTATGAGTTGTCCTAGGCCAAGGGTATAGATGGAAAAAAGTAGGGGCCCCAGGACAGAGCCTTGAGGGACTCCAGCAGAGAGAGGGCGGGATGAGGAGGTAGTGTGGGAGTGGGAAACGCTAAATGTGTGGTCGGAAAGGTATGAGGCAATCCAGGACAGGGCAAGGTCTTTGAGACCAAGGGAAGAAAGATTCTGTAGCAGTAGGCAGTGGTTGACTGTGTCAAAGGCAGAGGACAGGTCAAGGAGGAGGAGGATGGAGAACTGTCTGTTAGCTTTGGCTGTGAGTAAGTCATTAGTAATTTTGGTCAGGGAAGTTTCGGGGGAGTGGTGGGGGGCAGAAGCCAGATTGGAGGTTGTCAAGGAGAAAGTTAGATGAGAGGTGGGAGGAAAGTTGAGCATGGACATGCTGCTCAATGAGTTTGGAAGCAAACGGGAGCGAGATATTGGGCGATAGCTGGGCATAGCAGTTGGGTCAAGGTTAGTTTTTTTGAGGATGGGTGTGATGGTGGCATGTTTGAAGGCAAAGAGGAAGGTACCAGAAGCTAGCGATAGGTTGAAGAGATGGGTTAGCTCTGGAATGAGTGTGTTAGTGAGGTTGGGGAGCTGGTGGGAAGGGACGGGGTCAAGTGCACAGGTGGTGAGGTGAGATTTGGAAAGGAGGTGAGTTCTTGTTATTTTTGTTATTTACAGCGCCCTCTTTTATTACATAGTCCCCTCTCTTGTTAGATATAAAATGACTGCTGATGGAGCAGCCAGTGACCAGACTACCTGTCCATCAGCTCCTCCATTAGAAAAGAAGCTTTCCCACGCTCCATAATCCATAATTGCATTATACAGCTAACAATACAGGATGGTATGTAATAAAAAACAGGGCTCTATATAATCCAATATGTAAGGGATGGTGCTGTACATAACAAGAGAGGACACTGTGTAATAAGGGACATCAATATACATAATAAAGGAGACTATATATATATATATATATATATATATATATATATATATAAATATATATATATATATATCTTTGTCACCATAGAAGGAGAGGGGCCCAGAAACATTTCTTGCACAGGGGCCCCGAGCTGTCAGTGTCCGCCCCTGTACTGAGCCACTGGCTGCCTATGGTGATTCTCAGGCCTGTGGTGACCCAGGTGCCAGTGCAATCATCCCTGCCCATTAGTAATATCGCTGATGGAGCCAGATCTATCGTCTCTGGTATGGGTTACTACCTGCAGCTGACAGTGGAAGGCAATGAATCATCGCATGGAATCGGCTTCGCTCAAAGTCTCTCACATTCTTCAGAATGTAAAACACGAGAAACACCCAAAAATTGCCTGAAGGCGCCAGCACATGTAATCAGCTGAGGGATGTAACCTCTGGGTTTACAACCAGGTGAGAGGATGTGCTGGAACGTGGACCATGTGGCAACTCTCCCCATCCAGGGCAGGGATGGGCACAAAACTGCATTTATTTTTTTAATGAATCCGCCCTCTCATTTCCCACATCTTCCATTTCTTGCCCCTGGCTGTTCTTTTATGCCGGTGGTTTTCTTGTGGTTAATGAAAGACTTTCCACATTTTGCTACATCATACCTTTCATTTTCTCCTCACTAAGCCAGTTATACATAGACTCATTTTAGCCACTGAGCTGGAATTGACTGTCACACATGGAGTTATCTGCCTGCACAATTACCCAGGGGTGTAACTGTAGGGGCTGCAGAGGTAGTGGGGGGTGTAGAGATAACAGGGGGGCTGCAGAGGTAGTGGGGGGGGCTGCAGAGGTAGTGGAGGGTGTAGAGGTAGTGGAGGGTGTAGAGGTAACAGGGGGGGCTGCAGAGATAGTGGGGGGGCTGCAGAGGTAGTGGAGGGTGTAGAGATAACGGGGGCTGCAGAGGTTGTAGGGGGGCTGCAGAGGTAGTGGGGGGTGTAGAGATAACAGGGGGGGCTGCAGAGGTAGTGGGGGGGGCTGCAGAGGTAGTGGAGGGTGTAGAGGTAGTGGAGGGTGTAGAGGTAACAGGGGGGGCTGCAGAGATAGTGGGGGGGCTGCAGAGGTAGTGGAGGGTGTAGAGATAACAGGGGGGGCTGCAGAGGTAGTGGGGGGGCTGCAGAGGTAGTGGGGGGTGTAGAGATAACAGGGGGGCTGCAGAGGTAGTGGGGGGGCTGCAGAGGTAGTGGAGGGTGTAGAGGTAGTGGAGGGTGTAGAGGTAACGGGGGGCTGCAGAGGTAGTGGGGGTGTAGAGATAACAGGGGGGCTGCAGAGGTAGTGGGGGGGCTGCAGAGGTAGTGGAGGGTGTAGAGGTAGTGGAGGGTGTAGAGGTAACAGGGGGGGCTGCAGAGGTAATATGAGGGCTGCAGAGATAGTGGGGGCTGTAGAGATAGCAGGGGGTCTGCGAGGTAGTGGGGGCTCCAGAGGTAGGGGGGGCTGTAGAGATAGCAGGGAGCTGCTGAGGTAGTTGGGGGCTGCAGATGTAGCAGGGGGCTTCAGAGGTAGTGGGGGGCTGTAGAGATTGCAGGGAGCTGTAGATGTAGTAGAGGGATGCAGAGGTAACAGGGCTGCAGAGATAGCAGGGGGTTGCAGAGGTAGTGGGGGGCTGTAGAGATATCAGAGTGGCTGTGGAGGTAGTGGGGGGCTGTAGAGATTGCAGGGAGCTGCAGAGATAGCAGAGGGCTGCAGAGGTAGCAGGGGGGCTACAGAGGTAGTAGGAGGGCTGCAGAGGTAGTGGGGGCTGCAGAGGTAGTGGGGGGCTGTAGAGATATCAGATTGGCTGCGGAGGTAGTGGGGGGCTGTAGAGATTGCAGGGAGTTGCAGAGAAAGCAGAGGGCTGCCAAGGTAGCAGGGGGGCTACAGAGGTAGTAGGAGGGCTGCAGAGGCAGTGGGGGGCTGCAGAGGTAGTGGGGGGCTGTAGAGACAGAAGGGTGACTGAAGATGTAGTGGAAGCTGCAGAGGTAGCAGGAGGGCTGCAGAGGTGCAGAGGTAGTGGGGCAGCAGAGGTAGCAGGAGGGCTGTAGAGATAGTGGGGCTGCAGAGGTAGCGAGAGTTGCATAGGTAGTGGGAAGCTGCAGAAATATCGCAGGCGTACAGACCCTAGTGCGTGGGGGAAATCAAAGTCTCTTTGCTGCACAAGAACAAACCAGTTCTCCAAATGTCACATGGTATGGAGGGGCCCCTAGCAAAGATTTGCCATTGGGGCCCAGGAGCTGTCACCTGTAGTTTCTGAGCTTTGAGTCTATTGTGAGAAAAGTGAAAAACAAATATTTATTGTTGTTTTTGGGAAGCATAAATCTAAACATGAGATTCATAGTCAACAGCCAGCGGGGCTCTCCTGATAATATACACATATAATCCTGGCGGGATAGGAAGATAGATTTAATAGATAGATAGATAGATAGATAGATAGATAGATAATAGATATAGATAGATAGATAGATAGATAGATAGATAGATAGATATAGATAGATAGATAGATAGATTAGATAGATAGATAGATAGATAGATATGATAGATAGATAGATAGAAATAGTTAGATAGAATAGATAGAATAATAGATAGATAGATAATAGATAGATAGATAGATAGATAATAGATAGATAGATAGATAGATAATAGTAATAGATAGATAGATAAGATAAATAGATTAGATAGATAATAATAGATAGATAGATAGATTAGATAAATAGATAGATAGATAGATAGATAGATAATAGATAGATAATAGATAGATAGATAGATAGATAGATAGATAATAGATAAATAGATAATAAGATAAGATATAGATAGATAGATAGTATAGATAATAGATAGATAGATATAGATAGATATAGATAGATAATATAGATAGATAGATAATAGAGATGATAGATAATAATAATAGATATAGATAGATAGATAATAATATGATAGATAGATAGATGATAGATAATAGATAGATAGATAATAGATAGATAGATAGATAGATAATAATAGATAGATAATAGATAGATAGATAGATAGATAATAGATAGATAATAGATAGATGATAGATAATAGATAGATGATAAGATGATAGATAGATAGATTAATAATAGATAATAGATAAGATAGATAGATAATAGATAGATAGATAGATAATAGATAGATTAGATAATAGATAGATAAATAGATAGATAATAGATAGATAATAGATAATAGATAAGATAGAAAGATAGATAGATATGATAGATAGATAGATAGATAGATAGATAGATAGATAGATAGATAGTAGATAGATAATAGATAGATAGATAATAGATAGATGATAGATAATAGATAGATAGATAAATAGATAGATGATAGATAATAGATAGATAGATGATAGATAATGATAGATAGATAGATAATAGATAGATAGATAATAGATAAGATAATTAGATAGATAGATAGATAATAGATAAAAGAAGATAATAGATAATAATAGATAGATAGATAGATAATATAGATAATAGATATAATAGATAGATAGATAATAGATAGATAATAAATAGATATAAATAGATAGATAGATAGATAGATAATAGATAGATAGATAGATAGATAGATAAATAGATAATAGATAGATAGATAATAGATAGATAGATAGATAGATAGATAGATAGATAATAGTAATAGATAGATAGATAGATAGATAGATAATAGATAATAGATAGATAGATAGATAATAATAGATAATAGATATAGATAGATAGATAGATAATAGATAGATAGATAAGATAGATAGATAGATAATAGATAGATAGATAGATAATAGATAGATGATAGATAATAGATAGATAATAGATAGATAGATAGATAGATAATAGATAGATAGATAGATAATAATAGATAGATAGATAGATAGATAATAGATAGATAATAGATAGATAATAGATAATAGATAGATGAAGATAGATAGATAATAGATAGATAGATAGATAGATAGATAGATAATAGATAGATAGATAGATAATAGATAGATGATAGATAATAGATAGATAGATATAGATAGATGATAGATAATAGATAGATAGATGATAGATAATGATAGATAGATAGATAATAGATAGATAGATAATAGATAGATGATAGATAATAGATAGATAGATAATAGATAATGATAGATAATAGATAGATAGATAGATAGATAATGGATAGATAGATAGATAATAGATAGATAGATAATAGATAGATGATAGATAATAGATAGATATATAGATAAATAGATAGATAGATAGATAGATAGATAAATAGATAGATAGATAGATAGATAGAATAGATAGATAGATAGATAGATAGATAGATAGATAGATAGATAAGATAATAGATAGATGATAGATGATAGATAATAAATAGATAATAGATAGATAGATAATAGATAGATAGATAATAGATAGATAGATAATAGATAGATATAGATAATAGATAGATAGATAATAATGATAGATAGATAATAGATAGATAGATAGATAATAGATAGATAGATAGATAGATAGATAGATAGATAGATAGATA
>JARQOD010000006.1:429205392-429233291 GCA_033576555.1 Oophaga sylvatica | reverse complement strand
TCTCAGCGATTTCCTTTTTTACGAGCCGAGCCCAGAAAATCGTGGATTTTGGTAGTGACAGTCCTCTCATGTGAAAGGAATGTAATCACTTAAGATGGAAAATCATTACTTACCGGAGAGGCAGCGGCAGCCGCGAGTAATGCATAAATAGTGAAAAGAAAAAAAGGAGAGCGCAGCCTATATATGACGCGTACTGTACACACTGTATTTCTGGGAATGAAATGTAGGGATATTCTCAGCAAACGTTCTTGTGAGTGCAGACTGACTAAAGGTCTCAGGCAATAAGCTGACAAAGACGGCACCTTCATCGGATCCTGGTACAAAGCCACAGCGTTACTTTCACTTTTCCTTTTTTTTATTTTTTATATATTATGTAATTTTAGGATCTTGCTTTATAGTAAATATAGCTCATATGACAGATCCACTCGCATAGGGACTGTGAAATTTAGAGCCCAATTTATGTATGGAAGATAGCAGAATTAAGATTTATAGGGATATTTAAAGGGTTGCCCAGTTTCAAAAAACCTAGTTCAACCCACCCTTACAAGATGGGGTCTTCAACTTTTCTGTGGAGGACCTGTCCTGTCCAGACAATCCATTGATATGAATGAACTCTGTGTAATGCTTCCTTTCTCCAGTGGTGGCACTGCAGGAGAATAAAACACCTCACATCAGGTTTCCTCACAGATCACAGCTGATCATTGTGATCTTTGATTATTAAAGTGACAATTCCAACAAGTAGGAACTGTCCAAAGTGGAGAAGCCTTTTAATGTGGAAGTTGGTATTCATGAAGGGGGCCTCACTTGCTCAGCTGTTTTCATGAAGACAAAACAAGAGCAGGCCACGTTGGACAACCCTGTCCATATTACATATGGAAATCATGGAGGGGTGTCCTCCAAATATACCCACTTCCTAGCAGCCACAGTGGAGAGCAGCTATAATATAGTAATGGTGTTGTATTATATGGTCACCATCTATCTAACAGCTGGGGAAGTCTGGGGCTTCACCCCATTCCACTGACTCCACATCAGTATCATGCACATCACAGAGAATTTAAGGGATTCTCTCATTTCAAAGAACATTTACCCCCAAGAGGATCAATATCATAGAGACATTCAAAATATTTACATGTGGTCCCATGGAAAGGGTGAACATATGTCAAGCCAACCAAATTCCTTTTCCTTAACAGGCAACAGCCAAGGTGTAACGCTGTCGTTCTCCCCTACGAGATAGAAGAAATGGATGAAGGTGTGGAACAACAAGGCCTGGGCTTCTGCAACCCAAGAAAGTGGGGTGTAGAGCTGAAATACAGCACTTGTATGGGGCTTTATTTTGTTTTAGTGAGGCTGAGCCTCCTATGCTCTCCCTGTGTCTCCGATGTAGAAGATGGGACTGTAAAACTCATACTTTGCAACTTTTGAAGGCAAGCAGGTTGGAAGCAGTCGTTGGTCCAACGACTGATGTCTTGCCCCCTCCATGACCATTGCCCACCATCCCGAATGAAGAAACCTGCATTAGGTTTCAGGTACATTCAGTGTTGACCCACAAAGGAAGTCCAGGAAGTCTCTCCATATTTTGGTACCCTTCTGAATGTTGCAGGAGAATTGGTAAGTATAATATTACTGTAGGAAAGGTTGTAATATTGGCCATGTTGGTTAAGCAAAAAAAGACTCTCTGCATTAGTTTGGTGTCTCTAGTCCTGTCCTCCATGTCAGGGCAGATGAGACAATCTTCAGTTCTGCGATCGGTATCTTTGGCCCGGTATGTTGGGAGCCTCTTGTGCTTGCTAGACCCCATGACACGAGGCTGACATGGAAAACTTGACGCCGATTCAAGGCAGCACAAAAATTTTGGTCAATTCAATTTTCAAAAAACATTTCATTCAACCAAGAGAGGGTCCAATGGAGTTTTTAAATGGAAGAGAACAATTCAAGAACAAATATTTACAAGTGATTTTTAGAAGGAAAATGTCTCTATAAATAAAATGATGGGATACTGTGATTTGTCTTACGTTTCCTTTGTTTTTGGAAACAAGATAACCACAAAGCAATGGTTTAATCGGAACGGGCTGACCCTACAGAGGCCATCCTCTGCACATGACGGCTCAGGTAGAGACAGATTCATTAATCATCTCCATGATGGCGTAACGGAAGTTATCTGAACCTCTCAAATATCAGCAAAAATACAAGCGAAGCAAAATCGACATTTATAGGGCTAAACTGTTCTCATCCTTTGGAAAGGTTATTTCACCTGCAGACCAACGCCACTGTAATCCTTGTGAAATCCCCGGCGCTCGCTTTCCCTATAATTAGCATTAAAGAAGTATTAACTCTTCTGGATTTTCGGAGAGAAAGCAATAAAAAGGAGACAAGTCTTTCGTTTGTGATGTTATCGAGACCAGGAAAAGAAAGCAAAGATTAATAAAAAGTAAAAGAAAACAACAAGAAAGAGGATTTATTGGGTATAATTATATGGTTGTAGCAATGACAAAGTCACAGATGATTTGTAAGAACAATCGTGGTTGTGCAATAGAAGGTAGGAATGTTCTGACTTAGCAATTCACATAAACCTAGATGGTTTCTCATGAAAGAGCGGCTTATCTACATAAACCTTCCAGGAAAGAGTATCAAGGTGGATGACTAGTAGAGTTAGATTAAAAGGAATGACTGCTCAAACCATCACAGGTGCTCGGTCCACCATTGGCATGGCCAAACCCTTCAGTGCACCTTCTTATTACTTGTTTTGCATCTATTGCCTCCTCTTTTTCTTGATTGACAGCTCTGACAAGAGCCAGAAAAGGGAGACGATGTATGGAAATCAAGAAGGTGGGAATCGAGACTGGACTGCTCGACCACACCAAGGATACACTGAACACTTGTGCTTGGTTTGAACGGTAATTTTGCATTGACGGACTCCCTTCAAATATGATAAAGTTTATTAGACTAACATTTTTTAGGGAACCTTTTATCAATGTTCCATGTGTGTAGCCCTGGTGTGTAAGGCACACATAAAATCCTGGAGGATGTGCGGAGAGGTAACAGTTTAATGCTTGATATCCATTCACTCCATCACACACTTGGACACACCCATAGGGTATATAAGGTAGTGACATGCAGCAGAGCGGAGTCAAGCTTCCTGTCTCAGGACAGTTCAGTTCTGTTTCCTGTCTGAGAAGAGCTCAGATCAGTGGAGATCAGTCAGTCAGTGAAGCAGGGTAGCTCACCTGATGAGAAAGAAGAGTTAGCAACAGAAACTTCAGTCGCCTGTCTCAAGGACAGTGAAGTTCAGTCGATGTGTTCCTGAACTAGGAGAATACTGAGAATCTGTCAGTGAGCTCCAAGGAAGAAGTAAAAAAGGATTGACTTGTACTATCCTAGGAAGTGTGGAGTGCTTATGTTAAGAGCGCGAGCAGGGCGAAGGGCGCAGTGGAAAGAATTAGAGAAGTGCCTTAGATATCGGATTATCTGCACTAATTATCCGGTCACTGGGGACCGAAGTGTTGCTATCGCTTCACGCATAGTAACGGAACAACCAGAGTCTTACTGGACCTTAGGTCGCAGAAAGCAGCCCTTGAAGTGTCGGTACGTAACCGGAGTCAGGGAAACAAGGACTTTGAGTTAAGCGCTTGACAAAAGTAAGGACTTAGTTTCACCATTTAGAAGGCTCCACCACAATGCTGACCGGGCAGTACAGCTATGGCGTTAGCTGGAGTATTCGGGGTTAACTTAGCTTCATGCAAGTTGGACTCATCATATTGGAAGTAAAGGAGGCCTCTAACCTGTTCAGCTGTTACCTCGAAGCACATTCTCCACCCTGACCAGCTTCCCGGGACCTGCCTAAACATCTGACAAGTAAAAGGTATGGAAAGACGCTGGATGGTGTGAGACTGATTCATTTAACTGCACCCTACATCATTATAACCATAGACTCAGAGGGACAGTCCCACCTGTGGGGGACCCAACACCTAGCTGCTATAACATCCCCTCAGAGTTCTATTCAGCAGCGCTGGTCTTAGTGACTAGACAACTACAGGTGGCGTCACGAACTGTTATCTACCAAATCCCCTGTAAATAATTCCCCCATCATCGCCCTGACCGCCAGGGCCACAGACCGAGCCACCGCTACCAGTGACAACCCCCATAGACTTCCATGGGCTCGGCTCTGAGTACCCCATAGCCCTGGTAATCCACAATTGTGGTGGCGGGTCAGCACACATGTCTACACTGAAATCTAGGGGGTTAATGAGACAGTAGCAGACGAGACACTTATATCAATCAAACTTGGGTGCAGTTCACAATTTCCTGGTACTGTACTGAAACTTCAGAAACAACCCCTGCCCTGCATGTCCCAGTATGAAAAAGGGGTGAGGTTTATGCAAACCTCAACTAAAGGTGGATGTTCTCCTCCGTTTTTGCATGTTTCCAGACGCCAGCAAGTATGCATGAAGACGTCTCCACCATTTGTTGGTTGGATAGGATTTTCAAACAGTCATAAGGGAAAGTCCATGTTCCCAAGATGTTGACGTCCCATGTGTGAGCATAGCATACACGTCTCATAGAAATAGTGGCAGAATTAAAAAAACGTTGGCTCTCATGGCAAACTTTTAAAAGGACACTAACTTACGAGGTTCTGCAGCTGTTGCCTCCTCAGTATGGGTCACTACTAGGTAAGATGTACCTACTTAAACAGATGGATTTAGGACAGACAGGGAAGGACGGTAGGTGATGGAGATCATCAAGTTAGTGAAAGACCCATGGCATGTGTCCCTTGTGCCCACTCTAAAATCCACCCCTTTACACTAGTTAATTTGTGTCTTGCAGTACTTTAGTCTTGGGTTTGAATATGATCAAGAGGAACGTATGGAAGGCGCCTTCTTTTCATTGGTTTCCACTAGATTAACTAGTTGGCCATCATACTCCAAGTGCAAGTCCAAGGTTCATAGTAGACTTTTCTTTAGGGGAAAGGACATAGCTGTAGATAACAATTACTCCCTGAAGTGGTCATATAGCAATATCAAGGTTACTTTAGGTCTCCAGTTTGCTCTTTATGTCCATCACTAACAGTTTGGATATGTCAATATTTTAAAACCCTATGAACCTACTTTACATTAGGTCCTAGATCAGTTGTCGGTGGCTTATGTCGGGTAGAATAATGTAATTGGTGGTCCGAATTTACACATGCCTGATCAACATCCCTCCTGACCATTATTTGGCCGGTTCCCTCATACACATCTGGCCATTGGCCGAATCCACCGATATTGTCAGGTTCGACCGACATAAGTTTAATGTGTTTGGCCAGCTTTTAGGTTTTAAATAGAGATGAGGAAATCAAATTCAAAAGGACCATGGTCTAGTGGCCACATCAGTACTGCATGGTCACCAAAAGGGAGACCTTCAAACCAACTCCTACCGGCCAGCATACCCAGATTTACTTTTGATTAGCTGATATGGCAGGGCGTCATCATTGCAGCTTGCCACACACATAACGTCACATTAGGCTGGCTAATCAAAAGAGAAGCAAGGGACCCCAACAGGTAGGAGGTGGTTTGCAGGACTCCCATCTGGAAGTCAAAGAATACTAATATAGCCATTACACGTGGGTCCTGCAAATTTATTTCCCCATTTCTAGTATGGGACTTTTTTGGTTTTACCATGTTGTGCACTAATAATCAATGATTTATTATGAGATTTCACACTAGTAGAAGTGGCTTAGGCCACCAGGACAGTCATCAAGACATTGTGCAACCAAGCAAATAATTAGAAGTGAACACAAGATTCTCCTTCAGGGTACACCGCTCAGTGACACAATCTGATTAACTTTCTACTTCATGACCTACTTTATGAATTGTGACTCACATTAAAGTGTGTGAACCTTGTAAATTAAACATGTCCGGAGAGAATAGAGGACACTGTTTTCCGTGGTCAATTCAGTGGATGACCTCTCCCTCAATGCACACTTGGCACACTGTGTGTAATGGAGATCACCATGTGCCAAGACTGACACTGCCAAGCAAGTCAATAACTGACTCACTGTAACAGTCCTGCTGGCACACAATGCTTGTACGGAAATACTCGAGTTTTACTGGAATGAAGACACTAAGATTTTGGAGCCATTTTACCCGTACCTGACCACAAAGAAAATGTAGGCATACAGCACAAAACTGTTTGAGATTAGGTGTTCACAGGTAGCAATAAAAGGAGTGTTTGGTAACCAAGTTTAGAGAACCCATTTTCTAAAGGCCAATTGTCACAATCCATTCTTGGATGTGTGGCAGCTCTGGATCCTCTATAATTTAAATGTAGCTTTTTTCCTTTCAGGCCAGCGGGGGGTTAACGTCAGTTTTCCTTGCTGGCAGCATGCTGCAACTGCAGAGTTGCTAGGTCAGCTGATGTGAGTGGTGACCACTCCCATCATCCTTTAAATGGTCACCTGATGCATCAGCTGACTGTTGGTGATAGGATTATTCTATGGAGACCAGCCGTGCAGTTGCAGCTCTCTGGTGTCAGAGCTGTATCAGTTATTTCTGGAGTTCGGGGTTCTGTTTCTGTGTGCTCTGCGGTGTGGAGCTTGGCAACAGTGCCTGGAGCTAAGTTGTGTTTTTACCTCATCTGTCTCATAATTGTCACTACCCCCTGTGTTTGTACCATCTGTGGTGGTGAGGCTAGCACCCTTGCTAGCCAGTGCACTAGCCAGGGCAGTGCAAGGTGACAGCGAGGGACAAGGTTCGTGACAGTGGAGGGGGGATAGGACCCACTTAGGGTGTTAGAGGAGTGCAGGGACAGGCACAGGTTGTAGCTCAGGAAGTGTCCATCCCTCATTCCCTATCCATAGGGCCTGCTTCTCCCCATTTCCATCCCGTTGTGTGTGTTGTGCCGTCCGCTGTCTGACCCACTGTTGGGCCGTTACATTTCGTGACACCAATTAGGAAATTCTGAGATAACAGAGGAGGGTCTTCTACATAGGACCCCCATTGATTAGCCAGGACAGAGTGTGACTGTAAAGAGACAGAGTATCTCTCTCTCTGGAGGACCTGGCATGTACATGTTACATGGAGAACCTATTGAGTTCAGTGAAAGATGTGTAATACGTAGTTTCCCCTGTGGAGGCATTGCAGGGAAGATGGACACTTTTACACGGAGACTGGTTGGGGACTGAGAAGTGTTAGAACCAGAGAAGTGGAGACTCCATCGGGTGAATAGGCATTTATTTTATTAAATTTTTAGACAATTTCAGACTTTTTTTTTTTAAAACCCTTATTTCAGGACTTCAAAAATGACCTCTCTTTAGCATGGATCATCAATAGAAGATTTGTTGGAGTCCAAAGCTGTGCCTGATAATTAGCGGGTGGACATAGCCCTTAACAAAGTCAGCGGTCTCTTTAACCGGTTGATCAGTGGCACTTTCGAGAGTTGCACCAAGACCGATCAGACAGATACTATCATGATGGTGCCCATACACCTTAGATAACGATTAGCCAAACTCTCATTTGCCTGACTTCATTCATGACTTCTCTATACACGTAAATCTGTCTCAGCCGAGCGTTCTTGTGTGTCCTAAGTGGAGAACGAAGTATAGATCGGGAAAAATAAAACAGGATTGGGTCAATACATTTAATCACCCGATCCTTATCTCTCCAACATCAACGGTCAGCAAGAAGTTAGGAGGTCCTGATACACATTAGATGGTTGGCCGATCATGTTAAACTTGGTGGGTTTGGCCGGCTTTTATCTAAAACGTATGGGGCATCATTACAAAAGTCTGGAAAAACTTATTTAACTCCTGCAATAACAGCCGATAGGTACAGTTAACCAATCTAAAGGGGTTGTCTATGGCGGACAATGCCCTTTACAGATTCTTAGAATATTTAATCAGCTGATAAAATAACATAATATTAAGTTTCCGGCAATAAAGATCCTCCGAGATGCGGTGAGCGTCAGAACTGGAGGTCATGATGATCTGAAGACGAGTATCACATGGCGTACCGTGCAGAGCACCGCAGAGAGGGTTTTGTTGACAGGAAACAATGTAGCTCAAGTATATCTCACACAGTTTTGCCTTTGTGATGATTACATCGTCATCGTCATCCTCCACTGATCACGGTCACGTGGGCTGTTTGGCCCTGAATGGATACAAACATAATATTTATCTGGGAAAAATCCTTGGCTCTCACCTTCATGTCCAGGGGCCTCACAACACAAGATATATCCAGGCTGACGCGCCGGTATGTTATTATGAAATACGAAAGACCCTGGATTTCCTTTGTGTTTGGAAATACACACACTCTCAGTAAGTCCTAGTCAATCAGTGGTCCGCCTTTTAGGAAATTGACCAAAACATTACAAAATAAGATATTTGATATGTGAACAGCAATTCTTGAGATCACTAAGACCCTCTGCCACATGAGATATAGTTACAGCACTTAATCATTAAGGGGGTCCTTATATTAAAGGGTCCATAAACTAGCGATCCTTAAGTCCTTGAGGTGCTCGGTCATCATTGAGTTTAAAGAGGACAAGGAGCTTAAAAGGTGTTCATTGGATTCAAGAAACACCAAGGAGTGTCAAACTACTTTTGAGTATATGAATTAATGAGCTTAAAGTTATTTTTGAGGTGATTGAGGCCTATTAGAACAACCAAGAACATTCTCAGTTCTTTGGTCACCATTGGGCTACAAAATAAACTGTCTTTAAATACCTTGGTCATTATTTGGTTGTTGGGAAGGCCAAAATATTTGTTCTATTTTTGAGATCTTCGTTATCACTAGACTAATGAGCTTGAGAAGATTGACATATAGATTATAGTTTTGTGAGAAAAGATTCAATATACTTTAATTCTCCACCGTTCTGACCCATTTTAAATATTGCTAAAGGGAACCCGTCCATTGAAAAATACTATTAACTTGCAGATATTGGGTTAATCTGCAGGTAAAGAGTATTACAATGCTGCCCAACCGCCTTATTGAAAGTGTTGCTACAGAGACAAAATGAACTTATTTCCTACTGGGAGCCACCGGCTTTCAGTCATATTCACTATACTGTGAATGAAAGCTGTAAACAAGCCCTGGAACTTTGATTGACAGCTCACCCTGCACAGATGCGCTGCACAGCCAACTGTCAATCAAAGTGCCAGGGCGTGCTTACAGCAACCATTCACAGTATAGTGACCATAGTGTCATGATCCAGTCGGGGTTTGTTTTCTGCTATCCTCTCCCTGGACTGGTAATGCGGGGGTTAATCACATCTGCCTCATTTTGGATCTGTTTTTTGCTATTTGAGTCCACTGCGGCCTGCAAGCAACGTCAGTGATAGTTCATGCTTCCAGGCTAGAGCAGCCGACCCCTTGATACCGTGTTTTGTCCTTTGCCCATTTACTCTGCTCCCGTGACTTCCCTTTCCTGCCACCCTTTTCTTCTTAGTGTTCGCTCCCCGTGCTTGGACTCCTGGGTATTTGACCCGGCCTGTCTTCTGACCTGTTAGTTTGTCTCACGTCTCGGTTCTCTGCTCTGTCTGGTTCTGACTTCTGGCTTGTATTTGACCATGTGTATTGCTGTGACCTCTGGTACTGCTGCTCCTGACGGTTTCTGACTCGGCTTGTCTGGCCATTCTTTTGCCACCTGTGCTGCTGCTCTGTGTTGCTACGCTGTGTGTGCAACCTCTCTTCCCTCACCAGCACCCCCTTGTGGATGTTGCGCTGTACTGCACTGCAGCAGCATTACACATAGTCTCTATGTTCAAGCCCATGACTGAAAGCCAAAGGCTCCAGGGAGGAAGTTAATTTTTTTCCCAGCAGCCGCACTTTCAGTAAGGCGGACAGACAACATTGTAACGCTATTTACCTGCAGATCAACCCCATATATTCAGGTAAATATCGTTTACCGAGGTGAGAGCTTTCTTTAAATCAGTGCTTCAAAATCTACTGGGCGGTCCTAATTGGTGACTGTCAGCTATCTCTGTATGAACACTAATTCCAGAAAGTCGATTACATAGACTAAGGGTTTGTTTACGATACGATACGATACACTTTATTGATCCCGAGGGAAATTATGGTATCACAGCAGCGTTACAACAGCATTACAAACAAAACATTACAAACAGCATTACATAGAGTAATCAATGAACAATGCAATTGTATTGTATCTTTGTGATTAGCACATGATATCAGACATAGGATGGAATCGGGAATTAAATGGTTAAATAGTGATCATTTCATTGTAACATCATGCATTGTGATCACATGGATAATTTGAAGTGTAGGTGATCAAATCCTATACTCTTCATTCCGAATATACGAATATAAAGTAACGTACAAACGTTCCCAATAATTCCGTACAAAGAAAATGTAACCGAATTAGCGATTAAATGTTTTATCAGAAAATCGTGAAATTGATTGACAGCATCATCTACAATAATAATGATGAACAACACGGCAGGAATAGGAGCTCGATCCAATCCTCCGACTGCTGCAGTGCTAATCAATCTCCGAACACGATCCTCCGATCACGGAGAGCCGTACATATTCAGAACTTGGATTTCGGCTCCTCCTTGTTGCCGGTCAAATGATTGTTCGCTTGTTCAATCTCCATTCACATTATACAATTTTCGAAAGATGAATGAGAATTTTTTTCACTCGCCTAAATAATTTTATGCACGATGGACGAACGTTTTTTGGACACATCCATCAGTCGCTCAACCCATTCACATTACACAACGATGGGTCGTTAGTGTAAGAATGTGACGTTATCGGCCGGTGTTAGATCCTTGAGTTGATACATCACGGTGCCTTTCCCAAATATTCATCACCCATCCCATGGTTCTAGTTTTATAGATTTTTTTTATACATTTTGAACCTTCCATAATGAAAAGTCTTACAACTTTCTAATATATTTTGCATTCAAGTTTCCCACCATTTTTAACATCTCTCCATCTTGACTTGTTACTGCAGCAATCAGTTAATGTCAGCACTCGGCTGTGAAAAGTATCGGGCCTAAACAGGTTCATACAAGAATGTCCAATCCAGTGGCAGCAACCAGAGATACTGACAATGGGGAGGAATTCCTACAGAAGTGCAGTAGAAAGTTGCAGACTTTTACAATGACTCAGCTCAACCTTATAAGTCAGGACAAGTCAGTATGACGGCAGGACGCAGCCTCCATATGATGCAAGACAATGTAACAGCCATCTGTCATGTATTTGCTTGTGCTGGAGATTTGCATCTAGGTCGTCTTATAGTCACAACTATTTATGGAAACGTCTATATAAATCCTGTTCTGCAGAACCGGAAAAACACCTACAAGAAGGTAAAAGCTATACTTGAAATCAGAGGTGGGCAATTCATTTTACAGAGGGGCCACATAAGAGATCGCAACCATTGTGGAGGGTGAACCATTAAGTATGCTGACACCCCCCTATATACTGTATGAGCCCACACACTGCACTCTTATATACAGTATAAGACATACATAGCCCTTATACACAGTATCAGCACCCAAACAGTCCTCTTTATTTAGTATTGGTCACCACATAGTCCCATATATAAACAAGTGTAAGCCCCACATAGTTTGCTATGTACAGTATGAACCCCCACAGTCCCCCATATATACAGTATGAGCTCCATTTTCCCTATATACAGTATGAGCCCTCATATAGCGTCACTATATACAGCATGAGCCCACATATAGCCTCCTATATACAGTATGATCCCCCACATAGCCCACTATATACAGACACACATCCCACGTGTTAAAAAAAAAAACGCATACTCACCTCACTCCCATTCCCCCAGCACTCTTCACTGGTCTTTGCTATGTGCACTGACGTCCTGCACAGCAGACAAGTTGTACTGACGTCATCGCATTTGCTGCACACGTTGATTGATGGAAGAAGGAGCCGGCAGCTCACTCCTCCATCACTATATTCATGCATGGTGTGGACAATTGGCCATTGATTTCAGCCTTTCAGCTGCCTCAGTACACAGAAAGGACTGGAACAGTCACAGGGCCATATGTGGCCCACATGCCACACTTTGTCCAGGTCAACTCTAAAAGATTAGGATGGTGGTCTCTGCATTTGCAGAAGCAAAGGCAGCCATACAAATTAGATGGCTGTTGTCATGGTACTGTTGCAGGATTTCTCAGGTAAAGGGGCTTTTTCCCTATCCCCCATGCTAGGGGGAGCCATACTCAATCCCTGTCCCGGAATTACCCCAGAAGGTGGAGACACTGGGGTCATGTACCTTGCTATGCTCCTGACTTATCCTTATCTGTTTCCTCCCCTACCCAGGGAGGTGTGTGGCCAAAGTGTATAGAATTACACTAACCAGACAGACAAGGGAAGACACAGAGGGATGAATGAAAACTTCAGTCATGCAAAATACACTCACCAAACAACAGAGTGGAACACAGGGGAGGTATAGGAAGGATAAACCAAACAGGAGAGGATGAGGATGTGCGCACAAACAAACTCCATGCAGAAATCTCCTGAACAACTCTCCAAACACCAACTCCAAACACTGGACAACTCCTCTAAGTGCAACCCAGGCAGAATGAACTATAACTGGCAACTCCCAAGTGCCAGTGGAGAGCATATATACTAGAGCGGAGTGGCCAACACTGAACAGCTGAAACAATCCATGATGGAGAGCTCCAGGGGATCAACTGAACTGATTAACCCTAGCAATGCCAGAGCAGAGGAAAACTGAAATGTTTAGAATGATGGTGAAACAGTTCTACTGAGAGCAGGAGTTTGTCTAACCAGATGCCGCAGTCTCCTGGCCCCTCTCTGTCACGGTATCCCTGTGATAGTTGTGGGCCAAACGATGTTACTGCTGATAGCTATCTCAGCTGTACCATACACAGGAACGATAGATCGGACAAGTGCTTCTGTGTTTTCTATGAGAATGTTGACAACTGACAAGTCAGCTGACGGCTTATCTCTGGGAGAATGATGCGAACGATAGTCCGAAATCGGAAATATCCGATCGATATCTCTCCAGATGATCAGTTGGCCAGACCCCTTGATATTGGTAGGTTTGGTCAACATTAGTCTAATGAGTATGGGGGCCTTAATATATCTCATATCTACCTGTTCATGCAGCTGATATCTAACTATCCATTTATCTCAATTCAACTCATAGCTATTTACGGTAGTTAATATCTAACATATCAAGACAACTCATATCCATCTACCAACCAATCCATTCATCCTTCAAATATCTCTCTCAACTAATACATATCCCTCTAGTATCTATCCACTCATCTATACCTATCCATCCAAGCCGTCGGTCAAATCCATCCAATCCATCAGTCAAATCCATCCAATCCGTCGGTCAAATCCATCTTTCCGTCCGTCCAATCCATCCTTCCGTCCGTCCAATCCATCCAATCAGTCCATCCAATCCATCTAGTCCGTCCGTCCAATCCATCCACTCCGTCCAATCCATCCACTCCGTCAGTCCAATCCATCCCCCGTCCGTCCAATCCATCCACACCGTCAGTCCAATCCATCCAATCCGTCAGACCAATCCATCCAATCCGTCCAATCCATCCTTCCGTCCGTCCAACCCATCCTTCCGTCCGTCCATCCCATCTTTCCGTCCAACCCATCCTTCTGTCTGTCCAACCCATCCTTCCGTCCGTCCAACCCATCCTTCCGGCTGTCCAACCCATCCTTCCATCCGTTCAACCCATCATTCCATCCGTCCAACCCATCCTTCCGTCCGTCCAACCCATCCTTCCGTCCGTCCAACCCATCCTTCCGTCCATCCAACCCATCCTTCCGTCCATCCAACCCATCCTTCCGTCCGTCCAACACATCCTTCAGTTCATCCAACCCATCCTTCCGTCGTCCAACCCATCCTTCCATCCGTCCAACCCATCCTTCCGTCCGTCCAACCCATCCTTCCGTTCGTCCAACCCATCCTTCTGTCTGTCCAACCCATCCTTCCATCCGTCCAACCCATCCTTCCGTCCATCCAATCCATCCTCCTGTCCGTCCAACCCATCCTTCCGGCCGTCCAACCCATCCTTCAGTTCGTCCAACCCATCCTTCCATCCGTCCAACCCATCCTTCAGTTCGTCCAACCCATCCTTCAGTTCGTCCAACCCATCCTTCCGTCCATCCAACCCATCCTTCCGTCCGTCCAACCCATCCTTCTGTCCGTCCAACCCATCCTTCCGTCCATCCAACCCATCCTTCTGTCTGTCCAACCCATCCTTCCACCCAATCCATCCTTCCATCCGTCCAATCCATCCTTCTATCAGTCGAATCCATCCTTCAGTTCGTCCAACCCATCCTTCCGTCCATCCAATCCATCCTTCAGTCCGCCCAACCCATCCTTCCAGCCGTCCAACCCATTCTTCCGTCTGTCCAACCCATCCATCCGTCCGTCCATTCCATCCTTCCGTCTGTCCATTCTATACTTCCATCTGTCTGTCCAACCCATCCTTCCATCCGTCCAACCCATCCTTCCGTCCATCCAACCCATCCTTCCGTCCGTCCAACCCATCCTTCCGTCCGTCCAACCCATCCTTCCATCCGTCCAACCCATCCTTCCGTCCATCCAACCCATCCTTCCGTCCGTCCAACACATCCTTCAGTTCATCCAACCCATCCTTCCGTCCGTCCAACCCATCCTTCCGTCCGTCCAACCCATCCTTCCGTCCGTCCAACCCATCCTTCCGTTCGTCCAACCCATCCTTCTGTCTGTCCAACCCATCCTTCCATCCGTCCAACCCATCCTTCCGTCCATCCAATTCATCCTCCTGTCGTCCAACCCATCCTTCCGGCCGTCCAACCCATCCTTCAGTTCGTCCAACCCATCCTTCCATCCGTCCAACCCATCCTTCAGTTCGTCCAACCCATCCTTCCGTCCATCCAACCCATCCTTCCGTCCGTCCAACCCATCCTTCTGTCCGTCCAACCCATCCTTCCGTCCATCCAACCCATCCTTCTGTCTGTCCAACCCATCCTTCCACCAAATCCATCCTTCCATCCATCCAATCCATCCTTCTATCAGTCGAATCCATACTTCAGTTCGTCCAACCCATCCTTCCGTCCATCCAATCCATCCTTCAGTCCGCCCAACCCATCCTTCCAGCCGTCCAACCCATTCTTCCATCTGTCCAACCCATCCATCCGTCCGTCCATTCCATCCTTCCGTCTGTCCATTCTATACTTCCATCTGTCTGTCCAACCCATCCTTCCATCCGTCCAACCCATCCTTCCGTCCTTCCAACCCATCCTTCCGTCCGTCCAACCCATCCTTCCATCCGTCCAACCCATCCTTCCGTCCATCCAACCCATCCTTCCGTCCGTCCAACACATCCTTCAGTTCATCCAACCCATCCTTCCGTCCGTCCAACCCATCCTTCCATCCGTCCAACCCATCCTTCCGTCCGTCCAACCCATCCTTCCGTTCGTCCAACCCATCCTTCTGTCTGTCCAACCCATCCTTCCATCCGTCCAACCCATCCTTCCGTCCATCCAATCCATCCTCCTGTCCGTCCAACCCATCCTTCCGGCCGTCCAACCCATCCTTCAGTTCGTCCAACCCATCCTTCCATCCGTCCAACCCATCCTTCAGTTCGTCCAACCCATCCTTCCGTCCATCCAACCCATCCTTCCGTCCGTCCAACCCATCCTTCTGTCCGTCCAACCCATCCTTCGTCCATCGAACCCATCCTTCTGTCTGTCCAACCCATCCTTCCACCCAATCCATCCTTCCATCCGTCCAATCCATCCTTCTATCAGTCGAATCCATCTTCAGTTCGTCCAACCCATCCTTCCGTCCATCCAATCCATCCTTCAGTCCGCCCAACCCATCCTTCCAGCCGTCCAAACCCATTCTTCCGTCTGTCCAACCCATCCGTCCGTCCATTCCATCCTTCCGTCTGTCCATTCTATACTTCCATCTGTCTGTCCAACCCATCCTTCCGTCAGACCAACCCATCCCTCCGTCCATCCATTCCATCCTGCCGTCCGTCCATTCAATCCATGCAATCATGTATCTGATTTCAATAGGAATTTAAACGAAGTTGCATTGTATTCCTAATCTCGCCCTGGGGCTCTGAGGAGGTCAGCAGAGGACTGCAGGAAATGCTATAATTGATTTATGTGCATTTATCTCCAGCTGGGACGAGCTTTGTGGCTAAAACGAAGATGCAAAAATTTACAAATAAACAAATGAAAAAAACAGAAAGGAACTTTATAAAATGACAACAAAAAAAATTCCTTGAATGCCGCATGCAGATTAGATTTTATTATGAGTCCTGGCACCTTTACATGTGAAAGTCTGATGCAGGGAAGCTTTTGTTTGTCTGTATTTGTAAAGAAATATTCAGTCTGAGGTCCCAAAAACCCCAAAACAACTAATTTTTCTATTGTCAATTATATCTTCATCAATCTCCTCACCCACATTTCCTGTTCTCCCCTAAGGCACTTGTATAATGAGGAGCAGTAGTCCCTTCTAAAAGCAATGCCACTTACAGCCTGGCACCTGAGACTTGGGACATCATGGTATGGCAGTATTATTTATACACCATTATAAGCTTACTGAACATTATGGAGCTGTTTGATCTTTGCATGTTGGTATTGTTTCCGTACTATATGGCAGTATTTGTTAGGTAACAGGTTGCACAACACAGCATATTTTTGCAGTGTACGGTGTTGTTTTATTTAGCCAATGTATGGCGCTATTATTTATTCACTACACTGTAGAGCACTCGTCTTTCCCTCATCCAAGGAAGGGGTGCAATTTTCTGTCCTCACCCATGTAAAGTCACTTGCTGATGCTCCCTCTGGCATCCACCTGTTGGGGTCGCCAACAGAGGCTACCACACAGACAAGACCTACAATTTTACCTAATTTTCTAGAGTTAAAATTTTCTTTTAGAAGTCTAGAGAAGACAAAATAAAAAACGAGCTAAAATTACTGCCAAAAACAAAAATATCTAAAAAAAAAAGTTACAAACAGAATTTCTAATTGTTAAATAATACAAAATGACTCAAGAATTTATTTATCTCGCTTATATAGAACCTACGAATTCTGCAGCGTTGTACGGGCATTATCTAAGCTGTCCCCATTGAGGCTCGCAATCTACAATCCCTATCAGGATGTCTTTGAAAAATTTGGAACTTTTGGATTTTGGGTGGAAGTGGTCTCCAGTTTGGCATTAGGTTGCTTCCCCCATCCAGCCACCCGTTATCATATTATCACTTAGGTGCGAAATTGGCACATCCTGGGAAAGAGAATGCTCATCAGCCAGGAAGAGGAAGAGATTTGTTGGGACAGCGGGCCCGGAGAATGTAGGCCAGAAGAATGGATGGCTTTCATCACAAGGATGTGACACCACATTATGGCTTTGGCCCAGTTGAAGGACTTTATTTTATTTTTTGCGACTTTGTCACATTGATGTCACTTGGATCCTTTCAAAAACATCCTGCTCCTTCCTCCCTGATGTTTTTCTCTGCTAATAAAATAGTGACAAACAGGAGTCCCGGCCAACCGAAAAATGGGAGAAATACAAAATAGCTCCTATGGGGTCAACAGAAGATACAATCTTGTGTTTGATCATTGTCGGGAACCCGCTAATCCCTCCACAATCCCCGCACAATTGTCTAATCCTCTTGGGGCCGAACGCAAATAAAATTTTGTAAATAAGTGCAAAGAGGGCATTATTATTGTCCGAATAGTCAATAGGGGATGGAGTTGTCACTATTCTGTTTATCAATAGGGACACTTGTAACCCCTATTACAATGGCCATCAATAGACCCACCAGGAGCTCGGAGGTTTTGTTCTGAGCTCAATAGGACTCCGGAGGTCAATGAAGCCCATTAGGTTGTTTTGTTGCCATTTACTATTATTTAGATGAGTGGTCTTCAAGCTGAATCTTCTACTACAACTCCCACTATGTCCTGACAACAGCTGACATGCTGGGAGTTAGAGTTTCGGTGCAGGTCTAGAGTTACATATAGGAAAAACTCTGATGTAGCGTGGCAGAAAATATTTAGGAAGAGAACGCGCAGTCCTGATTCCTTCTGTGAGGACACCAGTCATAGTTTCAAATATTAAAGGCAGATGTCAATTTTTACGCAAAGATGAGACAAAAAAAAATAAAAAGCATTTTTGCATTACTAGGATAACATTATTGATATACTATTGACTGCTAGGATATAGTTATTCATAGAATAGTATCTGGCATAGTGCCGATATAACAGTACCATAGTGTTCATAGAATAGTATCTGACATAGAGCCGATATAACAGTACCATAGTGTTCATAGAATAGTATCTGACATAGTGCCGATATAACATTACCATAGTGTTCATAGAATAGTATCTGACATAGTGCCGATATAACAGTACCATAGTGTTCATAGAATAGTATCTGACATAGAGCCGATATAACAGTACCATAGTGTTCATAGAATAGTATCTGACATAGTGCCGATATAACAGTACCATAGTGTTCATAGAATAGTATCTGACATAGTGCCGATATAACATTACCATAGTGTACATAGAATAGTATCTGACATAGAGCCGATATAACAGTACCATAGTGTTCATAGAATAGTATCTGACATAGTGCCGATATAACATTACCATAGTGTTCATAGAATAGTATCTGACATAGAGCCGATATAACAGTACCATAGTGTTCATAGAATAGTATCTGACATAGTGCCGATATAACAGTACCATAGTGTTCATAGAATAGTATCTGACATAGTGCCGATATAACATTACCATAGTGTTCATAGAATAGTATCTGACATAGAGCCGATATAACAGTACCATAGTGTTCATAGAATAGTATCTGACATAGTGCCGATATAACAGTACCATAGTGTTCATAGAATAGTATCTGACATAGAGCCGATATAACAGTACCATAGTGTTCATAGAATAGTATCTGACATAGTGCCGATATAACATTACATAGTTTCATAGAATAGTATCTGACATAGTGCCGATATAACAGTACCATAGTGTTCATAGAATAGTATCTGACATAGAGCCGATTATAACAGTACCATAGTGTTCATAGAATAGTATCTGACATAGTGCCGATATAACATTACCATAGTGTTCATAGAATAGTATCTGACATAGAGCCGATATAACAGTACCATAGTGTTCAAATAGAATAGTATCTGACATAGGCCGATATAACATACCATAGTGTTCATAGAATAGTATCTGACATAGCGCGATATAACATACCATAGTGTTACATAGAGCATAGTAACTGACATAGTGCATATAAATTACATAGGTCATAAATAGTATCTGACATAGTGCGATATAACAGTACCTGTTTCATAGAATAGATATCTGACATAGGCCGATATAACAGTACCATAGTGTTCATATAGATCTGACTATAGGCGATATAACAGTACCATAGTGTTCATAGAATAGTATCTGACATAGAGCCGATATAACAGTACCATAGTGTTCATAGAATAGTATCTGGCATAGTGCCGATATAACATTACCATAGTGTTCATAGAATAGTATCTGACATAGAGCCGATATAACAGTACCATAGTGTTCATAGAATAGTATCTGACATAGTAGCCGATATAACAGTACCATAGTGTTCATAGAATAGTATCTGACATAGTGCCGATATAACAGTACCATAGTGTTCATAGAATAGTATCTGACATAGAGCCGATATAACATTACCATAGAGTTCATAGAATAGTATCTGACATAGTGCCGATATAACATATCATAGTGTTCATAGAATAGTATCTGACATAGTGCCGATATAACAGTACCATAGTGTTCATAGATAGTATCTGACATAGTGCCGATATAACAGTACCATAGTGTTCATAGATAGTATCTGACATAGAGCCGATATAACAGTACCATAGTGTTCATAGAATAGTATCTGGCATAGTGCCGATATAACAGTACCATAGTGTTCATAGAATAGTACCCGACATACTTGTACCAGATTTAGTGATAACCTACTAATACCAATTATATAGCCAATATAATCGTGTCGTGAAGTAGTAGCAGGCAGAATGTAACTATAACAGTATAATACCCAAAATAATTGCAATATAGATGCACCAGGTACAGTGAAAATATTAAAATCTTTCTGTAGCAGACAAGTGCCAATATATTCGTAATAGTACCAGACATGATGCCAATATACTAGACTAGACATAATTCCAATAGAAATGTAGCAGATATAGAAAATAGTACAGTATAATAGTACCAGACAAATATATTACCAATATAACAGTGCCAGACAAAAAAAAAATTTAATAATGACATGGTACCACTGTACTAGTGCTAACACTGAGAGACTATAACAGTACCAAATACTGTGTCATTATACAGTACAAGGAGCCATTGTACCAAGGTAATAGTGCCAGATATTGTGCTAATAAAATAGTATCAAACATAGCACCAATATAAAAGCACCACTCATTGTACCAAACATAGCACCAATATAAAAGCACCACTCATTGTACCAATACAATAGTGTCTGTCATAAGTGTACTATAATAGTGTCTGACCCAATGCCAAAATATGATCACATATAGTACCCACTTTAGAATAGACATCCCCACAACGGGGCAATATACCACAATAAAGAACTAAATTCACAAATAGTGGGAACAAATTAATAATGTATGCCACTGAATGGTATAAAAAATGCAATATTTTATTAATAACAAAACACATAATATTATGTAAGCAGCAATCTGCTAAAGGCAATGAGTAAACATATATTAAAATTTGCTATGAACAAGCAAAAAGTACAAAAAGGGACGCTATATCCATAGGAGTGAATAACTATTGGCAGCCATTTTTTGGCTAAAAAAGCCAAATAATAGTGAATACTATTCCCATACTATCAATGTATCAGGGGTCCAAATGAACTGGGTTCCCCCAGTGATACCACATCACACATAGGGCATAAAGATAAATCATGTAGACTGGTTGTTATCAATGAACATACCTAAAAGCTGCCAAAGAAAGACTCCTCGGACGTCCCTCTGCCTCGACGCGCGTTTCGCACTGCTTCTTCGGGAGAAGGAAACGCGCGTCGGGGCAGAGGGACGTCCGAGGAGTCTTTCTTTATATATAATAGTACCAGGTTCAGTGCCAGTAGGATAGTTTTATTATTATTATTATTATTTATTATTATTTATTTTTATAGCGCCATTTATTCCATGGCGCTTTACAGGGCATAGCACCAATATGTTAGTCTAGCACTGTTGCATTGCCACTAAGTGCACTGTAATAGCACCAATATAATACTACCATACAATACATTGTTACAATTGAATTGTGCCCGACATAGTGCCAATGTAATAGTGCCAATATTATACTAGCAAAAGACATAGCACCAAAATAGTAGCTCCACTCATCGTATTAATTTACTAGTGCCAATATAATAGTACCATATATACGCTTTTCTATCATACAATGCCACACCTCCTCCTCGTTTATCAAGTCAGTTTCTTGCAAATAAGTTGTATCCTTCTAGCAACAGTCACAGATAAATCCACCAAACACCTTCTCCAATAACAACCACCAACCAACAACCATGCAGCATAAGCTAACTCTGACAATGAGTGCTAGCCAGGGCCCCGTTTATATAGGAGACGGGAGTGGCTAATAGTGCACAGCTGAGATCCTTAATGCAGGAAAGATTCCAGGAGCTCTCAACTGAGCAGATTAACCCCTGCACTGCTAAAAGAAACTTACACCATTTAATAAGAAGTTGACGTGCTTCTAATCAGTGCAGGACTAGGAGAAATCAGACGCTGCGGTCTTCTGGCTCCTTTCTGTCGCGATAAACTCGTGACACTTGCGGTGAAGTGACCGGCACTAAAGAATCCTGACAGGCTGCGGTATGTGGGCTGTGAGGATTCAGAAGTCTGCGGTCACATAGAGTCACCAGAGCCTTTTCTCAAAAGACCGAACAACCTCTTTAAAGACAAAAATAAAGATCAATTTTGACTTGACGCAAAATTCATTTTGGAGAATCTGGGGCCAAAAAACAGTAACAAATACTACTAGACGAAAGAAAAAAGTGGCTTCTAAGAAAAAAAAAGACGCAAATGATTAAAGGGGGCCACTGTCTACATAGTTGCAACAAACGCTGTGAAAATATAATTGTACTTGACATAATGCGTAAATAGTAGTTGCAGACATAATGCCAATAAAGTACTACCAGGCCGATTTCACATAGGGGCCCAAGATCTTCCAGTTCTCCTGATGAGGATTATCAAGACTTTCATCTGTTCTCGATCTATAACTATAGATATAAACCCAGCAAATGCTAAACAGCTCCTCTCTGCCTGATCGCAATCAGTGTTTTTTTTAGCAGCAACCAAAATCTTTTGAATCAATAAAGAAAATGTTGAGAAATGTTCGATATCGCAAGCCAGCGCTGGTAGATGGCAGTGAGCCGAGGTCCCTAAGACAATGCATCCTTTGTGCCGACGTTTGTAAATAAAACTCACAATAAAGCAGATAAGATCTGATATCCGTCGAGTAGACCGACCGCGTGATGAAAATGTGTCCGAGCGAGTCGGAAAAGAACACGTCACCACGCCAGTAAATAAATCGAGAGATCTGTGATGGCTTGGACAGTGGCCAACTGTCTACTCTCTTGCCCGTATGATTGCTTTTGTGTATGCAATGCTTGACTTTGCAGTTTTATCCTTATCTGCCTCCGTGATAGGAAATCGATGAAGATATTGATTTCTTTTTTTTTCTTTTGGTGGGGTAAACAGAGTCGCATAAAATTAGTAAAACGGCTGCAGGTCAAACTGGTGGCCCCCATTGAGATGTATGATGGAAATAACGACACCCAGCTTGGACAACCATTTTCATTAATGGTAAGGAGTGCAAAGTCAATGAAAACAAAAAAAACTACAAAAAGTCCCTGACAACTGAAGGGTCTCATCTTGAGTAAACCTTAACTTATCTGGTATTTTAATGTGTTTGCTTTATCAACATTTGGTCTTGATCCCTGCAGCTGTTGGAATGAAAGATATCTTGCCTGCAGGGGGTGGACAGAAACCTGAAGGTCTGATAATGACCGCTTAACCCCCCTCCCCACTGCCAGACAAGAGCTATAAAGCCATTGCTTTGCAAGTCCTTTTGCATGCACAAATTGTTGACACCCTTTCTTTGTAGTGGATGTTGAATTGCCCACATTCTTTCTCAATAACAGAATGTACTTTCTTCTATCAGATGATCCTCAAGGTAACATGGATCTCAAGCCTCTTGGTGACTGAGCTTCAGAACGTCGTAAAAACAACAACAAAAAAAAATCTTACGAGTTATTCAGCTTTATAAATCTGGCCATACACATTAGTCTTGTCAACCGAAGCCGCCAATATCCATGGATTCAGCCAACGGTCTAATGTGAATGGGGGCGCCGGCCAATTGATGGTTAGGAGAGATATCAATCAGGCATGTTGGATTGCAGACTGCCGATCGCATTGTCCTCCCTGATATAAGCCGCGGGGCCGACGGGTCTATCAGCGGATTTCTCTGCTGAACGAGCACTTCTGTGATTGGAGAAGTCGGCTGAGATGAATGTTGGCAGAACGATCTTTTAGCCGACAGTCATTAGATGTCCATCTGATGGACAGATTAAAAGGGAAAAAAAAGACTGCAGCCTTGATTAAACGGCCACAAAAACGGGTAGATGGGAGCATAGAAAATTGATTGAGAACTCATTGATCATTTTTGCCCAGTAGACTTACAGGATGGACCTAGCGGACTGAATCGGTAGTCCAAAGTTGGCCAAAACCAATGATGTTGGAGACTCTCTAATAAGAAAAAACATTGGACCCACAACTTCTGTCTAGAACTTGAGCTTACATCTGACGATCACTGATCAATGTGGCCCTCTCTAATTCAAGGCGATGCATACTTTGCCATCTCTTTAGGACCAGACAAGATTGCCAAAAGTCTAGCAGAGAAAGAAGGTCCATAGAGACCCCAAAATCCTCAAAGTGGGAAAAGACCCAGAATCCCATGGTTTGTGCCCTTCCAACAATTCATTTCTGATCCCATGATGGTTTGCAATCATTATATTAAAACACATTTTAGAGAACCTACTACTTCTTACACTATCCACAAATATGTCTTCATGGGTTGAGGTAAGGAAATATCCCAATGGTTCATTTGTTACAGGAGAGAAGAGACGTACCATGTCATTTATAGCTGTGGGGTCCTGTTGGCACGATGGTCAAGGAGCATTTTTAGGGCCAATATCCCAAGAAAAGTTTTGAATCCTATGTTGGAGCAGATTATGTATAAGAAACGTGTACACTTTTGAAGGGGTTTACTAGGATTTAACAACTGATTGATGGCGGTCCAACCTCTTACCCACTCGAATCAGTTGATATCTGCGCCAACAGTGGACGAATATAAGTGATAAAAATGGCTGTTGTTTATCTCCCATTCATGTAAATGAGAGATAAAAATCATTACTTGGCACGGACCACTAAGCAATGGACCCCACTGGATTCCCCCTCTACATTGCTTATATCTGGCTGCTGATGGAGTAAATTTCAACTGATTGGAGGGAGTACCGGTTGTTGGATTCCCACCAATGTCAAATCGATTACCTCAATTGTTAAAAAGGGTACCCAACAGCTGTCCTAGCCCCCCTACACCGTGCAACTTTTCCCTGCACTCTTACAAGCCCCTTTTTTGTGGCTTATCAATTTCCGAATTAATATAAGATTAACTTTGAGGTGCACTCACGCTATGAAAATTAGTTGTTGACTAGTCTGGGATGGAATTGATTACCCTTGTGGGTGTGTGAGTGACATGATTTGTAAGAGCGACTTGACCGACAGTTCGATTGCCGTTCTTGTGACTGGCTGAGATCTCTGCACATGCGCAGTGCACTGATGAAGCCGGGGGATGGACACCCAGCTTCAATGTGCATTCCCAAGGAGGAAGAACATTGCGTGCTTGCACTGTTTTGGCAAAATGCCGGCAGTAATGCAGCTTCAAATGTAATTGTATATATGTTTAGTAATTGGTAAGCCTCAAAAAGGAGCTTGTTAGAATGCAGGGAAAGGTTAGAGATGAGCGTATCGATTGCGGACTCGGGACTATTGGGTCCCTGGCGCAGCTTGACTCCCCAAGCTGGCGCGCTTCATCTGAGCTTCACATCCCACAGATGACACTGAGCAGATCAATGCTTGGTGGGGACGCTGGAAGGTAAGAGATTTGCAAGTTTCCTTACTAGCTGTCAGGTACCATTGACCTAGATACTGGGCCGAACTCCCGCTAATCGATCCGCACATCTCTAGTTACTATACATTCATGGTGGTGGTTTAGGACCTTTAACATCTCATGATTTTCATTAGGGGCTCCAATTTTAACAAATGTCATAAATTATTGTCAAAATGCTAATAAAACTGTTGACAGGCTACAATTCCTATTACTGTAACCAGGTAGCCACATAGGACATAACTATCTCAAAACAGAGTATTACAATTTTTTTTCAAAGAGGGTCATCTTGCACCGTTCATATGTCCAGCAAAGAGGAAAGGTAAGGAAGGGCACAATTGTATGTCAATTACGTCATTACTTGACTGTGTCTTTTGTAAAGTTGCTCTTCTTTATACCATAGGACCATTGGGTGTAAACAGGTATCTGCAATGCTTCTAATCACTGCTGATAAAATTATGCCACGGCCGGACAGAGCTTTCAAAAGATTTGCTTGTTTGCCAATCACATTTGCGCCTTTGCATTTTAGACCATGGAGTCCTTACAACCAAAACAGCAGGGGAGAAAATAATCACACACAAATGGTTTTGTTTTTCCAACCAGTTGTCCTGTACTGGGGTTGATACACAGCATTGCAGACAGCTGTAGAGTATTTGAGAAGTTGTCTGTTCTGGTCTTCAAGCCTCTGTCTTGTTGATTCAGGAGGTGAAGAGGATTTAGGTCTTATGTTAGTCAAGGAATAACCAGTATTAGCAGTTTGTCTTATAGTGTGGGGTTGTCTGTCCTTTTAAATCCGAATCAGCTTTTCACACATTCCCACCCAATAATAAGTAACGAGTATTTAATTGCAAATTAGCCAGAGGTTCTAGAAGTCTTCTAGTCTATTGTGACCTCTGTCAGAAAGAAATGCCAGAGATATGTGCTAGACCTACCTAATCCCTAGGCTCCTTGGGTACAAAAGTGTTTGCATAACTATGTTGATAGAACATAAAACATTACCCAGGGTTTATAGAAAGTTATGTAATCTCTATTGTTAAATGTCACTCCTTTGGATGTGAGGTTTTTCAAGGAGATCACACATGAAATGGGACAACTTCCAGTCTAGGTTATTATTCTTGGCATCAATTTGCATCCAAAACCAAATTTTGACTTGCATCATTACCGGTTGGTCTTTGGTTGTCATGAGAACTGAAAATTGAGATTCCCTTAATAGTGACCAAAAATGGGAACCATCAAAGGACAGCTTATAGATAAAGGCACCTTAGGAGAAAAAAAATGTTGAGACACCTTTTTTCTTCTTGAGTTGCCAGACTCCCAACTGAATCCATGTCAAAATGTTGAGAGACCTTTTTTCGTCTTGGGTTGCCAGACTCCCAACTGAATCCATGTCAAAATGTTGAGAGACCTTTTTTCGTCTTGGGTTGCCAGACTCCCAACTGAATCCATGTCAAAGTCACATTTTGGAGAGGTAGCAGCTCTGAAGTATATAGACACCAATTGGATTTCACTAATTGTGAAGACCACCTTAGACAAAAGAGACAGCCATGTTCCGGCTTCTCAGTTAGATATGACTGACAAATGCCCATCAGTGGGCCCTTGATTTTCTGGGAAATGGATGGCCAAAAAAAGGTACTTTGTGCCTATACTACCAATATACACAATGGCTGTGAAGACCATTGCTTAAAAAATTGACCTATTGTAAATTTTTGAAAATACCCCCACTTTGGAGCACCTTAAATGTAGCTTCTCCCCCATTAAGGGTCTCTACGTCAAAAGTTATCACGAAGTAAAGATTGAAAGTGGCTCCCCTAGTTGTACCAAGTCATATTTGCCCCTCGTGTCCTCCATATAATCCAGTTTTATTACCAACAACAGTCCATAAAGCGAGAATCCCTTTCAGAAAGCTCATGCTTGTTGGCACACAGCAGAGTCCTTCCTTACATTTCCATGGAATTTCCAACAGGACTCGATTGTCAAAGAAAAAAAAATCAATATTTCCTCCTTGCGTTGGCCAAATATCAGACAGAGATGAAACACCATGCAAGTCAGCATTTACCAGTTGTATGTTCTCTACTGATTAACGCTTCCTTATCCTTGACCACCACAAAATGTGCAAGTCTATGAACATACCTGTAGATGCAAAAAGTGAAAACTGTGCTCGTCAACGACCTCAAAGGACAGCATTGTTGTGTGTTAATAAACACTATCAATCACATTTTTCTTTTGGGGTTTGGAAGTGTAAAACAAAAATTAGGGTTTAAGGGAGATTAATTGAAAAAAATATTTTTGGATGGAAAAAAAGATTTTGAAACTTTTGTTTTTAAAGTTCAGAACTAAGAATAACCAGTTCAAAAAAGAAAAAAACAGAAGGTTGCATTGAACTAAAGTTTACTTAAGTGATTGCCATGGGAGACATGCAAGTCTGCAAATGTGACATCTGGGACACGCTGGGACAAACGTTGGCTGGAAGAGTTTGGCAGTGGTCAACTACACCTACCTGTGAGGTGTAAACACAAAAGGAGCAATCTGTGAAGAGTATCTCCGAATTGTCACTGGTTCTTAAATCTTTGAAATTCAAAAATTGTGTCCTACAAAGCTCAGGAAACAACTAGGGACCTATGAGGTGGGGTCTCCAGCTAAGATCATCCCCCACATCCCAGGGT
>JARQOD010000006.1:429172362-429205292 GCA_033576555.1 Oophaga sylvatica | reverse complement strand
ATATTTAATTTGTGACGTGGACATAACAGGATAAAGCGGCGTGAAATTTCATTATCTCTCTAGGTGATCAGATTTGACCCAACACAACGTGGGTCACGGCGTAATGCCAAAGTCAGTACCCTATTGGCCTTTCATGGAAATGTTCAGCAGGATCAGTTTTTAGAATCCTGACCTCTTGATTTGGAAAAAGAGCTGAGAAAAAAAAATGATCTTGGTGCTCTGTACTTTCAAGGAATCAGATGTTGCCTTTATTTGCCTTTAGGTTCACATCTGCCAATACGAGAGGGCAAAAACAAACAGCTCCGTAAACAAGGTCAGTCATCACTGAACCATGAGGCCAAAGTGAGATATCAGCTTAACAGCAGCAATAAAGTGATAGCGGTGGCTCGTGAAGTTATGTTTTGTGCAATACATAATTATTATACAATGCACAGAGATTGCAAAATGATATTTCACAAATCAGCTACAGCCCCAGGACTTGTGTTATGGTAGAGGTACCTAGCTGGCCCCTGGACTTGAATCAAATCCTTTGCTAGCCTAAGGACCTAGATTAGGATAAAGGTATCAGACTAGACCTGAGAACTGGGTTAGGGTAGAGGTCCCTAGCTGGCACAAGGGCCTGGGTTAGGTAGAGGTATCTGGCTGGCCCCAAGACTTGGGTTAGGGTGAAAGTATCCAGCTAGCCCCAAGACTTGGGGTAGGGTAGAGGTACAAAGCTGACCACAGGACTTGTGTTATGATAGATGTACCTTGCTGGCCCCTGGATTTGGGTTGGGATAGAGATACCAAGCTGGCTCCAGAACTTAGGTTAGCGTAGAGGTACGAAGCTTGTCCATGACTTGGGTTAGGTTAGAGGTACCGAGCTGGCTGTAAGACTATTGATAGGGACCTCTAATAGCATGCCCCAGGATTTGGCATAGGTTAGAGGTATCCACCTGGACCCAGTAACTGAGTAAGAATAGAGACACTTAGCTAGACCAAGTACTTGGGTTCAGGCAGAGATACCAAGCTAGTGCCCTAACCTATGTCCTGGAGCCAGTTTGGTATATCTACCGCAACCCAGGGTACCTCCACTACCCTAACCCAGGACTTGGGTTAGGGTAGAGGTACCTAGCTGGTCCCTGGACTTGGATAAGTGTATGTGGCTCCAGGTCTTGAACCTCTGTTTCTGGTCCAATGGCTGATTCGCCGGATGAGGTTTAGCAGGAAGGAAATAACACAAAATCTCAATACATTGTAAATATGTGGGTACTTTACAGATAGAAAGCTTTAAATAAGAAAAAATGTTAACGTTTCAGAACCAGCAGGTGAATCGTCCATATGCTCAGGTATCATTACCATTTATAATTAGGCGCCGTCAGCCGCATCTCCCTTGTTAATGCGTCCTGTCTATGTGTATAAATGTAATTTAATTAATACAAATAACGCCTCAGGCACCGGGGATGATACCCCAGGCGAGAACGTTTCCCAGTCGCCGCATACAGAATCAGATCAGTCACAGGGAAATCACATGGAGACAGTGTGACACTGCGGAGACAGCACCTCGAGGGACGCAGTCTCTGGTTACAAATTCTTGACGTTCATTTCATATTTATTCACTGGACTCATACCAATGAAAACATTCAGATTATTCAAGTGGAGACCCGGTTGTGTGTTCTGGCTGAGCAGACGCGGGGTAATTGGTCATTACACTGAGGATTTGCAATAAATGGTAATTGGTGGTATAACATGGACTCTTAATTGTAGGGCACACAGTAGTTAACTCATGTACACAGACTGCACCTTGTTGTTTTTAGGTCCATGATTCTGTATTGATTATGTTCTCAGTATATTTTTATAGCAGTCAGAGCGTCATTACTGATACAGACCACCAAATCTCCGATACATTTCTGGCTGCTGGAAGTCACCACTAGAGGAAGCTTATGAGCTTACTGTAAAATTGAGGGTAGAATTACCCAGCTTACCCCAGAAAGCGGGTTAGTGTAGAAGTACCCAAGTGATCCCAGATCAGGTTAGGGTAGATGTACCCGACTGATGCCAGGAAGTGGATTAGGGTATGAATGTCTATCTGGCATCAGGACTTGGGTTAGGGTATGAGTACCTGGCTGGCTCCAAAATTTGGGTTAAGGTAGAGGTATCTAGCAGGTCTTACGACTTGGGATATGGTAGGAATACCTACTTAGGCTAAGGGTTTGGGTAACAGAAAAAGGTACCCAGCAAGGTTAAGAATGCAGGGTAGTGTAGAGGCACCTAAATATCTCGAGGACTTTGGTTATGGTACAAGTACTTGGCTGACCCAAGAACTATAGATTAATGTAGAAGTACCTAGCTGTTCCTGGGTTGTGGGTTATGGTATGAGTACCTAGCTGGTCCAGGACTTGATTTAGGATAAAAGTACCTAGCTGGCCCCAGGACTTGGGTTAGGGTAAAAGTACCCAGCTGGACCCAGGAGTTGTGTTAGTGGAGAAGTAGCAAGATGGCCCTAGGACTTGGTTTAGGGGAGAAGTAGCAAGATGGCCCCAGGACTTGGTTTAGGGGAGAAGTAGCAAGATGGCCCCAGGACTTTGTTTAAGGAAAAAAGCAGCAAGATGGCCCCAGGCCTTGGTTTAGGGGAGAAGCAGCAAGATGGCCAAAGGAAGTGGGTTAACACATGAGTACCAGGCTGGTTCCAGGTCTAAAGTTGGGACTTGGGTTGGGGCAGCAATACCTAGCAGGATCCAGAACTTCAGTAAGGGTACATTTACCTAGCTAGACCCAGGATATGAGAGTTTTAACACCTCAGTGGCCATTCTCTGGTACAACAGCTCAACTCCCAATCACTTCAATAAGAACTGAGGTGCAGCATGTGGTGTTCTGGCTCTGTACACTGAGTATATCCCTCCACAGTGGACCTAGTAAGAGTGGATCAGTGCATGTGCCCATGTCGGACCCACACCAATATATTGATGACATCCATTTTGGAACAAATCAAGCCAGACATGTCACTCGAAACAAGGATCACCAAGCTATGACTTTCCTACTTTGGACACATCATACAAAGACTGGAGAAGGACATCATGGTCGGAGGAATAGAAGGAACAAGGTGAAGAGGAAGATCAGCAACCCAATAGCTTGATACAATCAAGATAATGGCGGAGAAGACCCTGGTGGACCTAACTAGGCTTGAACAAGATAGATCTTCCTACAGAGCGTTCATCCATCAAGTCGCCATGGCTCGAGATTGAGCTGAAGGTCCTTAATAATAATAATATCAAGGATAGGCCATCAGAATTTTTGGCCTAGACAACACCTTTGCCCTAGCCAACACTAAATCTATGCTGGAATTTTGGAGGTTTGTGTAAGAAAAAAGGAGCTCTGCCACCTATAAAAAGATATGCTGTATAGAAGAGGATCTAGAAGATTAGACAGACACTGCTGTCTTCATCCAGAAACAGCGCCACCCTTGTCCACAGGCTGTGTGTGCTATTACAGCCAAGTTCTATTTGCACATATGGAGTTGGGCTGCAATACCAGAAATGGCCTGCGGATAAATGTGGCGCCATTTATGAAAAAATATAGCCGTGTTTTTCTAATCTCAAACTGCCATGTACTTGACAGTCGATTGGATATCACAACCAGAAAATCTGCAATAATCTGATGCTGCAATTCGTTTTCTCTGCCAAATAAAAGAGGAAAATGATATTAAGGTCCCTTAATTAATAAATATAAAGACACGGTACAACGAATGTGTTATCAAAATCTCTTCTAGCCAAAAAATTCCCTTCCCTTAGAAATAAAAGCAAAGTCTCAGATATAGCAGCGACAGATCAGTGAACTGGAACAGAAAGAAAGCCGGACCCCGGAGCAATGAATCCAGACTGATTATACAACCCGAGAGATGCGCTTCCATAAACTCCGTTACCTTGAACTTGGAAAAAAAAAAACTCAAAATAACCAATGAGAAAAATCAACTTGTGGGACATTTCTACTAATGAGCAGCCGTTAACTATTGATCTGGACCGTTCCAGGCTGCTAATAAGAGATATACACGCTCTTGTAGTGATGAGATTCACTTGTGAAGGAGCATTTAGAGAAAGAAAAGGCAGCCACGCCAGAAAACTGCATCAGAAATAGGGGAAATCTACCATTTGCAACCTATCAAGAGGTAAAGTAACACTAGAGAACAGGCACAAACAATAATAACAGCAACTCTCCACTGGATTCAATAGTGTTTCATACTGAAAATAGAAGAAATTTTGGTGCTGCTGCTCTCCCACGTCTCTCTAGTGTGTGGCTGTAATACAACTTACTGCAGCAGGAGCCTCTCCCCTCCGTCCTGTTTGTTGTAGGATAAGCCACACCCCTTGGTGAAGAGGTCAGGATTTTAGAAGACCACCAGCTGGCGACAACTTATTGCAACAGGAGCCTCTCCCTCCGTCCTGTTTGTAGTAGGACAAGCCGCACCCCTTGGTGAAGAGGGCAGGATTTTAGAAGACCACCAGCTGAAGACAACTTACTGCAACAGGAGCCTCTCCCCTCCGTCCTGTTTGTAGTAGGACAAGCCGCACCCCTTGGTGAAGAGGGCAGGATTTTAGAAGACCACCAGCTGAAGACAACTTACTGCAACAGGAGCCTCTCCCCTCCGTCCTGTTTGTAGTAGGATAAGCCGCACCCCTTGGTGAAGAGGACAAAACTTTAGAACACCACCAGCTGATGACAACTTACTGCAACAGGAGCCTCTCCCCTTTGTCCTGTTTGTAGTAGGACAAGCCACACCCCTTGGTGAAGAGGGCAGGATTTTAGAAGGCCACCAGCTGAAGACAACTTACTGCAGCAGGAGCCTCTCCCCTCCGTCCTGTTTGTTGTAGGACAAGCCACACCCCTTGGTGAAGAGGGCAGGATTTTAGAAGGCCACCAGCTGAAGACAACTTACTGCAGCAGGAGCCTCTTCCCTCTGTCCTGTTTGTAGTAGGACAAGCCACAACCCTTGGTGAAGAGGGCAGGATTTTAGAAGACCACCAGCTGAAGACAACTTACTGCAACAGGAGCCTCTCCCCTCCGTCCTGTTTGTAGTAGGATAAGCCACACCCCTTGGTGAAGAAGACAGAACTTTAGAAGGCCACCAGCTGAAGACAACTTACTGCAGCAGGAGCCTCTCCCTCCGTCCTGTTTGTTGTAGGATAAGCCCTTAGGACAGAACTTTAGAAGGCCACCAGCTGAAAACAACTTACTGCTGCAGGAGCCTCTTCCCTCCGTCCTGTTTGTTGTAGGACAAGTCACACCCATGGTGAAGAGTACAGAACTTTAGAAGGCCACCAGCTGAAGACAACTTACTGCAACAGGAGCCTCTCCCCTCCGTCCTGTTTGTAGTAGGACAAGCCACACCCCTTGGTGAAGAGGGCAGGATTTTAGAAGACCACCAGCTGAAGACAACTTACTGCAGCAGGAGCCTCTTCCCTCCATCCTGTTTCTTGTAGGACAAGTCACACCCATGGTGAAGAGGACAGAACTTTAGAAGGCCACCAGCTGAAGACAACAGCTGCTTTTCACCCTCTGCGCTTTCTCTGTAGGCGTCAACACCAAAACTTGCATATAAAACTTATTGAAATACTTCTAGAGTGGTGAAAAGACCCCCAAGCCGCCACCATGATTACACAGCGCAGTCAGGAGTGTAGAACTAGCAGTTGCTTCGCACATGGTTCTAGATAAGAAGGTACCAGTTATATAGATGTGAACCCTATTGAGGAATTTATGTTGTGGTCCATGAACTTCAATTTACAAGATAAACCCCAAATGAAGAATAAACTTCAGCCACGAGTCCTTCCATCACCTCACCCGGCCAATTACTCCTGACAGAGCGATGACCCGACTTATAAATCCTTTCCTGCCGCAGCCATGAGTCAGATGACAGTAAGGACGGCACCGCTGGAACAGCATTAGTGAAATCTAATTAGAGGAAAGTTTCCCATCGCTGAGGATCTATCGAGAAGGGAATGTGTTATATTCCTGGCACCATTAATCATGGCATCAGTACAATGCAATCAGCGTTCACTCAATGGTAAGAGAAGTGAAGGTGCAATAAGGAAGAGTCACCGAAAAATCCTGCTCAGCTGTACCGGAAGCATGGATTCATGTGACGGTGCAATCTCACAAGTGACACCGGAGGAATGTCCTGAGGCTCCTGGGCCCCAGTGCAAGGTCTGTACCAGGGCCACCAAGTTGGGCACCAAGTTCGGGCACGACTGTTACCTCTGCACCCCAAAAGAAGACCATGGAGAGGTGCGTCCTAAAAAAAGGGTGTGGATTTAGGGAAAATATTTTGGCTACACAATCCATAATCGTGTCCTCCTGGAAGCACGTCCCTAAATGTTGACAAGTATAGTGACGCAAGTATCTCTCAACTTAGAAGTTAGAGGATACAGTAAGTGAGATCTTGCAAATTAGTGGGGGTCTGACCGCAAGGACCCACACCAATCCTGAGAACCTGACTCTGAAACGGCTTGTGTGAATGAAGCGGTGGCCAGGCCAGCACACCACCGCCTGGCGATTTCCAGAAGTCCCATGGACAATGAATTCAGCAGTGGTTTCTATGCCCATAAACCGCTCCAGTTAGACGAGGCAGTTCCAAGCCAAATTCTCGGGATTGGTTGGGGTCCCAACGGTCAGACCCCATTTTGATCAACAAGATCTTAAGATATGAATAACCCTTTAATACCTTCATGAAAGCTACCGTCAAGAAACCGCAACATTTGTAGTTTCTGTAGTGTAGTCTACCATATTAGCAGAGTTGTCTGTTGCCCAATCATCGATATGGTCCTCTGCTTTCCTATCGCAAAACTCCCTGGCAAAAAATTAAAGGGGCTTTTCAATGGTCAGTCTGAAGAGTAGCTACTTAAAGCGCATGCGTAATGATTAATCCCCACCAGGAACATACTAATGGGCGCGGCCTCGCTCCGTACAAGTTGAAGGAGCTCACTGGCCGGGAGTATGTATAACTCATACATAACCTCCAGTCCCGACACAGAATCCGTCGAATCCCCGCAGCTCACAGTGTGTGCGCTGGGGGATTCATAAGTCTGCAGTCACACAGAGTTATTGATTTGTACCGGACCACACCGGGCACAAGGAAGGAAAATTATATCCATGGCATGTGATCGAGCGAGTCACCAAAGGATGAGACCTATAGAGAAAATTGCAGATCCGTGAGATTATAATTATACAATTTCGCGGAAAAGACCCCCAAAGACCACTGTTTATTGTATAGTGTTACTATCCTTCCACAGGCAGTCTAAGAAAGCAATAATTTAATATAAAATTTTATGAACTCTTATGAGGTGACTCTGCTGATTCTGTCCTAGTCTATACTGCAAAGCCGAAAAGTGATCTTACAAAAATACATAGCACAAGGACTAAAGAGATTTTAAAAATTCTAATAATGGACAACTCCTTTAAAATGCACTACCAGTATAAGCACAATTTTTTCCAGGGCAAACCAGTGGTTTGAGTTTTGTTATGGGAACATTGTGTGGATCAGCACCTCCATCTACATGAAAATCCACGATGTCAAATGACTTGGCAATCCGAGAATACAAAATGTCTCTGTGACAATGCTGAAGCAACGAGCTATATAAGAAAGGAAGTGTTGTCATGGGGAAGGATTTAAGTGTTGTCAAGGGGAAACATGAATAGAGGTCACCCGAACTGGATTCCATCTCTATAAGCCAAGCCTTATTTTTCAAGGGCCGTAGGCGATTAAAGTCAATTACATGTGGTCCCAGGTGAAGAACGACTCATGACTAGTCACCAAAACCAACAAAAAGGGGATGACCAAAGTAGACAATTCCTTTAAGACATAAACAGATAAAGCCAAAGATATAAAGTCATTCACCTGTATATTAAAGCAACCATCCGTGGACTTCCACAGAACTTCCACAAGTCGAAGACGTCTGATTTCTGGTCTTCTGCATCCCAGACATCAAAGTCTAAAAAAACACAAACATAAGATGAAGAAGCCATAAAGTAAATATTTTATTATAAATTATATTTACTCATTAACATTTAAAGGGATCCTCCACTGAAAGTACCTGCCCTAGAAGTCAAGATGATAATGACCCAGAGGAAAATGAAAAAAAAAAAATAAAAACTAGGCCAATAAAAGCAAAAACATGGCATACAGCCCCTCCCTCAGAGACAAGAGAAGCAGGATATAAAGAATTATCAGCACATTTATTACATACAGTTAGTCCAATATAGCTCTAATTTAATATTAAATCCATTGCTCTTTAATGAGATGGCACTGCTGACTCTGTCCCAGTCTATACTGCAAAGCTAACAAGTGAGCTGCAGGAAACAAGACACATTATGTTACTGTGTGTTGTGTGTTCTTTTTTTTTTTAAATAATTCTATTCGGATTTTAAATTTTACTTAAGGGTTAATAATGCCCCAAAAAATAAAAATGCCGGAATTAGATGGAGAATATGGTATAATGAAGATTACCGGGCTATCATTTATGAGAGTCGTCCAGAACACGCCGAGCCCGTGTTAGCCAATATTTGTAACGTGAGACGAGCGATAACGAGAGATTGTTATGTAGAGGAAATAAACGCGATGCTCCCAGTAACCTTTCCTAAAACGCGCCGAGCTTCCAAGTCGCCCGAACAGCGCTCCGCGGACGCCAGTGCCAGCTGCTGCCAGGAACAAGGATGGGCCAGAACAAAAGGCTTTACCATCAGACCTCGCGCTCTACATTGTCCCCATATCTCCCTCTGGAATTGTTAAATTCGCTCTTCCAGCCAGGGTCTATTTTAAGCCTCCATTTGTTAACAAACATGATTAAATACCTCTCCAGAATGGCTGCTGCGTGCTCGCCATAAAATAGGATCCTGCTGCCGGATTTTCAGGACGCTGCCGCTTCTATCAATACGGTGAGCCACATTTTAAAAAGGAAGGGTCATAAATCTCAGAAATGTCACCTTCCTTCTAAGCACATTCCGCAGCATTAAAAAAAAAATGCTTAAAGGATTTTTCCGTCACTCTCATTTATATAGAATAGGCCAATCAATATCTGATCAGTGAGGATCAGACGATCCCCGACGATCACCTGCCAACACCTTCCTTTGTTTTTTTGCCATTTAGAGCGCCACATGTTAAGTTGTGGTTGTGTCAGGTACTGCAGTTCATTTTCAATGAAAGAGACTGAGCTACAGTATCAAGCACTGCCACAATCAAATGTGTGGCGCTGTACCAGGTTAAAACGAAAAAGCACTGCAGCCACTTCATTGCTGTTTGCCGTGAGCAAAATCCTGACTAGTCAGATAATATAGTCATGGAAAATTCCTTTAAATGACTAGAGAATCTCAGAGAGCAATTCCTTATTACCAGGGAATGGCTATTTATAATTAATCTCGATTACAATCCTCTAATGTCACCAAGCTATCACTTGATTTGGGCTGAGCTGCAATACCAGACCCAACCTATAAATAAGAAAGGTGCTGTTTCCTCCCAAAAATCCCAGGTTGGTCATGTATAATGTAGCCAACAATGGGGTTGGGGCAGTCTACAATAGCGACACTATCTACGGTATAATTTATTCCAGGAGGAACCCTGAAGAGGAATTCCATTGAATGTATTGGAAAACGACTAGGCACATGATCCAAAATTCATCCAGAGTGCGATTCATTGCCTTGAGGGCCTAAGACGCCTCCACCACCCAAATTCCCAGTCTTGTCCGATTCGATCAATCTATTTATCTATGACCCATGAACTTCCACAGAGGAAGGAAAATCTTGTCGGAAAATGTAAAAGAATCCCAAAAATGTTTAAAAGTTTTAAAACATTTTTAATGGGTCCAGAACTTCTGTTTAAGCTGGTGGCAGCTTTCTAGGACCACTCATCTCTTAATCATTGGGATCTCCTGAAGGCCATGGATAAACCTATGCACCCCAGAAAAGTTGGAGAAACACAACCTTGGCCATCTCCTGTAAGGTCTGAAGATCCTTGTACAGGATCAAATGGACGTTCACAAGATCGTTCTTCCCCAAACAGCTTTTGACGATCCATGTGAACGGGCCTGTGAGCACGCATCAATCGGCATTCGTCACCGGGCCAAAATTGACCCATCTAAATGAGCCTTTATGGAGTCACTGATTCGACCAGCTGCACAACTTCCACAAACTAGTGGAGAGAAACACAAAAGCCCACCTGTAACATTGATTCTTGAGGTCAACTGTTCAAATTTACTTTTACTTCTATGTAATATTAATTTGGCTAGCTTTATTTAATGAATGATTAGATGATACCTTTTTCTACAAATTGTGAATCAATTATAATAGGACTACTCATTAGCGTTCCTTCACAGAGGCCTACCTGAGGATTCTCCTCTTCTCCTGTAGGCCAGTCCGAGTCTGCCCGTGAGAATGGGCCACTAAAGAAATGCCTTTCGACTGGTGTACAAAAGGCAAAATTGGCCCATCTAAATAGGTCTTTAGGAAGTCACTGACTATCTCCAAGCTCCCACAGAATTTAGAGGAGAAGGCCAGACAAACATGATAGAGGGTCAGCGGAATATGGCCAATTACCAACTAGCAGGAGGAATTTGAAGGAAACCTGTCAAGGATTTTACATCTTACGTTTAAAGCATCTAAATACGGTTCCTGCAACCCCTTGATGCCCTCATTGGTACCCTCATACCTCCAAAAAAGTATTTTATTCAAGTACCGAGTTACTCCATCTGGTCGCATGGAAGTATCCAGATCGCGCTCGACATCTCTTCTTCTTTCTTGATGGATGACGTCTCCTGCGTCACCCACACGGTGCTCGAAGTCTCGCACCTGCGTAAAGCCATTGACCTGAGCAGACGCGCCTCGTTCTGCCCTACTGAGGGCGGAGCAAAGTCCTGCAGCGCGCTTCACCACCATGTCGTCAGCTCCCTGATGGGCTGGTGTCTGCTCAATAAGGCCGAGCGAAGCGCGTCTGCTCAGGTCTCTGATCCAACTGTGCAGGCGCAAGACTTTCAGCCGTCATTCATTCACTTCCATCAAGAAAGAAGTGGCGATGTTTACCAAAACTACAGGAGGCACCAGGAGCAATCCGGAGACACCCATGCCAAGAAGAGACAAAAGCGCCATAAAAATGCATGTACAAAAACATACTTAAAAAGTGCAATGAAAATAATGTAAGTAACCAAATTTACTTACCGTAATGGGTGCAGAAATGCAAAAGAAAATCTGCAATATTGGAGAAGTCACCCAAAAAAGTTTTTTTTTTTTTAAGCACATACAGAAATCGAGCCATGGAAGATTGCAGAAGAATTTCCACTATGCATTCTGCAGAATTGTGAATTCAGCTCTGGAGTATTCCTAAAAAGCAGCCTGGAAAAAAGTTGTTGCCCGAGTTCGATTCCCCATTAAAAGTGGCTCTTCTTCACGGGGCGGTACACTATGGCCTTTTACTTAGTTGCAAACCTCGAGGTTTCCATCATGAATCGCAGCAATGCGCAGTCGGCTGCTAGAAACTTAATTGACCCCAGCGCTCGCTCGTCGGAGTTTCAGCTGGGGACTGGCGTGCCAAACATTCTGCACAGAGCTGCCAGTTTTCATACACTTGGAAGATGTTCAACATCTGACGGGGAAGTAGCCGCGGAGCTTTCCTGGAAAAACGAGCAATCCAAGAAGGGCTCGCTCAACAATTTACAACACCTCGCTCCAAGACGGGAGGAGCCGCTTACCCCCAAAATAAAGGCTAAAAAAGTTTTAAATGTCCCCTTCTCTGGGGCCAAATCATTTTTTTTTCTTCTGCAGCATTTTGGTTAAGTTCAAGGAAAAAACAAATTCTGTTTCCATTTCAGGAACTACCCAAGCAGAACGATGACATAATATCGAATTAACTGCTCCACTTCTGTAGCCAGGGATCAAATGTAGGAGTTGTCTCCAGGAGTGACGCCAGCGGGTCTATAGACAAATGGCTCAAGACAACTTTCCATGTGCGAAATATTGGTAGACTGCAACCAGTGGCAAAGATACTACAATGATCCGTACAATGAAGAAATAACAGTGCCATACAGTGCCAATAACAGCGGCATTCAAGAAAAATATCAGCACTATAGAATTTCCAGATAATTTCAGCATAAAATGCCAATATAATAATGTTATAATAAGTGGTACCGGCATACAGTGCCCAAATAAATCCCCTATTATAAAAGTGCCACCATACAGTACCCAAATAAAACCATCTTATAATAAATAGTGCTACTATAAAGTACCCATATAAAACCATTTTATAATAAATAGTGCTACCATACAGTACCCAAATAAAACCATCTTATAATAAATAGTGCTACCATAAAGTACCCAAATAAAACCATCTTATAATAAATAGTGCTACCATAAAGTACCCAAATAAAACCATCTTATAATAAATAGTGCTACCATAAAGTACCCAAATAAAACCATCTTATAATAAATAGTGCTACCATAAAGTACCCAAATAAAACCATCTTATAATAAATAGTGCTACCAAAAAGTACCCAAATAAAGACATATTACATTAAACAGTGCCACGATAAAGTGCCCAGATAACAATATACTAAAATTGTGCCACCATACAATGGCCAAATAAAACTATATTGTAAAAAATAGTACCATATAGTGCCCAAATAAAACCATATTATAATAAATGCTACCACCATACAGTGCTCAAATAAAACCATATTATAATAAATAGTACCACCATACAGTGCTCAAATAAAAGCATATTATAATAAATAGTGCCATCATGCAGTGCCCAAATAACACTACTAATATACTGCTTATGCTGTGACTGGTTACCACATTGATATGGCCAGACATCCATGGGTAAACAGGAAAATGGTCAAGATTTCCATCAAGGAAGGCGACATGGACATACTGCCCACAATAGGCGTCCTCAAATGGGAACACATGAGTCCAAGAAAAAACATATTATACTAAACAACATCGTAATACAATTCCTAAATGTCACCACATTATACTACAATAAAACAAAACACACAATACATCAAAATAATACCACTATTCAATGTCCAAATAAAACCATATTACACTAAGTAATAACAACATACTATGCCAAAATGTCACCATACTAAATACCTATCAAAAAACTGACCGGCACATCCAAACATAGATTCAGTGTGAACAGGTGCTAAACCTAGAGTCACCAACTCATATACATACAAGAAAAAAAGGTAGCACACTGTAGCGCTATAGCTTGCAAACACGAAATATGAAAAATATGAAAAATGAATTGCATCATTACCTTAGAAATATGAAAAATTGAGAAGTCTTAGCGCATAAGATGGCCAAATTATGTGAGCCTGATAGCCACGTCAAGGCTCTTCTCGTATATCAGGTCCTAACTAATGCCTATCCTCGCTTAGAAAAGTCTGTCTGCATGGGAACATATGAAATCCTCTCTTCAGACTAAAATCTACATCTCTGTGGAGGGGTGATGAACCTGTTGTAATTAAAAAGCCTGTGACCACCAGGTGGAGTGCTCAGGTAGAAGGTAAATGAATACATATCAAAAAACTGACCGGCACATCCAAACATAGATTCAGTGTGAACAGGTGCTAAACCTAGAGTCACCAACTCATATACATACAAGAAAAAAAGGTAGCACACTGTAGCGCTATAGCTTGCAAACACGAAATATGAAAAATATGAAAAATGAATTGCATCATTACCTTAGAAATATGAAAAATTGAGAAGTCTTAGCGCATAAGATGGCCAAATTATGTGAGCCTGATAGCCACGTCAAGGCTCTTCTCGTATATCAGGTCCTAACTAATGCCTATCCTCGCTTAGAAAAGTCTGTCTGCATGGGAACATATGAAATCCTCTCTTCAGACTAAAATCTACATCTCTGTGGAGGGGTGATGAACCTGTTGTAATTAAAAAGCCTGTGACCACCAGGTGGAGTGCTCAGGTAGAAGGTAAATGAATACATATCAAAAAACTGACCGGCACATCCAAACATAGATTCAGTGTGAACAGGTGCTAAACCTAGAGTCACCAACTCATATACATACAAGAAAAAAAGGTAGCACACTGTAGCGCTATAGCTTGCAAACACAAATATGAAAAATATGAAAAATGAATTGCATCATTACCTTAGAAATATGAAAAATTGAGAAGTCTTAGCGCATAAGATGGCCAATTATGTGAGCCTGATAGCCACGTCAAGGCTCTTCTCGTATTCAGGTCCTAACTAATGCCTATCCTCGCTTAGAAAAGTCTGTCTGCATGGGAACATATGAAATCCTCTTCAGACTAAAATCTACATCTCTGGAGAGGGTGATGAACCTGTTGTAATTAAAAAGCCTGTGACACCAGGTGGAGTGCTCAGGTAGAAGGTAAATGAATACATATCAAAAAACTGACCGGCACATCCAAACATAGATTCAGTGTGAACAGGTGCTAAACCTAGAGTCACCAACTCATATACATACAAGAAAAAAGGTAGCACACTGTAGCGCTATAGCTTGCAAACACGAAATATGAAAATATGAAAAATGAATTGCATCATTACCTTAGAAATATGAAAATGAGAAGTCTTAGGCATAAGATGGCCAAATTATGTGAGCCTGATAGCACGCTAAGACTTCTCAATTTTTCATATTTCTAAGGTAATGATGCAATTCATTTTTCATATTTTTAATATTTCGTGTTTGCAAGCTATAGCGCTGCAGTGTGCTACCTTTTCTTCTTGTATGTATATGAGTTGGTGACTCTAGGTTTAGCACCTGTTCACACTGAATCTATGTTTGGATGTGCCGGTCAGTTTTTTGATATGTATTCATTTACCTTCTGCCTGAGCACTCCACCTGGTGGTCACAGGCTTTTTAATTACAACAGGTTCATCACCCCTCCACAGAGATGTAGATTTTAGTCTGAAGAGAGGATTCATAGGTTCCCATGCAGACAGACTTTTCTAAGCGAGGATAGGCATTAGTTAGGACCTGATATACGAGAAGAGCCTTGACGTGGCTATCAGGCTCACATAATTTGGCCATCTTATGCGCTAAGACTTCTCAATTTTTCATATTTCTAAGGTAATGATGCAATTCATTTTTCATATTTTTCATATTTCGTGTTTGCAAGCTATAGCGCTACAGTGTGCTACCTTTTTTTCTTGTATGTATATGAGTTGGTGACTCTAGGTTTAGCACCTGTTCACACTGAATCTATGTTTGGATGTGCCGGTCAGTTTTTTGATATGTATTCATTTACCTTCTACCTGAGCACTCCACCTGGTGGTCACAGGCTTTTTAATTACAACAGGTTCATCACCCCTCCACAGAGATGTAGATTTTAGTCTGAAGAGAGGATTTCATATGTTCCCATGCAGACAGACTTTTCTAAGCGAGGATAGGCATTAGTTAGGACCTGATATACGAGAAGAGCCTTGACGTGGCTATCAGGCTCACATAATTTGGCCATCTTATGCGCTAAGACTTCTCAATTTTTCATATTTCTAAGGTAATGATGCAATTCATTTTTCATATTTTTCATATTTCGTGTTTGCAAGCTATAGCGCTACAGTGTGCTACCTTTTTTTCTTGTATGTATATGAGTTGGTGACTCTAGGTTTAGCACCTGTTCACACTGAATCTATGTTTGGATGTGCCGGTCAGTTTTTTGATATGTATTCATTTACCTTCTACCTGAGCACTCCACCTGGTGGTCACAGGCTTTTTAATTACAACAGGTTCATCACCCCTCCACAGAGATGTAGATTTTAGTCTGAAGAGAGGATTTCATATGTTCCCATGCAGACAGACTTTTCTAAGCGAGGATAGGCATTAGTTAGGACCTGATATACGAGAAGAGCCTTGACGTGGCTATCAGGCTCACATAATTTGGCCATCTTATGCGCTAAGACTTCTCAATTTTTCATATTTCTAAGGTAATGATGCAATTCATTTTTCATATTTTTCATATTTCGTGTTTGCAAGCTATAGCGCTACAGTGTGCTACCTTTTTTTCTTGTATGTATATGAGTTGGTGACTCTAGGTTTAGCACCTGTTCACACTGAATCTATGTTTGGATGTGCCGGTCAGTTTTTTGATATGTATTCATTTACCTTCTACCTGAGCACTCCACCTGGTGGTCACAGGCTTTTTAATTACAACAGGTTCATCACCCCTCCACAGAGATGTAGATTTTAGTCTGAAGAGAGGATTTCATATGTTCCCATGCAGACAGACTTTTCTAAGCGAGGATAGGCATTAGTTAGGACCTGATATACGAGAAGAGCCTTGACGTGGCTATCAGGCTCACATAATTTGGCCATCTTATGCGCTAAGACTTCTCAATTTTTCATATTTCTAAGGTAATGATGCAATTCATTTTTCATATTTTTCATATTTCGTGTTTGCAAGCTATAGCGCTACAGTGTGCTACCTTTTTTTCTTGTATGTATATGAGTTGGTGACTCTAGGTTTAGCACCTGTTCACACTGAATCTATGTTTGGATGTGCCGGTCAGTTTTTTGATATGTATTCATTTACCTTCTACCTGAGCACTCCACCTGGTGGTCACAGGCTTTTTAATTACAACAGGTTCATCACCCCTCCACAGAGATGTAGATTTTAGTCTGAAGAGAGGATTTCATATGTTCCCATGCAGACAGACTTTTCTAAGCGAGGATAGGCATTAGTTAGGACCTGATATACGAGAAGAGCCTTGACGTGGCTATCAGGCTCACATAATTTGGCCATCTTATGCGCTAAGATTTCTCAATTTTTCATATTTCTAAGGTAATGATGCAATTCATTTTTCATATTTTTCATATTTCGTGTTTGCAAGCTATAGCGCTACAGTGTGCTACCTTTTTTTCTTGTACCATACTAAATACCAACATACAATGCCATGACACCATACTAAATACCACCATACAGTGCTAAATAACAGCATATCATACTGAAATAATACCATAATAAAATGCCCAAAGGGAACCATAAAATAATGCCACCATATATTACTCAAGTAATACAATAGTATACTAAAATAATACCACCATACACCGCTCAAATCATATGATAATATAATGCCACCATACAGTGCCCATATAACACAATACTATACTAAAATCCCACCATACAATGCCCAAATGTAAACTATATTACACTGAATAATACCACTATAATATGCTCAAAATGATACAATACGACACAAAAATAATGGCACCATATATTCTTAGTAAGGTTGGGGGGGGTCTATAGATAAAAGCTCAGTGAGACCTTAAATGTCTGAAATTACAGACAGGTTTTGGGTGGTATTCTCTTCTATGGGTCTAAGCTGCAATACCTGACACAACCCATAGACAGGGGTGGCGCTGTTTCTGGCAGACAGCAGCCATGTTATTCAGATGCAGAGCAGTTCTTGGAGCGACTGTCAATTACAAGGATACTGAGCAAAGGGAAGAGAAAAAAACAAATGACCTTTTACCCATAGAATGGAAACGGTGTCAGCTGCTGAATAAGCAAGGTGATAAATTGTGAGTGTCACAAGAGGTGCTCATGGGTTCAGCTTTGAAGAATGAATGATTGATCATTCAGTGATTACTTATTTTTTTGAACTGTCAAATTGGAGTCACAGACATCCTTCAGGACTGTGAAAACACCTGTCTGGTGAAGAGACTTTCATAATATATTATTTTAGTGGATTTATTAAACTTTAGGGTCCAGATATAGAGCTGCCTGGCAATCTGCACTGAAACAAAATTTAAAACTAGGCGCAAGAAAATCAAAATTTTGCTTTAGAAAAAAAAATCTTGAATCTCTCCAAATAACAATCATCTACCGTTTTGTGTACACAGCTCCAATGCAAAATCATGTTCAGTACATCAGATACGGTTTAGCTGCTAGATTTAGAAACCTGTGTATAGTGTGATTCTAAAGTCATATTATATCACCATACTTCTCAATGGTCTTCTTCCGAGCACTGCAGAGACATCTGAGGTCACAGCAGGCCAATAGTCTTCATATGCAGCAGATTACATATACCTGATGAAAAATCAAGACTGCATTTTCTTACAGTAATCTAATCTTTCACAACCATTTTAGTATAAGAAATGGAAGGGCGATTCAAGTTACCATTAAAAAGAAGAGAAAGGGAGACTTTCAGGCTGTGGTTCCACGGTCCGGAATCACAGCGCTTTTGACGGAGCGGAAATTCCACTCCGTCCAAAGCCCTGCCCCCTTTTGTACGCACGCTCATTCCGGATGTGTTCAGGACACCTCCGGAACACATGCGGAATGATCGCAGGGCTGCATAGCCCTGTGTTATTTCCGTTGCGGCGACGCAGCGTCGCCGCAACAGACTAGGACATGCTGCGGTCTGAAAAGACGCGCGCATGTCCGGAAACACAGGTCTTCCGCCTGCGTGTTTTAGAGCATAGTGGAGACGGGATTTCTTGAAATCCCCTCCACTATGCTGTAACATCTGGACGCTGCGTGTTTGACGCTGCGCCAACGCACAGCGGCAAACACGCAGCAAATCCGGACTTTTTCCTGATAGTGGAAACATGCCCTTAGTTTTACAGGGAAGGCCCACTGAGCCCAGAGCTTGCAACCTGCAACAGGAATACATATGCAATATTCATTTCTTTTCTTCACTGTGGTGCACAGACAGGAAATACTAAAGAACTGAGAGCACAGACAGGAAATACTAAAGAACTGAGAGCACAGACAGAAAATACTAAAGAACTGAGAGCACAGACAGAAAATACTAAAGAACTGAGAGCACAGACAGGAAATACTAAAGAACTGAGAGCACAGACAGAAAATACTAAAAACTGTAAGCACAGACAGAAAATACTAAAAAACTGTAAGCACAGACAGAAAATACTAAAAAACTGTAAGCACAGACAGAAAATACTAAAGAACTGAGAGCACAGACAGGAAATACTAAAGAACAGAGAGCACAGACAGAAAATACTAAAGAACTGTAGCACAGACAGAAAATACTAAAGAACAGAGAGCACAGACAGAAAATACTAAAGAACAGAGAGCACAGACAGAAAATACTAAAGAACTGAGAGCACAGACAGAAAATACTAAAGAACAGAGAGCACAGACAGAAAATACTAAAGAACAGAGAGCACAGACAGAAAATACTAAAGAACTGAAGCACAGACAGAAAATACTAAAGAACAGAGAGCACAGACAGAAAATACTAAAGAACTGAAGCACAGACAGAAAATACTAAAGAACAGAGCACAGACAGAAAATACTAAAGAACAGAGAGCACAGACAGAAAATACTAAAGAACAGAGAGCACAGACAGAAAATACTAAAGAACTGAAGCACAGACAGAAAATACTAAAGAACTGAAGCACAGACAGAAAATACTAAAGAACTGAGAGCACAGACAGAAAATACTAAAGAACAGAGAGCACAGACAGAAAATACTAAAGAACAGAGAGCACAGACAGAAAATACTAAAGAACTGAGAGCACAGACAGAAAATACTAAAGAACTGAAGCACAGACAGAAAATACTAAAGAACAGAGAGCACAGACAGAAAATACTAAAGAACTGTGAGCACAGACAGAAAATACTAAAGAACTGAGAGCACAGACAGAAAATACTAAAGAACTGAGAGCACAGACAGAAAATACTAAAGAACTGAGGGCACAGACACACTCCCAATGCACTTCCAGACTAATTTTCATGTGACGTCAAAAATCGATTTACAAGCATCAGTATTTGGGCTTACTAGAAGATGGGTATTATTTTTATGGTTGTCCTACAACCTACACAGCTATGCCATTAGTTTCCATGACAAAATTGACATAGAATCATAGAATCATAGAATGGTAGAGTTGGAAGGGACCTCTTGGGTCATTTGGTCCAACCCCCTGCTCCATGCAGGATTCACTAAATCATCCCAGGCAGATATCGGTCCAGCCTCTGTTTGAAGACTTCTATTGAAGGAAAACTCACCACCTCTCGTGGCAGCCTGTTCCACTCATTGATCACCCTAACTGTCAAAAAGTTTTACTAATATCTAATCTGCGTCTCCTCCCATTCAGTTTCATCCCATTGCTTCTAGTCTTTCCTTGTGCAAATGAAATAAAGATGATCCTTCTACAATGTGACAGCCCTTGAGATATTTGTAGACAGCTATTAAGACTCCTCTCAGTACTCCGAAACTAAACAATCCCGCAGAATCCGCAACCGTTCCTCATATGGACGTGGGTTTTGCAAGGACCGAAATAACACCTATCGGTTAGCATCTTCTTAGACTTGCTCCAGTTTGTTGACAGCTTATATTAAAAGTGAGGTGAAATACGGACACAGTATCCAGCATGAAGTCCTGGACCCATAAAGAGTAAGGGATAATAGGACTTTTTGCACCCGTAGCGATCATATGTAGTGCATACTCAGCTTCTTTTGAAACTAAACATCCCATCCGGCAACCTGTTCCTCATAGACTGCGTTTCAACTCAATTCTGCGTGCTCTTCTGTCACTTGCTCAGTCTTTGATGTCATGTTTAAAATGTCCAAAATGTGACACAGATTGAGAAGTTAGACCCAAAGATAGAGTCTGGAATGTTTCACGTGATCTATGTTGTCTGTTAATACATCCAGAATGTATTTGCCTTCTTTTTGCTTGTGCATCACACTGTTGACTCATGTTAATCTGTGATCATTAGTAACCCAAGTCTTTTTCACATGTGCTGTTACTTAGCCCTATTCTCCCATTTTTATATGCTTCTTTATTTTTATTGCCCAGATGTAGTACTTTGCATTTTTCCCTGTTAAAAACCATTCTGTTAGTTGCTGCCCACTGCTCAAGTTTGTTTATATCTTTTTGAATCCTCTCTGTCTCTTCTCTAGTATTAGCTATCCCTCCTAACTTTCTATCATCAGCAAATTTAGTTTACCCTCAATTCCTTCATCTAAATCATTGATAAAGATGTTGAACAATACAGGGCCCAAGACAGAGCCCTGTGGTACCCCACTTGAGTCATTCTTTCAACTGGATGTGCAGCCATTTACGACCATTCTTTGGGTCCGATCACTAAGCCAGTTATGAATCCACCTAACAGTTGCCTTGTCCATTCCATACTTAGTAATTTTTTCAATAAGGATTGTGTGTGATACTTTGTCAAATGCTTTGCTGAAGTCAAGATATACTATATCTACAGCATTTCCCTGATCCACCCAGTCAGTGATTCTGTCATAGAAGGAAATTAAGTTAAGGGTATGCCACACTAAACAGCGTTGCTAACGAGATCGCTAAAAAACGTCACTATTTAGCAATCTCGTTAGTGACGCCGGTGTGTGTGGCATGCAGCAACGACGTGGCCCCTGCTGTGCCCCTGCTGTGATCTCGTTCATCGTTCACAGCGTTCTGGACCGTAATTTTATCGTTGGCGTCCCGCTGGTGAGTATATATCGGTGAGTGTGGCACCTTTTTTTTAGCGATGTGCGGTGTTTTTGTACCGCCAAAGTCGTTAAGGAGATCGCTAACCGCGATAGCGTCCTTAACGACATCGCTAAATTAGGCAGCTAATAGCGATATTATAACAATCCCGCTAGCGATCTCATTAGTATGCGACGTTAACGAGATCACTAGCGGGATTGTTTAGTGTGGCAGTACCTTTAGTCTGACATGCCTTATTGGTTACAAACCCATGCTGACTCTGGTTAATCACTTCATTCTTATCCAGGTACTTACATACATGTTGTTTAATAATTTGTTCAACGATCTTTCCTGGTATAGAAATCAGACTCACTGGCCTATAGTTCCCTGGGTCCACCTTCTTCCCTTTTTGAAGATAGGAACAACATTTCCTCTTCTCCAGTCTTCTGGGACTTCTGTTCTCCAAGAATTTTCAAACATTATGGAGAGTGGTTCAAAAATTTCTTCTGCTATCTCCTTCAGTACTCTGGGGTGTAATTCATCTGGACCTGGAGACTTGAATTCATTTAGGTTAGCTAAGTGTTTCCTCACTATTTTTCTGTTCATAGATATCCTGGATTCTTCTATTCCCTTAATAGGACAGTGAAGATCAGTTGATGTTACGTTGCATTCTTTCTGAGAGAAAACAGATGCAAAATAGGAATTTAAAAGTTCGGCCTTCTCAACATCCTATCTTATCATTTCACTCCTATAGCATCTTTGACTTTTCTTTTACTTTTGACATATCCCCAAAATCCTTTTTTATTGCTTTTGATGTCTCTTGCAAGCCTTAATTCATTGTCAGCTTTAGGTAATCTGATTTGTGCCCTGCAGGTTCTGCAGACAGCATTATATTCTTCTTTAGATATGCCTCCCTCTTTCCATTTGATAAACATTTCTTTCTTCCTTTTTAGCATGTGTTTAAGTTTTGTCTTCATCCATCCTGGTTTCCTTAAATGCTTCCTATTCTTCCCTCTTCAGAATTGTTAACGATTGTGCTTTGAGAATCTAATTTTTCAAGATTTCCCATCCTTACTGGACATTTTTGTCCTTAAGACTATCCAGCCACTGGATCCCTCCAATTCTCTTTCTGAGTCCCTTAAAATCTGCTTTTCTGAAATCTAACCTTGAAGTCTGAGCCTTCACAGGTCTTCCTCCTCTAGTTATCCAAAATTCTAAAATAGCATGGTCGCTACCGCCTAAGGTCCCAGCCACTCTTACCTCCTCAACCGTTTCCTCCCTGTTTATAAGGATTAGATCCAAGGTAGCAGAACCCCTTGTTTTCTCCCCTACCTTTTGGAAGATAAAGTTGTCAGCAAGAGAGGATAAGAATTTCCTTGACCTGTTAGTTTTGCCTGAGAGAGATTCCCAACAAATGTCTGAATAGTTGAAATAGTAGACCTGACAGGTTCCCTTAACCAAGTTAGGAAAGAGTCAGACGTCTGTATAACTCGGATGAGGATCGCAACACAAAGCTCGGACTGGCCGTAAGCTCTCCTGAACCGAGTGTCACAGCTGCAAAGAAATACATGCAAACTCAGGTCGTGAGAACTGATGGCCAGTCCGAGCACTGCGTTGCGTTCCTCATCCAAGTTATATGGCCGTCTGACTCTTCCCTTAGTGAAGATTTCTCTCATTCTGCTCTTCTCATTCTTCCTTAAAATTCAGGTGCACCATTGTAAAGAAATAACAATTACGATATGTTTTCTCTGATATTCCTATATGTGAAGCTGCAGGCTCTGGGCTCAGTAGGCCTTCCCTGTAAAGCCATTTTCTCTTCTTTTTTGGTTTCCTTTAAACTTCCAGAGTGTTTGTAAATATAACTTTCGCACTCTGCTAATATATACCACACCATATGTCTAGATGTATGTTGCCATCATACCCATAAATTACAATTTTTAAGTCCTTATATACCAAATATTCATTCAGTCTTCTCCAATTAAACACTAGGTGAAGCCTTATTTGTAAGTACATGCAAACTGACAGCAGACACCTCAGCGAGCAGAATAGGTGGTGACATACCCATCAAAACGCTCAGAACCTGTTCCCTACACAAGTTTGTCCAGTGATCTCATATCTAAAGAATGAAGAATGAAGATGATGCCATCGGCTATTGAAGATAGGTTTAGAACACAAAGCAAGATATACATCTGTAAAAATGTGATATGGAATGAAGGTTACATCTAAGTACTATAAAAATGTCAGGAAGTATAGCTGGGAACAGGTGAAACTATCTCGTATGAAGTCTACAGAGATAACCAAGGAACTTTGACCGAGTGGTGAGACTTATCTAGTAAGTGCTAGATAAAGATTGACATTGTTCGGGACTCGGAAATGATTATTTAATCCCAAATGACTGGACGCAATATATTAGTGGCACCGTTGAGCATACTGTAGGCATGTGCCTAACCAACCAACCAACACAAAGCCATCTATATCAATAAGGAACCTTCTTGTGAAGCATGCAGTCAACAGCCAGTCTTAAATTTACAAGGAAGACCTGTTTCTTGTCATAAATAAGTGAATGCCATTGAATCCACCAATTATTTTTTGTTCCTACACCTCTCCATTCCGAGATATTCTCTGTATATAAATGTTGTCTTGGCTAATGGGATGTGGTCCACAAGAAGACTCCCATAAAGAATAGTGGAGGATCACGCCTCCTTACCTAATAAGACTAGATTTATATACAGAGAAGAGGGAGCTATATCTCGGGAACGGAGAGGCGCCGACTCAAAAGCAAAGCTGGATTTAGGAGAACAGCTGCATTTACAACACCTAAAAGTATTACATTTTTATTGAAAATGACAGGTCCTCTTCAAATAAGAAGAGTACACATCCCATATTACATCAAGCCTTAGTAAAAACAGCCATGAGTGATGCTGATGACCAAGAACCAAGTGAAAGCATGGTCCTACCTCAGGTTAGTCTTATTTTGCTATATCAAATGGGCAGTATGGAACGATAAACAGTTCAACGTCTCTATAAGCCCGAGAGGTTAAGGAGGAGAGGGACAACCAAGCATTGTCTCTCTGGTTGGGTGTGATGGATGAGCATGCATCAAGAGGAAGCCCAATGTTGGTTATTTCCATAGATTCCCCACACTTCTATGCAGTCTCTACTTTCAATGAAGTTCTTTTGGCATTTTTTTTATATTAAAATTGTTATTCCATATCAACCTATCTCCATGTGGCCTGATCATATTAGTAATGGGCAGAGAATATTGTTGAAGACTGGAACATGAAGTATATAGACTTGGTTGGCTAGTATAACAATAATCCGTCAAACAGGCTTTACAATTTGAAGGATAGTAAAATATTGCAGAATACTTTCCTCAACAGAAGATAAAAAGACAGCCCTGAAGTCTGAGGCCAGGTAATGATTGGTATTAGCTGTACCTGAGGATGGTGGGGTTATCTGCAGGTCCCAACACATAGCACATACACTAGAATAAGCTATGAAACATCCAGAGTAGAGGATAATTTATAATAGGACAGTATTGGACATTGAGCCTTGGTCTTGGTCCAATATTATTCACTATTGGGTCAACATAGAAAATTTCTACAACCTTTAAAGACAAGATGATTGCCTTACTGCACTGGTGTCGTCTGTTTCAATCCAGTCAAGGAAGATAAATACAATAACAATGGCCCAATGTATGTTCTATAAGCATTGGAGTTGAGCAAATTTAAGGCAAGCATGGTGGCCATTGATGATATTTTGGCCTTGGTTGAAAACTGGAAGAGGAAAGGTCCTGCAGCCACCATCCTCCACTGACATTCTTTTATTTAAGATGACCATGAAGTGGCAATCAAGTATTTTGGCTCCACTGTAGCCCAAAACATCTGTTGGAGCACATTTATGTCCATGCAGCTGGGAGAGGAGAGTAGCGTCTAACAGATCCAGCATTGGATTATGAAGGTTCGAGAGAAGCAAGTGGACACCATTTTTAAGACCATGAACAGTTTGACAAAATCAAGATATGTTGAAAGACCTTGAGTTCCTGGGTTATTGACTTCTTGGAGGTCCACTGAAGGTCATCATCACCGTCAGAGGTGGAATAATAGAGTCGGGAAGAGCCAACTTCATGGCAAACTTTGTATGTTCTCCCTGAATTTACTATAGTTTCAAGATATGTTATACAAACAAACTGATAAACTTGTAAAATGTTACAATCACTTAAGATGATTTTCGGAAAGACTTATGATGCACGGTTGGTTGTGTGAAAGGCTGTCTCAACTGGGCCACACAAACACAACACCAACCAAAAAATATTGTCCATAAATTGCATTGTCCTGAATCTGCCTTTAAATTGGGCGATGACCTAAACCGTTCCGAAACGGTTGAATGCATCCGATCATAAAACCACCAACTGTTCATTTAATCGATGGTGCAAAACTTCCAGGGCTGACAAAAGCCATGCACAAGTTGATTGAAAAGTATCTCCAAAGGCTTCACTTGACTATGAGCGAAAATATCCAACACTACAGACCGAATTTGGTTAGCGTTAGTAGGCACCAGTCAATACATTGACCTTTCGGGGGTCTATAAAATCTACCGTGCGATCAATTAGCATAGTAATGTACTAAATAAGGTATTAAAATTAAGGAGTCACTTTAAATAGGTGGCCAAAGTTACAAAAACAAATCCAAGAACCATTTCATGAATTAATAGAGGATAGAGGGAGATCCTTTTTGCAAAAGATGCTCCACTGAACAGAGTGGAGAGAAGATGCATAGGGTGTATCCTGCTTTGGAGGACCGTTCTGACCTCCAAAGGATCTGTTGTGTCCTCCAAAACGTCCTGTTCTAACTTCCAAAACGACCTGGACAGTATGTCCTGGGGCCCCTACTTTTTTCCATCTATACCCTTGGCCTAGGACAACTCATAAAGTCCCATGGCTTCCAGTACCACCTCTATGCAGACGATACTCAGATCTACCTCTCTGGCCCAGATTTCACACTCCAGAATCCCGGAGTGTCTATCAGCCATATCCTCCTTCTTCACCTCTCGTTTCTTAAAACTCAATGTAGACAAAACCAAACTCATCATCTTTCCTCCATCTCACGTATCTTCCCTACCCGATCTATCTATTATGGTAAATGGCATCACGATCTCTCCCGCACCTGAAATCCGCTGCCTCGGAGTAACTCTCGACTCTGCCCTGTCTTTCAAACCACACATCCAAACTCTTGCCACCTCCTGTCGCCTCCAACTTAAAAACATTTCCAGAATCCGTCCCTTCCTCAGCCCTCAATCTACTAAAACTCTTGTGCATGCCCTCATTATCTCCCGCCTTGATTACTGCAACACCCTCCTCTGTGGCCTCCCCGTCAACTCTCTTGCACCACTCCAATCTGTCCTCAATTCTGCTGCCCGACTAATCCACCTCTCCCCTCGCTACTCCACTGCTTCTCCCCTCTGCAAATCCCTCCACTGGCTCCCAATTCCCCAACGAATCCAGTTCAAACTACTAACACTGACTTACAAAGCCGTCCACAACCTGTCTCCTCCCTATATCTCTGAACTAATCTCCCAATATCTTCCTTCAGGTAATCTTCGATCCTCCCAAGACCTCATTCTCTCCTCCACACTTATTCGTTCCTCACACAACCGCCTCCAAGATTTCTCCCGAATATCCCCCATCCTCTGGAATTCCACGCCTTAACATGTACCATTATCCACCACCCTTGGATCCTTCAGACGGAACCTGAAAACCCATCTCTTCAGGAAAGCCTACAGCCTGCAATAACCATTCCGCCTCACCGCCACCACCCGAGCTGCCGCCTCGCCGCCACCACCCTAGCTGCCGCCACGCCGCCACCACCAGAGCTGCCACATCGCCCCCACCACCAGAGCTGCCGCACCCCCGACCTTCTGTTTCTTCCCCATTATCCCGTAGAATGTAAGTCCGCAAGGACAGGGTCCTCTCCCCTCTGTACCAGTCTGTCATTATAAATTTGTTTACTGTAAACGATATCTATAACTTTGTATGTAACCCCTCTCATGTACAGCACCATGGAATTAATGGCGCTATATAAATAAATAATAATAATAATAATAAAAAAAACTTAATTTCTCCTGTGGTGGCACTGTAGGGAAGCTGAACACTTACTGCAACAGATCAGAGCTGATCGCTGGTAACCATTGATCACCTTGCAATCAGCCTTTTGTCAAGGGACCTTTTAAACAAGTAGTGACTGTCCCAAGTTGGCAAGAAATAGGACCAGCCTGCTTTCTAAAAAAAATCAGGTAAATAATTATAAGCGATCCCCTGTATGGATTTCAATAGAAAAAGCAACTAAACCAGTTGTTCCGTAACAAAGTAAAATGTGAATAATTCACGTAAATTGTAGCCTTTGTGATCTTTATTACACGCTATTGATTACCATTAAAAGGAAACAAGTTTTTCCTTTTAAAAACCAGTCCGCCCCGAAATGCTATTCCACCTCCCTGAGGCCAAGAGTGAGATGTAGAGATTGCTCTTTAGGAGTGTATAATGTTCATAATTTACCAAAATTATAGACAGTTATTTAACACCAGGCTGTACGTTCCCTTTAACCGGTTGTGCACGTGTCGCCACAGGCAGCGCCATACATGAAGTGTTAAGGCCGTGTAACGTAGGTATGCTGACAGCACAGACAAACTGCTATTTATGACGGCCCTAAGCGATCCTACTCGATCTACGACTGCATTCTTCCTCGGAGCCTTGCTATGCAGTAGACATGACATGTTGATGGGAGATCGGTGCCCCTGGCCTTTCATGTATAAATGTAGGAAGTTATAAAAGTATCTCTCAAACATATGAAACAAGCCCATAACTCCGGAGACAGTAGCTGCGAGAAGCTGAGAATACCTTACATCTAATTTCCTTCAGAGGGCCATCAGACACTATACTTGAAGGCTATGGCCACCTTTGACATAGAAAAAAAGTTGTTTTTTTTACATAAATTAAATTAACTTATGATAACCACTAAGTTTTAATGTTCAAATTTCATTACTTATGAAGTTTACAGGCTGATCCGAATTTCAGATTTTTCTCTTGTGGGAGTGACCCTCCCAGGATTACAGGCTGGATATGAGCTCTGTATATATTCATTGTGCCGAGGTTTTCAGTAGCTTATATCAGTACAGCTTTTATCCTGCACTTATTTCCTCTTACTCCCTTTCTACAAACTCTTCATACTGTGTACCTTCTGATACTTTCCCTCCAGTGGTGTAACTTGAAACATGTGGGCCCCAATTACAAATCTCCAATAGGGCCCCCAACTATAACAGGTATTTAATAGTAATCTTTTTATATAGGTCAAAGGGACATTTTGGGCCACCCTAGGCTCCTGGGCCTGGGTGTAACTGCAACCCCTACATCTATTATAGTTACACCCCTGCCTCCGTCTCTGTCCATGAAATGATCTGCGCAGCCCTCATTCCTGTGCAGCCCTCCTTCCTCCAAAGTGTCCTAGTGTAATGCAAGTGACAGGATGTAGCGTGCAGATGGACACAGACCAACTATTTATTTCTTCCGATATTGCGATATTCCAATATTGAACATACAATAGGTCTTAGAGTTCCGTTTGAAAAACAGAGAATCCTCCTAGAGATTACACTTATGTCTCTCTGACAGGGGTAGTACAACCATTCCTGAAGAGCCACTACGCTAGTTCTTCTTGAAGCAATGGCCCTAGCGGGGATCACTAGCGGGGATCACTGTGTTCAAGGAACGTTGAGCCTCCTTTGCTCCAACCGACCCCCATCCCACCTGTTGTCCTAGACCGGCTGACTCATGTCTCCCTCCCATCACGGCAGGCGTCCTCCTTTGGTTGAAGTCTCCTCACGGATCTTCGGTGATTGACCAACTGCAGGTGTCTCCCGGGCCTGAGGAAAAGAGGGCTGAGATCTGGCTTTTGGCTGACATTGTCTGGGCTCCGGAACTTGACCAGTGCAGGATGGAGATTCAGGCCTTGACCGGCACAGTCTGGTCTCTGGGTCTTGACCGACGTAGTTCGGATCCTCGGGTTTTGACCGGTGTAGTCAGGTCCTCGGATCTCACTTGGTGATGTCTGACCGCTCTCTGACAGCAGCCAGCACCCTACCAGCCCCCCATGCTTTCCGCTGAGGCCTGTCACTCTGACTTCAGCGTCGTCTCTGGTCCACGTCTGCAATCTCTCTTTGTGCAAAAACCTCCCCCCCGCTTTATAATCAGAACCTTTATAATCAAGAACTTTGTCATCAAAGGCACCCGACTGGGGGTTGCATTTAAACTCATCCCTGTTCTGGTTGGTTCCACATGGTCCTGTCAGGACAGTAGGTGGTAGCCTTCTCGCAATAATGATATATCATGCCGGGGTTCTTCAGTAGAATTTTCACCTCCTCTTACACCAGGATCAATTTTTCCAAAAAACTGCCTCATTGCTACTGTGAGCAGCCTGCATAGCCTATATGTGCTAACTCATCCTGCAGCATTTCCAGACTTGTTCGCATCAAGCACATCTGGAACGTCATTGGTCGGTGACTACACAGGCGCTGCCAGCAGTGGATCTTGATGATTTAACCAAGTGCATTCAGGGGCAGAACATTCCTCAGACAACCATTAATAACTTCACTGATAGCAACCGAGGCTGTAAGTGCTGGGATTTTTGTGCGTGACTCATACATCTGACTAAGGGTGCTTTCACACTTGCATTTGAGAGCATTGGGTACGCAGGCCGTGCGCAGGTATGCGTTTGGCGGCGCATGCGTCCTTTTGACGGTGCGCCAAGTGCACCAAAATGTTGCATGTTGCTTTTTGGTGCGCTCGGCGCACCAGTCAAAAGGACGCATGCGCAGCCAAACGCATACCTACGCACAGCCTGCGTACCCATCGATAAAGATAGGGTACGCAGGTCGCATGCGGCGTAATGCGCCCATAGGCGGAGCCGCCGGGAGGAGGCATGGCCGGGGGCAGAGCTTAGCGGCAGCCATGCGCAGACAGGCGCAGGTCGCTCAAACGCAAGTGTGAAGCCAGCCTAAATATTTCGAAAATTTTCTGAAAATGTATATATCATTAACAGGTCTATCCGTCCTGTGATTTCTATAAATATAGGATTTTTAGATTTTTTTAGAGTTGCAATTTCCATGTTGAGGAGTGTAATTTATTTACTGCTGGTATACATTTTTGTATGTGGTTTAGTCACCGTTAGTATATATTTATGTGTGTGGTTTACTTATTGCTTGTAAAACTGCAAATTGCCTCTTATTAAACTTCCCTGTTCTTAAAAACGGAGGGATTTTTAATTTCTTCATTTAAATTTTATTGTCTAAGTAACTGCAGTCTCAGAGTGGACGGTTACCTAGGTGGGAGCTTGCACCACTCTAGCAGGTTCTGTGCTTTAGATGAAGCTGGACGAATTGCTGGATATGGCCAGTCTCAGTGCCCCTGCGTTCTCCAATGCTGCAGAGGCAAAGCTGTCTGGGAGAGCACTCAGTTTGGACCAGCGGCACAACCATGCCACCGGACGGAGCTGTGAATCTCCAGGAGTGAACCACCACAGGCAACCGGGAAACAGAGGAGCGGTGCGCTCCAGAAGATATCGGAGATAACCCCTTTAAGCTAGAGAAGAACAATATTAGATTTTATTTTTGCCTGGTCTTCTTACTATTTTTCCTTTTTAGGGGTTGAGGTTCCTCCGTCAGCAGAAATCGGCACTGTGTTGGGGGACCTGTCTAAGATAGCCCCTTTTAATAGAGCCTCGGCTTTGAAAGCTACGTACAGACATTAGATACATTCCTGTATTTATAGATAGCACCATCTAACCCTGGGAGAATTCGAGGAGGTCATATCCAATTGTTGATTGTCATTTCCTGGGGACTTAAACTTTTTTTTTTTGCAAAAATGACGACAATTTTTCTTCAATGACCCAGCAGTAAGTAAAAAAATTTCCGTAAATCACAGTCCTCCAGGCAATTCGGAAATCTCCTGAGTCAAGCATAGGTGATTTAGTGTGTCTACTGTCCTACCAGGCTGGAGGCTTCTTGTGAAGGGACTCGTCAGCTTCACGTTGAATGGTCAGATAAACAATTTGGCTTTTCAGCTCTGGCTCCTGACTGCTAAATACTCAGCAAAACAATGTAGAGAATGCAAGAAAGCTGATGAGAAATGTAAAGCTCGGACTCCAATCCTCTTATAGTTGGACCTTCGGCCACCCCAAACACTTGATTTTCACACGAAAAGGAAACTTATGGAATTTCACAAGTCCAAAGTTCTGGGGACAAAACTTAAGCCCAGAATTGTCAATGTATGAATTTTAGGTTAGAGGAAGGAGACATTTTAGTACCTAATGAGAAAGTCTGAAGGGCTCCTAGCAAAAGCTGTTTGAGTAGCAAGAGTTCATTTTCCCTGCACTACCTCGGCAGGGGAAAATAGGAATTACACAGTCCTAGTTTAAATAGTTTAATACATTGGCAAGTGAGGTATTTTTAGGATTTAAAGAGATCGGTGATATTGCTCTCTGTTCTGGAAACTTGGTGGGAATCCTGAATTGTGGAACCTTCCGTGCAAAGTTAAGGTCCCCCATACACATCAAACTAAAGTCTGCCGAGCATGTCGTATCGGTAGGTCTAACATGTATGGGGAATCCCAACATCTGACTGTCAGGGGAAGGATGGAAGGAAACAGAAGGATCTGGCATGTCCGATTTCCTTCCTTCACCGCCAGAGAGAGAAAGCGTTCCTGTGTATGGGAGAGTCGGGCAAGAAATCTACCAGACGAAACACCGGCCGACAGCTGTATAGTGTCTGTAGAGGGCTTAAAGGCCCCCATACACATTACACTAATGTCTGCCAAACCAGATGATATCGACAGGTCCAATGTGTATGGGGGACCCCAACAGATGATTGTGAGATTGGGGGTAGGATGGAGAAAAACAGTAGGATCCAGAATGTCCGATTTCCTTCTTTCACCGACAGAGAATGGGAGTCGGGCTAGAAAGCAACCAGACGAGCTATCGGCCAACAGCTATCTAGTGTCTACTGGCGGCTTAAAGACCCGCAAATGAACTAGATCAAAGTTGTACAAATAGACAATCTCGACCAAATTTACTTCATTGTTTGGTTTTTTTAGGATAAGCGTTCGACTTTTGGGTGGCGAACAATTGTAGTTGTCTGAAAAAAATTTATCGGCATGCTTGTTTTTTTCCTACAACTGTCGTGAGGGGATAAGTGTAGTGCGCTGTTCGGAAAAAAAAAATTTTTTAGAAAAACCTTGATTTTCGAACCAGAATTTTTTATTAAAAAAATTTTTGTGCAAGGGTTTTAAAAAAGGCCCCGGTGCTGTCGGCAAAGAAGGGGGGTTTTACGAGCGAAGTAGGATCTTTTAATTTTATTTTCATTCCCTGTTTTTCATTCTTTAAGGGGGAATTTTATGCAGAGGGGTGGACAGCATTGTCTGAGGGTTTGTGATCCTGATTGAGCGGGGTTGGACACAATAACCCTGGGGTCCCCCTTTCCCAAACCCCAAATTTTTAGG
>JARQOD010000006.1:429043453-429172262 GCA_033576555.1 Oophaga sylvatica | reverse complement strand
GGGGTCATTACTGAGTATATGCACTTATTTGTTTCAGGTAGCACTTACTCCAGTGTGATAGGCGGCTGGGAGTGGTCGGATTATCTGAGGCTTTCATGTCATATCCACACAATGGCCACAGACCAGGAGTCTTGATAAGGAGCGGCCAAACTAGATTTGGAAGGAGAGGACAACTTCCCTTCTAGATAATATATTTACTGACCAATAAAGGAGAGCAAACATTTCCACCTATATTTACCAGAGGAAGTCAAACCATCGGCTAATGGTGATGAACTTATATCACCCCGGCAAATTACCCAAATGCAATATTGATGATTGACATCACTGTTTGCATACATCCCCCATCTTTCCACAAGATTATACACTAGAGGCAACGAATACAAAAACATAGTAATATTTGGAAATTCTACCTTCAAATAATATGTATGAGGGGATCATGACTCTCCCCCAATATCAGATGTCAGGGAACAGGAGGGTCAGGTGGGTGGATGTCATCACTTACCCAATGTATACACACATAGGTGGCATGTAACTAGGAAGTCCTTCTGTTGAGACCCACTTGCCAATAGTGCCACAACGGTAGCAGATTTAGGAAAGAGATGTACCACTTTGTTTCAAGTTGGCTTTAATTATAGTCAATGGCTGACCACGTTACTTCCAAAGACGCCAAATGGAGCAAAAGAGGATGAAGAGGTTCCACGGCTTTCTTAGCCCCATTCCAAGAATCAACAAGGGACTCACAGAAAGGCTACTTAGAGAGAGAACCTCTATCATATAGCGTTTAAGAGAAGCACAATTTTTATGTTGGATTCATATGAAAGAATAATTTTCAAAGAAAAATTAGTGTGTTCCTCTGTATATAATCAGAATCATACAGAAGTACAGCAATGCCCTCCAGATGACTATGGGTGCCGCATTTTGGTGCTCCACCAATCGGACGTGACCCCATGTGATAAGTATCCTGGTACAATCAGCAGAAGATAAGTCTTGACTCTATGGATCCCTCACACTCTACAATGTCCCAGTGATCCCACCAATGATACAACGTGGATGGCATCGCTGGGACATCGTTAGCTGATCGCTGGTGAGCTGTCACATAGGCAGACTCACCAGCGATCAGGACCAGCGAGCACGCTGGTATCCAGGCTAAACATCGGGTAACTAAGCCCCGCGCGGCACCTAGTTACCCGATATGTACCCTAGATACCGGCTCTCAGCTTCTGTTGTAGAGCGCTGAGAGCCGGTATCCAATGTACATATCGGGTAACTAAGCATCGTGCGGCACCTAGTTACCCGATATGTACCCTAGATACCGGCTCTCAGCTTCTGCTGTAGAGCGCTGAGAGCCGGTACCCAATGTACATATCGGGTAACTAAGCCCCGCGCGGCACCCAGTTACCCGATATGTACCCTAGATACCGGCTCTCAGCTTCTGCTGTAGAGCGCTGAGAGCTGGTATGCAATGTACATATCGGGTAACTAAGCCCCGCGCGGCACCTAGTTACCCGATATGTACCCTAGATACCGGCTCTCAGCTTCTGCTGTAGAGCGCTGAGAGCTGGTATGCAATGTACATATCGGGTAACTAAGCACCGCGCGGCACCTAGTTACCCGATATGTACCCTAGATACCGGCTCTCAGGGCTCTACAGCAGATGCTGGGAGCCGGTAACCAGGGTACATATCGGGTAACTAGGTGTCGCGCGGTGCTTAGTTACCCAATATGTACATTGGATACCAGCTCGCTGATCGTTGGTCTCCCGCTGTCACACGCAGCGATGCACGCTGGCCAACGGGAGACCAACGATCAAAAAATGGTCCAGGACATTCAGCGACGATCAGCGATACCCAGCAGGGGGGCTGATCGTCGCTGCGTGTCACACTAAGCGAGATCGCTGGCTAGGTCGCTGTTGCGTCACAAAATCGGTGACGCTTCAGCGATCTCGCTTAGTGTGACGGGGCCCTATGTCTTATATCTTATGGTTAAACCCTTTACAGTTCTATGAAATGCAACCTTGCAAATCTCCGTAAAAAGCTGCTGAACATCTGCGAAATGTTGGTCCTGGTACAAGAATCTTTTCCTCGAAAACAACCAGGAAATATTTAACTATTACTGTTCTAAGTTATGAACTGAGGCATCTCTTTTTTGCTATTTGCTAAACATTGAAGCCCTGAGTTGTCCAGAAGATCAAGATCGGTTATAAAGAAAATTCTAGTCCAGTGGAGGTCGTCCCGTCAGAAGTTGTCATGGGCGAGGGTCATTGAGCCGAGAACATCTGAGCTCTATTCTGGACATCAATAGACTGAAATTGCAATCTACATACAGGGGCATCTCACAAAATTAGAATATCATCAAAAAGTTAATTTATTTCAGTTCTTCAATATAAAAAGTGAATCTCATATATTATATAGAGTCATTACACACAGAGTGATCTATTTCACGTGTTTATTTCTGTTAATGTTGATGATTATGGCTTACAGCCAATGAAAACCCAAAAGTCATTATCTCAGGAAATTAGAATAATTAGCAAAAAACACCTGCAAAGGCTTCCTAAGCTTTAAAAAGGTCCTTTAGACCGTTTCATTAGGCTGCACAATCATGGGGAAGACTGATAACTTGACAGACGTCCAGAAGGCAGTCACTGACACACTCCACAAGGAGGGTAAGCCACAAAAGGTCAATGCTAAAGGAGCTGGCTGTTCACAGAGTGCTGTATCCAAGTAGATTAATGAGAAGTTGAGTGGTAGAAAAAGGTGCAGAAGCTATCGGGATAACAGCAGCCTTGAAAGGATTGTTAAGAAGAGGCCATTCAAAAGTTTGTGGGAGAAGCACAAGGAGTGGACTGCTGCTGGAGTCATTGCTTCAAGAGCCACCACACACAGAGGTATCCAGGACATGGGCTACAAGTGTCACATTCCTTGTGTCAGCCACTCATGACCAATAGACAACGCCAGAAGCGTCTTACCTGGGCCAAGGAGAAAGAGAACTGGACTGTTGCTCAGTGGTCCAAGATGTTGTTTTCAGGTGAAAGTAAATGTTGCATTTCATTTGCAAATCAATGTCCCAGAGTCTGAAGGAAGAGTGGAGGCCACAATCCAAGCTGCTGGAGGTCTAGTGTGAAGTTTCCACAATCAGTGATGGTTTGGGGAGCCATGTCATCTGCTGGTGTAGGTCCACCGTGTTTTATCAAGACCAAAGTCAGCGCAGCCGTCTACCAGGAAATTTTAGAACACTTCATGCTTCCCTCTGCCGACAAGTTTTGGAAATTTCCAAGAACCTGAAGACCTACCTCTTCCGACAAGCCTACAACCTGCAGTAACCACTGATCCACCAAACCGCTGCACGACCAGCTCTACCCTCACCTACTGTATCCTCACCCATCCCTTGTAGATTGTGAGCCCTCGCAGGTAGGGTCCTCTCCCATCCTGTACCAGTCGTAACTTGTATTGTTTAAGATTACTGTACTTGTATTTATTATGTATACCCCACCTCACATGTAAAGCGCCATGGAATAAATGGCGTTATAATAATAAATGATAATAATAATAATTTCATTCTCCAGCAAGACTTGGCTCCTGTCCACACTGACAAAAGTACCAATAACCTGGTTTACAAACAACAGTATCACTGTGCTTGATTGGCAGCAAACTCGCCTGACCTTAACCCCATAGAGAATCTATGGGGTATTGTCAAGAGGAAGATGAGAGACACCAGACACAACAATGCAGATGAGCTGAAGGCTGCTATCAAAGCAACCTGGGCTTCCATAACACCTCAGCAGTGCCACAGGCTGATCGCCTTCATGCCACGCCGCATTGATGCAGTAATTGATGCAAAAGGAGCCCTGACCAAATATTGAGTGCATTTACTCAACATACATTTCAGTAGGATAACATTTCAGATTGTAAAATCATTTTTCAAGCTGGTGTTATAAAGTATTCTAATTTACTGAGATAATGACTTTTGGGTTTTTATTGGCTGTAAGCCATAATCATCAACATTAACAGAAATAAACACGTGAAATAGATCACTCTGTGTGTAAAGACTCTATATAATATAGGAGTTTCACTTTTTGTATTGAAGAACTGAAAGAAATGAACTTTTTGACGATATTCTAATTTTGTGAGAAGCACCTGTATATACAGGTCCTTCTCAAAAAATTAGCATATAGTGCTAAATTTCATTATTTACCATAATGTAATGATTACAATTAAACTTTCATATATTTTAGATTCATTACACACCAACTGAAATTTGTCAGGTCTTTTATTGTTTTAAAACTGATGATTTTGGCATACAACTCCTGATAACCCAAAAAACCTGTCTCAAAAAATTAACATATTTCAACCGTCCAATAAAATAAAAGTGTTTTTTCAAAACAAACAAAAAAACCATCAAATAATAAAGTTCAGTTATGCACTCAATACTTGGTCGGGAATCCTTTGTCAGAAATGACTGCTTCAATGCGGCGTGGCATGGAGGCAATCAGCCTGTGACACTGCTGAGGTGTTATGGAGGCCCAGGATGCTTTGATAGCGGCCTTAAGCTCATCCAGAGTGTTGGGTCTTGCGTCTCTCAACTTTCTCTTCACAATATCCCACAGATTCTCTATGGGGTTCAGGTCAGGAGAGTTGGCAGGCCAATTGAGCACAGTAATACCATGGTCAGTAAACCATTTACCAGTGGTTTTGGCACTGTGAGCAGGTGCCAGGTCGTGCTGAAAAATTAAATCTTCATCTCCATAAAGCATTTCAGCCGATGGAAGCATGAAGTGCTCCAAAATCTCCTGATAGCTAGCTGCATTGACCCTGCCCTTGATGAAATACAGTGGACCAACACCAGCAGCTGACATGGCACCCCACACCATCACTGACTGTGGGTACTTGACACTGGACTTCAGGCATTTTGGCATTTCCTTCTCCCCAGTCTTACTCCAGACTCTGGCACCTTGATTTCCGAATGACATGCAAAATTTGCTTTCATCAGAAAAAAGTACTTGGGACCACTTAGCAACAGTCCAGTGCTGCTTCTCTTGTAGCCCAGGTCAGGCGCTTCTGCCGCTGTTTATGGTTCAAAAGTGGCTTTACCTGGGGAATGCGGCACCTGTAGCCCATTTCCTGCACACGCCTGTGTACGGTGGCTCTGGATGTTTCTACACCAGACTCAGTCCACTGCTTCCTCAGGTCCCCCAAGGTCTGGAATCGGTCCTTCTCCACAATCTTCCTCAGGGTCCGGTCACCTCTTCTCGTTGTACAGCGTTTTCTGCCACATTGTTTCCTTCCAACAGACTTCCCATTGAGGTGCCTTGATACAGCACTCTGGGAACAGCCTATTTGTTGAGAAATTTCTTTCTGGGTCTTACCCTCTTGCTTGAGGGTGTCAATAATGGCCTTCTTGACATCAGTCAGGTCGCTAGTCTTACCCATGATGGGGGTTTTGAGTAATGAACCAGGCAGGGAGTTTTTAAAACCCTCAGGAATCTTTTGCATGTGTTTAGAGTTAATTAGTTGATTCAGAAGTTTAGGGTAATAGGTCGTTTAGAGAACCTTTTCTTGATATGCTAATTTTTTGAGACAGGTTTTTTGGGTATCAGGAGTTGTATGCCAAAATCATCAGTATTAAAACAATAAAAGACCTGACAAATTTCAGTTGGTGTGTAATGAATCTAAAATATATGAAAGTTTAATTGTAATCATTACATTATGGTAAATAATGAAATTTAGCACTATATGCTAATTTTTTGAGAAGGACCTGTAGATGGATGTCACAATGTTTGGACAACTCATCACAAGTCTCTGCATTTGGGCATTTTTTACTTTTGGCAACGCCTTCTTTTCTCTGATTTCCCAGATTCTAGTTGCATGGATTCCTTTGGTAGAGCTACTAGATGTTCTAACCATGGAAATCACAACCTGTGCCATAAGAAAATGGAATGACCAATGAGGAAAAACATGGAAGCCTTGACCATGTCAACATGAAGTTTCTACTTCATACAAAAATGACCATAAACAGATTGGAATGTTCTTCAGACTGACTGCAAATCAATATTTGCTGGTTTGAGGAACACATAATCCCAATATATCTCATTAGCACCATATATATAGAAAAGGTAAAGACAACTATCATAAGTGAGCCCCCAGAAATTGAGGGACAATAGTCAATTCAGCCACATAATATTGCCGGATAATGACTTCTTCTATGATACAAACTCTAAAGGAGAACTCTTTGAAGACACGTGGAGGTAAGATCTTATGTAGTCTTAAAGGCCATGGGGAAAAGAAAAGTGTGAAAACTGGTTCTTCTCCAGAATGTAGAAAAAAAATATCACTAGTGCCATCAATTGGGGTAGCTACCTCATAAGTCAATGTCAACCCATAGAAGACCCTGGAAACATGCTTCAGAGTAGCTACCTCACATAGATGACAATAGAGGCATGTTTTCTTCCTTCTGAAGGAGAACTAATTTGCAGACTAATTGTAAAAAATATAGATAAATAAATTTCCTATAATTATTAAAAATCTGGAATAAAGGTCTATGGCAGTAGTATGCCCACAAGTAGCTTTTGTACCAAAGTTCAAGGGCATCCAAGCTCCTTCTTACTCTCCTAGAACTTGGGTTATTAATTATTACTCTACCCGAACAGAACTAACTTTAGATAGTAGTCACTGTAGCTCAAGAAACTTTATATATATAGCAGAGCATTGCGGGAAGAAAAGTTGTCAATTACTCATTGTCTATCGAAGCCCCATGATGAAGTGCGGTAGCTCCGCTTCCAAGTAATACCTCAGCCAAGGTCATAACATCAGTAAACCCATCTTCTATTCCAATACTGGAGAAAGAAGGTAAAAATAAAGATTTTGGCATCCGATCTGGAAAAGTAACAATACGTTCTGAACTGGATCCCTGCCCAAAATCACATTCCCCTATAGAAACTGAATTGGAAATTATTAAGAACTAAGTCACTAAGAACAGGGCACAATTATCCCTTTTTCCCGCCGATACCTTCATTTATTTGTTGAATTTCAATCAATTAACCTTGTTAGTATTGAAAATCCACAGATGGGTAAAAATTGACACTTTAAGACCATAGGTCTACAGTGTCAGAGGAAGAGAGGTTGTAAGGGCCCCTGTCGCTGGAAGGCCGAAAAGGTCTCCATGCTCCATAGCAGAATGGTGGTGCTGTAAGTCAATGGAGAGGAGGTACAATAAAGATGGAAGAATGACCTGATGGAGTGCCACTTCTTGTATGTGATGTGTGAAGCTTGGTGGTAGATCTAGCATTTCTGTGGGTTCCAAAATCCTCAAACTGGGCCTTTGTTGGGCTAAAGGACCTCTAAAGTAATCAGTCCATTAGTTTCACAAATCAAAACCCATAAAAGATGTTGAGGATACATTCACACCCAACACCGAGATCCAAAGACAGCTCAAAAGTTCCTACTACCCAATAATTTTGATTATCACTTTTTTCTTCTTGAAGTTCAAGGTACAAAGTACATCAAATTTGAATGAATGTATGTAGATCTGTCTAGACACGCAGACTAGATGAGAAAGTCCCCTAAACAATCGAGTCATACTGGAAGGCCAATGAAAAGATTAGACATGTGCCTGCAGATGCAGGAGGCAACAAGGACGTATGACCAAGAGGTAAGAGGTCTGGCCTAATGTACCATTAAAGCAATCAAATAAAAATATGACTAAACTGAAAAGACTCCATAATACCCTAAAATGTGATATTCAGAGTGGTGCAGTGGGTAGGAACTCCAATACTGAAGGAGAAATAAAGATGGCAAGGTGATTGACTGTCCCGCCATAAATGCCAATATTATGCAGACTGACAGCAAAGTAAGGAATCAGATTACAGCCCTTATTTTACTCCACAAAGAGGGGAGGAGAGGTGGTTAATGAGGAGCAGAGTAGAGACAGAAAGATTATGCTGAGCTTTCTAACAATCACTCAAGAGCTGGGTTCACATCTACATAGCGCAATACTTTCTGTATAATGTCCTCCAGCTGCTGCTGCTGCTTTTCTCTGTTTACCAACTAAGGAGTCAAGAGCATGTATGTGTGAGCTGTGTATGGAAGACATCATAGTAGCTAGTCTCCACACACTAGCTCAGAGTCAATTGCAAATTAAAAAGATAGAGCCTGCAGAGGAGAAAACTGGTGAAAACGTAGGATACAAGTCATATAATGGCCAGAGATTGTGTTATAACTCAAGTGTGGTTATATCTCATCATAGTTGTCAGTATGATGCACCTCAGCAGATATGTATTCATCATCGTCCCCTATCAACATGCTTTGTATAAGGGTGTTTCAAAGTCATGCAGGAGAATTGCTCACTCAAGATTCCCTCAATGGACCAGAGTAGCTAAAAAATAAAACAAATCCTACATAAAAAGTCACACTGGCCCACTGGAGTACCAGATAATCCTTTCCGGATAGGCCCAGACTCTGACACATGAAAGGGTCCTAAGAAGAAGACAATCCTGCTTGTAGGTGACATTGGAGCCACTCGACAATGGAGTCTAGTTCAAAGAAGAGTCCCAATACAACTTAAGAAATCTTATTGTGGACCTGTCCAGGGTAAGCAATGATAGCTACAGGGAGATTGGCTCGAAAGAGGTCCCCAAATACTATGCAATACTCCCACAAAATATGTAATACTGGAAGTGATCTGCTCTTCCTGCAGATATATACGATATGGAGCTTCATGCTCTTGAATGGATCAACAAGTGTATTGGGGGGGAGGAATAGCAGCAATTTAACTTTTGCTGTTTTCCTTCAAATCTTCCACAGTAGGAGACTTGTTCCGAAAGACTTTTACTTTCAACATACCCCAAAGGAAGAGGTCTGTTGGTGTCAGATCTAGCAAGCATGGTGGCCAAAGCCCCTTTGAAATTACCCTGTTGCCGGAAAAATTTTCTGCCGTGCTCTTTGCCAACGTGCAACACATTCTTCCATCCTGCTGGAATCAACTTTCACAAACTATTCAAAAATATCCAAGCAAACATCGGTGTTCTTGGAGGTGTCAAAGAAAATGGGGCCTATGATGAGCAACCGAGATATCGTATACCATGCACAAACTTTTTGATCATGGAGTGGTTTGTGGTAAGTGGCAAAGGGGTTTTCAGTGGCCCATAGACGAGTGTTTTGAGAGTTACCTAACAAAATCTAACAAAATGAAACCACACCTCACCAAAAGAATCATGTGATGTCCAATATCACTTTGTTGTCCCTCACAGATGCCTGAAACCACTGCCAGTATCTGACTCTTTTCTCTACATCACTCGCTTTGAGCTCCTGAACGACGGTGACATGATATGTTAGCAAGTACCTTGACCTGTGGAATAAGATTTTCCAGTCTCCTGGGCTACACGTCTCAAAGAATTCATAAGCGACAGCTCCCGATGATGTTGCACATCACCAATTGTGTCCTGAAACATTTTCGAACGGCCTCTGTCATGGGAAGGGATTGATGATACCATCATTTCCAGTTTCTGTACCATCTGCTGAATGACACTCTTTGAGGACATTCCCTAACTTAATCATAACGTTGATTAAACGAATTGGCGACCCAATGGCTTCGCACCACATGCGTACTATTCAATACTGTACACCACCATCTTGATGAGAAGTCAAGTGAGTGATTGAAAGGGATACTACGGAGGTATGCAACCGGAAATCATAAATGGAGGTTGAATGTTGCAACGGCTGTCCGTCACCTATAGGGAAGCAGCTTGGCTTATTTGAAGCTCCATATACTGCGGAGCACATTGATGATCGTTTCGCTCAGACTGCTTCATCTGAGCGAGAGTTAAATAAAAGAGGAAAAAAATTGCATATTTACCTCTAGGACCAGCGCCACTCTAGCAATTCTTTCCTGGCAGTCAGGTGACATTGGCTACAGTGGTCACATGACATAACAATCAGCGGACCTCCACTATGATGGAATACTAAAAGGCTGCAGGCGATCAGCAGCTGCTAATTCTACTTTTCCGTCATAGGGCATTTGGGGGTGTATGATGATGTCGGTAATGTGCTGCGGAATACGATGGCGCTATATAAGCAACGGATAATAAATAAAATGTAGTATGCTCGGGAGTTCTGAAGTCCCCAGCTGAGGCCATCATCAGAAGGCAGATCAGCTACCCAATTGGGTACTTCAGTCCGCCGGTGACTCTGACACGGATGACAGCTGACCGGCGGGGGTGCCGGGTGTCGGACCCAAGCCGATCAGACGCACTTAGAAGTTATCATTGCAGCCGGGAGCCCTCTGAAGAGCCCTATAACCGCCATCTTGGTGCTTGTGTAAAGCCCAGTTACAGGCAGAGCTTCATCGGAGACTATGATTTGTACTGAAGAATTGCAGTATATAGTACAAGGGATTGTAGGTTCAAGCCCTTTATGGGGACAAAGGAAGTGAGAATTAAAAGAAAGTTTTTAAAAATTATGAAATAAAAAACACAACCATAAACATTATTCTTTTATTCTCCTATCCAAAAAAAATAAAATAAAAAAATTGTTAAAAAAAAAACCATATTATTATTAATAATAAGCCATCACCATCTATCAAAATATCAAATGAATGAACCCATAAGGTTAGTAATGTCCTTAGAGACTAGAACGCACCCCGCAAAAAATTAGCCCTCATACGGCTGTTGACAAAAAAAAAAGTATGTATTACTCCTTCTCGTCTTCCAAAGACCATAATCGCAAAAAAATAAATTGTCTACAGCTAAAAGGAACCAAGTATTAAAGGCTTTGTGGATTGATACCGTTTTTGGAGCATTTCTACTTGCAAAAAATAAAAATAAAAGGTTTTTTATACAGTTAATTTTCAGGCCTTTTGTGTGATAATTTGTCGTTTCCTTGGTAACGCAGTACCTGTTCCCGACATATCCACAGTGCCTTTGATCGAGGGATACAAAGCTTAAAAAAAGGGGAGACTGAAGGCAATGTGACAAAAATCCATTCCTTGCATCAGTTTAGCAGGATGGATGGGAGGGAGGAACCTGAGCCATTGTGGCTAGTATTGGTGCAAACCTTGGCAATCAAGAGGGCCCAGTGGAGCAAGGTTGGGGGGGCCTAAGGTAATGGGTAAAGTAAGGTTGTGGGGGGTGGAGGGGTCATCCATGTCTGCACAAAAACATTGCTCGGCTCGGAGGACGTCTGAAAAGTCGCTGAGTGTGGTCATGGAGATTGGAAACTATAGGAGTCTATAGTCAGCACTGGGCTTGTGATCGGGGTGACCTATTTTTTTATGTCCTGCTGGGTGAGATGTCATTTCAAAGTAGTGACGACAGGAAACATCGGGGGACCCCATTACATATGGCATAAGGCACTCCATCCAGCAGACATTGGCCAAGTCAAAACCAGCCCGGTCCCGGCGGGCCACGATCACTGCGGTCCTCTCCTGAAATCCTCCGGAGCTCTGATTTATCCATTGCTGCATGTCTTACAGCAAAAACATTCAAAATATGAACCATGTTACATATTTGCATGATAATGAGCACCGTCACATGACATCATTAACCTCTTCATGTCCTACTAGTGGAGTGAAGCCTACATCATGGCCACAAGGCAGGGAAAAAAGCAATGTAATTTGGCCCAGCCATGTGCCTGGTCATTAGGCCTCGCATGACGTCATGCCTGCGCAGTGATGCCGCCATACCGGGGCCTAGAAATCAGAGGAGGAATTTGAGATGTTGGCAGGAAGGAGCTACTTCTCAGAGCTCCTGCCCAGCGGCCATGGACTATCAAAATGGCCACAGGACCAGTGTGCTTCAAATCGATTCACTCACCTGTAATAAATGCTTACATAAATATCTACAGAAACATACGTGTATATACAGAGATGGCACCAGCACCTGGTGAACCTCTCAGTGATGAGGCCCACCGTGTGTGTAGGCCCAATCATTCAATGGGTGGCATCCACCTTACATATAGGATGGATATGTATGTAGGAGCTGAGCCTGATTCATAGCCGTGAGCTCCTGAGACTGAAGTGCTCAGACCTGAGTATAATAACCCCTTAGATACAGCCATCATTCATGACAGTGGCATGTAAACAGGTTGAAAATGGGGGGAGGTGTCATTCATTAAGCCCATCGCCTTTCCCACCACAACACGACAGCCAATGGCACTGTCATGGCAGTGAGGAGACCTACTGAAGGCTGCCTTGTTAGTACACCTGCGGCTGCGCTTCGTAGGAAACTGGTAGTTTTACAATACACTGCACTATTACAGTATTACAGTGTAAAAAAAAAAGAAAAATAGAAATTTTCTTAAAAATACTAAATTTCATATTACTCCCATTTCCTAGAATGTAAACATAACCTAAAAAAATTAACATAATTGGCATCGCTGTTTAAGTAATTATTTGACCGAATAAAATATCACAATATTTAATATTGTCACAGCTCTAGTGACTGAAAAATAAACTTATAGCATTTGCAAGGCAAAGAAGAAAAATTTAAATATATTATAGCAACTACGGCAATTCACACCGAATAAGAGCGGCCACTACGTGACTGGTTTAGAGGTCCATAAAGTGCAGGCAGTCGCGTAGTGGCAGCTCTTATTCGGATTTAATTGCCATAGAGTGTGTGCGTGTGCATGTGTGTGTGTATATACAGTTGTGCTCAAAAGTTTACATACCCCGGCAGAATTTTTGCTTTCTTGGCCTTTTTTCAGAGAATATGAATGATAACACTAAAACTTTTTCTCCACTCATGGTTAGTGGTTGGGTGAAGCCATTTATTGTCAAACTACTGTGTTTTCTCTTTTTAAATCATAATGACAACCCAAAACATCCAAATGACTCTGATCAAAAGTTCACATACCCTGGTGATTTTGGCTTGATAACATGCACAGAAGTTGACACCAATGGGTTTGACTGGCTACTAAAGGTAACATCCTCACCAGTGACCTGTTTGCTTGTAATCAGTGTGTGTGCATAAAAGCTGAGTGAGTTTCTGGGATCCAGACAGACTCTTGCACATTTCATCCAGCCACTGACGTTTCTGGATTGTGAGTCATGGGGAAAGCAAAAGAATTGTCAACGGATCTATGGGAAAAGGTAGTTGAACTGTATGAAACAGGAAAGGGATACAAAAAGATATCCAAGGAATTGATCATGCCAGTCAGCAGCGTTCAAACTGTGATTAACAAATGGAAATCAGGGGCTCTGTAAAAACAAAACCACAGTCAGGTAGAACAACAAAAATGTCATCCACAACTGCCAGGAAAATTGTTCGGGATGCAAAGAAAAACCCACAAATAAAATCAGCTGAAATATTGGACTCTCTGAAAACTAGCAGTGTGGCTGTTTCAAGATGCACAATAAGGAGGCACTTGAAGAAAAATGGGCTGCATGGTCAAGTCACCAGAAGAAAGCCATTACTGCGCAAATGCCACAAAGTATCTCACCTACAATACGCACAGAGAGACAAGCCTGAAAGCTTCTGGCACAAGGTAATTTGAAGTGATGAGACCAAAATTGAACTTTTTGGGAACCATAAACGTTACATTTGGAGAGAGGTCAACTTGGCCTATGATGAAAGGAACACCATTCCTACTGTAAAGCACGGAGGTGGATCGCTGATGTTTTGGTGATGTGTGAGCTACAAAGGCACAGGAAACTTGGTCAAAGTTGAAGGAAAGATCAATGCAGCACGTTATCAGCAAATACTGGAGGTAAATTTGCAATCATCAGCCCGGAAGCTGTGCATGGGACGTACTTGGATGTTCCAACATGACAACGATCCAAAACACAAGGCCAAGTGGACCTGTCAGTGGCTACAGCAGAGCAATGTGAAGATTCTGGGAGTGGCCATCTCAGTCTCCTGACCTCAATATCATTGAGACACTCTGGGGAGATCTCAAGCACCCAGTTCATGCTCGACAACCTAGGAATTTACAGGAACTGGAGGCTTTTACCAAGAAGAGAGGGCAGCTTTACTATCTCAAAAAATAAAGAACCTCATCCACAACTACCACAAAAGACTTTAAGCTGTCATTGATGTTAGAGGGGGCAATACACGGTATTAAGAAATGGGGTATGTGATCTTTAGATCAGGGTCATTTGGATGTTTTGGGTTATCATTATGATTTAAAAAGAGAAAACACAGTAGTTTGACAACAAATGGCTTCACCCAACCACTAACCATGAGTGGAGAAAAATGTTTGGTCTTATCATTTATATTCTCTGAAAAAAGGCCAAGAAAGCAAAAATTCTGCCGGGATATGTAAACTTTTGAGCACAACTGTATAATATTATATATATATATATATATATATATATATATATATATACACATATACACACACAGCCATATATACAAAAAGATTATATATATACATACATTATACATACATATACACACACATAATGCAATGTTCTCATATACCTACATACATGTACAACACATACTACATATAACATATCAAACATTAATGAAAGCCTGTGACCCCCTAACATCATGGTGAGAGCATTCGGTGGCTCCACATCCCCGGGCTCTGTGCTTTGCATGTAATCCCTCCATGCCATGTGCTCCGAAATTAATGGCGCTACCTTCATCCTATTTAATGCTGTAGTCAGTTAAAAAAAAAAAAACATTGCCGTTATAAAATGATTCCCTATTGCCGATCGATCCAATCATAATAGTTACTTTTACTTTCATAATCAATAAACATACATCCAATGACATATCACATGTATACACGTATATATACATACAGTATATACACACACACACTATAACAAGCTACGGTATAGTCAATACGAAGGTGTATTCAGCAAAGGGTTAAAAATATCCGAGTTAGGGTTTTCTATTAATATAACGTATCCGTGCTAGGCCACAGCTATGGGATATGGGCAATCGAGGGTTTTTTGGGAAGACTTTTATGCGAAAATGAAAAAATATCGGATTGGGGATGGGAGTCCGGGAAAAGCGAAACGTTATTTTTGTCATTTAGGGGGGATTGGATTGGGTTTTCTGGAAGCCATCTCTACCTAGAAGAGAAAAATATTATGGGCGAAGGAATTACCTTAACGGACGGACACTTAGCCATCGGAGAGCCTTTACCCCTTTAGTCCCGGGATCACGTAATCCTTTGGAAAATAAAGTTGCAAAAATGATAAATCCGCAATAAGATCGTCTTCCATGTGCTCATTGTAGCACGCGCTCGGCTCAGTTGAACACTCTGCTGTCGACCAGGGCCTGACGTCACATGAATACAGACAGGCAAACACGCACACCCCCTGCCCAGAGTGACACAGGCGCACACTGACTGCAGGCTGCGGAGATGCATCAGGGCCAAGCATGTCTCCCGGCCTGACAAGTCCTCCCAACTTTCCCAGCACGGTGCATGGGTCCATGCTTCCTCGGTGCACTGCTCGTAGACCATGTGCTGGGCAGTCAGCAGCTTCATCCTGTGGGAGTGGAGGGGAAGGGGGTGTGGGGAAGGCAGCTGCACATTATAAGAGCAGATTCACATGCCGCAGATTTGTTGCAGAAATTTCTATGATTTACAATGAGTCTGAACGGAGTTGTTTCTGCCTAATGGCAATGAGTCCAGAGGGACGGGAAAGACCCAGAAAATTTAGCAAAAAAATGTGTAATGCAGAGCGGGGTCATACATACATGTATTAACTGCACATTAGAAATATACCAGAAATGTCCCAGAAGTGACCAGAAGGTGAGTGCTACAACTGTTCACTAACTGCAGCTTCCTTTTCCTCTTCTCTCACTTTTCACCATGCCTACAGATGCCCCTACAGTTATTGCTGCACTAATCTTTACTCTCCTTCACTGACACCAAACCTTGTCACCTACCAGACAGATTTATTCCTCCTTCCCTTCTTCCCCTCCCCTTCCTGACCTCATCTGCAGACCTGCTCCTTAACTTCAGAACCATCCTTCAAAAACACAAAACAAGCCACCTGTTTGCTCTCTCTTTGTTTCTCCTAACTGCAGGGCACATATCCCCCAATTTTGGACCTCCACATGTGCTACCCCCCATCATTTATCCTTCCTACCACTCCCCATCTCAGGTGAAGGGGGGGCGGTAATTTCGGAACAACCAGTGTTAGTGTCTGACTTAGGTTCGAGTGGGGGTGTGTTTGCGGGGGGCACTGGCGCTGGTATGGGTGTAATATTGCAAGGTTTGAATGAATTGTGGAAAATGTGGGAATCTGGCATGGGTCCCGGGGGGCTTCACCATTACAGGCCTGGTTAGGTAATACAGGGTTAGGCAATACAGGGAGTGGTGGTAGGGAGCGTATCGGAACAGCTGGCGGGCGAGGTTTGGGGTCTGCGTCAACTGCAATGGCCTCGGCTGCTCGCAGTGATGAATTGATTGAGCAGCTGGGTCAATCTGGTGACAAGGTAGAGGAGACAACACATTTAGACGATTCTGCGAAAGGAGAGGTGTATGTCTGTTTTGAAGGGCCTTTAGGGATGCATTTAAAACAGGAAGTGAAAGATAAGATATGGAAGGGTGAATATATTGATATATTCTCCCTTCTTCCCCTAGAACGTTTCAATTTGGACAGGGTTAGAAGGGATGAGACGAGAAAGGAGGATGAGGATAAGAGGAGGTATCGGCTAATTCCGCGAACATTCAACAATTGGCTACAGGCGTTCGCAATTTTAGCATGCATTATTGGGGAAAAATCGCCTGAAAATTGTTAGGCGCTTTTTTGCTATATGGATACGATTGGTGAGGCTTACAGAGTGTATGGAGGTCAGGGTTGGCTCAGATATGATGAGCAATTCCGTCAGCGTAAAGCTGCGCGGCCTAGCGTCAGGTGGGATCATAAGGACATAGCATTATGGATGAGGTTAATGGCGCCAAATAGAACAATTCAGGGGAGTCAGTCGTTTCAAGGGGGCACCGGGGGCCAGAATCAGTCGGGGCACTCGGTGGCGATGCAGAAAGGGCTGTGTTTCGCTTTCAACGACGGAGTCTGTAAGTTCGGGTCAAAATGTAAATTTAAACATGAATGTTCATCCTGTGGGGGTAATCACGGTTTGTCAAGATGCTTTAGGGGAGGGAGCCAAAAAGGGTCAGACACTACTGAAAAAAGGGGTGACTCCGGTCCGCCTGGAAAAGATGGAACGGTTTCTAAATAGATACCCGAATAGGGAAGCGGCAGTTTTACTATGGGAGGGTTTCAGGAATGGGTTTAAAATCCCCTTTTTAGATGTCAAGGTTAGGTTATTGACTAAAAATTTGAAATCGGCTCGGGAATTCCCTCAAATTGTTTCTGAAAAATTGGCTAAGGAAGTATCTTTGGGTAGGATGGCAGGTCCATTTGATGTTCCTCCCATTAGTAATTTGAGGGTGTCACCATTGGGGGTTGTACCCAAGAAGGAGCCTAACAAGTTTAGGCTAATTCATCACTTATCATTTCCCAAGGGTTCGTCGGTTAACGACGGTATCGATCCCCAGGTTTGTTCAGTTTTATATGCATCGTTTGATTCGGCTATGGCATTGGTTCGTGAATGTGGAAAAGGAGCGTTGTTAGCGAAAACAGACATCGAGGCGGCCTTTCGTCTTTTACCTGTTCACCCCAACAGCATGCATTTGTTGGGGTGTTTTTGGGAGGGGGGTTTTTTCATTGACCGTTGTTTACCTATGGGGTGTTCATTATCGTGCGCTTATTTTGAAACTTTTAGCACGTTTTTGGAGTGGACTGTTAAGGAGGTGTCTGGTTTGAGTTCTTGTATCCATTACTTAGACGATTTTTTGTTTGTTGGGGCATCACATTCGGTGAATTGTTCAGTACTGTTACACTCCATGGAGCAAATCACCCGTTCTTTTGGGGTGCCATTGGCAGCGGATAAGACGGTGGGCCCGGTCACCTGTTTGAGCTTTCTGGGCATTGAGATCGATTCAATGGCAATGGAATGCAGGTTGCCCATTGAAAAGGTAGTGGATTTGAAAACAGAGGTGAACCGAGCTTTAGTTTCTAAAAAACTGACATTGAAGGAGGTGCAGTCATTGTTGGGCAAATTAAACTTTGCTTGTCGTATCATTCCGATGGGTAGAGCTTTTTGTCGTCGTTTGTCCTTGGCGACGGTAGGGGTAAAGGCCCCTACTCATTTTATCAGGCTTAAGAAAGATCTGAAGGAGGATCTTAAAACATGGGCACTTTTCTTGGAAACGTACAATGGTAAGTCACTGTGGATTGCGCCGGTTGTGTCAGCAGAGTTTATGGGCATTTTGATGGACGTAGTAGGTGAGGAGGGTTTTGGTCTGTTTTTCCAAGGTCGTTGGTTAGTTGAATATTGGCCTCAGTTGTGAAAGGAGAGAGGCTGGACAGCTAATCAGGTGCTTCGAGAAGTTTTTCAAATCGTTGTGGCATTGTCTTTATGGCCGGAATATGTACGGGATAAAAAGATTTGTTTTGGCTGTCAATTCGAAGGATCGGTAAAAGCCATTAATTCTTTATCGTCACCGGATCAATTGGTTCTAAGTGTAATGCAATGCCTGGTATGGCTGGGTTTGAGTTTGAATGTCTGGGTCACGGCGTCACTGAGGAAGTCAGTCGTTGAAGCTAACATGGACGTTCTTTTGTGTTTACAGCTGGAGCGTGCACGGGAAATGTCATTGCAAGCGGAATCTTGTCAGATGGTATGCCCAGAGAATCTATGGACCTTGCCAGGGGGGCAGTGAGGAACTTGTTAGCCAAGTCATTGGCTCCGGGCACGTGGGCAAGTTATACTAGAGCATGGGAGTTGAGGTTGGAGTGGGTTTCAACGCTGGATAGGGAGTTAGGGGATGAGAGTAGTTTATTGTTGTTTTTGGGCCATCATTGGGAAGCGGGCTGGTCGGTTCCGAAGCTCAATAAGTTTTTTGTCAGGAATATCTTTTGGTTTTAAATTCAGGGGTAGGCCGGATATGACTAAGTCATTTTTAATTCAACAAGCGGTGAAAGGGTGGAAAAAAGGTTGGAAGGTGATGGATGGGAGACGGCCAGTATCATATGATGTGCTACTAGTCCTAGGAAGGGAACTAAGGGGAGTCTGTTCTTCACGATGGGAGATAACACTTTTTAAGGCGGCTTTTTCATTGGCATTCTTTGGGGCTTTTAGGCTGGGGGAATTAGTTAGCCCTTCGAGGTATAAAAAAGGGGGTCTCCTGAGGCAAGATGTGGTATTATTTGAAGATAGGATAGTTATTTATTCAGTCATCCAAAACAGACGTGGAAGGGAAGGGCTGCTCGGTGGTGCTATTTGAAGTAAACGGCTCGCCAGTATGTCCCGTACAATGCGTGAAGAATTTTATGGAGCTCGGGGGTCCTGAAGTTGACCCGTTGTTAAGACATGAGGATGGGTCATTTCTATCTCACTTTCAGTTTATGTCAATTTTTAAATGGTGTCTGGGAAAAGCGGGCATAGTGTTTAATAAATATAGCGGGCATTCTTTCCGAATTGGTGCAGCCACGGCGTCTGCTAGACAGGGTATGGGGGAAGACATGGTAAAAAGGATTGGGCGTTGGGAGTCGGCAAGATTTCGATCGTATGTACGCCCGTCTTTGTTATAAGTTCGGTTAGGGTACAGTAGATAACTTTTGTTTTGACTTTGCGGTTTTCTTATGTTTGTTTCTCATTCCAGAACCAAAGACTCTTCTGACATGGATAATGGGGCACTCGTTTGTCTTCTGGGCAGCGCTTAGGGCAGCGATTCGTCCAGACGGGCGGCAGTTGGGAATTCCAAGAAATACATCTGTGCTTCACTGGATTGGTAAACGGGGAATGACATGGAATTGTTTCTGGCCAGAGTTCAATAGATTTGTTAGGTTAGATAGGGCACCGGAGATTTTAGTCATTCACCTGGGTGGGAACGACTTGGGAAAACGCCCTTGTAGAGCTTTGATCAGGGACATTAAATTTGACGCGTTACGATTGTGGGCCATGTTTCCAAAGCTATTGTTAATGTGGTCGGACATTATTCCCAGAAAAGTGTGGCGAGGGGCAAGATCGGTGCAGGGTATTAACAAGGCTCGGATTAAATTGAACAGAGCAATTTCTCGTTTCATGGTACGGAATGGGGCAATTGTGGTAAGGCACTGGGACTTGGAGTCAGGGGAAGGTGAATTTTGGAGGAAGGACGGAGTTCATTTAAATGCAATCGGGCTAGATATGTGGTTTGGCTATACAGGAGGGAATTGAGAAGGGCTTGAAAGTATGGAGGGACATAAATGTTTAAGGGGGTTAGAACATTCATGCTGGTGGCGTGGGGGGGAAAGGTCCTCGAAGTTGGTGATACTAAAATGGTGGCTCGGAGGGGGGGGGGATCTTAACAGCTCCTGGACTCCCCCTTAGGTGGATTAAATGGACGGAAATGCAGGTCACATGGAGCGTTGGAATTTGGAATGGAACTTGTGGTTTGTGGCGGATACTGGCCATGCGAGTCGAATCTCATGTCTTCGAGCAGGTGTTTAGCGGCTGGAGGCACGACTTCGCATGGGATCAGATTGGAAAAAGGTGATGTCATAAATTTTGAGGGCTTCGAGGACCACCCCCTCCGTGGAAAATGTTTAAAATGTTAATTTGTTGTTAAATTGTTAATAAAAAGGCTGCTGTGGCCAATTTATCCAAAAAATTGGAATGGAGTTATTTATTCGGCGTTGGGGGGTAGGAATGGGGATAAGTTGTCTTAAAAGAAAACGGGGCCCCTTGGTAGGGCAGGAAAGTTTTGAAGGTATCACGAATACCTGACTGTCAAGTAGGGCCGGACTAAGACCCCTAGGGTCATTAAAAGGGAGGCCACCATGACAGGGGTTGAGAGGACCGGAGGATTGGTAGGGATAGGGATCATAAGAGGTTAAATTAATCAGTGGGACTGGGGGTCAGCTTATTGGACGCACGGGGCAAAGGAGGGAGGAGGGAGGATGAGCAAAATATGAGGGTATAAAAGCCTGAGGTAACAACGAGAGGGTAACCATTTTAGGTGCCCCGAACATATATTTAAGCTCCCACCCGTCCCTTATTAAAGTGGTTTTATAGGGTCTTAACATTTAGGGAAATGCAGTAATAGGAATGTACTTTTATATTAACTATCTATTGTGCTTTGTCGCGGCAGCTTGGCGTGGGGGGGGAAATGTCCTCGAAGTTGGTGATACTAAAATGGTCGGAAATGCAGGTCACATGGAGCGTTGGAATTTGGAATGGAACTTGTGGTTTGTGGCGGATACTGGCCATGCGAGTGGAATCTCATGTCTTCGAGCTGGTGTTTAGCGGCTGTATTAAGCTGGCCTTCACTTCACTCAGTTGGTCTTCTCCTTTCTAACAACTGCACCTTCAAACCAATCCCACCTCTACCCTCCCTTATCCTCCCTTCTTCTGTCGCTATCCACTCTCTCTTCAACCTTGAAGTGGCTATCATAAACCATTGGTTCTGGCCATTGCCTTTATCGACTACTTCTCCACCTGGCTTATACACTTTTTCTCTGCTGACATTCCCACCTTTATCATGGGTGACTTTAACATCCTCACTGGCATCTGGCAGCCTCCAAACTCCTATTGTTGCTTCATCCTTTGGTCTTACTCAGTGGACCTCCACAACCACCCACACAGACAGACATACATTAGATGTTATTTTCACTTGCCTCTGCTCACTGTCTAACCTCACAACCTAACCTCGCCACCTACAGTTAGGTTCATATATATTTGGACAGAGACAACATTTATCTGATTTTGGTTCTAGACATTACCACAATGAATTTTAAACAAAACAATTCAGATGCAGTTGAAGTTCAGACTTTCAGCTTTCATTTGAGGGTATCCACATTAAAATTGGATGAAGGGTTTAGGAGTTTCAGCTCCTTAACATGTGCCACCCTGTTTTTAAAGGGACCAAAAGTAATTGGACAATTGACTCCAAGGCTATTTCATGGACAGGTGTGGCCAATCCCTTCATTATGTCATTCTCAATTAAGCAGATAAAAGGGCTGGAGTTGATTTGAGGTGTGGTGTTTGCATTTGGAAGGTTTTGCTGTGAAGGAAACATGCGGTCAAAGGAGCTCTCCATGCAGGTGAAACAAGCCATCCTTTAGCTGCAAAAACAGAACAAACCCATCCGAGAAATTTCTACAACATTAGGAGTGGCAAAATCTACAGTACAGTTTGGTACATCCTGAGAAAGAAAGAAAGCACTGGTGAACTCATCAATGCAAAAAGACCTGGGCGCCCACGGAAGACAACAGTGGTGGATGATCGCAGAATACTCTCCATGGTGAAGAGAAACCCCTTCACAACAGCCAACCAAGTGAACAACAGTCTCCAGGAGGTAGGCGTATCAATATCCAGATCTACCATATTATTATTATTATTATTATTATTTATTTCAAGAGCACCATTGATTCCATGGTGCTGTACATGAGAAGGGTTACATACAAATTACAGGTATCACTTACAGTAAACAAACTAACAATGACAGACTGATACAGAGGGGAGAGGACCCTGCCCTTTCGGGCTTACATTCTACAGGATTGTAAGGCAGGAGACAGTAGGTCGGGGGGTTGCAGCAGTTCCGGTGTTGGTTGAGGCAGGGTCATTGCAGTCTGTAGGCTTTCCTGAAGAGATGGGTTTTCAGGTTCCGTCTGAAGGATCCGAATGTGTTTGATAGTCGGACGTGTTGGGGCAAAGAATTCCAGAGGATGGGGGATATTCGGGAGAAGTCTTGGAGGCGGTTGGGTGAGGAGCGAATAAGTGTGGAGGAGAGAAGGATGTCTTGGGAGGATCGGAGTTTACGTGAGGGAAGATATCGGGAGATTAGTTCAGAGATATAAGGAGGAGACAGATTATAGATGGCCTTGTAGGTCAGTATTAGTAATTTGAACTGGATATGCTGAGGGAATGGGAGCCAGTGAAGAGATTTGCAGAGGGGAGAAGCGGAGGAGTAGCGAGGAGAGAGGTGAATTAGTCGTGCAGCAGAGTTAAGGATGGACTGGAGAGGTGCGAGGGTGTTAGCAGGGAGGCCAGAGAAAAGGGTGTTGCAGTAGTCGAGGCGGGAGATGATGAGGGCGTGCACAATCATTTTAGTAGATTGAGGGTTGAGGAAAGGACGGATTCTTGAAATATTTTTGAGCTGAAGGCGACAGGAGGTAGAAAGAGCTTGGATGTGCGTAAAGAGAAGACTGCATGAAAGTAAATACAGAGGGTTCACTGCACGGTGCAAGCCACTCATAAGCATCAAGAATAAAAAGGCTAGGCTGGACTTGGCTAAAAAACATCTAAAAAAGCCAGCACCGTTCTGGAAGAACATTCTTTGGACAGATGAAACCAAGATCAACCTCTACCAGAATGATGGAAAGAGAAAAGTATGGCGAAGGCGTGGTATAGCTCATGATCCAAAGCATACCACATCATCTGTAAACACGGCGGAGGCAGTGTGACGGCTTGGGCATGCATGGCTGCCAGTGGCACTGGGTCACTAGTGTTTATTGATGATGTGTCACAGGACAGAAGCAGCCGAATGAATTCTGAGGTATTCAGAGCCATACTGTGTGCTCAGATCCAGCCAAATGCAGCCAAACTGATTGGTCGTCGTTTCATACTACAGATGGACAAAGACCCAAAACATAAAGCCAAAGCAACCCAGGAGTTTATTAAAGCAAAGAAGTGGAATATTCTTGAATGGCCAAGTCAGTCACCTGATCTCAACCCAATTGAGCATGCATTTCACTTGTTAAAGACTAAACTTCAGACAGAAAGGCCCACAAGCAAACAGCAACTGAAAACCACCGCAGTGAAGGCCTGGCAGAGCATCTAAAAGGAGGAAGCACAGCATCTGGTGATGTCCATGAGTTCAAGACTTCAGGCAGTCATTGCCAACAAAGGGTTTTCAACCAAGTACTAGAAATGAACATTTTATTTACTATTATTTAATCTGTCCAATTACTTTTGGTCCCTTTAAAAACAGGGTGGCACATGTTAAGGAGCTGAAACTCCTAAACCCTTCATCCAATTTTAATGTGGATACCCTCAAATGAAAGCTGAAAGTCTGAACTTCAACTGCATCTGATTTGTTTTGTTTAAAATTCATTGTGGTAATGTCTATAACCAAAATTAGATAAATGTTGTCTCTGTCCAAATATATATGTACCTAACTGTATTTGACCACTTACATTCTCATCCCTGTCCTCTAACCCCAGTTCCAGTAACTAGCACCCCCCACAGAGACCTCTCACACCTCGACATTCACACACTGTCTCATTCTCTTCTGCTGCTGTCCACCATATCCTCACTCCACAACATAGACAGCACTCCTGTTTTCTACAATGCCACATTTGCATCAGCTATTGACTCAGTGACCCCTCTCATACATGACAGAGCGTGACAAATCAATAAACAACCCTGGCACACCATTCTCACTAAAAAGCTATGGCAAGTTCCAGGGTTGAGGAGCGGCACAGGTAGACAAACAAGCAACTTTCATATTCAAACCGGCTCTCACTTCTGTGAAACAGGAACACTTCACAACTCTCATATCTTCTTTATTCCATAACCAAAAGCAGTTATTCAACACTTTGATTTATTCCTCTGTCCATCATTGCCCTCTCCGACCTCCCTCATTTTTGTAGAAGACAAAAACAATATCGACCAAATCAGGCAAGTCTTTACTGCTCAACCATCTCAACACATATGTATAACAGAACACTACCTTTCCACCATAACCTTCCTCCTCACCATCACTGAAGGACAGCTTATTTATCTTCTCTCCAACTTGCACCTCGCCACTAGTGCAATTGACCCCATTCCATCTCCTCCCCAACCTCACTGCCATGCTTATCCCAACCCTAACCTATGTCTTCAACTTATAATTAACTTTTGGTACCTTCACTTTTGCTTTCAAGCATGCCACAATCACATTTATCCTGAAGAAGCCAACCCTCGACCCGACCTCTACATCCAGCTGTCATCCCATATCGCTACTCCTGTTCGTCTCCATACTCCTTGAACAGCACATCCACATTGAACTTTCCTTCCTCTTCTCATCCAACTCACTCTTTGACAACCTGCAATCTGGCTTCCGTCCCCACCACTCAACTGAAAATACCCTGATGAAAATTACTAACAACTTACCGCCAGAGCTAACGGACAATTCTCTATATGCCTCCTTCTAGACCTGTCCTCTGACTTTGACGCTGTCGACCACTTCCTCCTACTAAAGATCCTCTCTTCCATTGGCATTAAAGATATTGCCCTGTCCTGGATATCCTAATACATTATTAAGCAAGCTCGGTGGAGGGTCCTGCAAGTCTGGGGCTGTAATTAAGCAAATGGAGTCAGGTTTTTAGTCAGGATTAATGGTGTCGTCATTGCTGAAAACAAAAGTCAGATATGTATTACTTATCCATCATTCAGAGACATTGGACTGGCTCCAAATTTATTCTACAGTAGAACAATGACCCCAAAAATTCAACCAATGTCATTAAGTACAAGAATTCCTGGAAGTGATGATCTGGCCCCACAGAGCCTTATCTCACATCATCTAGTCTACCTGGGGTCACATGAGGAGTCACAAGATCTTGGGTCAGTTCTCCAAGATGTTTGAAACAACCTCTTGCCGAGTTCCTTCAAAAACTGTGCAAGTAAAAGTATCTAAGAAAATTGTTGAACTCAAAGGGCCGTCACTGATGGGATTTAAATTTTTTATTGTTCATTTGCTTTATATGTTGTCTCTTGTTTTTTAAAAGTTAACTACCAACACTTCTATTGTTGAAAGCATTTGTACTTTGCAGCATTTTTTCTCCTCCCCCATGACGGCACCACGGAGAGAGGGGATCCGCCCTTCAAAGACAGGAAACCTACAGATAAAAAGGGCGGTACCTCTCTCCGCATCAGTCGGTTTCCTGTTCTTGACAGGGAACCTACAGTCGACGTACCTGCAAAGGAAGGCATACCTGAGTGCAAGAAGAGATCGTCGTGGGATGCCAGGCCCGGCAATACCGATTCAGGCAGTGGGAGGTTCCCTGCCTCGGCTGGCGGTGTCGTGAGGCGCCATTGCTGGGGTCAGCGGGCCTCTAAGGTGTGCGGGAAGAGGCAGCAGAAAAGATGCATCGCTGGGTATGCTGCTTCTCCTGAAATCCTCATCACCTGCTCTTCAGGCAGCCCAGGTCGGCGCTCGAGGAGACATGCACTTCGATACTTCTGGGGTCTAGTGTGCACGTGCGGGATGCTGCAAGGCATGACTGAGAAATCCAGTCGGCATCTGTGCTTGTCCTCTCCGGCGGTGTATGTGCCGGATACTGTCTGCCCGCACCCTTCCCCTCCCCGTGGACGTAATGACACGCTGAAACAGCACAGGTGTGCCGGGGTGGTGCAGGAGGGAAAGGGGGGAAAGTTCCAGGGCTTATTTACCGCCAGAAAGCACTAGGACAGTGCTTCTGATAGAGCCTTGGCAGTCTTCCCCCAGTTATAAGTGAAGAGGAGCACCAGGAGGTGCAGACTCTGCATTCCCAGTCACCACCCCAGCATAAGCAGCAGCTACCGTCGCAGCCACAATAGCGACAGCAGAAGAAAAAATGAGCTGGACATCAAGAGGACCCTTCCCATAATCACGAGCGTGGTACCAGAGGAAGTGGGCGTTCTGGCAGATCGTCCCAGCGCAGCAAGGACTCCAGTGTGGCGTTGAACGCAAAAGAGAACCCATCTACAAAAATGGTTCATCCTCCTAACCCTGTACCCCTTCTTCCGTCAGAATGGTAATTGATCAATGTGAAAGTTCAATCACCTTATAAATTAGCGTACCCCCTTTTTTCTTTTTTCTTCAGGGAAGGAAAAGTGTGGGCAAGACCAAACACAGGCACTGTGCACTTTGCACGGAGGAGTCACCCACTACGTGGGAAAAAAGGCTCTGCAGCTCTTGTATAGAACAAACAATCTGTGAACAGACCCTGAAGTTTCTCTCAGATCTAAGGTCCTTAATAAAGTCACAGGTAGAAAATACCTTGAGGTCCCTTCAGGATAAGGGGAAAAAACAGCGAAGGTCCAGAGACAGGTCCCCGGAGTACAGGTCTAGCAGTTCAGAGGATGAAGAGAGGGACTCAGATACGTCCGATTCATCATCATCTTCATCTTCATCCGGGGGCAAGAGCAGTCATAGCTGTTTCCCCTTAGAGGAAACAGACAGCCTTGTCAAAGCAGTCAGGGCCACCATGGGGCTGGTAGACCCTCATCCAAAAAGATCAGTTCAGGACATAATCTCCAGCGGACCAGAACAAAAAAAGAGGAGCTCTTTCACCCTAAATGATAAAATCCAATCCGTAATTAAAAAGTGGAAGAAAACAGAGAAAGGGCCTTTCATCCCCAAAGAGGAAATGTCCATTTGATGAACCGACATGGTCATTTTGGGAGAAGGCGCCAAAATTAGACGCGGCAATTGCTAAGGCTTCCAAAAAGTTTTTCCTTCCCTTCGAGGACATGAGGGTATTGAAAAATCCCATGGACAAAAAAGCGGATACCTTCCTGAAGGGTTCATGGGAGGCTACCGGGGGGGACTAAAACCTGCGGTAGCTGATACTTGCATGGCCAGATCACTGATGGTCTGGCTAGACCAGCTGGAATCACAGCTGAGAGAGAAAACATCTAGGGATGCTATACTAGACTCCATCCCAGTAATGAAAGGGGCTGCTGCTTTCTTGGCTGACGCATCTGCGGACTCGCTCAGGCTGGCAGTCTTCTTTAATGCAGCTCGGCGAGCCCTCTGGCTTAAATGTTGGTCAGGGGCTCTCTAGACAAAGTCAAGACTATGTTCCATTCCTTGTGAGGGCGAATTCTTGTTCGGGCCTACGCTTGATGATATTTTTGATAATGCGGGGAATAATAAAAAACGCTTCCCTATCCTCTCTAATACCTCTTATAGGAAATCCTTTCAGAGTAGGAAATTTATCTGGGGGAAGCCCCCAGGAAGCAGGATAAGTGGGAGGATAGAAGGGGGAAAACCAAGGGGTTCTTGTTCAACAGGCCCCCCAATGACAACAAGAAAACATCCCAATGAGGGTTTTCCCCAGGTGGAGGTTATCTCTTTTTCTCCAAGCCTGGGTAAAAAATTTCCATCAGTGCTTGGATCTTAGACCTAATAAAATCAGGTCTAAAATTTAAATTTCACTCACCTCCCCGTCCAAATTTCATAGTGACACCCCAGAGATCTTCAAACGAAGAGCAACTAGCCTTAGAGCAGGAGGTTCTTGGTCTGATAGAGAAAGCAGTCCATCAAGTGGTCACTTACCATGAAAAAGGCGAAGGATGCTACTCCTCTCTGTTCCTGAGGAAAAAGCCAGATGGAATGTCCAGGACAATCATAAATCTAAAGAAACTGAACAAGTTATTGAAGGTTCAAGCCTGCAAGATGGAAACAATAAAAACATCAGTTAAAAATGCTGTTTCTGGACTGTTTCATGACTGTTCTGGACCTAAAGGATGCCTACTATCACGTCCCCATCCACAGAGACTATCTGAAATTCCTCAGAGTAGCAGTCCCATTAAATGGGGTAATAAAGCATGATCAGTTCACATCCCTCCCATTTGGTCTAGCCATAGCTCCACAGGTGTTCACCAAGATAGTGGCAGAGGTAATAGCACACTTGAGGGAACAAGATATCCTAATTGTCCCATATCTGGACTATTTTCTGATAATAGGCAACTCCCCCCAGCATTCCAGAACCAACTAGAGAAAGTCATGGATTCCTTGACGAACTTAAGGTACTGCCACACTAAACGTTCCCGCTAACGATCACGATAACGACGCATACTAATGCGATCGTTTTTGTGATCGTTTTAATGTCGCTAGTAGCTGCCAAACTGGACGATCTCGTTAACGACGCATAAGCGGTTAGCGATCTCCTTAACGAGTTTGGCGGTCATTGCGATGTAAAAAACAGCGCACATCGTTCACAAAAGGTGCCAGACACAGCGATATAGGCTCACCAGTGGGACGCCAACGATCAAAATACGATCCAGAACTCTAGTGAACGATCAGCGAGATCACAGCAGGGGCCACGTCGTTGCTACATGCCACACACAACAACGTCACTAACGAGATCGCTAAATAAGTGACGTTTTTTAGCGATCTCTTTAGCGATCTTGTTTAGTGTGGCATATGTTGCGACCACGCACCACAATTGTGGATACCAGGGCTATGGGGTACTCGGAGCCGAGCCCATGGGCATCTATGGGAGTTGTCACTGGTAGCGGTGGCTCGGTCCGTGGCCCTGGCGGTCGTGCAATGGGGGAATATTTACAGGGGATTTGGAATAGTTCGTGACGCCACCTGTGGTTTCTGGTAATTTGTACCAGCGCTGCTGTAAGGGTCTTCACAGGGGATGTTATGGGGCAGCTTGGTAGTAAGTCTCCCACAGGTGAGACGTGTCCCTGGAAGTCTATGGTGGTGATGATGCAGGGGTAGTAAGAATTCAGTCACACACAAGGTAGTTCCTTTTCATACCTTTTACTGATGATGGTTCAAGCAGATCCCGGGGAGCTGGTCGGGGTGGAGAGTGCACATTCCGGTAACAGCTGAGCAGGTTAGAGACCTCCTTTACTCCATATACATGTGAATCCAACTTGCCTGAAGCGAAGTTAATTCTGAATCCCCAGCTCTCTCAATAGCTGTACTGCCCGGCCAATATTGTGGTGGAGCCTTCTATGTGGTGAGAACAGAGTCCTTCTATGCTTGGCCTAGCTAAAAGTCCTTATTCCTCCTGACTCCGATTACGTATTGACACTTAAGGCTGCACACTGCGACCTGTAGTCCAGATGCCTCCGGTTTTCTTGTTACTATGCCTGAAACAGTAGCAACACTTCGGACCCCGGTGTCCGGTGATTTAGTGCAGGCAATCCAATACCTAAAGCACTTCTCTATCTTCTCCACTGTCCTTCGCCCTGCTCTCGCTCTTAGCATAAACACTTGGAGCTTCGTTGGTAAAGTCAGCTTTCTTCTAGAGCTCGCCGAGCAGCTCTCAGTATCCTCCTCCCTCCAGCTTCTGTTGAGGTACTGATTAAGGGTAGCTCTGACTAGGCTAGGATGATCCACTTCACCCGTACTAGCCTCCACTTGCTTGTCAGGTGAGCTACGCTAACTCTGCGAGGATTCAGTCTTTTCTCCTCTCCTTCCAAGTCCAGACTCCACTGGCACTGATCTGCACTGTCCGAAGACAGGAAACTGACTGCACTGTCCTGAGACAGGAAGCTTGACTGAGCTCTGCTACATGTCACCACCTCCCATACCCCTGGTGGGTGTGTCTAGAAGTGTGAGTGAAGTGCATAAATATCAAGCTTTGCTGTTACCTTCTAGTGCACTCTCCTGGACTTTTATGTGTGCCTGCGTAGCTGGGCTACACATCCCCCCTTGGTAAAACACAGCACTCCCGGGCTGTAAAAGACAAAAAGAACATTTTGTTTTGCATTAACAATAAACATTATAACTCTTCCCATCCGGGAGGTACGACTTCTTGAACGTTACAATATGTACAGTAAGAAAATACAAAAGTATCAAAATATCAAGACATTTTCATAAATACTAGATACTTGTGGAGGACCCGCACCAAAAACCTCCCACGTGGGTCCTGGGTGGGCTGCAGGACTTCTAACTGCAGACCTCACTCTAGGCCACACCATACGGGTTTTTCTTCAGAGGTTGATAGTAATGGTTTCGTGTCAAACCAAGATAATGCACCGAAGCGCAACTATTTACAAGAAAGTACTTGGGCTGGCATAGTCCACAGCCACGCAGTCCATTGGCATGGTTAAAACACATTTCAAATAATTACATTAATACTTTTTCAAACTTTATACAATTTTTCAGATGCAATAAACCCTATCTGGGTCTTGCTAACTAATCTACTAGGACTACTCCTGATAGCGAATAGGTAGTTTACCTTTAGTAATACGTTCTGACCTACGTGGGGTAGCGTCAGGTATGGTATTCTCTAACCTTTCTGTTCTGCGTAACGGCAAACTATAATACTGTCTCAACCTTTCTATGGATCTGGCAAGTGTGCTAGTGACTGGACGAGGCGGTACTGCTTCACCAGCTTCACCAAGGGATTCCACTTCTTGTGGCGCTGCTTCCTGCGGGTCCGCTTCTTGGGGTTCCTCTGGTTGAGGTTCCTCTGGGACTGGCTCTACTGGCACAATTGGTATGACCGGTTGTAGAGACTCCTCTTGCGGTTGATAAAACTGCAGCACAGGAATAATTACAGCGTCTCCTAATCTGGGCCAATCCGCAGGTAAATCTCCCAAATCCGTGTGTATGACCGCTTCAGCACTCTCTTCTTGATGAACAACAGGGTTTTCTTCACGGAGCTTTAATGGGCCAGGACACAACTTCAATTGATCTCTAGACACAGTTGCCGTAGTTTTTCCTCCATCCTTGCTGATGGTACAGACCTTGCTGTTATTGAAATTGGAATTTTGCACGACGTAAGGCTCCTGTTCCCACTGATCATCCAATTTGTGTGTTCTTCTTTTCCTTTTGAGCACCATTTCTCCAGGCATTAAAGGCGTAGCGGGAGCATTTTTGTTATAGTTCTCCTTTTGTTTTTCTCTTACTCTATTGAGACTGTCTTCTACGCAGGCTTGTACTCTCTTGTACTGTTCCTGTCGATTTGTGTCCCAATCTTCAGCGTTGTTATCAGCCTCTGGTTCTACCACACCGAGTTCTAAGTCCTTTGGCAGCCTTCCCGGTCTTGCTCTCATAAGGTAGGCTGGAGTGCAGTTGGTGGAACTTACTGGGAATGGTTGTACAAGTCGACCAGGTCAGGTAACAAGTCTGGCCACCGATTTCTTTCTTCCAGGGTACAGTTTTCAGTAAATCCATGACAATGTGATTCATCTTTTCACAAAGGCCGTTGGTCTGGGGGTGGTATGGTGTCGTTCTGATCTTCTTACATCCATACAATTGACAGAATTCCTGAAACAATTCAGCTTCGAATGCAGGACCTCGATCAGTCAGCACCTGCTCCGGATATCCGTGTGGTCTGCAGAAACTTGCTTGGAAGGTTCTTGCTGCTGTCTCTGCTGTCAGATCTTTGACAGGGGCGACCACCAGAAACCGGAATAGTGATCCACCATGGTCAGGGCATATGTGTATCCTGACCTGCTTGGGGACAACTTGACGTGATCCAATGCCACGATCTCCAAGGGACGAGTCGTCCGGATAGGCTGCAAGGGTGCCTTCTGGCTACTGTAGTCTTTTCGCCTGAGGCCACAGGGTCCACAGTTCCGGCACCACTTCTCGATGGAGCTGCGCATCCCTACCCAGTAGAACCGGCACCTCAACAGGGTCTACAGCTTTCTCCAGCCAAAGTGTCCTGCTTGATCGTGGTAGGCTTCCAGCACCATTTGGATGTCTGCTTTCGGGACCACTATTTGCCAAACCATCTCATGGGTCCTTGGGTCGACGTATCTCCTGCACAACTTCTCACGGTATATGAACAACCGGCTTCTCTCATTCCACAGGAGCTTTGCTGGCATGGATGCATCTTTCTCCAAGGAGGAACCTTCCTGTTTTATCAACTCCTTGATACGGCTCACCACGGGATCGCTGTCCTGAGTCTCTTTCCAGCTGTGATGAGGTAAAGGGTTCAACATCTCACCACACCGCTTCCTGTAGACCCGTTGCTCTTGGACCATCCCATTTCGGTGGAACGCAGATAGCTCGATTTCTTCCAGATCGTCTGACTCTTCCTCCGTGTCAGATTCATGCGGCATTCTGGACAAAGCGTCCGCGTTAGCATTTTTACGGCCCGCTCTGTATTTGATGGTAAACTGGTAGTTTGATAACCGAGCCATCCAACGTTGCTCCATGGCTCCCAGCTTGGCTGTTCCCAGATGCGTCAAGGGTTGTTGTCTGTAAACGCAGTGAACTTGTTGGAGGCAAGGTAATGTTTAAATCTTTCAGTAATGGCCCAGACCAGCGCCAGAAACTCCAGTTTGAAGCTACTATAGTTTTCCGGATTCCTCTCAGTTGGCCTGAGTTTTCTGCTGGCATACGCGATGACTTTTTCTTGGCCGTTCTGCTTCTGACTGAGGACAGCTCCTAATCCCTCGTTACTGGCATCTGTGTATAGCAGGAACGGTTGGCTGTAATCTGGGTAGGCTAAGATTTCATCGCCTGTCAGAATCTCTTTCATCTCTTTGAATGCCTCAGCTTGTTCTTTTCCCCAATTGAATGGAAGGTTTCTGCTCTTGAGAGGTTGTCCGACCAGGAGGTCCTGTAAAGGCGCCGCCTTCTTAGTGTAATCTTTCACGAACCTCCTGTAGTAACCTGTTAATCCCAGGAACTGACGCACCTCCTTTAGATTCTTCGGCTCCGGCCATTTCTGAATAGCTGTGACCTTCTCGGGGTCCGGCGCTACTCCTTCGGAACTGACAATGTGTCCCAAGTACTGTACCTTCCGTTTGAGCAGGTGGCATTTAGAGGGCTTTAATTTCATCCCAAACTTGGACAATGACTCAAATACCTCCGCCAGGTGCTTCAGATGATCTTCATATGTCTTGGAGTAGACAATCACGTCGTCCAGATACAGCAACACGGTTTCGAAGTTGAGATGTCCTAGACAGCTCTCCATCACTCTCTGGAATGTCCCGGGGGCACTGCTGAGGCCAAACAGCATTCTGTCAAACTCGCAGAGTCCCATTGGGGTGGTGAAAGCAGTTTTCTCCCGATCCTCCTCAGCCACAGCTACTTGCCAGTATCCACTAGTAAGGTCGAGGGTAGAAAAGTAGTTAGCCGTTTTCAGAGCAGCTAAGGATTCCTCTATGCGTGGTAATGGGTAAGCATCTTTATGTGTTATACGATTTACTTGCCTATAATCTACACACATTCGCATGCTACCATCCTTTTTCTTAACTAGCACTAGAGGTGCCGCCCAGGGGCTACAACTATCCCTTATCACCCCGGCTTTCTTCATGTCATGCAGCATTTCCTTAGCTTTCTGATAGTGGGCTGGAGGTATAGGCCTGTACCGCTCTTTGATGGGAGGATGACTGCCTGTAGGGATATGATGCTGTACTCCCTTAATGGTCCCAAAATCAAGTGGGTGCTTGCTAAATACTTGTGCGTACTCTTGTACCACCCGTAGTACCCCCTGTTTCTGGTGGACGGTAGTGGTGTCGGTCCCAATATGAAGCTGCTGACACCAGTCCGCTACCGGGGTTGCCGGATCATTATCCTCCGCTGGTTGGCAGGAGGCTAAGGACTCGGTTGTGAGGATAGAATTGTTATTACGGCATATAATTTAGCAACTGTAGCATAACGTGGCAAATTTACTTCATCGTCCCCCCAGTTGAGAAGCCGTACTGGTACTCTCCCATTTATTACTTCCACTACCCCTCTAGCAATCATGAGTGTAGGTCTGTGTTCGGAGCGATGGGGTTCTACTACTGCTTGGTAGTTCTGTCCCTCAGACCTATGGCTGCTCTACACCATATTAACATTTCACTCATTGGGGGTATTACAATGGGGTTCGAGTCTGTGACCCGTACATTACCGATTTCACCATCTGTAAGCTTCGCTTGCTGCTGGCACATCAGGGCCCGGATCTCCCTCTGGATCACTCCCTTCTGCTTTGGCTTGGCAACTTCAGCGAGCTGTTGGAGCAAAAACACAACTTCTCCCAGACAGTTACTGATAACGTTAGTACCTAGTATCACATTTAAGGCATTCTCCTCATTTACAGTCTTTACCACTAAAAGTCCCTGATCCTTCAGCTCCACCCTGCCCACTTTTACGTCCACGTTTTTGGCTCCAATTACTTCAACAGGGAGACCATTGGTGGCGTACACTGTCAAGTCAGGGTTTGGGGGCTGGAGACTGTCCATGGACCAAAATTTATTGTAAAGGACGTCAGGTATGATGGTCACCTGAGATCCCGTGTCCAGCAGTGCAGGGATTGCAATCCCGTCCAGAATCATGGACAGGTAGGGCCGTCCACCCACGAACCTGCGGTTCCAGTCTAAGGGGCCTGATGAATCTACTCCTGGGTGTTGGCCCTCTGACCCAGGATCGGCTCGTTTAAAGGACATTGCTGAGCCATATGACCTTTTTGATTGCAGCGGTAGCAGACGATCTCCCGGCGAGGATGGTGTTGCTCCGGAGTCGCTCCTGGGGGTGGCGTGGTCCTCCATCTCCTCCGGTTCATCCAAGGGACATCCTCCGGACAGTCGGCTAGTTGGATCTTCCCTCCTTCCTCTTTCCGCAGTTGCAGGGCCTCCATTACAGTGGCCAAGTTCTTAGTCAGCTGGCGCACTTCTGAGCGCAGACATTCCAACTCACTAGGGGCGCCACCTGCATTTTAGCTTCCGCCACCTGCGGAGAAAAGGTGGGTACTGCCGGCTTAAGAGTGGCTTCACCCGGGTGATACCGATTTGCCACCTCAGGCTTTTCCAGGGGTCGCAGTCCCTTTCTTGCCATGTCCTTTAGAGCATCAAAAGTGGCATCTGGATGATCCAAGGACCACCAGTTTACAGTCCTGCGTTCCTCTGGAGACCTCAGTCCCCGCACAAATTGCTCCTTCAACATTTGGCTCTCATCAATGGGACTTGTAGGGTTAGCCTGTTTAAGAGCTCGCAGGGCCCCCTGAAGTCGGCAGGCGTAGTCCCTAATACTGTCACCCGATTTCTGGAAGCACTGATAAAATGCCATCCGGAGATCCGTTTCTGTGCGGTCCTCAAAGATGGCCTGTAGCTTTAAGAGAATCGCAGGTACGACTCCTGGTCTGCAATGGGCCAAGTCTCTACTTCTCTCTCAGCCGCACCAGCTAACTGTCCTATTACCACAGCAGCTTTTTGCTTCTCAGTCATGGAGTACATATCTAAGATGCTACATATTTTCCTTTTAAACCCTGGCAGGGTGTCGGGCTCGCCGCTGTATTGAGGGAGCCACTTCGCTCCTGGCATGTATGGGAGCGCTAGGGGCATAAGCGGGACCACCGGACCAGGTGAGGGGCCCGCACCTCCATCCTGCACTACAACGCCAAGCGGTGGGTTATTGGGGCCACCGGCGGGGGCCGCTTCGTCTGCTGGTTGCTGCGACATATTGTCGCCCCCTTGGTTAATCTGAGCCTACCTCTTTTGCAGGCTGCAGCGTCGCAGGCACAGCGGTGGAGACAGGAACTTCGTAGCAGGCACAGCGGTGGAGACAGGACCTTCGTCGCTGGACTGTGATGTCAGAGCGTTCACTTCCTGTTTCACAGGACCTGCCGCCGCGTCAGAGCTGGGGGCGGAGCCAGGCAACAGCGCGCTTTTACAGGTACGCCCCCCTTCTTCACCAGCGCCTGAGGGCGCGAATTTTGCGGTAAAGATGGCGGTATTATGGCGCCAACACAGCAAACAGTCTTTTCCGCACAAACAGTCAATATAGGCACACAGGACTCACAATTGCAAGTTTCGCATCCTGTTCGTGACGCCAAAAATTTAGTTGTTGCGACCACGCACCACAATTGTGGATACCAGGGCTATGGGGTACTCGGAGCCGAGCCCATGGGCATCTATGGGAGTTGTCACTGGTAGCGGTGGCTCGGTCCGTGGCCCTGGCGGTCGTGCAATGGGGGAATATTTACAGGGATTTGGAATAGTTCGTGACGCCACCTGTGGTTTCTGGTAATTTGTACCAGCGCTGCTGTAAGGGTCTTCACAGGGGATGTTATGGGGCAGCTTGGTAGTAAGTCTCCCACAGGTGAGACGTGTCCCTGGAAGTCTATGGTGGTGATGATGCAGGGGTAGTAAGAATTCAGTCACACACAAGGTAGTTCCTTTTCATACCTTTTACTGATGATGGTTCAAGCAGATCCCGGGGAGCTGGTCGGGGTGGAGAGTGCACATTCCGGTAACAGCTGAGCAGGTTAGAGGCCTCCTTTACTCCATATACATGTGAATCCAACTTGCCTTAAGCGAAGTTAATTCTGAATCCCCAGCTCTCTCAATAGCTGTACTGCCCGGCCAATATTGTGGTGGAGCCTTCTATGTGGTGAGAACAGAGTCCTTCTATGCTTGGCCTAGCTAAAAGTCCTTGTTCCTCCTGACTCCGATTACGTATTGACACTTAAGGCTGCACTCTGCGACCTGTAGTCCAGATGCCTCCGGTTTTCTTGTTACTATGCCTGAAACAATAGCAACACTTCGGACCCCGGTGTCCGTGATTTAGTGCAGGCAATCCAATACCTAAAGCACTTCTCTATCTTCTCCACTGTCCTTCGCCCTGCTCTCGCTCTTAGCATAAACACTTGGAGCTTCGTTGGTAAAGTCAGCTTTCTTCTAGAGCTCGCCGAGCAGCTCTCAGTATCCTCCTCCCTCCAGCTTCTGTTGAGGTACTGATTAAGGGTAGCTCTGACTAGGCTAGGATGATCCACTTCACCCATACTAGCCTCCACTTGCTTGTCAGGTGAGCTACGCTAACTCTGCGAGGATCCAGTCTTTTCTCCTCTCCTTCCAAGTCCAGACTCCACTGGCACTGATCTGCACTGTCCGAAGACAGGAAACTGACTGCACTGTCCTGAGACAGGAAGCTTGACTGAGCTCTGCTACATGTCACCACCTCCCATACCCCTGGTGGGTGTGTCTAGAAGTGTGAGTGAAGTGCTATAAATATCAAGCTTTGCTGTTACCTTCTAGTGCACTCTCCTGGACTTTTATGTGTGCCTGCGTAGCTGGGCTACACACATACCCTTTAGGCTGGCTTTTGAATCTAGGGAAATCCAAAATTGTGCTGAACCAAGTGCAGTAATATCTGGGTATCATTAGATTCAAAGAAACAGCAGTGTCGCTTCACGACCGAAAAGTTCAGAAGATCATAGCCCTGATATCTCGGATAAGGTAATTCCCCTCTACGACTTTGTGGAAAGTGATGTCCCTACTAGGTTCCATGACTGCCTGTATCCCAGCCGTTCAATGGGCTCAGACACACACCAGAGATTTGCAGTTGGAAATTTTATCAGCTGAAAACTCTATGAAAGGGCATTTAGAAGGGCAGTTAACCTTGTCATCAGAAACAGTACTTTCTTTGGAATGGTGATTGAGGATAAATAACTTATCCCAGGGCACTTCGTGGCTGATTTTAATCTCTCAAGTTCTGACAACAGACGCAAGCCCCAGGGTTGGGGGTCAATTGAACGATCAGATAGCTCAAGGGGTCTGGAAAAGAGGACCTAAGATAGGTATAAAACATGAAGGAACTATTGGCAGTAAAGTTTACCCTTTTAAAATTCTTGAACACTGTCCAGGGACACCACATAAGAGTATTCTCAGACAACCGAGTTGTGGTAGCATACTTAAATCACCAGGGAGGTACCCGGTCCCACCCTTTCAAGGAAGTGACAAAGTCCATTTTTCAGTTCGCCAAGGGCAGCTTGGAGTCTCGATCTGCATTCCACATAAGAGGGACAGATAGTCACAGAGCGGACTTCCTGAGTCCGACCCAGCTGAGGCAGGGCGAGTGGGAACTGAATCAGTCAGTGTTCGATCAGATTGCAGAAAGGTGGGAATGACCTTCCATAGATCTATTCACCAACAGTCAGAACATGAAGGTAGACACATTCTGCTCAGTAGACCCCAAAGGGAACCCCATAGCGTTAGATGCCTTCATGATTCCATGGGACCACCATCTAACCTATGCTTTTCCTCCGATTGTCCTGATTCTGGCGATTCTGAGGAAAATCCAGGAAGACAGGGCAAAAGTGACCTTAATAGGCCCCTTCTGGCCAAAGAGGACGTGGTTTTCTTGGCTGACGATGATGTCCATCCCCGACCCCTGGGTACTTCCGGAGCTTCCGAACCTTCTTTCCCAGGGACCGGTTCTTTATCCTCGGGTAACCAACTTAAACATGATAGCCTGGAATATGAGAGGGCTCTCCTGAGTGATAAATGGTTTTCCCCAAATTTAATCTCCAGGTTGCTGCAAAGTAGGAAACCTATAGTTAACAATAACTGACATATTGTAAACACATTAGGATAAATAGTCCTCAGGTAGCAATCCTGACAGACATAAATTTGGACCCCTCCAAACAAATATATAATCCTACAAAAGAAAAATGGAGTAAAGGGCCCCACAATAGAGTCCAAAGAGTGAGGTGAGACAAAAAGTACTGATGAAATACAAAAGAGTCTTTATTAAGTATTAGCCACTCACATACATATATAATCTGGGCAAATAGCCCTAAAGACAAAAACAGGACGAGTGTTTAAAATATGGGGGAAATTAAGAACCAGACGGCATCAAGACCTGGGACCTCCAATAATAATTAGAATGTACATAGAGCAGTTTGCAAAAGTGCATAAACAAAGGGATATAGTAACCCTTTCCTCAAACCCAATGAAACCAAAAAAGTTCCAGTCCACGTAAGACAATTGATGTCTGGCTGGCATATGGTTAGAGGGATAGGAGAAGAGAAGAAAGTGTCTCTCATAGTACATAAAAGAATTCAATGCTTACCCATGTGTGAAGGAGGAAAAAACCAGTGAAGGATGCACGCGCTAGCCCCGACGCGCGTTTTGCATAGGTGGCTTCCCCGGGGGTCTGTGTGGACCACCGCAGCATGCAAAGAAGATATAGGGGATTGCCAGGTGTTCATAATTGCCACAGCACTCAAAGCGGCGCATGCGCAACGAGTCCGTGGCCGCGTCACACGTCACTTCCGTCAATCTGGGCGCCGGCGCGGGTCAAGGAAAACACTTCCTGTGATGTCAACCACCCGGGCTGGGCCCGATGGATGCCTTCAGCAACGCTGCCGACCAGGGACTCACGGCGCATGCGCACGGCGCATCGGACTTTTTTAATGTGGGCACATATATAGGCAGAAAACTAAGCATGCCAGGTGAATATAACAATTGCCGTACGTGAGGGTAAGACAACCTATTAAAGTAGGAAACCTGTAACCACAAAACTTTATGGGAAAACATGGAGAAAGTTCCTTTCAGCTTCAGGTTCCAAGTTAGAAGTTTCCATTAACAGCCATCTTAGAGTTTCTACAGAAGGGGTTGGAACAGGGCCTAGCTACAAAGTACTTTACAGGTTCAAGTCGCAGCATTAGGGGCCCTATACAATTATGACCTGGCTCGGAATTGGTGGATATCCAGATTCATCAAGGCATCGGCCAGGTCTAGACTAGACCCATCCCCTCTCTGAATCCTCCTCTTTGGAACTTAAACTTGGTCCTTACAGCCCTAACCAAACCTCCTTTTGAACCTCTGGCAGAGGCTTTGCTGAGAATCCTGTCCCTTAAGACATCACTTTTAGTAGCTCTCACGTCAGCTCATTGGGTCAGTGACATCCAGGCATTATCTGCTGGCCCTCCCTTCACACAAATCTTGGAGGACAGAGTTATTCTTAAGACCGACCCAGCCTACCTACCAAAAATGGTGTCACAATTCCATAGATCTCAGGAGATCTCCCTCCCTTCTTTTTGTCCCAACCTCAAGAACTAGGAAGAGAGAGTCTTGCATACACTAGATGTCAGAACGTGCCTAATCCAATACCTATCGGCCACACGAGAGTGTAGGAAGGATAGGTCTCTATTTGTGTGCTTTCAGAGACCTCGAAAGGGGCAAAAAGCTTCTAAGGGCATGTTGGCGAGATGGATAAGGGACGCCATCACCCTGTTATACTCCTCACGTGGAATGGCTGCCCCGGAGAAACTGAAAGCTCATTCAACGAGGGCAGTGGCAGCCTCTTGGGCGGAAAGAGCCAGTGCTACAATAGAGCAGATATGTAGAGGAGCTACGTGGTCTTCCCCTCTACATTCTTCAATCACTATCAGCTGGACCTAGCCTCTTCTTCAGACCTTTTGGTAGAAGGGTTCTGGAAGTGGTGGTCCCTGCCTAATGATACATTCTTTGCCATTCTCTCCGTGGTGCTGTCATGGGGAAGGAGAAAGACGTAATTACTTACTGGTAACGGGATTTCTCAGAGCCCATGACGGCACCCATACATTCCCTCCTTTCACGTGTGGGTGTGCACACTTATTTTCACATGGTGTTCCTGTTAAGCTCATAGTAATGTTGTATACTGTGTTATTAACCTAGAGGTCCTCTCCTGCTCTGTAAACAACTGATGCGGGAGAGGGTACCGACCTTTTTACTTGTAGGTTTCCTGTCCTTGAAGGGCGGATTCCCTCTCTCCGTCGTGCCATCATGGGCTCTGAGAAATTCCGTTACTGGTAAGTTTCTACATCTTTCCACACCTGCCTAAAACTTTTACACACATGTAAAGTGCCATGAAATAAATGGTGCTACAATAATAGCACAGTAACAGTACTGTGTATATCTTGCAGTATGGGGTCAGATATATATATATGTAATGTAATGCACAGTTGGATGCTGAGAAGCATAATTAAAACGTTCATGATTGTGGAAAGAAATGGAGGGGGTCAATATTACTAATATTCATGCACAAGGGTAGAATAAGAGGTAATAGATCTATTGTTAATGTTTCTGCATGTAGTGATAAGGGACTGTGGGCACCTACCCGATTCCTCGAACTAGGAGCACTCTATGCTATTCCTGTCCCCCATATTACCCCGGATGATGGAGACGCTGGGGTCTCCTACCTTACTATGCTCCTATGTTAGCCTTATCTGTTCCCTCCCTCTCCCAGGGAGGTGTGAGGCCGAAGTGTATAGGTAAACACTAACCAGACAGACATGGGTAAAGGGCCCGTCTCACATAGCGATATCGCTACCGAGATCGCTGCTGAGTCACTAGTTTTGTGACGCAGCAGCGATCTCACCAGCGATATCGCTGTGTGTGACATTCAGCGACGATCAGCCCCCCTGCCGGGTATCGCTGATCGTCGCTGGAATGTCAGGACATTTTTTTGATCGCTGGTTTCCCGCTGACAGGCACGCATCGCTGCGTGTGACAGGCGGGAGACCAGCGATCCGGGTACCAAGTAACAGCGGGTTTCCAGCGGGGGCTGTGCCAGAAACCGCTGTGTACTGGATACCAGCGCCTGATGCAGGGTGGATCCAAGGTACACAGCGGGTTTCCAGGCACCGTGCAGCGCTTGGAAACCCGCTGTGTACCTTGGATACCAGCTCCCTGCATCAGGGCGCTGGTATCCAAGGTACACTGAGGGTAACTAAGCGATGTTACCCGCAGTGTCGCTGTCCCAGATCGCTGCCTGAGCTGCCTGTTTGGCAGCTCAGCAGCGATCATGTAGCGACACACCAGCGATCCTGACAAGTGCATATCGTTGTCGGGATTGCTGGTGTATCGTTATGTGAGACCCAGCCTTAAATTGACAGTGATAAAAGAAAACTACAATCATACAAAAACACTCACAAAACAACAGAGTGGGAAACAGGGGAGTTGTAGGAGAGAAGAAACCAAAGGGAAGAAAATAAGGATAAACATGCAAACCAACTCCATGTAGCAATTTCCTGAAAAAGTCTCCATCCGCCTACTCCAAACACTGAACTCTATCCTACAACTCCAAACCAGGTAGTGATAGCTATCACTGGCAAGGTCAGAAGCAAGGAGGATGGTTCTTATACCTTTTGGGAGTAACAAACTCAGAACAGCTGATAAAGCACAAGATAGAGAGCTCCAACTATGCAGATTAACCCTTGCAGTGATAGAGCAAAGAAAGCTAGAACTGATACTAGGATGGTTGAGCCTTTCTAACTACCGCAGATGTATGCGTCACCGGCCGTGGCGATCATCTGACCTCATTCTGTCACTGTATCCCTGTGACAGCTTTTCTGCAGCATGTGTATTATACACATATAGCTTTACACATTGTGCAGTGAGCACATGTTCACAACACTGCTACATGCACGGTATATGCATACTCAGCTCTGCTGTGTACACACACAGGGCTGTACCCCATACACACATTTCTGCTACATACACAGAAATACACAGGTCTGCTACACACACACAGCTCTGCTAAATATGCACATAGTTCTGCCTCATCACACAGCTCTGCTATATACACACACAGCTTTGCTACATAATCACAAAGCCCTACTACATCAAAACACAAAACTCCGGACTATATTATCTCTACAGAACATACAGTATATGTAAGAACAACTTTAAGGTGGACCTAATGATGAATTTTATTATTTGCTTTTGTTCTTTTTATAAGGCCAAAATTTGTCAAAAAATTAATCTGGAGTTGATTTTTTGTGTTCAAATGTAGGTTAATATAGAGTTTCAGGGCTTGATCTTGCCTATGAATCGGTAGACCTCTTACTACTAGAGAAGTCACTAAATGTCGCAATTTTGACAAATCTTACTGGAATTCCTTCCAAAATAGTAAAGTTTCTGTGAATTTAATCAAGTGCTTCCTATTTCATGTCACAGAGACTTCCTTAAAAAAAATTACACTTCTTACATATTGACATACAGAAACTTGGTTTAAGACAAATCAACGAGAAGCAAAGTCTTGGGACCCAATATGGTTATTACACCAGGGAATCATCTAGTTGGACAGAAAAGCGAATACTTGATCTAGTCAGAGGGGAGTCAATGCGGGAGCGATGCTCTTCCAGTTTTGTGATTTGATGGACAAGGGGAGAAGGACACAGGATCTAAACAAGCTTCTGGACCAGATCAATGGCAGAGTTGGCTCCAGTAAAAAAAAAAGTGTCTGATGGCCTCCAACACTTTTTTGGATGGAATGAAATGACCAGTAATGACACTGCTGAAAGACGACCTGTCAGTTGCCATAAATATGTAATATTTTTTACCTAGTGTAAATGCTACTGTTCTGGTTCTGGTGATGATTTTCTTTTGCTCCTGCCCTGTTCCGTTCCTGAGATATGGCCCCTTTTTCCTTTATGTAATCGTAGTGATGTCAGCCCAGTGGGCGTCATTCAGAACTCTTTTCAGTTGACGCTTTCTTGATGACCATGCCCAGTTGGCTACAAAAGACCACATTTATATACACAGGTAAGAGAGAGCCATATCTCAGGAACAGAAAGGTGCACGAAATAAAGAAAAACATCGCCGGATTCAGGAGAACAGCGGCATTTACACCAGGTACATTTTTTTCCCATATTTATAGCGGGTGACAGGTCCTTTGTAATTACTACTGCCATACAGCCCATAAAAAAAAAGCAGCGCCCTAATAGTAATCTTACAATGTGTGTGATCAACTGTGGATGAACGTCAGGCTGAAAAAAAGACCAGATCGCGGAGAGGTATAAAATGCGTGTTACATGAAGGGAGAAGCAAATTCCAGTGAAGATGTCTGGGTCAGTATCTATGTGGTCCTCAAGATGTTCTTATACCTGCAAAACAATTATACTACATGATTAGCTCTAACTTTGTGTTTTGAGTGGAGACATCGGTATTTCCAAGACGGTCATCACATTTTCTATTCGAGATAGAATTGTACTGTATACAGATGACTTCGGTCAGTATATCACGGCAATAAAAAATAGGAAAATAGGAGATGGTCCAAGACTGAACCCTGACAGATAAAGCAGGTACAGATGGAGTAGAACAACAAAGGACTCACAGAAGATCAAAATAGTTGATGGAAGCAGGGTTGGACTGGCCCACCAGAGAACCGGAGAATCCTCCGGTGGGCCCTGGCTTCTCCTTCAGAAGAGTTCATAGTGCAAACCTTGCAGTTGCTATTGGGCTTTTCAGTGGAGGAGAAAGGTGGGCCCTCAGAATCAAATCCTCCGGTGGGCCCAATGTTCTTCAGTCTGACACTGGATGGAAGCCAAGAGAAACCATGACCATTAAATCCAATGAGTGTTTGGAGGTAGGTGTCTACGTACGATATCGCTCAAGACCTCAATCTATGGTCGGAATTTAGGGTCACTAGGTATGATAGGCTTCCATTTTGTAAGACTCAAGGTGCTCCTATCTGAAAGGGATTGGCTCGATTTAGGATATCAAAATCCAGTAGACAAGTAATTATGGATTTGACATTGTGAGTAGACACAATGCCTTTCAGATAGGAGGGCCTTGCGTCTGCCAGAATGGAAGCCTGCCCTACATAGCAACCCTAAGTTCTGCTCCATAGATTGAGCAAAAAACTCGACGAAGTCTTTGGAGATGTAAGAAAACCAGATATTTATGGATCCATTAAACTTAGAGATGGGGGAGCAGGACAGAAACAGTCAAGAACAGGGATCCTGAAGACTGGGGAAACAAGGACAGTGTTTGGACCAAGAAGGATGTATGATAGGTGGAAAAAAATGAGATTAATATGACCACTAGATAGGAGACCATGGAGATGAGAGGAAGTAAAGTAATTTTATCTGCCTTAGAGCTCATTCACTCGTCAGTTTTTCTCTTTCGAGTTCTATCTGTATTATTCACTATCAGCCATTTCATACCGCCTGAAATATTAACGAGCTTCCTTTCTACAGAAAATGTCATCTGAAATGCTGCAACGTTTCAGAGAAAATGTGGCTTGAGAATAGAATCAGAAGCAGGGAAAAGTGTCCGGTGGGCGTCTCCCTCTTAGTGGGACCTATCAATAAACCTCAGCTGGACACGGAGAAGGGAGCCGCCCACTGGACTCCTTTCCTTGTGTTTTGACTCTTCTCCGTATGCTTTAGCCAGATAATGTATTGACATGGAAGTAAGAGAAAACCGCAGCCCTAGAAACATAATGAGGCACCATAAAAGAGGATGGATGAGGGGTGAAATATAGGTACTTTCTGAGCCGTCTGCCCCATTGGGAAGTACTATAAGTTACATGTGATAGTTGGGTGGGTTGATATAGATTTTACATTGCAGGTATTTTTCAGACTTTTGGGTGGTAAAAAGAATGAATTCACCCTCCGTGGCTATTTTGCAGTCTAATCATTACATCGAAGCACACGTTTAGTATAACCTTTGCCACGTGTTCATAGCTCATGCGTGTGTCCGATGTGAACAGTCTCAGCTGTCTACACCGCAGGACAAAGAATGAAACCCTATGTAATAACGCCATGTCTGATGGACTGTACTATGGACTTGTCCACATCGAAGTGCCATGTGTGCCGGAGATTGCCACAAGAGACCAGGATAATTCTCCAATCAGGATTGTGGGATACTGGGGACGGAGTAGGCGGGTTAAGATGATCAAACCCAATAGTTCTATAGCGGACTGGTACGGTCCAATATTCAGGGCACAGAACGATTACACTTCTACTGGAGGAGGTTTTGACAAGTTCTCGATCTATTCTATGCCAGCCCTGGCGGGGACATGGGAGACCACCAGAGGTCTGTACTTTCTATCTGTGGTTGGTACGTCAGGTTAGAGCAGTGAGTGTTTCTCCATGAGGAGCAACAAGGGAATATTTCATTAGAAAATGTCCAATTGTTTAAATTAATTTATTTAAACTTTTTTTATGTTAAAGTTTGGTGATTTGTTTTCCATTTTTCTATCATTTCTATATATAAAAAGTAAAAGAGTCTGTTCTATAGAAATCACTTCTGAGCAGTCATTTCATTATCATCACAGACAGGATGACAATAATGATAACACCTCTATATACAGCAGATATCACAGAATCCACCATTTAAGGCTGGGTCTCACATAGCGATACACCAGCGATCCCAACAACGATCAGGATCGCTGGTGTATCGCTACATTATCGCTGCTGAGCTGCCAAACAGGCAGCTCAGGCAGCGATCAGCACAAGGACACTGCGGGTAAACATCGCTAGTTACCCGCAGTGTACCTTGGATACCAGCGCCCTGATGCAGGGAGCTGGTATCCAAGGTACACAGCGGGTTTCTAGGCACAGCCCCGCACCTGGAAACCCGCTGTGTACCTTGGTTACCAGCGGATCGCTGGTCTCCCACCTGTCACACGCAGCGATGCATGCCTGTCAGCGGGAAACCAGCGATCAAAAAAATGTCCATGGACATTTCAGCGACGATCAGCGATACCCGGCAGGGGGGCTGATCGTCAGCTGAATGTCACACAAGCGATATCGCTGGTGAGCTCGCTGCTGTGTCACAAAACTAGTGACTCAGCACGATCTCGTAGCGATATCGCTTGTGAGACGGGGGCTTTACAGTAGGAGATGTCACAGCTCACCTCCTCCTCCTGTACAATGACTGATAACACCTCTATATACAGTAGATAACAGGATCCACCATAATAGGTGATATCACAGCTCACCTCCTCCTCCTGTACAATGACTGATAACACCTCTATATACAGTAGATAACAGGATCCACCATACAATAGTGATTCACAGCTCACCTCCTCCTCCTGTACAATGACTGATAACACCTTTATATACAGTAGATAACACAGGATCCACCATTACAATAGTGATATACAGCTCACCTCCTCCTCCTGTAATGACTGATAACACCTCTATATACAGTAGATAACACAGGATCCACCATTCACAATAGGTGATATTACAGCTCACCTCCTCCTCCTGTACAATGACTGATAACACCTTATATACAGTAGATAACACAGGATCCACCATTCACAATAGGTGATGTCACAGCTCACCTCCTCCTCCTGTACAATGACTGATAACACCTCTATATACAGTAGATAACACTGGATCCACCATTCACAATAGGTGATGTCACAGCTCACCCTCCTCCTCCTGTACAATGACTGATAACACTCTATATACAGTAGATAACAGGATCCACCATCACAATAGGTGATGTCACAGCTCACCTCCTCCTCCTGTACAATGACTGATAACACCTCTATATACAGTAGATAACACAGGATCCACCATTCACAATAGGTGATGTCACAGCTCACCTCCTCCTCCTGTACAATGACTGATAACACCTCTATATACAGTAGATAACACAGAATCCACCATTCACAATAGGTGATATACAGCTCACCTCCTCTCCTGTACAATGACTGATAACACCTCTATATACAGTAATAACACAGGATCCACCATTCACAATAGGGATGTCACAGCTCACCTCCTCCTCCTGTACAATGACTGATAACACCTTATATACAGTAGGTAACACAGGATCCACCATTCACAATAGGTGATGTCACAGCTCACCTCCTCCTCCTGTACAATGACTGATAACACCTTATATACAGTAGAAACACAGGATCACCATTCACAATAGGTGATTCACAGCTCACCTCCTCCTGTACAATGACTGTACACACCTTATATACAGTAGATAACACATGATCCACCATTCACAATAGGTGATGTCACAGCTCACCTCCTCCTGTACAATGACTGATAACACCTCTATATACAGTAGATAACACAGGATCCACCATTCACAATAGGTGATGTCACAGCTCACCTCCTCCTCCTCCTGTACAATGACTGAAGCACCTCTATATACAGTAGATACACAGGATCCACCATTCACAATAGGTGATGTCACAGTCACCTCCTCCTCCTGTACAATGACTGATAACATCTCTATATACAGTAGATAACACAGGATCCACCATTCACAATAGGTGATGTACAGCTCACCTCCTCCTCCTGTAAATGACTGATAACACCTCTATATACAGAGATAACACAGGATCCACCATTCACAATAGGTGATGTCACAGCTCACCTCCTCTTGTACAATACTGATAACACCTCTATATACAGTAGATAACACAGGATCCACCATTCACAATAGGTGATATCACAGCTCACCTCCTCCTCCTGTACAATACTGATAACACCTCTATATACAGTAGATAACACAGGATCCACCATTCACAATAGGTGATGTCACAGCTCACCTCCTCTCCTGTACAATGACTGATAACACCTCTATATACAGTAGATAACACAGGATCCACCATTCACAATAGGTGATATTCACAGCTCACCTCCTCCTCCTGTACAATGACTGATAAACCTCTATATACAGTAGAAACACAGATCCACCATTCACAATAGGTGATGTCACAGCTCACCTCCTCTCCTGTACAATGACTGATAACACCTCTATATACAGTATATACACAGGATCCACCATTCACAATAGGTGATGTCACAGCTCACCTCCTCCTCCTGTACAATGACTGATAACACCTTATATACAGTAGATAACACAGGATCCACCATTCACAATAGGTGATTCACAGCTCACCCTCCTCCTGTACAATGACTGATACACCTCTATAACAGTAGATAACACAGGATCACCATTCACAATAGGTGATATCACAGCTCACCTCCTCCTGTACAATGACTGTACACACCTCTATATAAGTAGATAACACAGATCCACCATTCACAATAGGTGATTCACAGCTCACCTCCTCCCTGTACAATGACTGATAACACCTCTATATACAGTAGATAACACAGGATCCACCATTCACAATAGGTGATGTCACAGCTCACCTCCTCCTCCTGTACAATGACTGATAACACCTCTATATACAGTAGATAACCAGGATCCACCATTCACAATAGGTGATGTCACAGCTCTACCTCCTCCTGTACAATGACTGAACACCTCTATATACAGTGATAACACAGGATCCACCATTCACAATAGGTGATTCACAGCTCACCTCCTCCTGTACAATGACTGAAACACCTCTATATACAGTAGATAACACAGGATCCACCATTCACAATAGGTGATGTCACAGCTCACCTCCTCCTGTACAATGACTGATAACACCTCTATATACAGTAGATAACACAGGATCCACCATTCACAATAGGTGATGTCACAGCTCACCTCCTCCTGTACAATGACTGATAACACCTCTATATACAGTAGATAACACAGGATCCACCATTCACAATAGGTGATGTCACAGCTCACCTCCTTCTCTGTACAATGACTGATAACACCTCTATATACAGTATATAACACAGGATCCACCATTCACAATAGGTGATGTCACAGCTCACCTCCTCCTCTGTACAATGACTGATAACACCTCTATATACAGTAGATAACACAGGATCCACCATTCACAATAGGTGATGTCACAGCTCACCTCCTCCTCTGTACAATACTGATAACACCTCTATATACAGTAGATAACACAGGATCCACCATTCACAATAGGTGATGTCACAGCTCACCTCCTCCTCCTGTACAATGACTGAACAGCACCTCTATATACAGTGGATAACACAGGATCCACCATTCACAATAGGTGATTCACAGCTCACCGTCCTCCTGTACAATGAACTGATAACACCTCTATATACAGTAGATAACACAGGATCCACCATTCACAATAGGTGATGTCACAGCTCCCTCCTCCTCCTGTACAATGACTGATAACACCTCTATATACAGTAGATAACACAGGATCCACCATTCACAATAGGTGATGTCACAGCTCACCTCCTCCTCCTGTACAATGACTGATAACACCTCTATATACAGTAGATAACACAGGATCCACCATTCACAATAGGTGATGTCACAGCTCACCCTCCTCCTGTACAATAACTGATAAAACCTCTAATACAGTAGATAACACAGGATCCACCATTCACAATAGGTGATGTCACAGCTCACCTCCTCTCCTGTACAATAACTGATAACACCTCTATATACAGTAGATAACACAGGATCCACCATTCACAATAGGTGATATCACAGCTCACCTCCTCTCTCCTGTACAATGACTGATAACACCTCTATATACAGTATATAGCACAGGATCCACCATTCACAATAGGTGATGTCACAGCTCACCTCCTCCTCCTGTACAATGACTGATAACACCTCTATATACAGTAGATAACACAGGATCCACCATTCACAATAGGTGATGTCACAGCTCACCTCCTCTCCTGTACAATAACTGATAACACCTCTATATACAGTAGATAACACAGGATCCACCATTCACAATAGGTGATGTCACAGCTCACCTCCTCCTCTGTACAATGACTGACAGCACCTCTATATACAGTAGATAACACAGGATCCACCATTCACAATAGGTGATATCACAGCTCACCTCCTCCTGTACAATGACTGATAACACCTCTATACACAGTAGATAACACAGGATCCACCATTCACAATAGGTGATATCACAGCTCACCTCCTCCTGTACAATGACTGATAACACCTCTATATATAGTAGATCACACAGGATCCACCATTCACAATAGGTGATATCACAGCTCGCCTCCTCCTCCTGTACAATGACTGATAACACCTCTATATACAGTAGATAACACAGGATCCACCATTCACAATAGGTGATGTCACAGCTCACCTCTCCTCCTGTACAATGACTGATAACACCTCTATATACAGTAGATAACACAGGATCCACCATTCACAATAGGTGATGTCACAGCTCACCTCCTCCTCCTGTACAATGACTGACGACACCTCTATATACAGTGGATAACACAGGATCCACCATTCACAATAGGTGATATCACAGCTCACCTCCTCCTGTACAATGACTGACAGCACCTCTATATACAGTAGATAACACATGATCCACCATTCACAATAGGTGATGTCACAGCTCACCTCCTCCTGTACAATGACTGATAACACCTCTATATACAGTAGATAACACAGGATCCACCATTCACAATAGGTGATGTCACAGCTCACCTCCTTCTGTACAATGACTGATAACACCTCTATATACAGTAGATAACACAGGATCCACCATTCACAATAGGTGATGTCACAGCTCACCTCCTTCTGTACAATGACTGATAACACCTCTATATACAGTAGATAACACATGATCCACCATTCACAATAGGTGATGTCACAGCTCACCTCCTCCTGTACAATGACTGATAACACCTCTATATACAGTAGATAACACAGGATCCACCATTCACAATAGGTGATGTCACAGCTCACCTCCTTCTGTACAATGACTGATAACACCTCTATATACAGTAGATAACACAGGATCCACCATTCACAATAGGTGATGTCACAGCTCACCTCCTCCTCCTGTACAATGACTGATAACACCTCTATATACAGTAGATAACACAGGATCCACCATTCACAATAGGTGATGTCACAGCTCACCTCCTCCTGTACAATAACTGATAACACCTCTATATACAGTAGATAACACAGGATCCACCATTCACAATAGGTGATGTCACAGCTCACCTCCCTCCTGTACAATAACTGAAACACCTCTATATACAGTAGATAACACAGGATCCACCATTCACAATAGGTGATGTCACAGCTCCCCTCCTCCTGTACAATGACTGATAACACCTCTATATACAGTAATCACACAGGATCCACCATTCACAATAGGTGATGTCACAGCTCACCTCTCCTCCTGTACAATGACTGATAACACTCTATATACAATAGATAACACAGGATCCACCATTCACAATATCTGATGTCACAGCTCACCTCCTCCTCCTGTACAATGACTGATAACACTTCTATATACAGTAGATAACACAGGATCCACCATTCACAATAGGTGATATCACAGCTCCCCTCCTCCTGTACAATGAACTGATAACACCTCTATATACAGTAGATAACACAGGATCCACCATTCACAATAGGTGATGTCACAGCTCACCTCCTCCTCCTGTACAATGACTGATAACACCTCTATATACAGTATATCACACAGGATCCACCATTCACAATAGGTGATATCACAGCTCCCCTCCTCCTCCTGTACAATGACTGATAACACCTCTATATACAGTAGATAACACAGGATCCACCATTCACAATAGGTGATGTCACAGCTCACCTCCTCCTCCTGTACAATGACTGATCACACCTCTATATACAGTAGATAACACAGGATCCACCATTCACAATAGGTGATGTCACAGCTCACCTCCTCCTCCTGTACAATGACTGAGAACACCTCTATATACAGTAGATAACACAGGATCCACCATTCACAATAGGTGATATCACAGCTCTCCTCCTCCTCCTGTACAATGACTGATAACACCTCTATATACAGTAGATAACACAGGATCCACCATTCACAATAGGTGATGTCACAGCTCACCTCCTCCTCCTGTACAATGACTGATCACACCTCTATATACAGCAGATAACACAGGATCCACCATTGACAATAGGTGATGTCACAGCTCACCTCCTCCTCCTGTACAATGACTGATAGCACCTCTATAAACAGTAGATAACACAGGATCCACCATTCACAATAGGTGATGTCACAGCTCACCTCCTCCTCCTGTACAATGACTGATAGCACCTCTATATACAGTAGATAACACAGGATCCACCATTCACAATAGTGATATCACAGCTCTCCTCCTCCTCCTGTACAATGACTGATAACACCTCTATATACAGTAGATAACACAGGATCCATCATTCACAATAGGTGATGTCACAGCTCACCTCCTCCTCCTGTACAATGACTGATAACACCTCTATATACACAGATAACACAGGATCCACCATTGACAATAGGTGATGTCACAGCTCACCTCCTCCTCCTGTACAATGACTGATAACACCTCTATATACAGTATATCACACAGGATCCACCATTCACAATAGGTGATGTCACAGCTCACCTCCTCCTCCTGTACAATGACTTCTGCACAGATCACTAAGCGTGCCCACAACATAGAAGTCCATGAACATCTCAAGACTGCTGTGTCCTATGGTCCATGTGGCCTCTTTTCTAAATGTTGTTATTACCAGCAACTCATGGAAAGATGGTTGATCCCATTACAGAAAAAAAATGTACAATCAGAAAACAAAAACTGCTTAAAAATGTAACAATCTACTTTTGTTTTCATAATATAAAACATAATAATAAGTAAAACCTGGAGTAGATTCTCTATATCATATCTGTATCAGGAAGATGGGATTTGTAGTGTCTCCACATCTCTTTTATTACCCTTATTTATTTTCTTGTTTTATATAGCACCATTAATTCCACAGCGCTTGACAGACATTATCGTCGCTGTCCCAGATGGGGCTCACAATCTAGATTCCCTATCAATAAGTCTTTGGAGTGTGGGAGGAAACCGGAGTATCCAGAGGAAACCCAAGGAAACATGGGGAGAACATACAAACGCCTTGCAGAGGTCATCCTTGGTGGGATTTGAACCCAGGACCCCAGCGCTGCACGACTGCAGTGCTAACCACTGAGCCACCATGCTACCCTGCCTCTTCCAATCTACATAGATGGATATTGTCGCATGGAGCATCAGGCAATTTCGCAATTTGCTGCGTATTAATATTTTCAGCCGTTCTTGACATATTAACACTATTTTTTTTTAAATTTACAGCTCGTTGCCTTGGACACCGACCACCACTGTTAGACAGCAGAACATGCACAGTGCTTACAAGAGCTTATCGATTGAGTTTGTAAGCAATGTTTTAGTGTACAGGATTACAGGACTGCTCTGTCCCCTTCTAATCATAGCCAGCTTTATGGCAGCGCTTACACGCTGCACAGCAGCGGCGGTCGGTCTCCAAGGCAACAAGCTGCAAACAAAAGAAAAATGGTAATATCTTAAGTACGGATGCAAATTGTAATAAGCAGTAAGCTTGTTTTTATCTATCCAACCCGCATCATTTTTGTAGCAGACAACACTTTAAGAAAACGCTGGAGATGTTATTCCTGAAGCATCTTATGCGACATCGCAAGTGTTGTTTTTGCGGTAGCCTTTTTTTAAAAAATTTCCATATATGATGTGTAGCCCAGCTATGCAGGCACACATAAAAATCCAGGAGAGTGCACAGGAAGGTAACAGCAAAGCTTGATATTTATGCACTTCACTCACAATTTCAGACACACCCACCAGGGGTATAGGAGGGAGTGACACGTAGTAGAGCTGAGTCAAGCTTCCTGTCTCAGGACAGTTCAGTCAGTTTCCTGTCTTCGGACAGTGCAGTTCAGTCCAGTGGAGTCTGGACTTGGAGAGAGAGAGAAGGGAGGACTGAATCCTCGCAGAGCTAACGTAGCTCACCTGACAAGCAAGTGGAGGCTAGTACGGGTGAAGTGGATCATCCTAGCCTAGTCAGAGCTACCCTTAATCAGTACCTCAACAGAAGCTGGAGGAAGGAGGATACTGAGAGCTGCTCAGCGAGCTCTAGAAGAAAGCTGACATTACCATCGAAGTTACAATTGCTTGTGCTAAGAGCGAGAGCAGGGCGAAGGGCAGTGGAGAAGATAGAGAAGTGCTTTAGGTATTGGATTGCCTGCACTAAATTGCCGGACACCGGAGTCCGAGGTGTTGCTACAGTTTTAAGCTTAGTAACAAGATTACCGGAGGCATCTGGACTACAGGTCGCAGAGAGCAGCCCTAAGTGTCAATACGTAACCGGAGTCAGGTGGAACAGGGACTTTGAGTCAAGTGCACGACAAAAGTAAGGACTTAGTTTCATCACTTAGAAGGCTCCACCACAACGTTGGCCGGGCAGTACAGCTATAGAGAAAGCTGGAGTTTCAGAGTTAACTTCGCTTCAGGCAAGTTGGACTCACATGTACATTGAAGTTAAGGAGGCCTCTAACCTGCTCAGCTGTTACCGGAATGTGCACTCTCCACCCCGACCAGCTCCCCGGGATCTGCTTGAACCATCATCAGTAAAAGGTATGAAAAGGAGCTACCTTGTGTGTGACTGAATTCTTATTACACCGTGCAACATCATCACCATAGACTTCCAGGGACCCGTCTCACCTGTGGGAGACTTACCACCAAGCTGCCCCATAACATCCCCTGTGAAAGTCCTCATAGCAGCGCTGGTTCAATTAACCAGATACCACAGGTGGCGTCACGAACTACCTATCCTAAATATCCCCTGTAAATATTCCCCTATTTCACGACCGCCAGGGCCACGGACCGAGCCACCGCTACCAGTGACAACTCCCATAGATTTCCATGGGCTCGGCTCCGAGTACCCCATAGCCCTGGTATCCACAATTGTGGTGCGTGGTCGGAACAACTTTTTTGGCGTCACGAACAGGATGCGAAACTTGCAATTGTGAGTCCTGTGTGCCTATATTGACTGTGGCGGAAAAGACTGTTTGCTGTGTTGGCGCCAAATACCCCATCTTTACCGCAATATTCGCGCCCTCAGGCGCTGGTGAAGAAGGGGGGCGTACCTGTAAAAGCGCGCTGTTGCCTGGCTCCGCCCCCAGCTCTGATGCGGCGGCAGGTCCTGTGAAACAGGAAGTGAACGCTCTGACATCACAGTCCAGCGACGAAGGTCCTGTCTCCACCGCTGTGCCTGCCACGAAGGTCCTGTCTCCACCGCTGTGCCTGCGACGCTGCAGCCTGCAAAAGAGGTAGGCTCAGATTAACCAAGGGGGCACCAATATGTCGCAGCAACCGGCAGACGGAGGGCCCCGCCGGTGGCCCCAATAGCCCACCGCTTGGCGTTGTAGTGCAGGATGGAGGTGCGGGCCCCTCACCTGGTCCGGTGGTCCCGCTTATGCCCCTAGCGCTCCCATACATGCCAGGAGCGAAGTGGCTCCCCCAATACAGCGGCGAGCCCGACACCCTGCCAGGATTTAAAAGGAAAATATGTAGCATCTTAGATATGTACTCCATGACTGAAAAGCAAAAAGCTGCTGTGGTAATAGGACAGTTAGCTGGTGCGGCTGAGAGAGAAGTAAAGACTTGGCCCATTGCAGCCAGGAGTCGGTACCTGCGATACTCTTAAAGCTACAGGCCATCTTCGAGGACCACACAGAAACGGATCTCCGGATGGCATTTTATCAGTGCTTCCAGGGACCGGGTGACAGTATTAGGGACTACGCCTGCCGACTACAGGGGGCCCTGCGAGCTCTTAAACAGGCTAACCCCACAAGTCCCATTGATGAGAGCCAAATGTTAAAAGAGCAATTCGTGCGGGGACTGAGGTCTCCAGAGGAAAGCAGGACTGTAAACTGGTGGTCCTTGGATCATCCAGATGCCACTTTTGATGCTCTAAAGGACATGGCAATAAAGGGACTGCGACCCCTGGAAAAGCCTGAGGTGGCAAATCAGTATCACCCGGGTGAAGCCACTCTCAAGCCGGCAGTACCCACCTTTTCTCCGCAGGTGGCGGAAGCTAAAATGCAGTGGCGCCCCCTAGTGAGTTGGAATGTCTGCGCTCAGAAGTGCGCCACTGACTAAGAACTTGGCCACTGTAATGGAGGCCCTGCAACTGCGGAAAGAGGAAGGAGGGAAGATCCAACTAGCCGACTGTCCGGAGGATGTCCCTTGGATGAACCGGAGGAAATGGAGGACGTCGCCACACCAGAGGAGGACCACGCCACCCCCAGGAGCGACTCCGGAGCAACACCATCCTCGCCGGGAGATCGTCTGCTACCGCTGCAATCAAAAAGGTCATATGGCTCAGCAATGTCCTTTAAACGAGCCGATCCTGGGTCAGAGGGCCAACACCCAGGAGTAGACTCATCAGGCCCCTTGACTGGAACCGCAGGTTCGTGGGTGGACGGCCCTACCTGTCCATGATTCTGGACGGGATTGCAATCCCTGCACTGCTGGACACGGGATCTCAGGTGACCATCATACCTGACGTCCTTTACAAAAAATTTTGGTCCATGGACAGTCTCCAGCCCCCGAGCCCTGACTTGACAGTGTACGCTACCAATCGTCTCCCTGTTGAAGTAATTGGAGCCAAAAACGTAGATGTAAAAGTGGGCAGGGTGGAGCTGAAGGATCAGGGACTCCTAGTAGTCAGGACTGTAAATGAGGAGAAATGCTTAAATGTGATACTAGGTACTAACATTATCAGTAACTGTCTGGGAGAAGTTGTGTTTTTGCTCCAACAGCTCGCTGAAGTTGCCAAGCCAAAGCAGAAGGGAGTGATCCAGAGGGAGATCCGGGCCCTGATGTGCCAGCAGCAAGCGGAGCTTACAGATGGTGAAATCGGTAATGTACGGGTCACAGACTCGAACCCCATTGTAATACCCCAATGAGTGAAATGTTAATATGGTGTAGAGCAGCCATAGGTCTGAGGGGACAGAACTACCAAGCAGTAGTAGAACCCCATCGCTCAGAACACAGACCTACACTCATGATTGCTAGAGGGGTAGTGGAAGTAGTAAATGGGAGAGTACCAGTACGACTTCTCAACTGGGGGACGATGAAGTAAATTTGCCACGTTATGCTACAGTTGCTAAATTACATGCCGTAGATAATAATTCTATCCTCACAACCGAGTCCTTAGCCTCCCGCCAGCCAGCGGGGATAATGATCCGGCAACCCCGGTAGCGGATTGGTGTCAGCAGCTTCATATTGGGACAGACACCACTTCCGTCCACCAGAAACAGGGGGTACTAGGGTGGTACAAGAGTACGCACAAGTATTTAGCAAGCACCCACTTGATTTTGGGACCATTAAGGGAGTACAGCATCATATCCCTACAGGCAGTCATCCTCCCATCAAAGAGCGGTACAGGCCCATACCTCCAGCCCATTATCAGAAAGCTAAGGAAATGCTGCATGACATGAAGAAGGCCGGGGTGATAAGGGATAGTTGTAGCCCCTGGACAGCACCTCTGGTTCTAGTGAAGAAAAAGGATGGTAGCATGCGAATGTGTGTAGACTATAGGCAAGTAAATCGTATAACACATAAAGATGCATACCCATTACCACGTATAGAGGAATCCTTAGCTGCTCTGAAAACGGCTAACTACTTTTCTACCCTCGACCTTACTAGTGGGTACTGGCAAGTGGCTGTGGCTGAGGAGGACCGGGAGAAAACTGCTTTCACCACCCCAATGGGACTCTGCGAGTTCGATAGGATGCCGTTTGGTCTCAGCAGTGCCCCAGGAACATTCCAGAGGGTGATGGAGAGCTGCTAGGACATCTCAACTTCGAAACTGTGCTGCTGTACTTGGACGACGTAATTGTGTACTCTAAGACATATGAAGATCATCTGAAGCACCTGGCGGAGGTATTTGAGTCATTGTCCAAGTTTGGGATGAAACTAAAGCCCTCTAAATGCCACCTGCTCAAACGGAAGGTACAGTACTTGGGACACATTGTCAGTTCCGAAGGAGTAGCGCCGGACCCCGAGAAGGTCACACTATTCAGAAATGGCCAGAGCCGAAGAACTTAAAAGAGGTGCGTCAGTTCCTGGGATTAACAGGTTACTACAGGAGGTTTGTAAAAGATTACACTAAGAAAGCGGCACCTTTGCAGGACCTCCTGGTAGGACAACCTCTTAAGAGCAGAAACCTTCCATTCAATTGGGGAAAAGAACAAGCTGAGGCATTCAAAGAGATGAAAGAGATCCTTACCGGCGATGAAATCTTAGCCTACCCAGATTACAGCCAACCGTTCCTGCTATACACAGATGCCAGTAACGAAGGATTAGGAGCGGTCCTCAGCCAGAAGCAGAACGGCCAAGAAAAAGTCATCGCATATGCCAGCAGAAAACTCAGGCCAACTGAGAGGAATCCGGAAAACTATAGCAGCTTCAAACTGGAGTTCCTGGCGCTGGTCTGGGCCATTACCGAAAGATTTAAACATTACCTTGCCTCCAACCGGTTCACTGCGTTTACAGACAACAACCCCTTGACGCATCTGGAAACAGCCAAGCTGGGAGCCATGGAGCAACGTTGGATGGCTCGGTTGTCAAACTACCAGTTTACCATCAAATACAGAGCGGGCCGTAAAAATGCTAACGCGGACGCCTTGTCCAGAATGCCGCATGAATCTGACACGGAGGAAGAGTCAGACGATTTGGAAGAAATCGAGCTACCTGCGTTCCACCGAAATGGGATGGTCCAAGAGCAACGAGTCTACAGGAAGCGGTGTGGTGAGATGTTGAACCCTTTACCTCATCACAGCTGGAAGGAGACTCAGGACAGCGATCCCGTGGTCAGCCGTATCAAGGAGTTGATAAAACAGGAAGGTTCCTCCTTGGAGAAAGATGCATCCATGCCAGCAAAGCTCCTGTGGAACGAGAGAAGCCGGTTGTTCATATACCGTGAGAAGTTGTGCAGGAGATACGTCGACCCAAGGACCCATGAGATGGTTTGGCAAATAGTGGTCCCGAGAGCAGACATCCAAATGGTGCTGGAAGCATACCACGATCAAGCAGGACACTTTGGCTGGAGAAAGCTGGAGACCCTGTTGAGGTGCCGGTTCTACTAGGTAGGGATGCGCAGCTCCATCGAGAAGTGGTGCCGAACTGTGGACCCTGTGGCCTCAGGCGAAAAGACTACAGTAGCCAGAAGGCACCCTTGCAGCCTATCCGGACGACTCGTCCCTTGGAGATCGTAGCATTGGATCACGTCAAGTTGTCCCCAAGCAGGTCAGGATACACATATGCCCTGACCATGGTGGATCACTATTCCCGGTTTCTGGTGGTCGCCCCTGTCAAAGATATGACAGCAGAGACAGCAGCAAGAACCTTCCAAGCAAGTTTCTGCAGACCACACGGATATCCGGAGCAGGTACTGACTGATCGAGGTCCGGCCTTTGAAGCTGAACTGTTTCAGGAATTTTGTCAATTGTATGGATGTAAAAAGATCAGAACAACCCCATACCACCCTCAGACCAACGGCCTTTGTGAAAAAATGAATCACATAGTCATCGACTTACTGAAAACTGTACCACTGGAAGAAAGAAATCGGTGGCCAGACTTGTTACCTGACCTGGTTGACTTGTACAATCACATTCCAGTAAGTTCCACCAACTGCACTCCAGCCTACCTTATGAGAGCAAGGCCGGGAAGACTGCCAATGGACTTAGAACTCGGTGTGGTAGAACCAGAGGCTGATAACAACGCTGAAGATTGGGACACAAATCGACAAGAACAGTACAAGAGAGTACAAGCCTGCGTAGAAGACAGTCTCAACAAAGTAAGAGAAAAGCAAGAGATGAATTATAACAAAAATGCTCCCGCTAAGCCTTTAATGCCTGGAGAAATGGTGCTCAAAAGGAAAAGAAGAACACACAAGTTGGATGATCAGTGGGAACAGGAGCCCTATGTCGTGCAAAATTCCAATTTCGATAACAGCAAGGTCTGTACCATCAGCAAGGATGGAGGAAAAACGACGGCAACTGTGTCTAGAGATCATTTGAAGTTGTGTCCTGGCTAGTGTTGAGCATTCCGATACCGCAAGTATCGGGTATCGGCCGATATTCGCGTTATCGGAATTCCGATACTTAATTCCGATACTTTTTCAATATCGTATACCGGAATCGGAAGTTCCCATAATTCTTTGAGAGGCAATGTGATGTTAGTCAGCCAATGATGAATCTTATGAAGTGTGGGCACATCCTGTAATGCTGCGGTCATCTTAACTAATGGCATGGCTGTGATTGGCTGCTGAAATGATGTCAGAATGCACTATAAAAGGCGCCGCAGCCATTTTAGCGTCACTGTGCTGTGAACTCAGTTAGGGACAGAACGCTACTCTGCTCACTCTGAGGGACAGTTAGATATTGCGATTTTGTGTACTACTGTGCTTGAGGCAGGCTAGTTTACCAACCGCTGTGTAAAGCTTCATTTTGCCAGTGTTGTTTTAACAGCTCTGTGCAAGGTGTGTGTGTGACAGTGCAGGTGACGCTGCAGTTTGCTCTGCATCCACCGCTGTTTGTAGGCATCTGCACGTGTCACTGACTCTTTTTTTTTTTTATTTTATTTTGTGGAATTGGTGCAGCTCCATTATATTAGAAAAAAATCAAATCTATTAGTGTGACGTGCTTCCATCCGTATACAATACATTGGTTGCAAACACTATAGAAGTACAGAAAGGAGCCTTTCACAGCTACTGAACAGTTGTCTGCAGGGTTTACTGTAGTCTGTGAGCTTTTAATTTTGTGAGTGCAGATTACGCTCCAGTTAGTTCTTCAACCACTGCCGGTTGTAGTCTGCTGAGCGTGTGTCACTGCCTCATCCTTCACATTTTTCTCTAATTGGTGCTGCTCCATTTTAGTGGAAAAAAATCTAATCTATTAGTGTGACGCGCTTCCATCCGTATACAATACATTGGTTGCAAACACTATAGAAGTAGACAAAGGGGCCTTTAACAGCTACTGAACAGTTGTGTTTCAGTGTTCACTGTAGTCTGTGAGCTTTTCATTTTTTGAGTGCAGATTACGCTCCAGTTTGTTCTTCAACCACTGCCGGTTGTAGTCTGCTGAGCGTGTGTCACTGCCTCATCCTTCACATTTTTCTCTAATTGGTGCTGCTCCATTTTAGTGGAAAAAAATCTAATCTATTAGTGTGACGCGCTTCCATCCGTATACAATACATTGGTTGCAAACACTATAGAAGTAGACAAAGGGGCCTTTAACAGCTACTGAACAGTTGTGTTTCAGTGTTCACTGTAGTCTGTGAGCTTTTCATTTTTTGAGTGCAGATTACGCTCCAGTTTGTTCTTCAACCACTGCCGGTTGTAGTCTGCTGAGCGTGTGTCACTGCCTCATCCTTCACATTTTTCTCTAATTGGTGCTGCTCCATTTTAGTGGAAAAAAATCTAATCTATTAGTGTGACGCGCTTCCATCCGTATACAATACATTGGTTGCAAACACTACAGAAGTAGACAAAGGGGCCTTTAACAGCTACTGAACAGTTGTGTTTCAGTGTTCACTGTAGTCTGTGAGCTTTTCATTTTTTGAGTGCAGATTACGCTCCAGTTTGTTCTTCAACCACTGCCGGTTGTAGTCTGCTGAGCGTGTGTCACTGCCTCATCCTTCACATTTTTCTCTAATTGGTGCTGCTCCATTTTAGTGGAAAAAAATCTAATCTATTAGTGTGACGCGCTTCCATCCATATACAATACATTGGTTGCAAACACTATAGAAGTAGACAAAGGGGCCTTTAACAGCTACTGAACAGTTGTGTTTCAGTGTTCACTGTAGTCTGTGAGCTTTTCATTTTTTGAGTGCAGATTACGCTCCAGTTTGTTCTTCAACCACTGCCGGTTGTAGTCTGCTGAGCGTGTGTCACTGCCTCATCCTTCACATTTTTCTCTAATTGGTGCTGCTCCATTTTAGTGGAAAAAAATCTAATCTATTAGTGTGACGCGCTTCCATCCGTATACAATACATTGGTTGCAAACACTATAGAAGTAGACAAAGGGGCCTTTAACAGCTACTGAACAGTTGTGTTTCAGTGTTCACTGTAGTCTGTGAGCTTTTCATTTTTTGAGTGCAGATTACGCTCCAGTTTGTTCTTCAACCACTGCCGGTTGTAGTCTGCTGAGCGTGTGTCACTGCCTCATCCTTCACATTTTTCTCTAATTGGTGCTGCTCCATTTTAGTGGAAAAAAATCTAATCTATTAGTGTGACGCGCTTCCATCCGTATACAATACATTGGTTGCAAACACTATAGAAGTAGACAAAGGAGCCTTTAACAGCTACTGAACAGTTGTGTTTCAGTGTTCACTGTAGTCTGTGAGCTTTTCATTTTGTGAGTGCAGATTACGCTCCAGTTTGTTCTTCAACCACTGCCGGTTGTAGTCTGCTGAGCGTGTGTCACTGCCTCATCCTTCACATTTTTCTCTAATTGGTGCTGCTCCATTTTAGTGGAAAAAAATCTAATCTATTAGTGTGACGCGCTTCCATCCGTATACAATACATTGGTTGCAAACACTATAGAAGTACACAAAGGGGCCTTTCACAGATACTGAACAGTTGTCTGCAGGGTTCACTGTAGTCTGTGAGGAATAACCACACTTAGGCCTTATAACTTTTCTGACTTTCTTTATCAATCTACCAAGATGAAGAAGTCAGTGAGTAAGGCACGTGGTCGTGGTCGTGGCCGTGGATTTGCAGCAGGGAGAGGACGTGGGGATTCTGTGGCTGCTGCCGCACCCAGTGACACAGCATCCACCAGTTTTCCCCGTGAGCGTTCCTTTATGCGCACTTTTGTAGGAGCTCAGCGTACCCCCTGCTGCGTGAAGAACAAATTGAAGCCGTTGTTGGTTGGATGGCAGCCAATGCATCGACTTCAATAGCTTCCACCTCCTCTCAGGACCACAGCACTGTTGAACAACCATCAGTCTCTTCACCGCCTGCCAAATTGCCCAGGCAGTCAGAGAGCTCTGTACAGGAGCCAGCTGAGTCTCTGCTTCTGTTCTCAGAATCTGTTGGCTTGCAAACAGGGGCCCAGCCAAGCAGCATTCTGGAATGTGAAGAAGAGGCAGTATGCAGTGATGCGCAACAGCTGTGTCTCTCTGAATCTGAAGAGGCGGGTGAGCCAGTGCCGATGGTCAGCACACCGCAGAACGCATCTGATGATGATGAGACTCAGTTGCCAGTTTCTGTTGAGCATGGTGCTGGCCAGACCACCCAACAACAGCAGGTGTTGGAAGAGGGTAGTGGTGGAGATGATGAGGTCCAAGACCCAACATGGCGTGAGGAACAGGAAGGTGGTGGGAGCAGCTCTGAGGAAGAGATTGCCCAACGGTCCAAACAGTAGGGAGAGGTAGGCTGCAGACTCGCTTGCCTGTAGCCTCCAGTTTGGCACCCGTTCGGAGCAGTTCTCTTCCAACAGCCAAACCGGGCGCTCCCAGGACTTGCTCTGCGTGGTCCTTTTTTGATACAGTTGCAGATGATATTTGCTATGTCAAATGCAAGCTGTGTAATCAAAAAATTAAAAGAGGTAAAAGTGTCAGTAACCTTAATACAACAAATATGTGGAAACATGTGCGGTCAAAGCACTTTGTTGAGTTACAAAGACACACTGGAGATGTAGGCCAACCTACAGCAGCACCTACATCTTCAGCTCGTGTTGGAGCCTCTTCCTCCAGTTCACACACAGCTGGTTCGGCTTCCTCACAGGATCGCCATGGAAGAACCTCTGTCACTGTTGTCCAGAGACACAGTGTTATTCCACCCACAGCTGCAAGTTCCCTGTCATCCTCACACACCCAGGCCACAAAACAGCCATCGGTAGCACAGGCATGGGATAAAAGACGGCCATACTCGGCAAACCATCCACGAGCACAGGCTCTGAATGCTGGCATTGCAAAACTCCTGTCCCTTGAAATGCTGTCATTCAGGCTGGTGGAGACTGACAGTTTCCGTGAATTAATGGCATTGGCAGTCCCACAATACAATGTGCCCAGCCGATTTTATTTCAGCAGGCAAGCCGTCCCTGGTCTGCAAAAGCATGTTGAGGCAAAAATTAAACATGCGCTACTAAACGCCGTCAGTAGCAAGGTCCACCTGACCACCGATGCGTGGACCAGTACCCATGGCCAGGGACGATACCTTTCACTCACTGCCCATTGGGTGAATGTTGTGGAGCCGGGTACAGATCTTGCGAGTGGCGCTGTACGTGTTCTGCCAACTCCAAGGATTGCCGGAATCAAGTCTGTCCACATTGACTCCTCCTCCTACTCCAGTTCCTCAGAATCATCGCTGCAGGAGCCGTCACGGTCTACCTCCACATGGACCCGTGGACGCTTACCTGATGCGACCGATATGAGCACAGCCGTGGCCAAACGGCAACAGGCCGTTCTGAAATTAATTCCCATGGGGAATCGAAGCCACACAGCGCAGGAGGTCTGGAATGCCATCAAGCAGGAGAGCGACGTGTGGTTTTTGCCAGCGAATCTCCAGCCAGGCTTGGTAGTGTGTGACAATGGCCGAAATCTGGTGGCAGCTCTGGGCCTTGGCAAACTCACTCACATACCATGTCTGGCACATGTGCTCAACTTGGTCGTGCAGAGTTTTTTGAGGGACTATCCGGATCTTGATGCACTGCTGCACAAGGTCCGCCTAGAGTGCGCTCACTTGCGACGTTCCAGCATGGCCAGATCGCGCATTGCAGCTCTGCAACGCAGATTGCGCCTTCCTGAACATCGCATCATATGTGACGTATCCACCAGGTGGAATTCAACGTTACATATGTTGGAGCGGTTGTGTGAGCAGCAGCCAGCAGTAATGGAGTATCAGCTGCATCAGGCGCAATCAACACGCAATTTGCGCCGTCCACACTTCACCATTAATGAGTGGGCCACTATGAAGGACATGTGCCACGTTTTGCGTGCGTTTGATGAGTCAACGCGGATGGCGAGTGCAGATGATGCACTAGTCAGCCTGACTGTCCCCCTTATCTGCCTGCTTCAAAAAACACTGCAAGCAATAAGGGATGAGGTTTTGGAAGAGGTGGAGGATGAGGAGTCACAAATTCCATCACCTTCTGGAAAGTCAGCGCAACGTGGTTCCTCACAAAGGGCTGGGCAGGGCTCACTTTGTGAGGAGGATGAGGAGGAGGAGTCAATGGAGGAGGAAGACATCGCTCCAGAGGGAGGTACACAACGCTCTAGTCAGTATGTAGAGCGAGGGTGGGGTGATGCAGAGCAGGCAGAGATGACGCCTCTTGCAGAGGACAGCGTTTCTTTGCCAGTTGGGAGTCTGCAGCACATGGTTGATTTCATGCTGCAGTGCCTAAGAAACGACCGCCGCATCGCCCACATTCTCACGACGTCTGATTATTGGGTGTACACCCTCCTAGACCCTCGCTACCGGGACAACGTCAAAAGCCTCATCACACCGTTGAACCGGGAGCGTAAAATGCGGGAGTACCAAGACACACTGGTGCAATCCCTAATGTTCTACCTTACTGCCGAGAGCACTGCTGCTGCTACTGCTTTACAAAGCAGCTCTGTGCGTCGAGGCAGTGTAGAGAGCTCTGCAACAAGAGGGAGCACACGCAGTGCCTCTGCACAGGGAAAGACCAGTATGTTAAAAATGTGGCAAAGTTTTGTGGCAGCGCCACAAATGTCTACACCATCCGAGAGGGCTCCAGTCAGCGGGAGGCAACGTATCCGTCAGATGGTGACAGACTACTTGGCTTTGCCTCTCAGTGTACTCCCAGATGGCTCTTCCCCATTCAAGTTTTGGGTCTCTAAGCTGGATACATGGCCAGAGCTTAGCCAGTATGCATTGGAGGTGCTGGCTTGCCCTGCTGCCAGTGTATTATCGGAGCGCGTCTTTAGTGCTGCAGGTGGTGTACTAACAGACCGTCGCATGCGACTATCCTCCGATAATGTAGACCGGCTTACTTTTCTGAAAATGAACAAGGCATGGATCTCGCCAGAATTTGTCTGTCCGTTTTCAGATTAAATAACTGGTTCGCAACGTTATCCATGTCTCCTGTTATGTTCATCTTTCTACCACCTGAACTCTACTCCCTGGGCTCCAACACTGCCAGTTGCTGCTCAGAAGTGTCGTGTCCACAGAACAAAACACAAGCTCTACTGTTAGTGGGGTTCAGTAACGCCAGCTGTTCCCCTGCTGTGTGAACGGCAAACAGTCCTGCTGCCTCCACCCTGTTCTCTTCTCATCCCTGGGTTACAACACCGCCAGTTGTTTCTCGGAAGTGCTGTTAGCACAGTTAACACTTGCTCCCGTGTTACTGGGGTTCAGTAATGTCAGCTGTTCCCTGCTGTGTGAACGGCAAACAGTCCTGCTGCCTCCACCCTGTTCTCTTCTCATCCCTGGGTTACAACACCGCCAGTTGTTTCTCGGAAGTGCTGTTAGCACAGTTAACACTTGCTCCCGTGTTACTGGGTTCAGTAATGTCAGCTGTTCCCCTGCTGTGTGAACGGCAAACAGTCCTGCTGCCTCCACCCTGTTCTCTTCTCATCCCTGGGTTACAACACCGCCAGTTGTTTCTCGGAAGTGCTGTTAGCACAGTTAACACTTGCTCCCGTGTTACTGGGTTCAGTAATGTCAGCTGTTCCCTGCTGTGTGAACGGCAAAAAGTCCTGCTGCCTCAACTTTAATTTCCATGGGTACCTTCTGCTACCCATCCGGGTTCCAGTACCGTCAGCTGTTCTCCGCAGTGCCTTTGGCCTAGGTGCCTCCATGTCGGTATCCGAGTTCCAGCAACGTCTGCTGGTCCTCTGTGTGCTTTGGAGCACAGGGTACCTCCTGCTTAGTAACCGTGTCCCAGTAACGTCAGCTGGTCCTCGGTTGTGCCATTGGCTCTTTTCTCTTCTGGCTGACCTCTCCGTGGTTCCAGCACAGTCAGCTGGTCCTCGGTTACTTTCATTGCTCTTGTACCTTCTGCTACCCATCCGGGTTCCAGTACCGTCAGCTGGTTCTCCGCAGTGCCTTTGGCCTAGGTGCCTCCATGTCGGTATCCGAGTTCCAGCAACGTCTGCTGGTCCTTGGTAGTGCTTTGGAGCACAGGTACCTCCTGCTTAGTAACCGTGTCCCAGTAACGTCAGCTGGTCCTCGGTTGTGCCATTGGCTCTTTTCCTTCTGCTGACCCTCCGGGTTCCAGCACAGTCAGCTGGTCCTCGTTACTTCCATTGGCTTTTGTACCATCACCAACAGGACAAAGAAGGTTAAGACAAACTACAAGATACAGAACAAGAGACAGAAGAACAATAAGCAGAAGATCAAAAAGCAGAAGAACATTAAGTATAAGACCAAAATGAAGAGCAAAATATATGCTCTAAATTCTAAGCAGAAGAAGACTAAGCAGTGTATGGGGGTGAGTCCGTTCCTCCTCGTGGTGCCCCTGGAAAATGCCTGATGCTGCTGCAGGCTAAACTGAACGCGGACAAATACTGTTGTAATTAAAATCTTTCGTGACAGCAAGAACGGAAGGATGAAAATTCAGAGTTTTACAGATTACAAGTACAGGAATGTCTGTCACAAATAAGAATATGATGAAAAGGATGAATAGGAAGAAGATGAAGAAGTAGAATATGAAGAATAATAACTGTTTAATAAGAACAATATAAGTAATGTTAACAAAAAGATGAATAGCAAGAAGTTTTAGAAGATTAAGAAGGTGAAGATGAAGAATAATTTGATGAGAAAGATGATGCTGCTGAAGATTATGAAGGAGAAAGTGTGTGAAAAGTTAAAAAGGTGAAGAGCATGGAAGTTGTGAAACAGACATATTTGACAAAATAGAAAAAAGGTTAACAACATTGTCAATTTCTTCGTCAATCCAAACGTATTTCAAAAAAAGAAATATTAATGCTATTCCATTGCATTGTGTTAAACATCTATGCCTTTAATGTCTCCTCAACCTCCCCCAATAAATTCTACATTACTCTTTGTTGTTTTCCTTCATGTACAATTAACCAACAAGGCAAGAATGGGTTTTTTTTAATTCCGATATTTTGTTCCCATAGACTTACATTGTATTTCCGGTATCGGGTATCGCCGATATTTTTTGGGTATCGGCGATACCATTCCGATTCCGATACTTTTGGATATCGGAAAGTATCGCTCAACTCTAGTCCTGGCCCATTAAAGCTCCGTGAAGAAAACCCTGTTGTTCACCAAGAAGAGAGTGCTGAAGGGTCATACACACGGATTTGGGAGATTTACCTGCAGATTGGCCCAGATTAGGAGACGCTGTAATTATTCCTGTGCTGCAGTTTTATCAACCGCAAGAGGAGTCTCTACAACCGGTCATACCAATTGTGCCAGTAGAGCCAGTTCCAGAAGAACCTGTTCCGGCAGACCCTCAACCATTAGAACTCCAAGAAGCGGACCCGCAGGAAGCAGCGCCACAAGAAGTGGAATCCCTTGGTGAAGCTGGTGAAGCAGTACCGCCTCGTCCAGTCACTAGCACGCTTGCCAGATCCATAGAAAGGTTGAGACAGTATTATAGTTTGCCGTTACGCAGAACAGAAAGGTTAGATAATACTATACCTGACGCTACCCCACGTAGGTCAGAACGTATCACTAAAGGTAAACTACCTATTCGCTATCAGGAGTAGTCCTAGTAGACTAGTTAGCAAGACCCAGATAGGGTTTATTGCATCTGAAAGATTGTATAAAGTTTGAAAAAGTATTAATGTAATTATTTGAAATGTGTTTTAACCATGCCAATGGACTGCGTGGCTGTGGACTATGCCAGCCCAAAAACTTTCACTTGTAAATAGTTGCACTACGGTGCATTATCTTGGTTTCACATAAAACCATTACTATCTACCTCTGAAGAAAAACCCGTATGGTGGGCCTAGAGTGAGGTCTGCAGTCAGAAGTCCTGCAGCCCACCCAGGACCCACGTGGGAGGTTTTTGGTGCGGGTCCTCCACAAGTATCTAGTATTTATGAACACGTTTAATATTTGATACTTTTGATACTTTTGTATTTTTTCCATTGTACAAATTGTAACGTTCAAGAAGTCGTACCTCCCGGATGGGAAGAGTTATAATGTTTATGTTAATGCAAAAACAAAATGTTCTTTTTGTCTTTTACAGCCCGGGAGTGCTGTGTTTTACCAAGGGGGATGTGTAGCCCAGCTATGCAGGCACACATAAAAATCCAGGAGAGTGCACAGGAAGGTAACAGCAAAGCTTGATATTTATGCACTTCACTCACAATTTCAGACACACCCACCAGGGGTATAGGAGGGAGTGACACGTAGTAGAGCTGAGTCAAGCTTCCTGTCTCAGGACAGTGCAGTTCAGTCAGTTTCCTGTCTTCGGACAGTGCAGTTCAGTCCAGTGGAGTCTGGACTTGGAGAGAGAGAGAAGGGAGGACTGAATCCTCGCAGAGCTAACGTAGCTCACCTGACAAGCAAGTGGAGGCTAGTACGGGTGAAGTGGATCATCCTAGCCTAGTCAGAGCTACCCTTAATCAGTACCTCAACAGAAGCTGGAGGAAGGAGGATACTGAGAGCTGCTCAGTGAGCTCTAGAAGAAAGCTGACATTACCATCGAAGTTACAATTGCTTGTGCTAAGAGCGAGAGCAGGGCGAAGGGCAGTGGAGAAGATAGAGAAGTGCTTTAGGTATTGGATTGCCTGCACTAAATTGCCGGACACCGGAGTCCGATGTGTTGCTACAGTTTTAAGCTTAGTAACAAGATTACCGGAGGCATCTGGACTACAGGTCGCAGAGAGCAGCCCTAAGTGTCAATACGTAACCGGAGTCAGGTGGAACAGGGACTTTGAGTCAAGTGCACGACAAAAGTAAGGACTTAGTTTCATCACTTAGAAGGCTCCACCACAACGTTGGCCGGGCAGTACAGCTATAGAGAAAGCTGGAGTTTCAGAGTTAACTTCGCTTCAGGCAAGTTGGACTCACATGTACATTGAAGTTAAGGAGGCCTCTAACCTGCTCAGCTGTTACCGGAATGTGCACTCTCCACCCCGACCAGCTCCCCGGGATCTGCTTGAACCATCATCAGTAAAAGGTATGAAAAGGAGCTACCTTGTGTGTGACTGAATTCTTATTACACCCTGCAACATCATCACCATAGACTTCCAGGGACCCGTCTCACCTGTGGGAGACTTACCACCAAGCTGCCCCATAACATCCCCTGTGAAAGTCCTCATAGCAGCGCTGGTTCAATTAACCAGATACCACAGGTGGCGTCACGAACTACCTATCCTAAATATCCCCTGTAAATATTCCCCTATTCACGACCGCCAGGGCCACGGACCGAGCCACCGCTACCAGTGACAACTCCCATAGATTTCCATGGGCTCGGCTCCGAGTACCCCATAGCCCTGGTATCCACAATTGTGGTGTCGTGGTCGGAACAATAACATTGGAAGTCAGGTTACTTCTTCTATCTTTTAAACCTGGAAAAAAGATGTTGTGTGCGCATACACTTAGTCCTACCCCAAACCAACCAATAACCTGCCCCAGATCCACCCAGAAACTCCCACCCTTTGGAAGAGTTTACTGAATTCTTGCCCATTTTTGCCAGAGATGCCCGGAATTTTCCGAGACTGTATCTGAAAACTCAGGACATTCCGAGCAAATTTGCGAAAATTTGTAAGGCTGAAAACTGAGATCTGCGCGTGAATGGGAATGATTTTGTTCTTGACCACCAAGGAATATCACCCACAGATTTAATAGGAACTGCGGGAACGTTAATCCTGCTTAAGTAATTAGTTAAACTACACGGTGAACATAAGATGCCAGGAAAATGCGGTCATTTTGCCCTCTTCTGTGAACATGACCCAATCTTTCATCTGTATTTATTTATATATAAGAATTACCTTGAAGTGCCGCAGCGCCCGCTGCCTCTTTATTTTCCATATTTAGACAACCTTGGCTGTTACGCACACGCTGAAGACACCCAGATAAGAGCAAAAGCTGGAAATGTTCCGCTTTGCTCTGTAATTACTCTAGGATCTGGTTGGTTACTATTACAAAAAAAGTCGATTTTGCCAAATATTAACTCTGTGCTTAAAAGGACACGCAGTGGGAGAACATGCAGACAATACTGGCTAGGTAACATACAGGTGCTTCTCAAAAAACTAGAATATACCGTAATCAAAACGTGAATTTATTTAAGTTTTTCAATCCAAATATTGAAACTCATATATTATATAGAGTCATTACACACAGAGTGATCTATTTCACATGTTTATTTCTGTTAATGTTGATGATTATGGCTTACAGCCAATGAAAACCCAAAAGTCATTATCTCAGTAAATTAGAATGATTAACAAAAAACACCTGTAAAGGCTTCCTAAGCGTTTATAAAGGTCCCCTAGTCTGTTTCAGTAGGCTCCACAATCATGGGAAGACTGCTGACTTGACAGATATCCAGAAGGCGTCACTGACACACTCCACAAGGAGGGTAAGCCACAAAAGGTCATTGCTAAAGATGCTGGCTGTTCACAGAGTGCTGTATCCAAGCAGATTAATGGAGAGTTGAATGGAAAGAGAAAGTGTGGTAGAAAAAGGTTCACAAGCAACCGGGATAATCGCAGCATTGAAATGATTGTTAAGAAAAGGTCATTCAAAAATTTTGGGGAGATTCATAAGGAGTGGACTGCTGCTGGAGTCATTGCTTCAAGAGCCACCACACACAGATGTATCCAGGACGTGGGCTACAAGTGTCACATTCCTTGTGTCAAGCCACTCATGACCAATAGACAACGCCAGAGGCGTCTTACCTGGGCCAAGAAGAAAAAGAACTGGACTGTTGTCAGTGGTCCAAGGTGTTGTTTTCAGATGACAGTACATTTTGCATTTCATTTGGAAATCAAGGTCCCAGAGTCTGGAGGAAGAGTGGAGAGGACACAATCCAAGCTGCTGGAGGTCTAGTGTGAAGTCTCCACAATCAGTGATGGTTTGGGGAGCCATGTCATCTGCTGGTGTAGGTCCACTGTGTTTTATCAAGACCAAAGTCAGCGCAGCCGTCTACCAGAAAATTTTAGAGCACTTCATGCTTCCCTCTGCTGACAAGCTTTTTGGAGATGGAAATGTCATTCTCCAGCAGGACTTGGCACCTGTCCACACTGCCAAAAATACCAATACCTGGTTTCAGGGCCGGCGTCAGCACCTGGCATACCCGGGCAAGTGCTGGGGCCCTGAGCAGGCGGGGGGGCCCACTCGTTGTCGGGCACCCAGGCGCCCGTTAGCAGAGGAGAGCGGTGTCAGCTCCGCCACTGCCCCCCCGCTTGCTCAGGGCCCCGGCAGCAGCTGGCACAATACTTACCTGTCCCCGTGCCTCCGCTGCCGCAGTTCTGGGCTCCAGGGGGCGCCTGCGCTTCCTCTCACAGCAGCCGCTGAATGACGTCATCATTCAGCGGCCGGCTGTGGCAGAGAGCGCGCGGACACCGGACAGGTGAGATGTGATGTGTATGTGTCTGTGTGTGTCTGTGTGTATCAATGTGTGTGTATGTAGTGCGGTGCTTTGTGTGTGTGTATGTATGTGAGAGAGTGCTTGTGTGCTGCCGTGCTGTCTGTGTGATGGTGGTGGGGGGAGGGCAGTGATGATGATGATGATGGGGAGGTATTGATGATAATGGGGAGGCAATGATGATGATGGTGAGGCGATGATGATGATGGGCAGGCATTGATGATAATGGGGAGGCAATGATGATGATGGGGAGACAATGATGATGGTGAGGAGGCAATGATGATGATGGGCAGGCATTGATGATGATGGGGAGGCCATGATAATGATGGGGAGGCAATGATGATGATAAGGAGGCAATGATGATGATGAGGAGGCAATGATGATGATGGGCAGGCATTGATAATGATGGGAAGGCCATGATGATGATGGGGAGGCAATGATGATGATGAGGAGGCAATGATGATGATGTGGAGGCAATGATGATGATGGGGAGGCAATGATGATGATGAGGAGGCAAAATGATGATTGGGAGGAAATGATGATGATGGGGAAGCGATGATGATGATGATGGGCAGGCATTGATGATAATGGGGAGGCATTGATGATGATGGGGAGGCAATGATGATGATGGGGAGGCGATGATGATGATGGGAGGCAATGATGATGATGGGGAGGCAATGATGATGATAATGGGGAGTCTTTCCACAGCGCCCTTTCCTGAGCCGTAACAGTGCAGAATGCAGCACAGCGCAGAGGAGAGCTCCATATTTTGTATGGAGCATTATATGGGGACCAGTATCCTGTATGGAGCATTATATTGGGTCCAGTATTCTGTATGGAGCATTATATGGGGATGGGTGGGTGACATCCTGCATGGGGTATTATATGGGTGATGAGGGGAGACTATGTGGTGCCCATAATATTGTATGGAGGAGTGTACTGTCCGGTCTGTACTGTGCGCTGCGAGGATTTGGCGGTTTTTGAGCTATTGTACAATTTACAATAGATATCAGTCATGTAATGGAAGAAGTGAAGTATTTGGCATTGTACTGTACCTTTATTTCTCTGCCGTATCTGTGCATCATGAATCGTGGTCTGTGTTAAAGGGGCCCACTGAGGCTCTTTCGCCCGGGGCCCATAAAAATCTGGAGCCGGCCCTGCCTTGTTTACAAACAACAGTATCACTGTGCTTGATTGGCAGCAAACTCGCCTGACCTTAACCCTAAAGAGAATGTATGGAGTATTGTCAAGAGGAAGATGAGAGACACCAGACTCCACAATACTGACGAGCTGAAGACTGTTATCAAAGCAACCTGGGCTTCCATAACCCCTCAGCAGTGCCACAGGCTGATCGCCTCCATGCCACGCCGCATTGATGCAGTAATTGATGCAAAAGGAGTCCGGCCCAGTAATGAGTGTATTTACTGATCATACATTTCAGTAGGATAACATTTCAGATTTTAAAAAATTTTTCAAGCTGGTGTTATAAAATATTCTAATTTACTGAGATAATGACTTTTGAGTTTTCATTGGCTGTAAGCCATAATCATCAACATTAACAGAAATAAACACGTGAAATAGATCACTCTGTGTGTAATGACTCTATAAATATATGAGTTTCACTTTTTGTATTGAAGAACTGAAATAAATTAACTTTTTGATGATATTCTAATTTTCTGAGAATCACCAGTTTTTTGGGGTTCAACATAAAAATTGCAAGAGCTTGAAAAAGAAATTAAAAGCAGCCAATAGAAATAGTGTCCTGTGCTGTTAGTCAGGAAAGGAGCAGAGCCGCCTCGAAAGTAGCATGGAAGTCTAGTTCTTCTATAGGGGAATTAAAAAAGTGTTACTCACCTGTCCTGGCTCTACCACTGGGCTCTGTGTTTTTTTTCCTTAAGACAGCTATCTCTTTTCCTCCAAATGAGCGCGTCTAATGCCACTCTTCCAGGTCCTACAGGCTGCGTCAGGTGGCAGATCCCGCCTGAGTGTTCAGGTAAGTCTCGTCCACGGTGCTACTGTGGACTTCTACTTAAGGTACTGCCACACTACACAATCCCGCTAGCGATCTCGTTAGCGTCGCATACTAATGAGATCGCTAGCGGGATTGTTTCTATATCGCTAGTAGCTACCTAATTTAGCGATATAGTTAACGACGCTATCGCGGTTAGCGATCTCCTTAACGACTTTAGCGTACAAAAGTACCGCTAAATCGCTAAAAAAGGTGCCACACTCAGCGATTAGATACTTACCAGCGGGACGCCAGCGATGAAAATAGGGTCCGGAACGATCAGGACGACGGACGAGATCACAGCAGGGGCCACGTCGCTGGTAGATGCCGCACACAACAACATCGGTAACAGGATCGCTAAATAGTGACGTTTTTTAGCGATCCCGTTAGCGATGTTGTTTAGTGTGGCATACCCTTTAGTCTTGAACCTCTTGCCATACCCAGCTCTGTCACCATATTGTGCCAGTTCAGTATTATGGGACTCTGCTACAAACTTATCTGTGCTACATCGGTGAGTCTACATTGCCCTATTGATGTGCCAGCTCTGCATTATTGGACTATGCTTCAAGCTCAGCTCTGTTACTTCACTGGACCAACTCTGCCCCTGAACTTCCTGTACAACTCGGTTCTGCTAATTCTGGTTACTCAACACTGCGGTACTTCTGCTACTTTGCTGGACCAGCCCTGCTTAAAAAAAGCCTTGGTTCAAATCAATTCTGTAACTCTGGTTCCTCAATACTCTGCTACCTCGCTGGACCCGCTCTACTGAAAACCCTCTGTACAACTCCTACACTGAGTCTACATTGCTTAGTCATCTCTAATTTTACCTGGCTCCCTTGTGGATTACAAATCTGCTATGCCAGTTGATGCTAAACCAGAACTGGATCTCCCCGCTGCACCAACATCACCTGTCCGTGCTCCATAGTAGCTGTGCATCCAGACTGAGGCCTTTGAGGATCTACCTCTCAGACGGTATTATACTGTCAACTGTCAGAGGAAGAAGGAGACTGACTTTGTCCAGGACCCACCCCACCAGCAACAATGGGAACACATGAAAGCAAAGCATGATGAACTAATTCTGTGTTTTCAAAATTACTTTAAAACATTTAGGAATTGACCTTTCAGGACTTGACAACCCCTTTAAGGTTGACCGTTGACATCTCTAATATATACTTCTCACTTCAGTGTAAAGTAAGCCAAAAACACACAGAAAAATTCAACCAAATCAACGTAAATTGTTCAGCAGTATTGTACTATATAATCCCTTTTTCTGAGGTTTACAATTATCACATTATTAACGAAAAGTAGACCAAGCCTAAATTAAGTTACACCTTTAAGACCATTAACGCTGTGACCTAAAATAGTCCCGCATCACGGGGTGACTCATTAGCCGGCAGAGTCATTCTGACACGGTGGTTAAATTCCAAAGTCCAACGTGTAAGTTTCTCAAAAAAGCCTGCAATCATTAATGACCCAATTCATGGAAACGGAGAAGCGTGGAATCGCACTCATGTCCGGGTAGAGGCCAGGAGCGAGTTAGTAAAATCTAAGAGCCCACGTGATGTTTTTACATGTCACTGATTTTGAAGAACCATAGATACATGGTCTGCGGGACTTCTTTGATCTAGCTGATGTCTGAAAATGTCTGAAAAGAAATCTCACAGAAGGATAGAAAATGGACATTCTGCCCTCCATGAGTGGCTCCTCGTAGGCGAGAGTCTTCAAAGATGAAGCAGAGAATCTAAGAAGTCCTAACTTGACTCATCAGAACTCTCAACCATGTTGAGTGTGATGCTCACCACATTGGTGGTACCAGGACTATGGGGTACTCGGAACCGAGCCCATGGAAGTCTATGGGGAATGTCACTGGCAGCAGAGCTCGGTCCGTGACCCTGGCGGTCATGCAATGGGGGAATATTTACAGGGGATTGTAGTTATAGTTCGTGACGCCACCTGTGGTTTCTGATCTAATTGACCAGCGCTGCAGGGTAGATCTCTGAGGGGATGTTATGGCAGCTAGGTGTTAGGTCCCCCACAGGTGGGACTGGTCCCTCAAAGTCTATGGTGGTGATGCAGGGTGCAGATAAGAATTCAGTCACACACAATGCAATCTCTTTCCATACCTTTACTTGTAGATGTTGCAGGTATGTCCCGGGAAGCTGGTTAGGTTGGAGAATGCACATTCAGGAGAACTGTTGAGCAGGTTAGAGACCTCCTTTATCTTCTTTATGTGTGTGAGTACAACTTGCATAAAGTCAAGTGCAACTCTTTTAATAGCTACTACGCCCGGCCAACATTGTGGTGGAGCCTTCTATGTCTCTGATTATCAGATGTTGAGAGAACTAAGTCCTTACTTTTGTCGTGCACTGACTCAAAGTCCCCGTTCTCCCTGACTCCGGTTACGTATCAGCGCTTAGGGCTACCTTCTGCGACTTGAAGTCCAGAAAGGCCTCTGGTTTTCTTATTACTAGGCGTGAAGCACTAGCAACGCTTCGGACCCCGGTGTCCGGTTTAATTGAGTGAGGGTGATTTGTCCCTTTGTCACTCTTACTTCTTCACTCGCCCTTCGCCCTGCTCTCGCCCTTAACATAAGCACGTGTAGCAATGGTATAAAGGTCAGCTTTCCTTCAGTGCTCACTGACCTGTTCTCAGTTGACTCGTTGGTATAACTGCTGTAATTCCTTTCCTTCTTTCCTTCACAGAACTCTGTCCAGAGCAGCTCACAGGACGCTTCATCAGACTGTATTTACGCTGTAGCTCTGAGAGTCACTTTCCACTTTCTTAGGAACACAGGCAGCTTGTTCTGAGTAGCAGGTTAAGGGGTAGCTCTGACTAGGCTAAGATGATTCACTTCACCCGTACTAGCCTCCACTTTCTTGTCAGATGAGCTACACAAGCTCTGTGTGGGTTCAGTCTTCTCTCCTCTCCCTCCAAGACTGATCTGATTGGAATCAAGATGGATGGGATGACTCACTCCTGAGCCACCCAAGGCTTGACTGCACTGTCCTAAGACAGGAAACAGACTGAACACTAACTTTGCTATGTCACACTACTAAATAGTCTGATATGCCTCTAGTGGCAATGCTGAGAAGTGTGCGTGAATGAACATCAAGCTTTACAGTTACCTTCCTGTGCATTTTCCAGAAGATATGTGTGCCTTGCGAAGCTGGGCCACACAAGTGGACCACGAAAAGCCTTAGCTTAAAGCTGCTAAGCCCCATGCAAAATCTGTAACAGACCACCACTTACCATGTGCCATACTGAGGTCTTATGTGTCACCTATGTCTACTCAATATGCTATGCCACGAACTGGGTTTTTTTTTGGAACGCCTAGTAGTCGTCCACTGTTTAAGCATTTTTGAGGGCATCTGGAAAATCCTAACTTGGTGAAAGTGAACATAATCCTAATGGATCCCATCTTTTTGCACGTGACCAATATTCATGAGGCTCCTAGAAAACTAATAAGAATATCCTTCCCGGCAATACAATACTGCCACCTAAGAACAAAATTACGGACTTGCGGAGCCTACATGGACACATCAAGCCTCCAAAAGACATTTTTCATTACTTTATTAGCATTGTGAAATGAGCAAGTGTTGGCACTATAAGCCAATCAAACCAGTTTTCCAGTGGCACGCTGAGACCTGGCCGAACCTTATGTTAAAATGATCATCCAAAATCTAATAGCTGCCAGCTGCGTTCTAATTAAACTAGAAAATAGAAGTCATCCAACAATTATGTACCGTATTTTTTTTTATGTGGGCTTGAAATTATCAAATGGGCACCAGTGAGATTTGGGAATTTCTATGGAGACGTTTGGTTCCACCCAAGCCAACAGATACCCCTTTATCTTTTGGGCCCCTCAGTCTTGGGCGCTGCACTCATGCAACGAGGTGAGACTAAGACTGTGTTTAAACCAAGGCCTAAAATTGAATCAAACTAGAAAAAAGGTTTTTTTTTTATTGTAATATATTGTAAAGTCGTGCCTATAAGGCCGTTAGTTCGGGTCAGGAGACCTACGGTCAATCCGGCCTTTGTCATCCATACACAGACCCTGAAGCCCAAACATGTAGATTCAGTCTTACAATGGGTCAATTTACCAAGACCGTAGGGAAAAAAGCGAAGCTGCCATGGCGCCTCTACCATTTGGTTTTCTCTAGCCTTATTTTTTACCCAGTGACCTCCACTAATCTTGATCTGGTGGCGCTTTTCACTACACCTAAACTAGGTCTCATATGACGTTGTGACATCGCGAGGCCTAGTCATTGCTGGAGGCGCTGAGTTGGACAGGACCAGAGGGATCGATGGGTGCAGGAGAAGTGAGCATCATATGAATATATTTTGTTTTATGCCTTCCCAGCCTTTTAGAATTTAGTAATATGGCTGGAGGCTGCTCTGCTATTGCGCTGGGTTTGCATAAATTGAAATGCAAAAAAAGTTGGATTTGGATTCTGTTGAAGCTGAAATTTTTTTTCCTGAAATTCAAAGTGAATTTGATTCCACTTTAATAGTTATGCTCCACTCTAAACAGGTACTTTAGTCTGGCGAAACCCCAGAGCAGAAGAGTCTGATAGCGGCTTATTCTGCTGTCCCCACAGAAATCCTAGGGTGTATCGGCACCTTAAGAAAATAGATGGATGAAAATGTGTTAAACCCACATTCCTCCAATAGCTGAGGTTATTGGTATAGGTGGATGAAAGATTTTTGACAGTGAGGGTGATCAATGAGTGGAACAGGCTGCCACGAGAGGTGGTGAGTTCTCCTTCAATGGAAGTCTTCAAACAGAGGCTGGACAGACATCTGTCTGGGATGGTTTAGTGAATCCGGCATTGACCAGGGGTTGGACACGATGACCTTGGAGGTCCCTTCCAACTCTAACATGCTATGATTCTATGGTGAGTTCTCCTTCAATGGAAGTCTTCAAACAGAGGCTGGACAAACATCTGTCTGGGATGATTTAGTGAATCCTGCATTGAGCAGGGGGTTGGACACGATGACCTTGGAGGTCACTTTCAACTCTAACATGCTATGATTCTATGGTGAGTTCTCCTTCAATGGAAGTCTTCAAACAGAGGCTGGACAAACATCTGTCTGGGATGATTTAGTGAATCCTGCATTGAGCAGGGGTTGGACACGATGACCCTGGAGGTCCCTTCCAACTTTAACATCCTATGATTCTATGGTGAGTTCTCCTTCAATGGAAGTCTTCAAACAGAGGCTGGACAGACATGTGTCTGGGATGATTTAGTGAATCCCGCATTGAGCAGGGGGTTGGACACGATGACCCTGGAGGTCCCTTCCAACTTTAACATCCTATGATTCTATGGTGAGTTCTCCTTCAATGGAAGTCAAGTCATCAAACACAGGCTGGACAGACATTTGTCTAAGTTGGTTTAGTGAATCCTGCATTGAGCAGTGGGATGGACATGATGACCCTGGAGGTCGCTTCCAACTCTAACATTCTATGATGTGAAGGCAATGTAGGCAGTTGCCTAAGACACCGTTTAGGGGGATGGCAAATTTCATGCCATGATAAAAAAGTAATGTTCTACAATAAAGTAAGGGCTCGCTCACACGAGCGAATAAATCAGATTGTACTTGGCCCAATGTTATTCTATGGGACAACGCACATCTGCGATTATTTTCTCATGCTGATTCGACAGAGCAGGAGCCGAGGGCCGATAGCGTATCGCATCGGATGCCATACGAAATGTGACTCCGCTATGGGAACCTGTAAATGTGGACCGGACTCCACTAACCCTTGTTACTGGACCATCCATGTGATGAATGACCCGCGTGCAGGTAGGTGTACATTGCATTGTGTGCGCCGATGACTTCGAGAACTTTTGCCAAGAGCTTTTCTTTTTGTTTTGTGCTAGACACCGTAAGGTACAAGAACATAAATAAGTAAAAATAGCGAAAACACAAGATAAAGCCGTACCTAAGATAACCGGTATTTTCCCGGGAACCGAGGGCTGCAGATGGAGAACATCTGTTTCTTATTTCTTGCATAATATAAAGAAGTAATCTTAAACATAATAAGAAGTAAATGAAAAGTCTCAGCACTGCCGGGAAGGCGGGAGGGTTGTGAAATCGAGCAGTTAGGATAAGGAAGCTTTTACATCCCGTAAACATAGGACCTGTGTGCTGCTCTCTGGGCCCGGTACTCATGTAAGGAAACCGGGTGTTTCCTGAGCTCCGGCCTCCTGCTGCACTGTCCCTAGTGTCATAATCTCTTAGCGGTGCAAACCACAGACTTGTCAGTTTCTTACTGCACATGTAGGGGGGTAGCTATTTGCTAAATAAATAAATATTTTTGTAACACTCTTAAAGGGGCTTTCTCCTTTAAACCAATATATCTTAAAGGGACGGCTCCCATCCTTTGTCAAATACCTGTTTTCTTTGGAGGAAATACCCAGCCTGAAAAAAAATTTACAAGGATGGTTCAAACTTGACAAAACTAGTTGGGGCCTGAAGTGATAGATCCCCCAATGCAATGTTGGACTATTTTAGACAATCACTTTAAGTGCTACTACCACCACTTTAAGTGCTACCTCCTTTTTATCGTTCATTCTGGATAGAAATGCGTGGTGTTCCATATAGTTAGCTTCAATATCCATTATCCGTACTGGATGCCAGTTCTTTACTTTTATTTCCACTCTGCTGCAATGACCGGGATCAGAGATAATTCTCATTCTAGCCTCAAACCGTATAAATGCCGTGGTCAATAATTAGCACAGTATTTAAGCGGTTAAATAGAGGATGTAAAATGTAAAATCATAGAGTGTAAAGCTGTGAGCAGGATCCTCGCTCCTCTTGGTATCTGTTGAACTATGTGTTACTCTATAATGTCTTATTTTGTTTGTGCAAATCTCTGAATTGTAAAGTGATGTGGAATATGTTGGCGCCAACAAAATAAAAGCTGATATTAAGTGTCAGGTACCGGTAAGTTTTCGAGGCCTAATATATGTCGGACCCCCAAGTCTTCCTTAACCTATTAGGTCCTACTAGGCTCCTTGTCAGTACAAAAAAGGCCTCTAAAATATATATATATATAATATATATATATATATATATATATATATATATAAAGGTTTAAGTTCAAGAATATAAGTAAGAAGAGCAAAAAAAAAACCCAGAAAGAACAAACACAAATAAACCTGTTTCCGCTTTCACAATGCTTTCATATAAAAGAAAAAAAAAAATGAAAAATTTACAAAATTTTTCCCAAGACCAACACAATCATAATTATCTACATTGAAAAAACTAAGGCAGATTTTTTTATATTCTCCCCCAAACACCTAAATTATCAGTACACATAAAAAAAATAAACTTTGTAATACATCTTATCACTCTAATCAGAGAAATAACACTTTTTTTCTCATCCGCTTTGCTGATTATGTACCGTTAAAAGGAATCTAATGCACAAATTGAGCTGGAGTTCTGGTTGGTATACATGCAACATATAAACGCACGTTCACATTAGCCATTAAACAGAAAAAAACGACATAAAACCGGGGTGGGTGTAAAACATCACGCTGCACTCGGATGCCACCTGAGTGCAGTGCGATTCCCAATGGAGGATATGGAGAAATTACTTTCTCTGTTTCCTCCACTCCCATGCTCTGTTGCTACATTTCGGAGTAATTAGCATGTCAATTCATATGCAAATGAGTCATTAATGAACTTTTGAGGAGCCTCTACCTCCAGAGCTTGCTTCCCTCTTTTGCTTGATTGGTAGCTGTGTGACCTCGGAAGGGAGGCAAGAAAATCAGACAATGAAAAAAAGGCTGATACTGGGCAGAGAACCTCTATCCGGAGGCAGTGGCTCCTTAAGATTTCAGTCATGCCTTGAGCACTTAGCACCTAATTTGTGTATGCATTAAAATGCTAATTATTCAGGAATGCAGCAACAGATAGAAGATATAAAAGAGTCAATGGTTTACATTTCAAAGACCTCCATATGTGTAAATGCGAAATTGGGTGTGTGGGGTGGTCATCTTACTGGCAAATAGGTGGGGTATTGGTGAGCCGAAAAGAATCTTCTCTACATAATGTCACGTATATACAGTGCAGCAAGCTTCCAAATAATGTGACTGTTGTGAATTAGTTCCATAGGTAGCGTTTTACTTTACCCTATATTTTCCCACTAGGTGGAGTGCAATAATTTATTACAGTTACAATAAAAACTATGAAAGTGTCTTCTCTCCCATAGCAGGTACGAGAAGGTACAAGGTACGAGAAATAAATCATCAAACATCCAATTAAAACGTAATTATATAGAGCCCTCTCCAAGCTGCCGGCATGTGTCGGATACTCGCCGCCGAGAACCTGACATCCAGAAGTAACTTCTCGCTGGTAGGAAATTGAGTGTATGTTCTCTTCCCACAGCTCACTGTATAATTATATGTCAGGGTGATGTACGGTGACTGATTGCCGAACAATAGAAATCTAGTGCATCTCCGTGTAATGTCACTACATGTTATATATAATTATAGGATTGCAGAACGCGGCTTGCGACTAATGTTTACGAGCAACGGGCGGAAAACAGAATCCGCATGGTATAAATACTCCATAGTCAGCGCTAGGCCTAGCTCCGTTCAGGAAAGTCTGGTTGTGATCGTCGGGGCCTGTTGTCGAGAGCTTTATAAAAATATAAAAACGACATCAAGTTCTCCAGAGATTTTTCTTTAGAATTTTTTGTATTTTGCTATAGTCGTATCTTCTGGTCATCTTCTCAACCTACAGGTCTGTGTGATTAAATCAGCCTGTTCCCTACATTACATTTTTTCACAATTTTTCCTCTAAATTAGTAATTCTCTGCTACAATCTGATCTCCTAGTCATTTTCTGAAACTATAAATCTATGTTATTATATCAGCATGTTCCCTACATGAAAGTTCTCCAGAAGTTTTTCTTTAGAATGCTATTTCTTTGATACAGTCTGATCTCCTGGTCATCTTCTCTACCCAGAAGTCTATGTGATTATATCAGCATGTTAGACCCTACATGAAAGTTCTCCAGAAGTTTTTCATTAGAATTCTATTTCTTTGATACAGTCTGATCTCCTGATCATCTTCTCTACCCAGAAGTCTATGTGATTATATCAGCATGTTCGACCCTACATGAAAGTTCTCCAGAGGTTTTCCTTCAGAATTGTATTTCTTTGATACAGTCTGATCTCCTGGTCATCTTCTCTACCCAGAAGTCTATGTGATTATATCAGCATGTTCGACCCTACATGAACGTTCTCCAGAGGTTTTCCTTCAGAATTGTAGTTCTTTGATATAGTCTGATCTCCTGGTCATCTTCTCAACCTACCAATCTATGTGATTATATCAGCATGTTCCCTATATGAAAGTTCTCCAGAGGTTTTTCCTCTAGATTAGTATTTTCTTGCTACAGATCGATCTCCCAGTGATCTTCTAAACCTTTAAATATGTGTAATTACATCATCCTCTTCACTAAATGAAAGTCCTTCAAAGTCTTTCCTTTAGAATTGGATTTCTTTGCTATAGTCTGATCTCCTGGTCATCTTCTCTACCTCCAAGTCTATGTGATTTTATCAGCATGTTCCCTACATGAAAGTTCTCCAGAGATTTTCCTTTAGATGAGTAATTTTCTGCTACAGTCTGATCTTCTGAACTTCTGGTCATCTTCTCAACCTACAAGTCTATGTGATCCCATCATCCTGTTCCCAAAATAAAAGTTTTCCACAGTTTTTTCCTCTAAATTACTAATTATCTGCTCAACTCTGGTCTCCTGGTCATCTTCTCAACCCTACAAGATTATGTGTTCATCCTGTTCCCAAAATAAAAGTTTTCCAGAGGTTTTTGCCTCTTGATTTGTAAATCTCTTCTACAGGCTGATCTCCTGATCTTCTCCTCAACCTAAAGGACTGTGTGATTACATCAGCCTATTTCCCATAAACAAAAATTCTCCAGAAGATTTTCTTCAGGTCCTGGTAATTACCGTTACAATCTGATCTTCAGGTCATCTTCTCAGTCTACATTACCAAAGGATCACATAACCGTGTTCCCTAAATAAAAGTCCTCAAGAAGAATTTTCCCCCAGATCTGGTAATCTCTAAAGCCTCATCTCCTAGTCATCTTCTTCGGCTACAAGTCTGTTGGATTACATCAGTATTTTCTGTAAATAAAATATCTACAGGGTCTTTTTTCCCCAAAACTTGCTTGTTTCTGCTTCGGCATGGTCTCCTCGTCATCCTCTTATTTGACATGTCTGTATAATCACATCAGTATGTTTCCTGGGAGGTTCATAATATTATTTCTTCTTCATTTAAACTCTCCGATAATTTTTTTTTACAAGTACGTGAAAAAATAGACGCCGGTAATTGTGAGAAATGCGATAATGAAGAGTTATGGTCACTTTAATGCCAATGAATCCGCTTAGGAATATCAGGGAGCTCACCTTTTCCTATTAGAAGTCAGTCAACTTTACCCAATGATATTGGAGAGACTGAATGACCATCTGATCTGCATGAGGACCTCTCAACCCAGCTGATGCCCAAGGAAAGTAAGATTTGGCAGCTATAATGCCTCATTTTTGTTTTCAGGAGCAAAAAGCAATTGGCCTTCTTTCCCCATTAAAAACTCATGGACCCTCGACAGAACTGAGTGCTCATGTGTATGGAGGAACTGGGAGACATAGTCATCTCCTTAATGAATGTTTGGCAGACTTTTCATGTTCATGAGTCCGATGTAGAAATGTAGAAAAAGAGTTTCAGTAAAAGGGGTACAAAAAATATCTATGTTGAGCCCTAAACTAGGTAACTGAAGTTTACAATTATGTAGGAGCACTCTAATTATAAGGCACATCAGCAGAGGACAATGTTGCTACTGAATAAAAAAATACTTTATAAAGTCACCATCCAATGGTAGGTACAAGTTCTGCACACAGTATGAGAGATTATTATTATATATATATAGTAGTTTACAGGTGCCGTTCTTTCTGATGGGATCCTTACAAATGTACCTCTAAAGGTGAGGAGGTTTGGGCCACCCCAGCCTTACTGGTCTTCTGTAATACCCTAAATTGTCCCCTCACCCTGCTCCAGGAGTCATGGCACATGAATTCTAGTGTATCAATACCTAAGACAAACCGGGATAACAAAAAGCAACTAACATACAAAACACTCAACCAAAGAAGAGTGGTCTATAGGGAAGGGTAAGAATGTACAAACCAAATGGACATAGGACAATGAGGAAAGTATACACCCATAAACAGCATGCAACAATCTTCAGCAGCAACAATGATCTCCAACTCAGCACATTGAATCCAAGGAGCTAGGAAGTAGAACTTTCACAGGGAAGGTAGAGAAGATCTGGGCAGATTTTATAGAGGGAGGAAATGACCAGGTCAGGATCAGCTGTGAGATGGAGCTGCAAGTTTCTAACCAGCAAAAAAGGGGTCAATTACTTCTTGAGCACCAAAGAAAACAAAATCTATTTAATATGAAACATGAACATACAGGCTAAATGGAAGATCTGAAATTCACAATACGTAATGATTTTCTAACCCCAGTTAGACAGTCCCATCCTGCAGTATATTTTTTCTCTCAGTCTCCTCCATATATAGCCTCCTCCTGCAGTACATCACTCCTCTCAGCATTCTCTATGTACAGCTCCCTCTTGCACTATAGTATATCACTTTTTTCATCTCTCTCTATATACAACTTGTTCTGCAGTGCATCACTTTTTTCACCCCTCTCTATATACAGCTCTATCTTGCAGTATAACACTGTGGAGATACAGGGGGTCAGCAGGTGCTCTAGTCCTCTGGCTCGAGACAGCATGGACCACTCTCCTTTTACCGTGGGCATAATGCTACTAAGACAACACAGGGTGAGGGTAAAACAGTGTGGCAATCCTTTATTTAACCACAAAACAGACAATAATACATAGAATCATATACAGAAAAGGAACAGCCAGCTCACCGATACTTCAACGTGCACGGAACTCCGTCCTGATGAGACATATGCATATGAGAAAAAAAAAAAACTGCTCGTTCCAGCTCCTTAGGATAAAAAATTTCTTCAAATTTATTCTAGCAATTTAAAACATGAGATGCTCCTAGAACAGACCGCACTATGAGGCACACTGGGACAACAGAGTGACGTGTTTCGATCACAAGAGCGATCTTTATCAAAGCTTTGATAAAGATTGCTCTTGCGATTGAAATGCGTCACTCTGTTGTCCCAGTGTGCCCTATAGTGCAGTCTAGCAGCATCTCATGTTTCAAATTGCTAGAATAAATTTGAAGAATTTTTTTATCCGAGGGGGCAGGAACAAAAAGTTTTTTCTTCCTTCTAATAATACATAGAACAGTCCCAGCAAAATACCCAAGGTGGTGCAAAATTACAGAGTCTCACCCTTCCGCTAACTTGCCGGGATTAAAACTAGCTGCGACCTCCAGCGCCGACTACCCTCACCTGTGGCATGCACAGAGAAGAGGTAATGACAAGCTTAGGGAGCTGACAGTCCATTGAGGTACGTGGCCAAGTGACCACAGGGTCACGACCTGGCTTTTCGGAACATCTCCATGTAGCCAGCTGACCAGTGGGTCCCAATCCTGGCTTTCCCAAACGTCTCCATGGGACTCAGGTAACCGGTGGGTCTAATTCCTGGCTACCCCAACCGTATCCATGGGATCAGTGATAGTCAATGAAGCAGATCTGTATTTCAGCCGAGACCGTTGTCCCCTAAGCTGCTATCCTGTAGAATGTCAAATCTGTCTCCCTTGTGATGGAGCCAAAATGTTTTGGAGCTGACTTGTAGAGTATTCCTGGCTGTGTTTTTGTAAAGAGTCTCTGGTTCTCTGGATCTCTTGTTACAGAGGCATATCCCCATTATATAGTTCACAACTGTTGTCCTTCAAGCCATCATCCAGAGGTCAAGAGGAAGACATGATACGTTTACCTCGCATTGTTTGAGTATTTAATCAATTTGCATAGTTTTTACTCCTCTGTTTTGCAAGTCAACAAGCCTAAGGGTCCCACACAATGGTCAGTCAACATATTATCAAACATCCATTGTTCAATGACCCTGCATCATTGTCTTGCAAAGATAGCAGACAATAAAGCCCGGGTCTCACATAGCGATACACCAGCGATCCCGACAACGATCAGGATCGCTGGTGTGTCACTACATGATCGCTGCTGAGCTGCCAAACAGGCAGCGATCAGGACAGCAACACTGCAGGTAACATCGCTTAGTTACCCGCAGTGTACGTTGGATACCGGCGCCCTGATGTACACAGCGGGAGACCAGCGATCAAAAAAATGTCCAGGACATTCACGACGATCACGATACCCGCAGGGTGCTGATCGTCCTCTACATGTCACCCACACGATATTCGCTGGACTCGCTCTGCGTCACAAAACTAGTGACTCTGCACAGAATCTCGCTAGTTGAGATCGCATGATGGAGTCAAACGGTGGGGCCTTTAGCTGTAGGAGCTGTTATGAGGAAACAACAGACATTCAAACATAACAAATCAACGTTTAAGACGTTATTATCTCGCCGTCTGCGCACAGATGCTGATGTTTTGTGCATGCCCTTTACTGGTCAGATTCATCCAGATTATAGATGCCACATTTGCCATCCGCATATGCAAAGACTTTCTGGGTTAATACAATTCTCCTAAAAAGACCGTCCCCCTTTGGACTTGGACTCAGGTGGCCATTTGTTGAGCGGGTGAATGTCCTCCCATTACTACATGAAGTGTGTGATTTATAATTCAGGACTCCTTTACTTATATTTTTCATCTTTTATAGCCTCTGTGACATCTACAAGTCTTATAGGGAAAAGTTCCTCTAGAGCAGTGTTCCTCAACTCCAGTCCTCAAGAGCCACCAGCAGGTCATGTTTTCAGGGTTTCCTTAGTATTGCCCAGGTGATGGAATTCTTGCTTGTTCAGGTGAGGCAATTATCACCTGGGCAATACTAAGGAAATCCTGAAAACTGACCTGTTGGTGGCTCTTGAGGACCAAAGTTGAGGAACATTGCTCTAGGACATCTATATTCTTTACGGAGAACTTTCCATTTGAGACATACATATGGCCCAATAGGGGACCGTCCTTATAAGAAAAATTTGAAAGAAGAAAACTTATTTAGCCCAAATTCATATGATAAAAATAAAAATGCTAAATTATTCATCCAGAATACTTCAATGACTACAAATGGATCTGCTGCTTCACATTCATTACCAGGTGCTCGGTGTTTTTACTTTAAAGTGACCCTATTGCATCATCATCATCATCCTACAAGCGACACTTATTTACAAATTATTATTTTTAGTGCTCTTAAAAGACCCGGCGGAGGCACAAGGGTACAATCAGTAGCTACCAGAGGAAGCTGAAGTGTTCTTGGCAGCCTTTTCTGTATTTGCTGGAGTGCATTACACTGACGAGAACACTTGATAAAGAGATCGGAGGAGCTTACCGTCTCTGCACTGTTTCATCCTTGAAGTGGTCCCCTTAAATGGTATGACATCTCGCACAGTCTCTGCGCTTCCTTACAACCCAAGATATAAACAAGACCATCTACTGCCATTCTATGACCTCTGTTTACAGAGCGAAACTGAGTAATGCCATTCCCCTTGGCAATGAAGTGGTTAATTTATTCAATACAACGCAAGCGCCGCTCATCGATCAGTGTGATGGCATCTAAGAACGCAAATATTGAAGAGGTGACCAACCGGACTGGTAGTTGTCTGCTTGCATGGGTGAAAATCTTTCCATTATTTTAAGGTCGCAGAAACCCTGAGCTACTACATGGGGACCAAACCTGATAAATCCTATCCCGCTGTGGCCCATAAACAAAGCATAGCATCACATTCGTCACAATGTATCAGTGCACTATGCGTTACAGTAAATGGGGCCAGGATAACAAGGTTGCTCTCAACGGCGCTTACTATTTTTTAAAATAAAAGTTATCCTACATGATACCGTCATACAGTGCCAAAATAATATTCAATATCCAAATAATACTCCCTTAAAGGGGACCTGTCACTTGTCACAAATACATAATTTTTTAACTTGCTATAAAAGCCGCTGTTCTTCTGAATCCGGTGTTGTTTTTATTTTGTTCCTGTGCCTCTCTGTTCCTGAGATATGACCCGATCTTTCCTGTATGCAAAGCTAGTCTCTTTGAGCCAACTAGGAGTGGCCCTGTGCTCTCCACTGTGGGCGTGTCCTTGAGGATCACACCCACTTAGCTAACCAGAAGTGATTGTGGGTCATATCTCAGGAATGGAGAAGCACAGGAAAAAATGAAAAATATCGCCGGATTCAGAAGAACAGCGGCATTTACACCAGCTAAAAAAAATTGCATGTTTATCACAAGTGACAGACTCTCTTTAACCCCTTCGTGACTTAGGGATACATCATTGTGGCGTGGGCTTTCATTTAACTCGGGCTTACGAAAAGCACGTCACAAACCCTGCCTGTCACATGATTGTGGATTGGCATGACAACCAAGGGTCTGCAGAAGACCCCCGTGCTTGTCATTTCAGATCTTCTATGAATGCTGGCCCCTGGCCGAGTTCATAGGAGATGATCATTTCTGCTACACAAAGCACAAGCGATTGGATGATCGCAGCTTCAAGTATCTTAGGGAGACTAATGAAGCAAGTACAAAGCAAAAAAATTTTTAAAAAATATATTAAAAAAATCAGTAAAAAAATACACGTATTTGGTACCGATGCATTCAGAAATGCCCAGTGTATCAAAATATAAACTAAATTAATCCAATTGGTAAACGGCGCAACAAGAAAAAAAATCAAAACGCCAGAATTATGCTTTTTTTGCAGCCGCAACATTGCAATAATAGGTGATCAAAACATCGCCTCTACGCCAAAATGGTGTCAATAAAAACCATAAAAAAATAAACCCTCACCCAGCCCTAGATCCCGAAAAATTGTGACGCTACGGGTCTTGGAAAATAGCGCCATTTTTTAAAAATAAATTTTGGAATGTTTTGCAACACTTAAATAAAAATAATCAATACGTTTGGTATCTGCGAACTCGTAATGACCTGGAGAATCATAACGGCAGGTCAGTTTCAGCATTTAGTGAACATGATAAAAAATTTTAAAAAATAAAACAATTGTGGAATTGCACTTTTTTTTTGCAAATTCACCGCACTTGGAATTTTTTTCCCCGTTTTCCAGTACAGTATATGGTAAAATCAATGGTGTTGTTTGAAAAGTACAACTCGTCCCACAAAAAACAAGCCCTCACACGGCCATATTGATGGAAAAATAAAAAAAATGATGGCTCTGGGAAGAAGGGGAGCGAAAAACGAAAATGCAAAAACGGAAAATCCCAAGGTCGCGAATGGGTTAAAGTGTAAACGTCATTTTTAAAATGTTAGAAATTTTGATTGGTGGAGATTTTGGTGTGGATCGCTGAAATGAAGCTTTGATTCGCCCTACTGGTCCCTATAGAGACAAAACCATATGAGGACGTTCTTACCAGTTTAATGTTCCAAGGATGGACTGGACGCAAGTTTTCTGAGCTGAATATTGGTGTGGAGACTTGCAGACAGTGTGGTCCATGACCTTCACCGTTGACCCCACTGAGCAGATGATCATTGGGGGATTCAATCCCAATTTTTGTGCCCCATATTGGGCTTCATTCCTGAAGACCATGTCGTAAAACCACAGGGATCCCACAGGTCTGACTGACCACCCAAGGATTAGGAAAAGTGGTTTTATTGATAAGAATCTTATCATTTGCAGGATAGGCAATAAAATGGGACAGTTTGGGTTTCTAGTTATCCAACTGTGCATTTCTTAATGCAGTAAAATTCCTTTCATCCTTATCAACGGGACCAGAGGCCGTTATCACACATTACTGATAATAGGACACAGGGTAGGAGCAAAAATTACATTTAAGTGGTCAAATTGTGTAAATAAACCTTAACACTGGGGGGCATGATTCATTATTTGCATTTTCTTTTCAGTCTCTATTTATTATTGCACTTTTCTCTATTTTTTTTGTGTTTTTCACCTATTTTTCAATGAAAAATAGGTGAAAAACACCAAAAAATAGAAAAAAATACAGTAATAAATAGAGACTGAAAAGAAATAAGGAGCAGGTACTGATCATTATTTGCATTTCTTTTTCAAGCCCTATTTATTACTGCATGTTTTTCTTTTGTTTTGTATTTTTCAACTATTTCCCAAATGAAAAATAGGTGAAAAACACCAAAAAAATAGAAAAAAAAACAGTAATAAATAGGACCTGAAAAGAAATAAGGAGCAGGTACTGATTATTATTTGCATTTCTTTTCAAGCCCTATTTATTACTGCATTTTTTGTCTTTTTTTTGTATTTTTCAACTATTTCTCAAATGAAAAATAAGTGAAAAACACTAAAAAATAGAAAAAAAAAAACAGTAATAAATAGGACCTGAAAAGAAATAAGGAGCAGGTACTGATTATTATTTGCATTTCTTTTCAAGCATTATTCATTATTTAATACTGCATTTTTTGTCTTTTTTTTTGTTTTTTCAACTATTTCTCAAATGAAAAATAGGTGAAAAACACCAAAAAATAGAAAAAAAAACAGTAATAAATAGGGCCTGAAAAGAAATAAGGAGCAGGTACTGATCATTATTTGCATTTCTTTTTCAAGCCCTATTTATTACTGCATTTTTTTTTTGTATTTTTCAACTATTTCTCAAATGAAAAATAGGTGAAAAACACAAAAAAAAATAGAAAAAAATACAGTAATAAATAGGACCTGTAAAGGAATAAGGATCGGGTCTGGATTCATTATTTGCATCTCCTTTTCATGCCCTATTTATTAATAATAATATTTATTTTTATATAGCGCTAACATATTCCGCAGAACTTTACAGTTTGCACACATTATCATCGCTGTCCCCGATGGGGCTACAATCTAGATTCCCTATCAGTATGTCTTTGGAGTGTGGGAGGAAACCCCCGCAAAAACGGGGAGAACATACAAACTCCTTGCAGATGTTGTCCTTGGTGGGATTTGAACCCAGAACTCCAGGGCTGTAGTGCTAACCACTGAGCCATCGTGCTGCCCTAATTACTGCATTTTTTTTTCCATTTTTTGGTGTTTTTCACCAATTTTTTATTTGAAAAATAGGCGAAAACACCAAAAACAATAGAAAAAAAATCAGTGATAAATAGGGCCTGAAAAGGAAATGCAAATAATGAATTGGGACCCGCGCCTTATGTTTTTTTTTGGTGCTTTTCCTTTATTTTCATATGAAAAATAGGTGAAAAACACCAAAAAAACTGAAAAAAATGCAGTAATAAATAGGGCCTGAAAAGGAAATGCAAATAATAAATTGGTCCCCGCTCCTTATGCTTTTAATTTGCGCCTTTTTTAAAGTCTATTTTATATGTGTTTGTCTGTGTTTATCGTTGTGGGTGAGAGTTTGGGATTTCCAAATCTTTTTGTTTGATTTCATCAGTTTTAAAATGTCTAAAAAGATTTTTTTTTTTACTCAAATGTTCTCCTCCAGCCCCTTTCCTGGAGTGATTTTATGTAAGAATGAAATTTTTGGCAAATTTTTAGTAGACCATGCTTAAAAGTTTCCAAAAAAGGTGAAATGATGAATCGCGGCCTTTTGGTTTTCAAAATGGCACAAAACACGGTTCAATCAAAAATGCTCTTTATTTTTTCCTTTAATCTTTTTTTTTTGCATCCTTTTAGTGTAAAAAGTTGAATGTTCTGCTAAAAATGATGCAAAATTTTAAGTTTTAAAAAGTCGCAATCGATAAATCAGCTGAAAAAAAGAAGAAGAAGAGGAATAAGGCGTGTCCGATTTTTTTTCCTTGGACTCTGCATCCGATATTTGGATCACACTCGGACATACAAATCAATGAGTCCGTGGAAAAAATTGGACTACACTGATGACATCTGGATGCCGTCCGATTTCCATGGTCTGACAGAATGGAGAAGATGGAGATTTTTTTCCTATCTTCAACACATCCGAGAGAATCGGATCACACTATGATCACACACTGATCAGAGTGTGATTAGCATAATCTGCCCGATTCTTTCAGGTGACAGAGAATACAATGGTGTGACCCCAGCCTTGGATTGAGGTTTCTTGCTCCCTTCTGTGGAAGTGATCCTGAAGGCCACCAGCATCCAGACAACATACGAACACACGTTACTCTCCATTTTGAATTGGTTTGCAATCTTTGTACACACAGGACGCGTTATTGATAGATTATTTGTGACAAAATTGACCTTAGTGACTTGACATTGCTCCAAATGGGGTTATCTTCTGCTGGAGCTTTGGTGACAGAATCTGAGTTCACCCTACAATCATCTGATACCTATTACATACCAGTCTAGTAGTTGAGGTAGTGTGGTACAACCAGTAACTTGAAGCTCATGGGCCCGAATGCAAAAACTCAAACTATCACAGGTATTTAATTCCCTTCGTCTTCTCATAAGGGATCTTCTTGGCTTCCAAAAGCTCCAAAGTTGGGTACAACTGCAACTTCTACACCCACTTTAGTTACGCTCCTCAGTAGAAGAGGCCCTGATCAGATTTTTTTCCTTCCCCCGTCATTAAAACTCAATCATAAAGTGAAACGATGATCAATTAATATCTCAACACTGGCGGTTCTTCTATCAGGTTCTACAATGGATGAAGATTTTGACCCAAATGTCTTACTTAGGTCTTTCACTGACCACCAGGGAATAAAGAAATGAATGAAATTCATGGAGGGAAGGAATCCAGTTGGAGAATTGCTGATGACAAGTCTTTGGACTCTAAAGCCTTTCCTGAGTTTCCAGCTGGGAGCTTGATAAGCTCAGACATAAAAGAGAATGTTTACATGTCCGAGCCACCACAGGTGATGTAACACTTACCAGAAGGGAAAAGTTATCATTCCAGAAAGATAACTGGGCCCTTACTGCTGGGTGTTCCTGGAAGTAGATCGGAGTCATTTGATACAGTCCAGAAATGATAGAAATTGTTTTACTTTTTGAGGTCTTCATTTTGACTTTTTATTTTATCTATGATACAGGAAAGATGTATATCTTTGTACCGTGTTAGCCAGTAGATAGAAAAATATTTAGAATTGAGAGTCCTCAGTGGTTGATTGCACCATTGCACTATTCATGTGTCCTGTTATGTATAAATATGTGATTCTTCAGATTTTGTATTGGTCTTTGCCTGATGAAGAGACCTGAGTAGTCTCGAAAGCTTGCAGCTTGTTACCATCTTTTCAGTTAGCCATTAAAAGGTATCAACCACTGAGGACTCTCAACTCTAAATATTCTTCTATTTTATCTATAAAATTCATTTACACTGCATGTCCCTAGAAGCGCACTTTCCGATAACTGTGCAGTGTAAACAGGTTGTCAATCATTTGCCGAAAAAGCAAAATTCTCGTTTCTTGGGTGAAAAGATCATTTGGCCAATTTTAAAACAATTATTATTCTTGGCAGCACATTGTCCAGTGTAAACAGGACATGTGCTGCCGAGAACTATGACACTGTACGAGCAGAAAACGCTTGGCCTGTCTAAACAGGCTATAACACTACCATACATCGTCAAAAATGTAGCCAATCGGCAAAGATCTACAGCCTCAGATCATGTCCTATAGACCAGCATTTAAAGGTTCCTGGTGCTCATACACCTGAGATATCCATCCATTTGCTTGAAGCTTTCTCTCCCAACTTCTGCCAATCCCTCCATTTAGATAAATAGAGCAATGGTGTGCACTCAAGTCATAGAGGTGGGGTGCTGGTGAATTGGACATTGAGGTACCAACGTAGATAAAGAATATAATTCACCGAACACTCAAAATTTTGATATGCAGAAAAAACGTAATTTTATTACAGGAACATCAAAATTCAAGAAAAATTGTGCCAAAGTTCAGGCAAATATCTACAAACAGAACTACCCAACGTTTCCATCCTCCCGGATCTTAATCATGGGGTACTATAAAACGAAGAAAAAACATCATGAGATGACTAGACAAACTATATACGCTGAGGAGGATGGGAGACTCCAGAGTTTATAAGGACGCGTCGTGTATCGCCGGACCGGAAGAGCGTCATCCAGCCCGGAAATGACGCGGCGCTCCAGTGTGCTAGGTAACCGCGCATGCGCGGTAGAGGCGAAGATCGCCATATTTGAGTCCACACCTTACCATGGAAGTAGGGGGGCGTGTACATATAATAAAGGAGGAGGCAACAGACTTTATACCAACTGCTGCGAGAATATATATACACATAAAGGCAGTGTAGGAATAACGATAGCGTTCCATGGTCAGACAATAAAGGTGGGGGAAGTTTCTGATGGGGCTGGTATGGAGACTATAATGAGGCCAGTTAGTAGTATGTAGATGAGTGGCAACCACATTGAATATGAACAAAATAATGGGGGAATAAATAATAAAAAATAATAAAGTAAAGTGATGCTTATGAGGAAAAATAATAAAAATAAAAATAAAAAATAAAAATGAAAAAATGAAAATAATAATACAATAAAATTGGAAAAATAATGAAAAATAAGAATGTAAAAATATTTTTTTTTTTTTAAAAAATAATAAAAATAAAAAATAATCAAAATAAGGATGAAACTCACCAGTTACTGGAAGCGATCAACGGGTCTGCGCATCAGTAAACATGAAGAGCATTAATCACAACAGCCAATTAATTTCCCTATTCAGACCTTTTGGAGATAAAGTGTCTAATTTGTGAATCCAGTGTGTTTCCCGCAATTTTAACCATCTAATGTGGTTGCCACCCCTTTTGGTACCTGCTCGATCACTTGGTACTTTAACTGTGCAACCGTGTGTTTATACTTGATGAAATGGTCCGGTAGGGGTAGCCACACCTTGCCGCAACGTATGGTGGACTTATGGCTTGTAATTCTGTCTTTGACATGTTGTGTCGTTTCTTCCACGTACAGGAGGCCACACGGGCACTTGATGACTTAAATCACAAAATTAGAGTCACATGTGTAATAGCCCTGGATGGGAAATGATTTTCCTGTACGCGGGTGGGTGACTGTATCAGATTTAATGATGTTGGAACATGAGACACAGCTACGACAAGGAAAAGTGCCTTGTCGACGTGTGGCAAGGTGGCGTTGCGCGGTGGTGGGGTGCTTACTCTCAATATCAGCCCTTACCAGCTTGTCCCTGATGTTGGAGGCTCTTTTGTTACATATTAAGGCAGGTGTAGTGAAGGCTTCTATGGTGGGGTATGCCCTTGATAGTAATGGCCAGTGTTTGCGGATGATGGAATGAACCTTCAGCATTAGGGGGTGATAGGTATGTACAAAAGGAACCCGTTCCCTTTTAGAGGTGATGACATCTAGGTCTGGTGGATTCAGAATCCGTGTTCTCTCCTGTTCCAGAAGTCTAGACGGATAGTTTCTCTCTCTAAATTTAAGTGACATTTCATCCAGGCGGGTTGGGAGTAAGTTTGAATCAGTGACTATTCTAGATTCCCATGTAAATTGTGACCTGGGAAGACTTTTTTTAGATAGAGGTAGGGTGACTGCTGGAATAAAGTAAAACACTATTGCAGTCTGTCGGCTTAGTATACAGGTCAGTAGTGAGATGACCTAAGGGATCCTTCTGTACCAGAGCATCTAGAAATGGAAGAGCCTTGGTATCCTAGTGGATGGTAAATTGTAGGTCCGGGTCAAGAGAGTTGAGGTAAGCATGAAACAATTCTAATGATTCAGAGGAACCCATCCAGATGAAAAATATATCATCAATATAGCGATGATAACATTTAATGTAGTTTTCAAAAGACTCTACTGGATAGATAAAATTCACTTCAAATGAATGCATAAAAGCATTCGCATAAGCCGGTGCGACAATACTACCCATCGCGGTCCCACGTAATTGCATGTAAGATTTGTCCTCAAAAAGAAAGAAATTTTCGTATAGGACCAATTTAAGGAGATCCAAACAGAATTGGATCAAACCTTCAGACATGTTAGAAGTTTCTAATAATTATCTGGTGGCTTGTAGGCCCTTGATATGAGAAATAGATGTATATAAGCTGTTGACATCTAGTGAGACTAACAGACTGTCTGGAGATGTAGTCTTAAGTTCCTTGGTTACTGTGAGGAAATGTCCAATGTCAAATAAAAATGAACGAGTGGTTTTGACCAGTGGTGTGAGAATTGTTTCAAGAAAAACTGAAAGAGGTGAAAGTATGGAATCCGTGGAAGCCACGATGGGTCTGCCGGGAGGGTTTATGAGAGATTTGTGAATTTTGGTGAGAACATAAAAAATGGGAGAAATTGGATAAGAATTGGTAAGGAATGTAACTTTTCTTGTCAATGATATTATTATCCAGATAAGTCTTGAGTATAGAATGAATCTTTCTATTGATCTCAAAGGTGGGATCGCCTGAGATCACTTTATATGTGCTAGAGTCAGAGAGCTGACGTTCTATTTCACCAAAATACATTGAACGTTCCATCACCACTGTGGCACCACCCTTATCGGCTGGTTTGATAACTATGGTTTTGATATTCTGCAAAGTTACAAGTGCCTGTCTCTCTACAAGCGACAAATTATTATGGCTAGGAAAGAAGCCCAGCCGTTGTTGATGTATCAGGGCTTTGACCTCTCGATCGACAAAAGAAATAAACGTCTCTGTAGCATGTGACGATTGTGGGGGGTTAAATGAACTAGGATTCGTTAACCCCAGGTTGGTGACAGAGATCTTCGCAACAGAGACGTCCCAACTGGGAGACACTCTGATATCGGAGGTCGCTGCTTGAGTCCCAAAGTGCTTTTTCAATCTGACGGCACGATAGAAACGTTGGAGGTCCCTCTTCAGCTGGAAGGCATCTCAGCTGGGAGTAGGACAAAAGGACAATCCTTTCTGGAGCACTGATAATTTTGCAGGGGAGAATGTATGATTTGAGATATTCATCACCAGGTTTGAAGGTGTCTTACCTGCGATCTGGTTGTCATCTTTCTTTCGCCTGGATCTTCGCGTTTGTCGGTGCGTTGAAACCCTCCCCTGCGGCCTTTCCCTAAAAAATTGGACCTTGTGGAACGTGTGGAAGAATCGCTCTCAGTACTGAAGGAGCCGAACCTGTGGTTGGTTTGGCGATGCCAAGTATTCCGTTCAAAAGAATCGTTCCATCTATATATCCTATTGTTGGCGTAATCGTCGGTATCTCGCTGGAATTTCTGACGTTTCCTTTCTTCTAAGAACTTTTGTTGATCGGCCAAAATGTTTTCTGTTGTTTCTTTTAGATTAGATCAATCAGATGATGAGAGGGTAGAGGATAGAGGAGAGTTGAGTTTCAACAGCTTTGATATTCTCCTTTGTTTCAGCAATAGCTTTCTGTAGAAATTCAATAGTTAAAATTATAATATCGAGAGAGCACTTATCCAGGATCTTTTTATACTTGTCACAGAATTCCTCGTTATCCCTAAATAGAGTTGGGCGCAGATTGCACCTAAGGCCTCGTGGAATTTTCCCTTGTTTATGGTATTCTGCTAAAGTTATACAATGGAGATCGTATGATAGTAGTCTGCGCCTCTCCTTTTCATAGTCCCTTGTTCTCAATTCTTGTGCTGGAACTTTCAAAAAATCACTTGAATTGGAAACTTGTGATAGAATACTGGAGCTTGTTGCAGTTTCATAGGCAAAAGTTTCTAGAGACATCTGGTGGACTGGTGCAAACACCACAAAAACCGTAGATAAATAGAGCAATGGTGTGCACTCAAGTCATAGAGGTGGGGTGCTGGTGAATTGGACCATTGAGGTACCAACGTAGATAAAGAATATAATTCACCGCACACTCAAAATTTTGATATGCAGAAAAAATGTAATTTTATTACAGGAACATCAAAATTCAAGAAAAATTGTGCCAAAGTTCAGGAAAATATGTACAAACAGAACTACCAAACGTTTCGATCCTCCCGGATCTTAATCATGGGGTACTATAAAACTATACTATGGGGTACTACTCTAGCAGCAGTTGTATAAAGTCTGTTGCCTCCTCCTTAATCATATGTACACGCCCCCCTACTTCCATGGTAACGTGTGGACTCAAATATGGCGATCTTCGCCTCTACCACGCATGCGCGGTTACCTAGCACACTGGAGCGCCGCATCATTTCCGGGCCGGATGACGCACTTCCGGTCCGGGCGATACTCGGCGCGTCCTTATAAACTCTGGAGTCTCCCATCCTCCTCAGCAGCGTAACTTTCAGCCAGGGCAGGGCACGGGAGCGCCGCCGTTACATACACTCCCTGCTATCTCCCAGGTAATGTATATTGGGGATAATACCCTTTGGCACTCTTACCATGAAGTCTTGGGCATCACTTTATCTATTTATATAGGTTGGGAGCATCAGAATACCGGCATATTCAGCCCTTGCCAGCCTTATCTGTATATTACAGGTAAAATTCGGGACGTACAATCACTTTTACATCTATTTGTCCCTCACTAATATATGTACTAATATATGCATTACTATCTATAGCCTCTGGCGACTCTAAGAAGGACTTTATGCTCCTCCCTCAGTGCCATTTCTCTATTTCTACAACCTACAAGGTAACAACTATTAGATCCGTTGTCTCTGTACATTTTTGTGCCACCTAAATGCATTTTGTCTGAATGGCATATTAACTGTTTAAATGGAACTATGTGGCACTATGGATCTGCTTTTTACCTGGAGTTATTATACTATGATCATATATACACAGTTTCATTTTTTCCTTTTGATATATATATATATATATATATATATATATATATATATAATTTTTCTCTGTATATAGTTTGTCTAGTCATCTCATGATGTTTTTTCTTTGTTTTATAGTACCCCATGATTAAGATCCGGGAGGATGGAAACGTTGGGTAGTTCTGTTTGTACATATTTTCCTGAACTTTGGCACAATTTTTCTTGAATTTTGATGTTCCTGTAATAAAATTACATTTTTTCTGCATATCAAAATTTTGAGTGTGCGGTGAATTATATTCTTTATCTACGTTGGTACCTCAATCGTCCAATTCACCAGCACCCCACCTCTATGACTTGAGTGCACACCTTTGCTCTATTTATCTACGGTTTTTGTGGTGTTTGCACCAGTCCACCAGATGTCTCTAGAAACTTTTCCCTACGAAACTGCAACAAGCTCCAGTATTCTATCACAAGTTTCCAATTCAAGTGATTTTTTGAAAGTTCCAGCACAAGAATTGAGAACAAGGGACTATGAAAAGGAGAGGCGCAGACTACTATCATACGATCTCCATTGTATAACTTTAGCAGAATACCATAAACAAGGGAAAATTCCACGAGGCCTTAGGTGCAATCTGCGCCCAACTCTATTTAGGGATAACGAGGAATTCTGTGACAAGTATAAAAAGATCCTGGATAAGTGCTCTCTCGATATTATAATTTTAACTATTGAATTTCTACAGAAAGCTATTGCTGAAACAAAGGAGAATATCAAAGCTGTTGAAACTCACCTCTCCTCTATCCTCTACCCTCTCATCATCTGATTGATCTAATCTAAAAGAAACAACAGAAAAAATTTTGGCCGATCAACAAAAGTTCTTAGAAGAAAGGAAACGTCAGAAATTCCAGCGAGATACCGACGATTACGCCAACAATAGGATATATAGATGGAACAATGCTTTTGGACGGAATACTTGGCATCGCCAAACCAACCATAGGTTTGGCTCCTTCAGTATCAAGAGCAATCCTTCCACAGGTTCCACAAGGTCCAATTTTTTAGGGAAAGGCCACAGGGAGGGTTTCAACGCACCGACAGACGCGAAGATCCAGGCGAAAGAAAGATGACAACCAGATCTCAGGTAAGACACCTTCAAACTTGGTGATGAACATCTCAAATCATACATTCTCCCCTGCAGAATTATCAGTGCTCCAGAAAGGATTGTCCTTTTGTCCTACTCCCAGCTGGATGCCTTCCAGCTGAAGAGGGACCTCCAACGTTTCTATCGTGCCATCTGATTGAAAACGCACTTTGGGACTCAAGCAGCGACCTCCGATATCAGAGTGTCTCCCAGTTGGGACGTCTCTGTTGCGATGATCTCTGTCACCAACCTGGGGTTAAGGAATCCTAGTTCATTTAACCCCCCACAATCGTCACATGCTACAGAGACGTTTATTTCTTTTGTCGATCGAGAGGTCAAAGCCCTGATACATCAACAACGGCTGGGCTTCTTTCCTAGCCATAATAATTTGTCACTTGTAGGGAGACAGACACTTGTAACTTTGCAGAATATCAAAACCATAGTTATCAAACCAGCCGATAAGGGTGGTGCCACAGTGATGATGGAAAGTTCAATGTATATTGGTGAAATAGAACGTCAGCTCTCTGACTCTAACACATATAAAGTGATCTCAGGCGATCCCACCTTTGAGAAAGATAGAAAGATTCAATCTATACTCGACTTATCTGGATAATAATATCATTGACAAGAAAACAGTTACATTCCTTACCAATTCTTTTCCAATTACTCCCGTTTTTTATGTTCTCCCCAAAATTCACAAATCTCTCATAAACCCTCCCGGCAGACCCATCGTGGCTTCCACGGATTCCATACTTTCACCTCTTTCAGTTTTTCCTGACAAAATTCTCACACCACTGGTCAAAACCACTCATTCATTTTTACTTGACACTGGATACGCCCCCGGAAGAAGCAGGAGGCGAAACGCGCGTCGGGGTGAAGGGACACCATTAACATCACCACCGCCAGGTAATATACTATTTTTTGAATGCTATGGATGACTGGATGGTCATTAGTACTTCGTATTGCATTTGATAACGAGGAGAGATTATATCTCCATACCACATGCTTTTAAGTTACCTTGCTTGAAAGCAGATATTGTTATTCCTTGGTGGTGATTTGTTGCTACATATATGGGGCCATTATGGAATTATGTTCATTAATCCATTGCTGAACACAGACGCATGTTTGTATGGTATAGTTACATATCAGGTTATCATTGAGTACTGTGATAGCAGCTATCATTGTGTTTTTTGAGCATATATGGCTGGGATTATTTCTCATGTATGTTCTATTATGGTGTCTCTTACGGCATTTTGCTTTTTTACTCTTTTTTGTTTTTAATTGTGATTAATAAAGTCTTTTTGGTTATTAATTGGAATCTCTTCGTTTTTTCCTGTATAAATATATTTATGGGAAATTGTTGATATATATTGGTGACGCGCCCCTTGGACATTTGGTGATATTGCCTTTTCAGCCCTTGCCAGCCTTATCTGTATATTACAGGTAAAATTACAGCCCTAGCAGCTTCTTATGGCCCCTGAAAATGAAAGGAATGATCAATCAAATCAGTCTGATCCGTATCTTCTGGAACGACATCTGTCAGGGGGCAATCGGGAGGCCATGATACACATGAGACTGTAAAAAGAATCTGAGTCAACATCTCCTGACCAGATGCCACCTTTCAAGCTTAACTCTGGCTTAGGCATCTCTCAAATCATGGAAATGCCATCAGCAGCAGAATACGGTTGTGTTGACCTCGTGTGGAGAAGTGAACTGTCCATTTTTTGTGATTATGGGTAAAGACAGGGTAACATGAGCTAATGATAATGTCATAGTGTGAAGAAACAGACTGAGATATTATAATGGGTGAGTTTTTCTAGCAGCAGAGAATTCTTATGAGTGTTCTGATTTTATGGAAGGCAGTGACCTGATCATTCATGGAAAAACATTCAGAACAGAAATACACGTGAGTCGTGACAGATGTTCCGTAAATATATGGGGGATGGAAATAACAAGGCAAGGACAGGGTTCTCAGAAAACTTACCTGTTCCTTTTTATCACCCTCAGACGATGAAGATGAAGGGGCTGATTTTGGGTGAGCAGTGACCCGGTCCATTTCTGTGGTTATCAGCGAGGACAGGATCACATTGCCCGGGCTAGAGTCATTGCTGACAAATGGTGAGCGTCAGGAAGTTAGGGACACAGGGTCAGATAGTGGAAGAAATAAGTTTTCTCAGCAGCAGATAGTTTTCTGATTTTGTAGAAGGCTGTGACTTTATTTATGGAATTATACTATCGAGAACTGGATTAGATGTGACCAATGTTCTGTAATTATTATTTTTCAAAGACATGTGCTCTGTTACCACCATCCTCAAGTTATGCCAAATGGGAAATAAACGTCTCAAATTCGGCGAACGATCTCAGCAGCAGAAGGAGATTGTGTTGATTTGTGTGATGCAGTGACTTCTCCATTTCTCTCATCATTAGTTCAGACAGGTGGATGTGTAACACCTTGACAGTGTGTCACAATGCCGGATGGGTAACACTGGCTCCCTACAAATGTGTGATATCTGATACAAAAATTATCTTTCAGATACATGATGTATCTATCTACTTTCAGATACATAAACTTTTATAGGGGTTAATCTACAGAAGGGCAGTGATTGGCTCCAACATTTACCTTGACACTAGCATTAGAAATGTCACATGGCAGGTGGGGGTACCTATTACAGGGGTGACAGAGCTTCATGATTCATCTATGGAAGAGTAAGCAATTGCCTTGATCTGCTTGGACAAGTTGGACATCTTGGTTCTTCTGCTTTATCTGTCAGGAATCGAAGCCAGTGTCTCTTGTCCACCAGCCAGCAGCTCTACCATCTGAGCTATTCTGCTGGCTACAAAGTTCCTTGCTGAACCCGGATACCATTGACTGTTCTTCCTGATCGGCTTCACCCAGTGCTCTCTCGTTTGGCCTCTGATTGCCAATTACACGCCCTATATAAACCTGGCCCTGTGGGTGTGTCATTGCGAGATTATTGTGCTTCCAGCCTTTAGTCAAGCTCTTTCTCCTGCTGTTCCTGCTGCTACAAACACTGCTCTCCTGTGAACTGACCTCGGCCTGCCACCTGACTACGTTATCTGCCTGCTCCTCTGCTACCGAATTGCCTTTCCTGTGTACCGACCTCCGGCTGCCACCTGACTACGTTATCTGCCTGCTCCTCTGCTACAAACACTGCTCTCCTGTGAACTGACCTCGGCCTGCCACCTGACTACGTTATCTGCCTGCTCCTCTGCTACAAACACTGCTCTCCTGTGAACTGACCTCGGCTTGCCACCTGACTACGTTATCTGCCTGCTCCTCTGCTACCGAACTGCCTTTCCTGTGTACCGACCTCCGGCTGCCACCTGACTACGCTACCTGCCTCTGCTTCCCCTAGTGTTTGCAGTAACATCGGCTCCAACCCAGACAGGATCCTGACAGAATAATCTCGCGCCAAAATGGAGTCCGCTGTGAACACCCTGAGGCGGCAAGTTACGGAGCTTCAAAGTTTTTGTACTGACTCTCAAGGAAAATATTCCAAGTTACAAACTGATTTCACGGTGATACAACAGGAAGTAATTGAGCTTCAAAAACAACTTCTGGACGTGCGCAATTCAGGGTCCGAATCAAACGCGCGGCTGCCGCTGCCTGCAAAGTTCAGTGGGGATCGCCAGCAGTACCGAGGATTCCTCAATCAATGCCGCATATACTTCCAGATGCAACCTGCTCCCTTTACCAGTGAGAGGAAGAAAGTTTTTTTCATGATAAATCTCCTGACGGATGAAGCTCTTGCTTGGGCTTCACCTTATGTAGAAAAGGACTATGCCCTCCTTAATGACCTGGAAGCTTTCATCGCAGCTATGAATCAAGTTTTTGATGACCCAAACCGCTGTGCCACAGCAGAAACCAAATTACATAATTTGCGCCAAGGACGTCGCTCTGTTGCGGAATATACATCGGAGTTCCGTCACTGGGTGGCCGACACCACCTGGAATCCAGCGGCCCAGAGAAGTCAATTCCGACGAGGGTTATCAGAACCAGTGAAAGACGAGCTTGCCAGGGTTGAGACCCCTGACCAGTTGGAGGACTTTATTCAACTGTGTATCCGGATTGACCAGAGACTTACTGAAAGGAGAAAGGAGAGATTGCGAGCACTTGGGAATAGCCCTGGCTTCTCATTTTCAGCATCAGACCACCAAGAAAAGACGCAAGGCGTGTCTGAACCGATGCAGATCGACGTCATCCGAAGACCACTCTCTGCACAGGAGAAGGAGAGGCGACATGCAGAACATCTCTGCCTCTATTGTGGGGACCCTGGACACTATGCCATCAATTGTCCTAACAAAAAGACTATAGCCTTTACCAACAACAGGTCTGCCAGCAATATGGACCTTTCTCAGCAGTCGGATTCCATCTTGCAGACTATCTCATCAGTAACGCCAGAAATAGACAAAATACATACTACATCATCTCATTTTGTAATCCCCATTCAGGTTGTAATGGGCACCCAAAAAATACAATGCTCTGCCCTGTTGGATTCGGGAGCAGGAGGAAATTTTATGGACTTAAAATTTACACGTGATAATAATATTTCCAGTAGGACCAAATCCACACCAATTGAAATGGAAACTGTGGATGGATCACCTTTGTCTTCTGGACCTGTCACGCATGAGACAATCGAACTGGAGATTTGTATCGACCCGGATCATCATGAAGCTGTCAGTTTCCACCTTATTTCATCTCTGAAATTTCCGGTTATTCTAGGGATCCCCTGGTTTTCAGTCCATAACCCTTCTATCAACTGGGCATCAAGGACCATCACCTTTCCATCTGACTACTGTAAGAATAATTGTCATAAGGAACCCCCTGTTCTCCAACAAGTCCAAATCTCTGAGATTTCGCATGAGAAGGAAGAGAAACTACCACCTCAATATCAGCAGTTCTCTGATGTCTGCAGTAAGAAGAAAGCAGATCAATTACCTCCTCACCGTCCTTACGACTGTCCCATTGAATTGCTGCCAGGAGCAACCATTCCATTTGGACGGATATACAATCTTTCCGAACCTGAATTGAAGGTATTAAGAAAGTTCCTGGATGAAAATTTAGAGAAAGGCTTTATTCGACCTTCCACATCTCCAGCTGGGGCACCCCTGTTCTTTGTTGAAAAGAAAGACTCCACTCTGCGGCCATGTATTGACTACAGAGAGATGAATAATATCACTGTCAAGAATCGCTACCCGCTACCCTTGATTCCTGAACTATTTGAGAGACTCCGTTCTGCGAAAATCTTTACGAAGCTGGATCTTAGAGGGGCTTACAACCTCATACGGATTCGCCCAGGAGATGAGTGGAAGACCGCCTTCAGAACGAGATATGGACATTTTGAATCTCTGGTTATGACCTTTGGCCTTAGCAATGCCCCAGCCACCTTTCAACATTTTATTAATGATGTATTTCGAGATTTCTTGGACCAATTCGTTGTGGCTTATCTCGATGACATTCTTATATTTTCAGACACCTTGGAAGAGCATCGCAGGCACGTCCAGTTAGTCTTGGAACGACTACAGGAGAACCAGCTTTACATTAAACTTGAAAAATGTGAGTTTGAACAAACTAGTATCCAATTTCTGGGATATATCATCTCCCCAGAAGGTCTGAGCATGGATCCCGGCAAAATCAATGCTGTAGTGGACTGGCCTGTTCCAAGAAATTTAAAAGACGTCCAGCGTTTCATAGGATTTCCAAATTTTTACCGAAAATTTATAAAGAACTTTTCACGGATCATACTACCAATTACTACACTAACAAAAAAGACCAAAGCATTTTTCTGGTCTCTGGAGGCACAGGAGGCTTTTGACAAGTTGAAAACTCTTTTTACGTCTGCTCCATTGTTAGTACACCCAAATCCTGAATTGCCATTTACTGTCGAAGTGGATGCCTCGGACTCTGCAGTGGGAGCCATTCTGTCTCAGCGAGTTGGGGACAAGATGCAACTTCACCCATGTGCGTTTCTTTCCCACACCATGTCATCTGCAGAAAAGAACTACGACATGGGTAATAAAGAACTGTTAGCCATTAAAGTTGCCTTCTCTGAGTGGAGACATCTTCTGGAAGGTGCCAATCACCCTGTGACTGTCCTCACGGACCACAAGAATCTTGAATTCCTCCGTACAGCAAAAAGATTGTCTGCAAGACAAGCACGATGGGCCTTATTTTTCTCAAGATTCAATTTTATAATCTCTTACCGGCCTGGTTCAAGAAATGGCAAGGCTGACGCTCTGTCCAGGATGTGTTCGGAACCTCAGGAGAGGTCTAGTAATGACGATACAATTCTAGGCCCTAAAATTTTTTTGGGAATATTGCACTCTAGAGGACTATGTAATAGAATTAAAGATGGATATCAAGAGGACTCTTTCCTTAACCATCCTTCGGAAGACGTCGATCTTTCATTCAAAGAGGGGTTTTGGATGCAGAAACACAAAATATATGTACCTGAATCTTCTCGCCTTGAAGTCCTCAAAAGTGTCCATGATTCTAAACTGGCAGAACATCCTGGGGGTTGCAAAAACACAAGACTTACTACTTTGTTTCTTTTGGTGGCCTAATTGTAGGAAGGACGTGAGGAAATATGTTTCAACCTGTTTAACATGCGCACGAAACAAGACCCCACGATCGTCTCCTCTAGGACTCTTGCAACCACTCCCAGTTCCATCCAGGCCTTGGGGATCTATTTCCATGGATTTTATTGTGGAACTACCCCCTTCCAAACAGATGACCGTCATCATTGTCATAGTGGACCGACTCACAAAAATGGCCCACTTTATTCCAACTGAAGGAATTCCTACTGCTGAAAAAACTGCAGAACTGATGATCAAAGAGGTATTCAGGTTACATGGAATTCCTGACAACGTGGTGTCTGACAGAGGCGTTCAATTTACGTCAAAATTTTGGAAGAGTTTCTGTACAGCCTTGGGAGTCACGGTGAATCTTTCTACCGCTTTCCATCCTCAGTCCAATGGCCAGACGGAGAGAACGAACCAGACTTTGGAGCAATACCTCCGTTGCTTCATTTCCTATCTTCAGGATGACTGGGTGGACTATTTACCAACAGCAGAGTTTGCCTACAACAACTCCATACATAGCGCTACATCTCAAACCCCATTTTTTGCTAATTATGGAGTACATCCAGTATTTATTCCTAATCTGCCAGTGAACACTCCCATTCCTGCTGTTAATGACAGGCTTGCAAAATTACAGGAATCCCAGAAGGAATTATCAGAGATATTACTCAAGACCCAGGAAGAATATAAGGAAGCAGCAGATAAACATCGGAGAGTGCCCCCTGCTCTTCAGGTTGGAGACAAAGTTTGGCTGTCCACTAAAAACCTTAAGACACAGGTGCCATCCTCCAAATTGGGTCAGAAATTCATTGGACCTTTTCAAATTTCTGCAAAAATTAACCAGGTTGCTTTTCGTTTAAAACTTCCTAACAATCTGAGGATTCATCCAGTGTTTCACATATCCTTGCTCAAACCTTTCTGTGAAAACCCGTTTCCTGGAAGAATTCAGCCACCTCCTCCACCAGAAAGGATCCGTGGTGAAGAAGAATACATTGTGAATAAGATTCTGGACTCCCGAAAATTCAGAGGTAAACTGCAGTATCTGGTGCAGTGGGAAGGTTACGGACCAGAGGAAAATTCATGGGAACCAAAGGACAACGTCCATGCTCCTGGACTTACAAGAGCCTTCCATCAGAGGTACCCAGATAAGCCAGCTCCTGAGATGTCCAGAGGCCATCCTGGAAGGAGGGGAGTACTGTCAGGAATCGAACCCAGTGTCTCTTGTCCACCAGCCAGCAGCTCTACCATCTGAGCTATTCTGCTGGCTACAAAGTTCCTTTCTGAACCCGGATACCATTGACTGTTCTTCCTGATCGGCTTCACCCAGTGCTCTCTCGTTTGGCCTCTGATTGCCAATTACACGCCCTATATAAACCTGGCCCTGTGGGTGTGTCATTGCGAGATTATTGTGCTTCCAGCCTTTAGTCAAGCTCTTTCTCCTGCTGTTCCTGCTGCTACAAACACGCTCTCCTGTGAACTGACCTCGGCCTGCCACCTGACTACGTTATCTGCCTGCTCCTCTGCTACCGAATTGCCTTTCCTGTGTACCGACCTCCGGCTGCCACCTGACTACGTTATCTGCCTGCTCCTCTGCTACAAACACTGCTCTCCTGTGAACTGACCTCGGCCTGCCACTGACTACGTTATCTGCCTGCTCCTCTGCTACAAACACTGCTCTCCTGTGAACTGACCTCGGCTTGCCACCTGACTACGTTATCTGCCTGCTCCTCTGCTACCGAACTGCCTTTCCTGTGTACCGACCTCCGGTTGCCACCTGACTACGCTACCTGCCTCTGCTTTCCCTAGTGTTTGCAGTAACATCGGCTCCAACCCAGACGGGATCCTGACATTATCAGTGGGACCGTTAGGCATTTCCATTTGCTTGTTGGGAAATTTTGCCAAAATTTTCTGCCTATCCCAAGGAAAATTTGATGTCTACGATCCTCTTCAAACACTTTCAGAAAGTATCGGGGCTCTAATCTAAAGCGACTGTTCTCTTTTTTTTAAAAAAAAGGTACAAACATACAGTAAGTAGAAGTAAATATAGAAAAGACAACATTTAATGTAAATAATTTTTATCAGTCTCTGGGGAGATTGACATGTCATACCTATCCTATAATTCCGAGTCTCCATTCTGTGGGTTCTCCCCAGTTTGTCATGGGCCTATTAATAAAGGAACAGAAAGGTCAAACACCAAGGTTTAGAACAAGCTGCTAAATACCGGTGTCACGTTGCTCAGGGGCCATTGTTGTCCCTGAATTTTAATGTGTAAAACTCATTAACATTATTCACTTGTAGGTGTGTTTTGCCCGAGGCGATAAGATCCTGAAGTAATTGTTACATCCTTCAAAGATCCTTTCAATTAAAAGGCATTTCGCTAACATATGTGAGAAATGGATTTTCAGGTAATTGTTTAAGATTAAATGATTCATGAGACGTTGTTTTCCATAATCCAAGACTTAAAAGAGTTCAATCGTCTGAACTATAAATGTTCTAAAATTTTGGTGCCCGAGCTGAGTTATCCATGACTGGTGCTATATGAAGAATTTTATATATTATCAGAGTCATCCTTAGGTTGACGGGTCTTCAGCTTATTCCCTACCTCATGACATACTTTCCAACCTTCATGTGGGGGGTGTATGCACAAACCATCCAGAAATTCCAGGACAGTCCGTAAAAATAGGGCACTTTTTTGTCCTGTCTGTAAAACATTGTCTGTGCGGGATTTGTCCAGAAATAAAATGAAGTCAACCCTGGCAACCCTGTTAGCACATCACCAACATTTTGCAATAACAATGCACAAGCCTATTCCATGTCCCCTGATTGGCGCCTGATCCCTCGAGCTGAGTCTGGACCTAGAGCCACGGATATGAAAAGTTCAGATGGCAGTGTCTTCCGGAGGCTTCTGAGGTGCTCTGGAGATTTGCCAACTTTTCTGGGAGTTGTGTAGTTTTCCACTGTGCGGCCATGTAGTTTGATCCGATAAAGCTGCCATCAGATTGGTTTGGGCACCCGCGTGGAAGCGGGAGTGCAATTTCCAGCTGCCCAGAACATCAGGGCCAATGGTACCCCTTTCAGTTACAATTTGTTTTACAGCTCATGGCATTGGTTCTCACCCATCTCCTTGAGATAACTAGTACAAGAAATGTTGTGCAGTATTGCCCTCTCCTCCCCATTGGGATTCGTAAACTTATTAATGTTTATTTCTATAAGAATTTAACGACAATGGTAGATATTAACGTGCATATTAATTTTTGCATACCTTCTGAAGAATGATTGGACCAAGTGAGAAGATATTATGTGTGGAGCTCAATTAGCTAATGGTGCCCATACACATTAGAGCAAAGGATCATCCAACTATGTTTATGGAGGTCTCCTATCTCTCTGGGCAAATAATGTTGGGAGGGGTGGAAGGATGAAGCATTTTATGTTTCACATAACTTTTTCTTTGTACTCAGGATAGATAAGGGGGACTCTGTTAATGGCTTGCACCCTTCTCCCCAATGAGAATACATGTATGCTTGGCCAAGTCAAGGGCTGGAAGGAACAGCTGTCAACAAAATAAGCTGCAAGGCGGCTACCAGACACATAGTTGATGGGAGGTATGTATCACAGAGGTAGTTGTCCTTTGTGATGGAAACCTGGAGTATTGTTCTAGTGTACATAGTACTAAGAGGCTTGTTTTGTGCATCTGGGCCTGGTTTTATGGAAGCCTAGAGATGAACGGGTCTGGCTGCCCACATACCCCATCCCTGAGTATGGTTCACAGGGTAAAATGGAGTCTGTTTGTTTGATACATGGTCTGCGTGTGTGGAGGTAAGAAGGCCTCTTGTGCATAATCTCCAGACTGAGCCGGTTTTCTGGATGCTATCCAATCTAGGTGTCCTGGACTGTCTCTAAAGTGACTTTGTTAAGAACTGTTTACTTTGTTTTGCCTGCACTGAAAAGCCATTTATTTTCCTTTGCTTGTGGCATAGTTTATGAAGCACCAATAAACCAGCCTGGAGATTTTGAAACAATTCCTGAGTTACCTCACTATGCACCCAAGTGATTACCATTAGCACAAAGCATTGAAGGTTTATGGTGGTCCATAAGTTGTAGGTGTCCCCAATGCACTTTTCTTCTAAAGCTGGCCTTACACAGATAATAGTTGGCCAATCATCTGTTCGGCAGACATTTATCTCTCCCAACTCTTCCATATATATGAGCACTTGATTTGACCAAGCATTCATGAATTTTCAATGTGGAGATATGAGAAAACAAAAGGATTGGCTGTTGAAATTCCAACCGCCCAATTCTTCTCTCTTTCCACCATTAGTTATGCTCAAAGGGTCATCAGCGGTCTTCATATGTGCTTCTCCATTGGTTGCATAACTACAAATTCCAGCATGCCCTGACAGTCTGTGGCTTGAAGTTCTAACTGGGCCAGAGTTGGAAAGTCTATTGTGATCAACAGCAGTCCGTGCCGTGTATTTTTACAACATGGATTTCTTCCATGCCAACCTTGAAGACAGGGCTTGGCTCTTGCTTTCACCGTAGAGTTGGGTTACTGTGGCACCCCAGGAGTCCTCACAGGGAGGAATGTCATGCCTGGAAATAAGGAGGGGTCCCATTACCAGGTGTCAGTAGGAGAGAAGTCGAGCAGAACCTGGGGAGTGGAGCTGTGATTAAACTCGCCCCAGAGCTGAGCGCTAGGGACCGGATACCGGAGTCTGTGGCTGCTCGGGTACTGAAGTCCCGGCAGCTAAATCCAGAGGGGTGGGGACCGCAGGTCTCCTGGCCCGATCTAATACCCGGCAGCACATCAGCATACCAGAGCCTGGAGCCGACATAAAGGCGCTGCACCTGTGATAGGCTCGAGCTGCCTGCCATGCGGGCAACGGTTTGTTTTTTAAAAAAAGAGAGCGACAGCAGCAGGAGGGTGAGCTGTTAGGCAGCGAGGGAAAAAAAGGGAGGACAGCGCAGAAGGAAGGGCTCCGTACCTACCTGGCCAGGTGTATCCAAAATTGCTTCCAGGCTGCCCAGCTCTCCATCACATTCTGTTACCAGTGCCCCAGTCTGTACTATCAACCATCAAGTAAAGGAAAACTACAGTCCTTGTGTCCTCCAGTGATCTCTTGCGCCCTGAGTCCAGCACCACAAGGTACACGAAGCCTGACATAAACAGAACTGGTATCTCTGGGCCCCGCTACACCTGTGGAGAACAGAACCATCCCAGCTGCGTCACCATCAGCCCCAGCGGTCTCCTTTAGCAGCGTCGGCCATCTGCTGCCGAACATCACAGGTGGCTTCACGTTAAATCCATATTCCCCATTATACGGCACAGCCAGGGCCACGGAGTCGGGTCACGACCCCATGACTTCCCCAAAGAACTGTCCGACCCGGTTCCGAGCACCCCACGGCCCTGGTGGCCATGTCATTACCCAATAATCTTTTGCTACAAAAATGACCCCTAAATATTTTTAAAACCCATGTAATCAAAACTGTGGCTCTGCACTTTCCATTTCTGGCAGCCAGTCTATGGTAATGAGCGTGGGGTTGTACTGGTTGTACAAGTTATTATACAGCCGACAGCATCCAAATCCTTGGATCCGGTGAATATTTAACGCAGCCACAACGGCTCCACATGACAATGCTTCAAGCCAATTATCCCGACATTGTAATTAGCTAGAACTTATATTCAAGACGTGTACAGACGAACATATTTATAATTGTTTGATTCCGGCGTGTGAAAACTTTGGAAAGTCTTGTGCAACACACCGGCTGTTAAGTGAAAGTAGGGCAGCATCAGGAGCTGCTGTGTTTGCTGCCAGACTGGGAAAGATGGAGAGTTTTTCTTTTAAAAAAAGCTAATAAAGATTACCTAGAAACAGGTTTCGGCATTGTCTGGGGTTACTCATTGTTATGATACATGCAAATTAGAACCGTCGTGGCAGAATAAACACAGCTGGAACCGATTTTTATGCATGAATTTATAGTGAGGTTTATTATCACCTGAATGGCGGTGTAACCGGGTCAGAGGGACTACATTATTAATACATGCCAGTGTTTAACTTAACTAGCATAGTACATCCTCACCGGTAACCAATCCCCGGCTTCAATATCTGAGTTTGCTCTCGGGGAATGGAAACCTAAAAACTTTGCCCCGCTTACACAGCTGAAGGCTTTTCAGAAAAGAGCTATGTAAAAACTCACGAGATCGGCACAGGAACAGGATTTCTTTTTAACACATAAATGTCCACAATTAAAGCCCCGTTCACTGACAGCAAATAAATTAGAAACTTTTATAAAGTTTTATTGTATAATGATTAATTTTTATTCAAATCACATTTTTGTGCCAAGTGCTATCTTCCTCTCTTGGGCAAGTACAACTGGAAATGTGCCTCTAGCCCTGGATTCACGCAAGAGATCATACACAGGTCACTGCCTAGAGAAGCTCGGAAACACCATTATTACATTTTGAAGCCTGAAGAGGTGGACAATTCCTTTAAGCGTGGTCACTCAATGCCACATTTAGGGACCTCATCTACAAAGAGTATTATTTATGTTTGTTCCGAAGAGGAACCAATGAGATACTTTCAGGGGTTAATAGGTATTTAACACAATCAAGAAGGATAAGAACTTCTTGGCTTATTACTTTTTCAAAAAATATTAAGGACCTTCTGTTTCCCATTGGTGGGCTGGACATCTTCATACCCAATCATCTATGTATTGGATAAAAACTCATAATTCTTCATCTCTACATGTACCATAAAATAAGTAACTAGGGAAGAGGCTACAAAGCAAGGGCGTGACTATTAGTAAGCAGAGGCTTGTCCGTTGATGGAGCTGGTTGAGTGAACGCTCACATTGCCCATTGATAAAGTCATCCCCTGCCAGTGTTGCCTTTAGCAAAATATAAGTACCTAGAATATTAGAGTTAAAAGATCGACTTCCAGACTGGAGGTCATGATTCCCCACCCTTTTTTGTTGATTTCTGAAGTCACCATTATTACACAAATGCAGCTCCTGAAAGACACAGTGAGCCATTGATCCCACATAATTAGAAACATCAACACATTTGTCATCTCCAGGCCGTATTGGATCTGTATATCCTTGTCCTCCTAATAGAGGCTGACAAAAGATGCACGCATTAATAATTCATTACTACTGCACAACCAGGGAAATTATAGCCGGGGAGAACCCTATGTCCTCTCTGTTTTTGACTTTGGCCATATTTTTGGTGTCTTCTGTTGACATTTATGCAGTAAGATGTTGGCTGTGAAATTTGCGCTGTGTAGAGTTGTTTTCGCCCCTATGTGTAGTGTTATTGCTTCCACTATTATATTACAATGAGTTCACGAGTAAGGGAAGGACATGATGGTGAACATTCCAGCATCTTAAGCATCCCTAAAGACTCCCTATACATGACACTAAGGTTGTCCAGATCAGCAATATCGAGGTTTCAGCTGACAATCCAATGTGTAGGGGGTCCATTGACTCTCCCCCACCTGATAAATGTTAGGGGAGATAAGGAAATCTGGAATGTCTGAATTTGGAGTGCGGATCCTTTTGTTCTCTGGGAGATAAGCTGCCACCAGTGGAGTCTGGAATAGGTTCTTTCATAGAGGTCAGCAGAGGCAGCGCTCCTGTATATAGGAGAGCAAGGAGAGATAGCTGCCAGCCGAATGATTAGCTAAACCATGCTTTAGCTGACATCTTTCTATTGTGTATGGGGACTTAGTTCTCCATAGAAAGTCTTCAAGTCAACCAACAGTTGGAATTCTCATGAAAGGTGTGGCCTGTTCCATAAGAGTTCATGGAATTGTGTCTTGGGGCCTAAAGTAAAGCGGCTTGGCGGTATACATCCCAGACCACCAGTGAAGATCAATACGAGAAAGGGGAGGTGATTAATCCACTCTACACAAACTATTAATTAAAACTTTCACTATCCTAGTCCTTCGGGGAGTTTGGCACCAATCGCTTCTCTACCCAACCACTAGGCTACCAGGGTTATGGTGGGGTTGACTTCATGAGGCATATGGATGTCATGGAGAGAAATACCTGCTAAGGACTTCCCTTCATGAGTCAGCATGGAGAATCAGCCTACGAGACTGTCTCCCATCCTGTGGACTCGAGCCATCCTTGTAATACATCGTGGCATGCATCTGAAGTGCTTGGCTGGTCACAGCTTATCCTGGAAAAATCTCCTGCATACATGTGGCTCCAGCAGTGGGATCTGTAGGATAGAAAGTTTCTGAGCTCACAAACCAAAAGGGTTTGCTTCTAATGGAGTGGAGACCTAGATTTGACTTTCCTCTCAAGAAGAAGGTTCAACCTTACCCAGGGTCGTAGACTTGGGTAGTGGTTAATCAAATACTAGGCCAACTTACCTCAAGTGGAGTAAACTGTGGTGAAAATTATGGGACAGCAGTGAAAGAAAGATCCAATTTTGATCTCTGCTAAGTGACCAGTAAACCTCAACGACATCTTCGGTAGCGATAGCAATGAATGTAGATGTACTGGACTCATTAAATGTCACTCATAATGCTACTCTGAAGCCTTCTAGCTGTCCAAATCTTCTAAACCTACGAATAGTGGCTGCACGCCAAAAAGGGTTGTCTCTAATGAGTCAATATCTTTAGACCTCAAAGACCACCCTATGCCTCCCTAGCTCACAGGGATAGTAATAATTCATCCAAAAGCCATCATGTTATCCAAAAGTACTCAGTATTAACCCCTTCTCATGTACTGCACCATGAAATCAATGGTACCCTAAAAATAAATAATAATGACACCCTTTGCCATTAGGAAACAACAAATTGTTAACCCCTAAGCTCTAGTTTTGATGTTTTTTTTTATTTTAGGTGGTAATAGTGAAAATTTGCAAGCGCCAGCTACTTATTCTCTCCTTATTGGATACAATACTGACTGGGTGAGGGTGACAACTTCTAATTCTTGTTGTATTCCTGCTAATAATAAAACAATTTTTTCTCATTTTGTATTTTCAAAAATTCAACATGCAAATTTATGTAGAGTTGATGTGTTTTTGGATTTATAGACCTTTATATGTTTGACGCCAATGACTAGGCTGGTGATTAATACAGCCACATTTACCTTGACATCTGATAGTCTGAGTCTTCTAAATCTTTGTTTGGCCGGTATAATGTATGAGGATGCTGATATCTTTTCTTCTTTCCGGATTCCTAATGGCTTTGTCGATGTTTATGCCGTCCTATTGTAATTCTGCTGTTTGTGAGCAATTCCCAAAAGTCTCCCCCCTCCCCCTTAGTTGTCCTAATGACCGCGCAGCCGTCACATAACTTAGTACTGTCTTATTAATGAGCTCTAATGCTCTTAACAATTCCCCGGAGCTCAAAGCTTTTAAGACGGCATCTTTGTGTCGCTGTAAGTGTGTTTGTAGGTGGAGCAGACACTCAATGATATAACAATGTCCACTTCATGTGTGGAGCGCGGGTCACGAACATGTTAAAAGTCATAGGATATCTGATTGACCTTAATAACTTTTTAAAGTTTTTGTTGAGTCAAAGGTGTCAGGGAATCTTTTGGACTCTGATGCCAAATCTACTGTGGCCTCCTTGCCTTCAACTGGAACATTCGCTCGATCTCCAGCCATGGCGACTTGATGGATGAACGATCTGTGGCAAGATCGATCTTGTAACAAGCTTAGATAGGTCCACCAGGGTCTTTCTCTCTCGTTATCTTGATTGTATCAAGCCGTCGGATTGCTGGTCTTCCTCTTCACTTTGTTCCTTCTGTTCTTCCGACCATGATGTCCTTCTTCAGTGATTGATCTCTTCGTATGATGTGTCAAAGTGGGCAAGTAGTAAACTTGCTCGAGTGACATGTGACTTGATTTGTTCCATAACGATAAATAATATGGCATCTTCCTATGGTAAAGATGAGGGCTTTGGACCCATTTTGGTACTACGAGTTGGTTTTCCTTTTATGACTACTTCACCAAATTAAAAACATGATTGTACAATCATTTTCCTTCCTTTCAGCAGTATTTTAATTTTACGGTCCCTTCTTTCAAAGCAAGTCCACAAAAAATTTTTTAAAAAAACACTTCATAATACATTTTTGAAGAATTTTTCTATTTTTTACTAATTTTGGCCAAAAAAAAAGAAAAAAGAAGGGGACCCATTATTGGTTGGCCATCCTATCCTTTACCAACGGTTTGGTGAAAACCTAAATTATACAATGATTAGCACAATTCACTCTTATAACTCACCACACTTGCCAATTATTGCCCTGCCATAGATCCTTATTTGCCGGGTGTCAATGTTCTAGTGACGATCAGAAATGTTCCACCAAGTAGTAGAGATTTTTCGGTACAAATCATGCCAAATCATCTCTGCAACTTAGTTGGAAACCTAAATTAGACTTTCTTCTGTAGCAAAAAAAATGGCAAAGGTTCATCTTCACCAAGGGTCACGGACTAAACTGAGGACTAATCACGCACAAAAGCCTTTCTCAAGTGGAGTGGAGTAACCTCTGGGTTTATGAGCCAACATAAAAAAGTGGCCAAGTTGTAGACCTCAACAAAGTGTTCGATTAGCTCTAGGAGATAAGTGTAGAGATACTAGACTCATCGAACATCAGTCATCTTGTTCATTTTAAGCTGTCCCATACACTGTAGATAGAACTTGTCTGAACCCACTTACAAGAGATTGACGAAGGGCCCCCATACCAATAGATAGCCGTCGCTCAAACGATATCTCGGCTGATCGTTTGGCTGGTTGCTACTGTATCTCTCCAGACTGTTCCATATACAGGAGCGCTACTATATTCTCTATGAGGGAACTACTGCAAGACTTCTCTTGAATAGAACAAAAGGATCCACAATCCATAAATTGGACAGGTTGGATATTTTTTTTCACCCCAACATGATATGTCGTAAGAGAGTCAGGAGCCCCCATATACAGTGGGTACGGAAAGTATTCATACCCCTTTAAAATTTAAACTCTGTGACCATTCTTGACTGGCCCAGCCAGAGTCCTGACCTAAACCCAATTGAGCTCTCTGAGAGACCTGAAAATGGCTGTCCACCAACGTTCACCATCCAACCAGACAGGAACTGAGAGGATCGCAAGGAAGGTGTGAAAAACTTGATGCATCATTCCCAAGAAGACTCATGGCTGTACTAGCTCAAAAGGGTGCTTTACTCAATACTGATCAAAGGGTCTGAATACTTATGACCATGTGATATTTCAGTTTTTCTTTTTAATAAATTTGCAAAAATGTGTACATTTTTGTGTTTTGTTTCAGTAAAGATGGGGTGCAGAGTGTACATTAATGAGAAAAAAATGAACTTTTTGAATTTACCAAATGGCTGCAAAGAAACAAAGAGTGAAAAATTTAAAGGGGTCTGAATACTTTCCGTACCAACTGTAATTAGGCTGCTTTCCCATTCTAGCCTAGTATGCTTGAAGCTTAATGACAATTAGCTAACAACCATCCTGTTGTTTTATGGAAAATAGGATCGGGCATGTTAGATTTCAATATGGCCACCTTTTGGAAGACACATGAAATAACTATCTTTCCCGATTTCACCAATACATGAACTTTCAGCTCGACCAAGTGGTTATATGCTCTCTATGGGAGAGAAGAGAAAGCTGTGGCTGTACACTCTATGCGGCCTATGTCCCAAAGAACACAAAAGGGTCGGTGATTGATTTCAATCTGCCCAACTCTTATCTTTCCTAACATTATTTGTGGGGGTAGTCAGTCAGAACATAAGATTTTAGCCAATCCTATCCATCATTGATCAAATGTGTATGGGAATATAGTTAAATTCTCCACATTGGAAGAGATGAGCATGCTTTGCTGAACCCCCCTGAGCATGCATATTTTGGGTGGAGTTGGTTTACACAGAATATACATGGTCAGTTTAGCAAATTGAGAATCATTAAATGTGGGCAACCAGAAAATTTGGTTAGTCACTTTGTTAAGAGTTTTACTTCCTTACTGGAAATGTTCATGGATGAGCAGATCTTCTCCACCTCACCATTCTCTAAGGTGATGAATAAGCAGGCAGATCTATGAGTTGGAACAATTAGATACTGTGTGACCTTAGAATTTGGTCAAGACTTTTATGGTAGCTTTTCTCAGTAGGTGACATGAAGTTTGAACTTCTTTAGGTGACCATAAGGGGGTAAACCCTTTAGGATAAAAAAAAAAGCTCAGCAGGAGGAAACAAAGACCAACACTTCACATTAACTTAAGGTTCTCCAAACAATCCCTTCACAAGTCTATTGGAGACCCACAGTTATTAATGAATGCGAACCAGCCACCTCCTCCCCAAACAAAAGGTTGTCCATTGAAATTGGATCCTTGCTTTCCCAACATTATCATCAGGAGAGTTGGAAGCCATGGTACACATTAGACTGTAGGACGATCCCACTGATATTGTTGGTTCATCTAACTTTAGTCTATAATGTATAATGGACCTTAAAGGATATTCGCCTTTTCTTTGCTTGGTCCAATATTTTTTATCTAATAACACTTCTAAATTCCATGAAAGGCTTCATGATCACATTTCTATTGAAAACCAAATTTTCTGGTTGCCCACATTTAATGAAGGAGGATATAAAAAACATTCAAATATTTTTGTTTTGCTTCTAAAACCACCAAGTGACCATCCTATAGACTTTAGATACGACCTTTCGTTTTGTGCTTTTATACAATGGCAACCTGCAATTGAATGGCATCAGACAGAAGGAGCCCCCTCCATCTGTCAAACACCTTAGATGCGCAATTCATATCGATTGTGCATCCAAACGCTTAAGTGGATCAAATGTAACTTCGATCCCAGCATTTCAGAAGAATACCTGACCAGTGTATTACAGCCAGGTGATTTTGTGATTACCGTTGAGAGTACCCAAGGGACTAATGTGATGGATAAATCCCTCATTGAAACATTTAGTATGTAGCGCGGCCCCCTTACCCGCGCTCAGCATCCTCCTTCCGTCCTGCTGGGCCGGCGCCTCCTTCCCTGCTTCTGGACTTAGGGCGCGCGCCCCGCGCGCGCTCCCCCGCTCTTAAAGGGGCCGCGCGCATCTTTCAAAAAGGTCCCCGGCAATGCCGGAGGACTCCACCTATATAAAGTACTTCCTCAAAATGGAGGTGCCCGAGCAATGTTGTTATTGCATCTGTTCACTACTCTGCTTTAGCCCTCAGGGTCCGTTACCAGTTACCTGCCTGTTTCCTGCCAGTTTGCTGATCTGCTACCTGTCCGCAAGCCTGCCTGGAGGTTCGGCCGTCACAGGGGCGGTGACCATCGGCAATTCCAGAGACTCTCGCCTGCTCACTTGGGGGCGCTCATCTGCCATCTGCCTGCAAGCCTACCTGGAGGTTCGGCCATCACCGTGGTGTCCATCGGCTATTCCAGAGACTCCCGCCTGCTCACTTGGGGCGCTCATCTGCCATCTGCCCTGCAAGCCTACCTGGAGGTTCGGCCATCACCTGCGGTGTCCATCGGCTATTCCAGAGACTCTCGTCCTGCTCACTTGGGGGGTGCTCATCTGCCATCTGCCTGCTAGCCTACCGGGAGGCTCCACCATCTCAGGTCGTATATACCTGTCCATTCAGAGACTGCCCCGGCCCCTTGCCTGCCTTTTATCCAGAGACTGCCCCGGTCACTTGCCGTGACTACCAGCCTGTTTATCCAGAGACTGCCCCGGTCACGATTGCCGTGACTACCTGCTGTCTACCCAGAGACTGCCCGGTCCTGCTTGCCGTGACTACCCGCCTGTTATCCAGAGACTGCCCCGGTCACTTGCCGTGACTACCCCCTGTTTATCCAAGACACTGCCCCGGTCCACTTGCCGTGACTACCCCCGCTGTCTATCCAGAGACAGCCCCGGTCACTTGCCGTGATCTCCCACCTGTCTGTCCAGAGACTGCCCCCGTCACTTGCAGTGACTTCCTGTCCGTCTCCCCGGCCACCACCCGCTTCTTTACAAGGAAAGCCTCCTTGTATAATAAAGCTCAGAGTTCCGCCTCCCAGACCCGTTACAGTTTGCTCGAGGCCATGGAACCCGTGGCACCCAAACTCCCCGCTCTCTTGACCTGTGTCATGAACTGTCTCGTCAGAGTTCTCAACAGGAGTCCATCCTGGGTCACCTGTCGGAAACGTTAATTCCCCGCCTGGACACCTGACTACTTCACCAGCAACCACCGCGGGCGCCATGACTCACAATCCGCAGTTCCGCAGCTTACCAATTCCGTGGTTTCCGTCCTGGACCTCGACTTTCGCTCCTCCCTAGGTTTGGAGGCGACCCTGCTCTGGCTCAGGGTTTCATTAACCGATGCACCCTGCATTTTGAACTCCTGGCACACCAGTTTAACTCCGACCGGGCCAAAATTGCCTTCACATGTCCCATCTCACCGGAGAGGCCCTGGCCTGCTAAATCCTCTTTGGGAGAGAGAAGATCCTCTGGTGTCTGACCTGTCTGCTTTTCTCTCAGCCTTCGGAAGGTATTCGACGAACCCCGGACGGAAGACTCCTCTGCATCATCCTGTGCTGCGTCTCCGTCAGGGAAGTCATCACCGTGGGTCAATATGCCATACGGTTCCGTACCCTTGCCTCGGAGCAGGCTTGGGATAATGATGCTCTGATATCTGTCTTCTGGAGGGTCTGTCCGTCCGTAATAAAGATGAACTTGCGGTCGGGACATTCCAACCTCTCTCGATGACCTAATAACTCTGGCCAATCGAATTGATCTACTGGTTCCAGGAGCGTGCCAAAGAGGTCACCCGTTAGAGAAGGTTTCCTCGTCTAGCTCCTTCTTTTCAGAGACCTGTAACTCCTTCCGTTTCTCCTCAGGTACACTCTTCTGAGCCTATGCAAGTCGACCAACCAAGATGGACAAAGCCCGTCAGGACTTACGCCTGCCGAGGGAGTTGCTTCTACTGTGGCAGTAAGGAGCACCGATCCGTACCTGTCCGGAGAGGTCGGAAACGCCTGTGTCTAGTTCGCTCGGAGAGGTCCACCTAGACAAGAATAAATCCTCTTCATCCTGCTGCTGTCAGTCTCAATCTCCTCGGGAGAACCGTTATTTCGAACTAGCCCAACTTAGATTCTGGAGCAGCCGGAATCTTGTTTCACAGCTCTAGTAAAAAATATCGCATTCCTACCAAACCTCTGGTTGAAACCAGTACTGTTTGCTGCGTGGATGGGGTCTCCTACCACGTCCATCCAACTTATCACGAAGCCATAACCCTGCAGGTGGGAATGTTGCATTCTGAGAGCATCTCGTTTCATGTATCTGCCTGGACTCTCTCACGGCTTCTTACTAGGTCTGCCTTGGCCCAAAAGCATGCACCCGTGCTCGACTGGCAACTGGAGAGATCTTCGCTGGGGACAGGACTGTCATAAAACATGTTTTTGTTTTTTTTTTTTTTTTTTTTTTTTTTTTTTTTTTTTTTTTTTTTTTTTTCCCGTTCATCCCGTCCGTCCTTTTCCCCACACCAACAATCAAACCGGGGCCCCGTTTTCCATAATTGGTCATTCGCTGTTTGTCTTGATAAAAAGGAAGCAGAGACATTACCCCCGTCACAGACCGTAAAATTCCCCCCGACGCCCCTTCTCCCCGGTACTCCCGCCTCCCCTTGGCGATTTTACCCAGTCCGCTGCGAACCAGTCGATGTCTGTATAACGGGAAATTTGGCAAGGGATTCATCTGAAACCACCTCCCCGGGGACAGGTTTTCTTTCTTTTCGAAAAAAAAGAAAGACGGCCTCTTCGCCCTGTATTGACTACAGAGGCCTAAATTGACACGGGAAAAAAATACCCTCTTCCACTCTTTCCAGAATTGTTTGATCGCTGGGGGGGGCCTAAATCTCACCAAACTGAACTCGTGGGAAATAACTAGTCCGTACCTGGGGGAGATGAATGGAAAAACGGCATTAAACCCCCGGGGAAAGGCCACTACGAGTATTTGGTGATCCTTTTTTGGTCTCTGTAATGCTCCTGCATCTTCCAGGAGTTGTCAAGAAAATCTTCCGGACCTTCTCTACCCTGCGTTGTGGTGAACCTAACGACATCTTGTTCTTCTCTCCGATCCCATCTCCCGGGGGATGTCGTCGGTCTGCTAGGCTCAGGCAAAACACCCCCTTCGCCAAAAGAGAATTTTCCTCTTTGAGCAGACCCGTTTCCGTTTTTGGCTACATCATTTCCCCGACGGCACAATGGACCGGGAGAAACTGTCTGCCATCGGAAATGGCCCCGACCGGAGGTTGGGGGCCATAAAGCGGTTTCCTGGGATTCGCCAATTATTCCCCGCCTTTCAAAACCGCACTTCTTTTCCCGGGACTGCCCAATCTCGCGCCACATCCGCAAGGATAAAAAACCCCAAACGGGGACGCCCGAAGCGAGGAGGCCTTTCTTTCTCTAAAACGCCTTCTCTTCGGCTCCAGTGGCATCGCCCGGACGGCAACAACCCAGTTTCTTCCTGAGGGGGACGCTTCCTCTCTGACCCCGGAGCGGTACTTACTAAAAAATCTTCATCCGGGAGGATGGTTCCCTTTGCGCATCTTCTCCAACCTTCTCCTCTCTGAGCGCAATACCCATAGGAGACCGAGATTTTATTGGGCCATCAAGTTTTGGCATGGGGGATTTGCGTTACCCTACCCCGGGGGGGCTTTTTCACCCCGGAAATTCATTAACACGCCCACAAAAATCGGGGCTTCCCTCCAGAAACCCCCGAGACTAACCCCCCAAGCCCGGTCCTGTTTTTGCCCGCTTTTTTCTTTCTCTTACATTTTTTTGCCCGGCCGACAAGAATAACAAGGCGGACGGGGCCCTTTTTCCCGGTCCTTCCGTGTCGATTTTTAGGAGGAACCTAACAAACACGATCCCGCCAGAGTGATTAGGGCTCCCGTGATCTAAATCGTCTCCCCTGGGAAGACTTTTGGACGTTTCCTGACGGAAGGATCCAAAACGGGTCTTTCGTCAAACAGCGGCCACCTGGGCAAAAAAGACCCTCCACTCATTTCCGGGATTACTGGTGGCTACCCCCGCACAGGACTTAAAGACTTGTTTCTGCCTGTTCTCCTTTTGCCCGCAACAAAGTTCCGGAAAACCTACCTGCCGGCCGTCTTCCCCCCTTCCCCGGGAACCCCCCCCTGGGCCCCCCCCGGCAGCATAAGCCATGGACTTCAAAAAGATCTGCCCCTTTTCGGCGGTTTTACGGTCATTTGGGTGTTGTTGATTCGATTTTCCAAGATGGCTCACTTTTATTCCTCTCCGGGGTTCCGTCTGCCCCCCCAGTTGGCCAAAGACTTTATCCACCACATCTTCCGCTTCATGCGCCTTTTCACATTGTGTCAAACGTGGGGGACAGTCACCTCACGTTTCTGGGGACCCCTTTTAGTGCTATCGTCACCTTGGATTTCTCTCCGCTTTTCCACCCGCAGTCCAATGGGCAAAATCGAGCGAATCATCAGATCGCCCGTTATCTCCGGGACTTCGTTAATGGGGGCCCCCCATTCTGCTGGGTGGATCACCTGCCTTGGTCGAATTCTCTTACAACAATCACGAGAGCGAAACTTCCTCCAAATCTCCGTTTTTTGTAATCTTCGTCAACACCCTCGGGTCCCTGTTCCTGTCTCCATCCTTGACATCCACTGCGGAAACTTGGGTTTAAAGAATTTTCCTCCATAGGGAGAGTACCCGGGCCCGCACTCATTTTGTCCTCCGAGGGGCATAGAAAATGCTGACAAAAAAAATCTGGGTCCACTCAAACCATCCTGGGGATAAGGGCTGGCTCTCTTCCCAGTTTCCGGGTCAAATTCCTTCCTACAAGTTAGGCCTCGGTTCAAACGGCCCCTTTTTTAGATCATCAGTCAGACAACCCGTGTCCTAAAAAAAATTTAAACCCCGGCCAATTTGCGATTCCCAACTCCTTCCAGTATCTCCCTCAAAAAAACCCGGGGGTACTTAACTCTTTGCCCAAAACGACAGTTTCCCCCCCCTCTCCAGTGTCTGCTGAAGATAAAATTTAGGTAGAGAACATTCGGCCACCAAAGGGTAGGGGGAAAGACTTTTTTCTGGTTTGGGTTGGAAGGTTTTTGGTCCTGAGAGAGAACGTGGGGGCTCGGGGGAAAAATCCGCCCCCTCTTTCCCTTTAAATTTTTTTCTGCCTAAAGAAGGGGGGGGGCCCAAGGGGGGGGATACTGTAGCGCCGACGTCCCTGCCCTCTGCCCTGCAGGGACGGGTGTATCCCCTGCGACAGCGTCCCTCTGCCCTCAGGGACGTCGTCCCCCTTACCCTCAGCTCAGCGGTCCACCTACCGTCCTGCTGGTTGCCGCGCGCGTCCTTCCCTGCCTTCTGACTTATGGCGCGCCTCAGCCAGCGCGCTCCCCCCTCTCTTAAATGGGCCGCGCGCATCTTTCAAAAAGTGTCCCTGGCCAATGCCGGAGGACTCAACCCTAATAAAGGTACTTCCTTCTTAATGGAGGTGCCCTATCAATGTTGATTATTGCCACTGTTCACTACTCTGCTTTAGTCCCACAGGGATCCTTTACCAGTTACCTGCCTTTTCCTCCTGCCAGTTAGCTGTCTGCTACTGTCCGCAAGCCTGCCTGGAGTTCGGCGGCCGTCACAAGCGGTGACCAACGGCAATTCCAGAGACTCTCGCCTGCTCACTTGGGGGCGCTCATCAGCCTATCTCTGCTGCAAGGCCTACCTGGATGGTTCGGGACCCCAATCTGGACAAAAAAGTTGGATCCCTCCCTCCCCCCTGGGGAAAGGTCTGGTTTTTAAGTTTGGCCAAAAATTTTTTCCGAGGTGGTTTTTCGGCCCCTTTTTAAATTTTTCGCCCCGGGGAAAAAAATTGAAACCCCCCCCCAAATTTGGGGTTCCAAAACCCCCCCAGAAAAAAGGTGGTTTAATTTTTGAAAACAAAAACCCCCCTTTTTGGTAAATTTTTTTAAAAAAACCGGGGACCAAAAGGGGGGGAGGGAAAAAAATTTTGGATTGGAAGGGGGTTTTGGTTGGGGCGTATCCTCCAACCCCTTTTTTAAAATTTTTTTCTCCCTTAAAAAAGGGGGGGGGCCAAGGGGGGGCCGCCCGGGCCCCCCCAAAGGGGGGGCCCCCCCCGGGCCCCCCTCCCCCCCTTTTTTCCGGGCCCCCCCCTTTTTTTATTCCGGCCCCCCGGGCCCCCCTTTTAAAGGGGCGCGATCTTTAAAAACCCCCCCCAATGGGGGGGCCCCCAAAAAGGGACTTCCTCTAATGGAGGGCCCCAAGGGTTTTGAATTTTTCATTTTAAAAGGGGGTCCCTTTCCATTTTTTTTCCCCCCATTTCCGGCCCTTAAAAAGCCCGGGGGCCCCCCTCCTCCCCAATTAAACTTCCCCGACTTGGGGGGCCCCGTTTTCCCTTGAACCCCTTTTTGGGATACCGTTGGCCAAAGGTTTAAGGGCCCTTCCCGGGGGTTTCCGCCCAACCACCCCCAGGGTTTCCCCTAGCGGTTCCCCCAACTTTTCCAAATTCCCCTTTTTCCCGGGGGGGGTTCGCCACGCCGACCAGGAGGTCCCCATCCAGGGTTTTTAAACCTTCCACGAGATCCACCCCCCCCCTGCCTTAATCCCGAGATGCCCCTTTTGCTACCCCTGACGGGGGACTTCCCTTCCCGGGGTTTTAAAAACTTCCCCGGGGGGCCCCCCGTGCTCCCGTGATCCGGTGCCCCCCCCTTCCCCTGGGCCTTTTTAAACCCCCCCCCTATCCCAGAGGGGTCCTTTCCGGATCCCACCTGCTTCCAAGCTGCCCCCCCTGCCAAAAATTGCCCCTTGGGCGCCCCCCTTTTCAAAAAACCCCTTTTAAAAAACCGAGGTTCCCCCCGGGGGTTACTGTTTTTTCCCCTCACCCACCTCTCACCCTTTGAAAAAAATTTTCCCAAAAAATGGGGTATGAAAGATTAATTCTTACCAGAAACTAATAAATAGACGGGTTAACTTTAAAAAGGGTAATTTTCCCTTTTTCTTT
>JARQOD010000006.1:429007014-429043353 GCA_033576555.1 Oophaga sylvatica | reverse complement strand
CGAACTGTATATAGTTATCCCTGTAAATATATCCCCCAACAACTTACGCCAGACCGCCCGGGCCACAGACCGAGCCACAGCTACCTGTGACACAAATCCCATAGACTTCTACGGGCTCGGCTCTGAGTACCCCATTGCCCTGGTAATCCACAATTGTGGTGGCGGGTCGACACAACTAAACTTGGCGTCACGAACAGGATACCAAACTCGCGAAATTGCGAGCCCTGCGTGCCTAAGGACTTGTTTTTGTAAAAAGGACTGTTTGCACTTTTGGCGCCAAAATCGCCATTTTTGTCGCCATATTCGCGCCCTCAGGCGCTGGAGAAGAAGGTGGGCGTGCCTTCGTGGGCGTCTACCCCCCTGTGGCGCGAAGAAAATGCCTGTCCTCTCAAAGTGCTATTACAACATGCGGTCCTGCCCAACAGCAAAGGAGGTCCGCCTCCTCTTCACCTTCTCTGGGAGGAGGAGGCGACGCAAACCCCACCTCCACGGAAGAGACCGGATGTCTCCAAAAGAAAAGAGTTTGTTCTGGAACATGATGGAGGCCGGACGTGTGGAGCCGAGCGGAGCAGCGGAGGAAAGCAGGCCCCGGGCCCCCGCCAAGCTGCCATCGGCATCCGAGGCCTATGCGATCCTGCACCTGCAACAGGCGTTGTTAGAGGTCCAGGAGGAGAACTCACGACTAAAGCAGTTGTTCCAACCTGGACTGGAGGAGATTGAGAGACGCCGCTGTAACCTGCAGAAATGGCGGATGACGAACACGGCGTCTCTCCCCTCAACGAACCCCCACGATTCAAAGTACCGAACAGTCTGCTGCCCAAGGCGAAGGAGCAACCGGAGGCTGCCCCCGAAAGTACCGTTCCCGATCCCACTGGTGAAGCGGTGGATGCGGAGGAGGTTGAGGAGGTACAGCCGATCCCGGAACGCCCGCCCGGCCAAGAGGCCGCAGCAGATTATCGGTCCCCGGCAGGGACACCGGAGGGGTCCTGTCCGTCACTACCAGATGTGGACTGGGACGAAATGGCGCGCCTGGATGACGTTGCCTACACCGCCCAGTGGGAGCAAGAATGGCGGAGTCGTGAGGAGACAAAGAGGCGCCAGCAGGAGGAAGCGCGGGAAATCAAGAAGAACCGCCAGCGACAGTTTGCCGAGCTGATTGCTGATAAGGAGACTGTCCGTCGCGACAAAGGTACCTTACGGGAACCGCGGCGGCAGGGGTGTGTGGCTGAGTTCCAGCTCCGGAAGGGCTGGGGCTTTATTCGTGAACCGGGCCTCTACCCAGCGGTCTTCGTCAGCAGGCGTGACGTGGAATCTCACCTGCCACAAGGCCATCCCGGGAGGGACTTAGTGAACGGCGACATAGTCACCTATACGCGGCATTGGGGAATGAAGGGGTGGTATGCCCTGAACGTCGCCATCGTCCGCGACCCCGTCCCAGACGCAGGTATCGTCACCATTACCGCAGCGTCCCCGTTTCCAGCTTCAGCAGCATCCGGCCGTGCCCCAGCATCGCCCCCTTCAAAATCATCGCAACATGCGACCCAAAGTTCATCGCAAGTGAAAGCCACTTCCATATCGCCAAATGCGACCCAGTATAAATCGCAAACCCTGACGCGGTCTATATCATTAACAGTAATGGAGACGCAATCGGTGTCGTGTGAGGAAAGTGTACCGGTTGCGCCCCTAGAGGTTCAAACCAGAGATGTCGCAACCCAAACCCTGATCGCAGCACATGACTTGCTGGTCTTAGGATCTAGGGCCCATTGCGTTGTTCCAGCCCCCGGGGTGGAAAGCGTACTATTTGATGAATAAATATATAAAAAGAATTGGTAAGGTCCATAAAGGATCTACCATCAGTCAAAGTTTGAAAAATGTTTATAAAGTTTTTGCACAAGTTTATATATAATGTATATATATATATTCCTAATTATAGAATGCCCGGCTGGGTAAATGGTGAATAGAACCATAAAAGTTATTGCACTTTATCATAATGTGATTTGATATATGCCTTTGGTTTACAATGGACTCGTAGGTTGAGGACTGAGACAGCCTAAAAACTTTTTGTACATAGTTGCGCTTTGGCGCCCTATCTTGGTTTTACATAAGCCATCCATATCTACCTCTGAAAAACAAAACCCGTGTGGTGTGGCACTGAGTGAGGTCTGCACTTGGATGTCCTGCAGCCCACCCAGGACCCACGTTGAAGGTTTGGTGCGGGTCCTTCACAAGTATCTTGTATATCTATTTATTGAAAATGCTATTTGAATACTATTTTTGTATTAAAAGTTTGTAACGTTCAAAGTATTCTTACCTCCCGGATGGGAAGATGTTATTGTTATTGTTATTGCATAAACAAAATTTTTCTGTCTTTTGTATTTCACAGCCCGGGAGTGCTGTCGTTTACCATGGGGGAATGTGTAGCCCTGGTGGTGGGCACACGCAGTACCCTGGGGAGTGTATGGCGAGACGGCGGCTTAATGCTCAATATGCATTCATTCTACACACACTGGACACACCCTTGGGGTAGTGAAGTATACTCTAGGGAGTGGTCAAAGTAGTGGGTGTAGGGTGATTTTGAAAAGAGTCTAGTTCCTGTCTCTGGACAGAGAAGACGTGTGGAGGAGAGCTGAGACTTCTGTGAGAAGACGGAGGGAGAAAGGAGTCTAGCCTGCTTCATAACCAGTTCAAATAGTGGAGTCCGGTATAGGTTTTGACATATACCTTAGTCTGGTCAGAGCTGGATTATCTCTCAGCACACATTGAGGAAAGGAAGGAGTATCAGCACAGAAAGACTTCAGCGTTCCTGTCTAAGGACAGTATCAGGTACAGAGACGTGCTCCTGCCTGTGATAACTGAGCATCTGTGGCTGGCTTCATTGGAAGGAGAAAGATTGGAAGTGACTGCTCGACCCCTGGCTAGTGAGAATGTTTATGTTACCAGCGTGGACAAGGCGAAAGGCAAGTGGATTATAGAATTGGTGCTACAGGATTGCATAAGTCCAGCACCCTGTTTACCGGTCACTGGGGACCGAAGAGTCGCTGTTGTTTCAGGCACAGAGCAGGAAAACCAGGAATCTACCGGACCCTAGGTCGCGGCAGACAAGCCCCTTATAGTCGGTACGTAGCTGGGTCAGGGGGAGTGAAGACTTTGGCGTTCTGCAGGACAAACATAAGTATTCAGCTCCTTCACAGGAAGGCCCCTAACACTAAGCTGACTGGGCAGTTACAGCTAAGATCAGCTGGAATCATAGAGGGAACTACGCTTCAGGCTGGTTGTACTCGTTTATTGGAGTTAAAGGAGGCCCCTAACTTGTCCAGCTGCCGTCTCAAAATACACTCCCTTTGGATCAGCCTCCCCGGGACCTGCCTTGACATTCAGCAAGTAAAGGTATGGAAAGACATTGACTGTGTGAGACTGTGTTATTTACCGGCACCCGACTTCACCATCTTAACAGACTTTGAGGGAAGAGTCCCACCTGTAGGGGACCCGACATCTAGCTGCCTCACCATCCCCTCAGAGATCTACAGCAGCGCTGGTACCCATTACCAGAATACTACAGGTGGCGTCACGAACTGTATATAGTTATCCCCTGTAAATATATCCCCCAACAACTTACGCCAGACCGCCCGGGCCACAGACCGAGCCACAGCTACCTGTGACACAAATCCCATAGACTTCTACGGGCTCGGCTCTGAGTACCCCATTGCCCTGGTAATCCACAATTGTGGTGGCGGGTCGACACATATGTGTCCCTATTACTGCACCTGATACCCCAATACTGAGCCGCTGGTGCCATATGTGTCCCTATTACTGCTCCTGCTGTGTGGCACAATAGCAGCTCTCCTCTTACTTCCACACATAGTAATGCACACCACTGTGCCCCCACATAATGAAGCCACCACAGAAACCCTTACAAAGTAAAATGCCTCCTTTGTTCCTCTATATGGTGAATTTGCCCTAAAAAATATTAATGCCCTGTGCAAGTGTCCTAGAAAACAGTGTCCACATTTTGCACCTAGAAATTAATAATGCCCCGTGTGCACCTTTGACGATCACAATATCCTGTGCGCCCCTATACACTGAAGAGTAAAAGTTCAATGTTTTGAACTTCTGACTTTCAGGCTCCAGATCTCACCATCCACTTCTGCTTTGATCATGAGACTTCCATCATTTTATAGGTAATCATCTTGGATATCTCATACATAAATTTGATTTACAACTATTTAGCATATGATTAGTTATGCAGATGCTTGTCATGTCACTGCATTGTTACTGTTTTGCTCCTAAAGATCTAAATTTTTATTATTGTGTTAGTATTTTGTAAATCCACCTTTGGCTTTCATCACTGCCTGAATCCTTCTGGGCTGCTCTCGATCAGCTTCAAGTATGTCTCTACCAAAATCAATCTGATCCCAAGTCTCTTCTACATGTTAACATAGTTGGTACATACTGGTCGATCACTTTGGTATGTGTCCAGTTTTTTCTTCAACTTTACCCACAATCGTTTGATTCATTTGGGGACTGTGGGGGCCAATCCAGCGCCTCTACATCATTGTCATTGAACCATTTCTTCACCAATCTCGTTATATGGTTCGGGTCCTTGTCCTGCTGGAACACTATGTCGTTCTTTTCATACCCATGGTACCCGAGTGTATGAAGTAACTCGTCTTGTAGGATACTCACATATAGCGCAGCACTGACACCACCATTGATGATGGTCAAGTATCCAATGTCTTTGGCTGTGGAGCAACTCCATGTCATCAGATTTCCTCGACCAGACCTGGCATTTCCTTCAATTTCTCTATTTGTTAGCCTCTTTTTTCCTTTTTTCTTTCAGACCTATTTTCACCCATCAAAGCCTAGTCTACTGACTTTCATCTCATGGCTCCAAATCACCCGTTTTCAATCTTCTACTGTCCACTTTTTGTACCTTTTTGCAAACTCGAGCCGACGCTACTTATGACAATATTGAAGTCGAAGCTTCTTCACCTTTTTTTCGGGCCACCACATTGGGCTTGCATCGACGTCTGTGATCTCACTATTACAAAGCAGACAAGCCTCCTCCACTGCCGTGTTTGTCACGACAGAACTGATAGACCTTGTGATGAGCCGACTTGTTGACTCTGATATTTTTGTCTGGATGTCCACCTTTTGGCTTCTGAATGGATGGACAGACTTCATTTAGTATTCTTGCAATGGTGGGCTCATAGTCCTCTATGCCCAGTATGATAGACTCACAGCTCCCTTATACACAGTATCATAGGCTCACAGCTCCATTAGGACACAGCATAATGGTCTCCACAGTAGTACCCACACTGTAAAATGGACTCCACAGTAGTCCCCATACTTTATGAGGGCCTCCACACTGTTTGACCCCTACTGTATAATGGCTCCCAAGCTGTATAATGGACCCACATTAGCTCCCACATTGTATAGTGGACCAACATTAGCAGCGCGATTACGTCCCACCCATGGGGCTCTGACATTCTGTGCTTGCACCTTTCCCAGGTCTGTAGACCGCAGGCTTAATGTGGTCTACAGAACGAAGAGCGGTAGTGCATGGAGATCGTGTCTGTACACGCCGATATAGTAAATAGTAGCGGTGGCTGTGGGTACGCCCCTCTGCGTGCGGGGCCCGGGACAACCGACCCCCCAGTAAGTATCCATCCAGGAAATGGCCTTGATATATTGTATAAAGAATTGCAAAACTTTCACAAGGTTTGCTAATGACCCTTTTTAAGGTCTTGAATATAAAGTTGTGGCCAAAATATTGAAAAGCTTTTAAAAAGGTTGTTACAAATGCAAAATCTGGAAGCCCACCTACTAGGTACTATTTGCAATGGTAATGTACTTTTATTTGAGTTGCATCCATTCGCCATCAGGACAAGGTCCCCAGCTAGAGATGACAGAATCTCCTGAAATTCGATTCTGAAGATTTGTCTGAATTCTTCTGTCAGATTTGATTCTGCCTGAACTGAAAGTTTATGCTTACCTTTTCTCCCTTTCCTCATTTGGTCCAGTGGCCATGTTGGTAGCCCATTGCCTCCAGTCTGGAGTCTTAGGAACCTCAGAATCCCCGTGGCTTCTTCTGATTTGTGCTGTAATATGGCACGGGGCGAGGTACTCCTCTCTTGTGCCCCGGCAGGTTACATGAAAGTGGAGGTCCTGGCTTGGTGTGTGGACTTGTGCTGTGGGGATGCTAAACCCATCCAGGCCGCATGTCACTGATGTTGTTGGTTAGCCAGGACCAGATGTTTCACTGTTCATTGAGTGAGACCACCATTCAAAAATAAACTCTACTGAACGGGGACTTTAGAAGGGTTCTATACAAGGGATAACGAGTACAAAGTCTCATGGACATTTCCTTTACAACTCACAGCTTTTTCCACACAGTTTCCTTTCTCAGTAGTTTACTCCAAGGCTTTCTATGTCCACTGTTTCTCCCTACTTCACAGCAACACAGCTTTAACACTACAGTCCTGATTAACAAGTGTCCTTCACTTGTTCTGCGGTTCTGAGTCCTTGCTTCACATCAAGATGTCAGTATAGACGGTAATGCTAATGTTCTGAGGCTCCCACCGGGACACCCTACTCGTCCCACATACTCAGTCCTGTTCAGGTCCATTACTTTTCAGCATTATAAGCTCAGAGTTTTGTGGCAATGCGTCTCTGGAAGGTCACTCTGTCTCTTAGTTACAAGTAATCCAGACCTCACTATCCATTCTCTTTGGTCTCCTCTCACTTGGAATCACCCCGGAATGCGGCATTACTCACCTTAGACCTTTTGATCCAGTCACTACGCACTCCAGGCCCTATCTGACTTTCTGCCAGGAATTCGTCACTTTCCCTGCAGCTTATCCCCTCCCACTCTGGGCTAGTCCCAAACGTTAACGCTAACTATCCCTATGGTCAAACTACACATCACATCACACAACAGCATTTGCAAAAAGATGCAGGACACAATTCACATGGCACAGTATTTACAATAACGCGATGGTGTCTTCAGGGAAAGGAATGCGACAACAACAGTCCAACTCTTAACAGTGCCACGTTGCAATGTCATTATTGCAGTAGCATGAGACGCGTAGGTCAATGCAGCGGGCCTCCTAATCAGAAGAGGAAGAGGAGGTTCGGATTACTGACAATGACGCCAAACCAGAGTCCTTGAAATTAATTCTCTCACCTTTAATCTTTTACTTTTTCTAAATATTGTTTGTTGGTTTCGAGAAATGGAATCCCTCATATTTGGGATTTTCTAGAATCAGAATATTTGGTGGAAATTAGTTGCAAATTGATCAATTTAGAGCTAATTGTCTCAGTAGACCCAATTATTTTGTGTGACCAGTGACTACAATGTAACAGTAAAATTAATCAATGGAAATTCTACGGTGGAATTTTTTCGGCCTCTCGTCTACTTCTCCTTTTTGATAAAGTGGTTATAACACCTGGAAACCCCTGCGCCGACACCAAGTAAACAGACTTTCCACCAACTGCAGTGAAGAAATTAGTTTTCGTGTTTCATTGACTCATTCGTTGGAACGTAGAGAAGAAAATTGGGGCTTTTACTGAATTGGTGAAAGTCTTAATGACAACTTTTGTACGTGGCGGAAGAAGCGGGTGGGCGGTCATTGAGGCTGAGGTCTGTTAGTATGAGTCATGTACAGACTCCCGTAGCGAGGTGTAAAATACGCTACAAACAATACATTTTTAAGTAGTATCAGTTTCATTGAAAAAAAATCTTTTTTTTTTACAATTTTTATCCTATGAATGACTTTCCATGAGCGTTATATTAAGAGAACGGCGCCACCTAGAGTTCAAATGCTGTGAATATTTAGAGAATCAGTCGATGATATTTTGCACGTTTGTGACACTAAAAAGGAAAATTTGCAAAAATTTTGGTGGAATTTATTTTCATTTCCGGACCTAAGAACTGAAGCCAAGAAGAAGGATGGCAAAAGTGGAGTCCGAGTAGATTATATTCTCAAGGGTTAAAAAGATAAAAATCCAAAGTGAATTCAGGGGAAGAGTTACTTGGAGATCTTAAAAAGTTAGTAAAAGTTTATACTTTATAGGAGATGAACGGATTGATTTGTTGGGAATCGAATTCTCTTTGAATTTTGCAAAAAAAACAAATTGGATTTGACGCGTTTCCCTTTCTGGTGAACTGCTGGTTCTTCCATCTTCACTCTTCGGCAAGTATTATCCATGGCCAAAGTGACATTATGATGTCCACGTGTGATGTACGTCATGACGTCACACGTATGATGTACATCATGAAGTTAACGTGTGATGTACGTCATGATGTCCACGTGTGATGTACGTCATGATGTCCACTTGTGATGTACGTCATGATGTCCACGTGTTATGTACGTCATGATGTCCACGTGTGATGTACGTCATGATGTCCACTTGTGATGTACGTCATGATGTCCACGTGTGATGTACGTCATGATGTCCACTTGTGATGTACGTCATGATGTCCACGTGTGATGTATGTCATGATGTCCACGTGTGTTGTACGTCATGATGTCCACGTGTGATGTACGTCATGATGTCCACGTGTGGTGTACGTCATGATGTCCACGTGTGATGTACGTCATGATGTCCATGTGTGATGTACGTCATGACGTCACACGAGGTCTAGTTAACTCCGGAGGCGCTGAAAACTCAAGGTGATGTCAAGAAATCAAGAGCTTGAGGGAGAAAGCAATCCGGAGGAGGATCGAGAGGAGATTTAGGGTGAGGTAGGTACAATAGATTTTATTTTTTAACCCCTCACTTATTATTCTCTTGGGGTTTGGAGAGACCTCAGAACATAACTTGATGTTAAGGGCTCCCTAGTGGAAATAAAGTGGGTCCTAGGAGGAAATGCACTGAGGTTGAGCCGTCCCACTCCATGGTAAAATATTTCCCCTTGTCTTACAAAATACTAAATTTCTAACACGACTCCAAGTAGTATGACCAAACAATTCCAACCATATAGTGCACAATTAGTGCTATACAGTGCTCCGATACTGACGGATAATCCTCCATATTACTCCAATAGTCTCATACAGTGCTCGTATATTGCCATATAATGCTCCATATTGCACTAATAGTGTCATAAAATGTTCCAATAGTGCCATGCAGTGCTGCAATAGTGCCATATAATGCTCTACAGTGCTCTAATAATGCCATACAATGCTCCATACAGTGTTTGAATCGTGCCATACAGTGTTATATTAATGCCATACTGTGCTCCATAGTGCCATATAATGCTCTAGCAGTGACGTACAGTGTCGTCATACCATATATTGCCATACAGTGGGTACGGAAAATATTCAGATCCCTTTAAATTTTTCACTCTTAGTTTCATTGCAGCCATTTGGTAAATTCCAAAAAGTTCATTGTTTTTCCTCATTTAATTAATTAAACACATCTGGACTGCAATGAAGGAGTAGAACCATCTCAAGGAGGATCACAAGGAAATGGACAGCATGTGACGTAAATATGAGCGTCTGAGCAAAGGGTCTGAATAATAATGACTAGAGTTGAACGAAACAGGTCGGTCAGATTCAAAAGTCGCCGACTTTCGCCAAAGTCGGGTTTCGTTTGCCGAAACCCGACCATGGCGTGTAGTCGGCCATGCGGTCGTCGACCCGAGCGCCCAAGTCGGTTTTCCATAATGCTTACAGGTGCCTTTTTTTTCTGCCAATAAGCAAGGATGTACACTGTGGGCAACGAGATGACATGGGCAGCGTCCACCACCATCTTAGAGAAGGGCATTGCAGTGATTGGCTTGCTTTGGGGGGCGTCATAGTGTCTATAAAAGCCCTGAGCGCCGACCTCCATTTTACTTCTGCCGATCTTAACAGTAGGGAGAGGTTGCTGACGCTGTTTATCAGTAGGGAGAGAGTTAGGGCTGGAAAGAGAAGTTCTTCTGTGCTTGTGCTGATAGCAATTGTGCTGTACAGTTAGTGTGCAGTGACAGGGGAGGATTTTCTTGTGTGCAGCAGCGCTGGTTATTAGGCTGCCTGATAGCTGTATTGCTGTGTGTACACTGCTGTGCAGACTGCTTTTTACACAGCACTAATACTTTTATTCTTTTTTTCTGCACAGTTACCGACTGTTAATTTTTTCCCACACCTTATACAGTAGAGCTGTAAGCTCCTCACACACTACCGTGTACCGGCTGGTATCACGGACAAATACATGCTGACTATCTGTGTGTGACTCCGGAAATATATACGGAGATTTAAATTTTCCCCTACACCGTAAACAGCTGTAAGCTCCTCATGCAGTACCGTATATCTGCTGGGATTTTTGGTACATTCTCCCAAACATGAGGAAGTATGGTGGAAGAGGCCGCGGACAAGGGCGGGGGGGGGGAGGCAGCTGGAAATGATGGTGGTGGTGCATATGCTGGTAGTGCCAAAAGCACAATAACACCTAGCACCTAAGGCAGGAGGTGTTGAGCCTACATCATCTTCTGGCTCCAGAAGGCCTGGAAGGCTCCCTTTTCTGAGAATAGGTAAACCGCTTTTAAAGCCAGAGCATCAGGAACAGGTTTTGGCTTATATTGCCGAAACAGCCTCCAGCTCTATCGCTTCCTCTTCTGAAGTTTCAAAAACTGCAAGCACTGAGTCGTCAGTGCAGGCTCCTGGTCAGGAACAACACCTTTCCTTGTGTCCTTCACCCCCACCAAAAGTGAAGGATGCGGCAGGCCACACTTCAGATTACTCCATGGAGCTCTTTTCACATACCATGCCTGGGTTATCTAGTCAAATCCTGAATTCCCCAGTCCAAGATGAATATGACATGGAGTGCACTGATGCACAGCCACTGCTATATGATTCTGCTGGTACATTCACCCAGAGCACTACATTGCCCTCACAGTCTACTGAGCCAGAATCTGACCTTGATGAAACTCAGGTGCCCCTTCCCGCATATTATACCACCTTACACGGTGACACGAGGAAGGTGCAGATGAAATTGAAGAGGAGGTGATGGATGACCCAGTTGTTGAACCGGATTGGCATCCATTGGGGGAAGAGGGTGCCGCTGGCAATAGCTCAGAAGAGGAGGAGGATCCACAGCAGGCATCGACAATGCAGCTGCGGTTATCTGGCAGGCCCAAGCAGTCCAAAAATGTGTTAAAAAAACAAAAAAAGTTGCAGGACAGCTTGGCCAGATGGTCAAATTAGCACAGCGTGCAAGACCTGAAAATTTATCCCATGGAAGGAAGAGTGCAGTGTGGCACTTTTTTTACCAAAATCCTATTGATGTGGCAAAGGTTATCTGTAAGAAGTGCGGAAGGACCTTTAGCCGAGGGAAAAATCTCCGAAAATTGAATACCAGTTGCATGCTTAGACATGTAAACACCATACACTTGCAAGCGTGGACGGACTACAAAACCTCACTGGCTTTGAACGCCTACATTGCCAAACTGATCTCATTAGAGATGATGCCCTTCCGTTTGGTTGAAAGCGCAGCTTTCCGAGAGCTCATGACCTACGCTGTCCCACGCTATGACCTACCCAGTCGGCACTTCTTTTCTAGAAAAGCCATCCCTGCCCTCCACCTGCATGTGAAAGACCGCATTGTCCATGCACTCAAACAATCAGTGAGTGGAAAGGTGCCCCTCACAACAGATGCATGGGCCAGTAGGCATGGCCAGGGTCATTACGTGTCCATCACTGTGCACTGGGTTAATGTGGTGGATGCAGGGTCCACAGGGGACAGCGGCGGTGGGACAGTGCTGCCTAGCCCACAGTATAGGCAACAGTTGGCTGTAGGCGTTCGACCCTCCTCCTCCCGAAGCAAAAGCTCGTCGACAGAGCGCGTCCACCTCCCCCACAGCAGCCAGTGTTGCACACGAGGTGTCCCACTATCGATCAGCTAGTGGTAAGCGTTAGCAGGCTGCTTTAAAGATGATGTCTTTGGGCGACAACAGACACACCACGGAGGTACTGGCCGACTACTTGCAGCAAGAAACTGAGTCATGGCTGGGCAGTCTACATCTTGAGCTAGACAAGGTAGTCAGTGATAACGGCCGTAATTTTGTGGCGGCCATAGCCCTTTGGCAAAACTCAGACACATACCTTGCCTGGCTCACACTTTGAACCTGGTGGTGCAGTGCTTCATAAATAATTATCCGGAGTTACCAGCCCTGCTCCATAAGGTGCGAAGACTGCTCGCACATCCGTCGCTCGCCCGTAGACTCCAGTCGTATGCAGAGGCTGCAGCGATCGCTCCACCTCCCCAAGCACTGCCTAATCATAGACGTTGCAACAAGGTGGAACTCCACCATGCACATGGTTGAGAGGCTGTGCGAACAGAGGCAGGCTGTAATGCATTTGTGGACGGATCCACAGGCAGGCAGTTTGAGGGCAGACATCGAGTTGTCGGGTGTGCAGTGGTCAAAGCTGAAAGACCTCTGTAAAGTCCGTCTGCAGTGGAGGAGGAGGAGGGAAGCCTTCATGACAGTCAGGCATTGTCTGCTCAGGGAACTGTCCTGGACGAGTGGAGGAAGAAGAGGAAGAGGAGGAGGATGAGGGGGATGATTAGTTTGGGGAGGTGGATGCTTCTCAGGGGGCAAGAGAAAATGTTGGCTTGCCAAGGTCAGGTACAGGGTTTGTGCGTGAATGGAGGGATGTGGATTTGGCAGAAAGTCCTCCTCCACCCACCACTGGCAGTGCATCATTGACACCTGCAACATTGGCCCACATGTGTGATTATGTCTTGCGGATCCTAAAAAGGGACCCCCGCATCACCAAAATTATGAAGGATGACGACTACTGGTTGGCCAGCATCCTCGATCCACGCTATAAAGGCAAATTACAGAACATCATGCCACAGGAGAACCTAGAGCTAATATTGGCGAACAAACAAGTAACTCTGGTAAACCATTTGTTCGAGGCGTTCCCAGCACACAGCAGCGGTGCAGGTTCTACCACGAGCCGTCCTGGGCCAAATGGAAGAGGTGTTCATGGTGCACACAGCTGAAGTGGCTTGGAGACAGGGGTTTCATGACCATGTTGTGGTCTAATTTCTCGAGCAACGCTCACACGACTGGTAATACTGAATCGATTGCAACAGACAGGAGACAAGAGTTGTCAACTATGGTTCAAAATTACCTCTCCTCCCCTATCGATGTTCTCCCTCACCGGTCATTCCCCTTTGACTACTGGGCCTGTAAACTGGACACCTGGCCTGAATTGGCACAATATGCCTTACAGGAGCTCGCTTGCCCTGCTGGTAGTGTGCTATCAGAAAGAATCTACAGTGCTGCTGGATCAATACTGACAGAAAGAAGGACCAGGCTGTCGACCCAAAATGTAGGTGATCTTGTGGCGCCCTGAGGGTCCAGTCGCCACAGAGTTGTTGCATCTCACCCAGAGGTGTGACACCTGACTCTCAGGTAAGAAGTAAGCACCCCTTAGACTCCAACCACCGCATCCAACATACACTATGCTGGCTGAGCACAGACGGACCCTTCGGGAGGATGGTCTGACTCAGGCTGGTTAAGACAGGGTGTATCTAGTTGGTGGGTGGAGCTTAGGCAGCACTTAGGCTGCATGTTAGTTTTAGAGAACAGTTAGTGTCAGTCAGTCAGTGAGTGGGTACTGGACTGTCCTGCAGCTCCTCTGAGTTCACCTCAGGGAGCCGTGCTGTATTGAGCGAAAGGGTCCAGGGCGAGACAGCAATTGGAGGTGTGCCCCTATCCTGAAGAAGGAAGGACCAGGCGAGCAACGGGGAACAGTCCCTAGACTAGTGGGAAAGCTTCAGACTTTGCTAGTAAAACCGACGGCAGTGGTCACTTCATGGGCCATTGCCACTAGCCACTACAATCTCACCGGAAGGCAGCTTAGGGGTCAAGTACGTGCAGACATTGGCAGTGATCTGTGAACTGAAAGGGCCCAATACTCCCTAGTCCGAGGGCTCTGTGGTGGCGTGGTGCATGGAAGTAAGGAGAGTTAGTACTGAGAGATAGAAGGCCAGAAAGGAACATACTGAACGGGAGTCTTTGGAAGTGCGACTAACTTACCTGAGGCACATATCAAAAGAGAAACTGTGTAAGGTTCTTTGTACATGTTCTTGAAACTCAGTTTTCCGTCAGCCATTTTGCTTTCTGTCTTGCTGCAGCTATCTTGCCCTCAGTCAATATGGAGTTTTCAGCTTTCATGTTCCCGCCCTGATTCTCTCCCTCTTGCTTCTTAAGCAGCCACAGCTGAGCAATCAGTGCTTCAGAATCTAGCCTGCAGTGAACCTGTGACCTGACTCCTGGAAGCCTTGGACTATGTACTCCAGCTATTCCTACTGAGGAACTCTGAACACTTGTGGACTCTGGAACCCTGCTCTTTGAAAGATCCACGTTTGCATGGACTTACGGTAACAGAGAAGAAGATCCTGAACCTGTTGTGGAGAGTGATTGCTGAGCTTAAGTTACTCTGGCCTGCTGTGTCTCCTGCTTCTGTATCTGCAAACTGTGTGACTATTTTTGCCACTTGTATGAAGTAATACAAGACCTTCTATATCAAACCTGTGTCTCATGTATTTTCATCGCACCCAAGCACAAGACGCTATATGAACTGTACTACATACATTACAAGATTCTGAAGCCCTGATTGCTCAGCTGTGGCTGCTTAAGAAGCAAGAGGGAGAGAATCAGGGCATAAACATGAAAGCTGAAAACTCCATATTGACTGAGGGCAAGATAGCTGCAGCAAGACAGAAAGCAAAATGGCTGACGGAAAACTGAGTTTCAAGAACATGTACAAAGAACCTTACATTAGCACTTTAGATCGTTCAGTGGGAAATTGTGAAGCATGTGCAGAAAAAAACAGATTGCATTGGTTAATAAATCCCCTGAATTTTTATGAAGCCCTTGGCTAGATTTTCGTCTATGTAATCCTTTAAAGCCTTTAGCTCAGGCCCCGCCAGGGGGTAGATCTTACCAAAAGGTATCTCTGCTCCAGGCAATAATTCAATTGGACAATCATATGGACGGTGAGGGGGAAGCTGGTCAGCGTTCTTCTTGTCACATAAATCCACATAGTCCTGGTATACAGCTGGTAGTTCAGGGACTTTCACAATGTAAGGTTCTTTGTACATGTTCTTGAAACTCAGTTTTCCGTCAGCCATTTTGCTTTCTGTCTTGCTGCAGCTATCTTGCCCTCAGTCAATATGGAGTTTTCAGCTTTCATGTTCCCGCCCTGATTCTCTGTTACCGTAAGTCCATGCAAACGTGGATCTTTCAAAGAGCAGGGTTCCAGAGTCCACAAGTGTTCAGAGTTCCTCAGTAGGAATAGCTGGAGTACATAGTCCAAGGCTTCCAGGAGTCAGGTCACAGGTTCACTGCAGGCTAGATTCTGAAGCACTGATTGCTCAGCTGTGGCTGCTTAAGAAGCAAGAGGGAAGAATCAGGGCGGGAACATGAAAGCTGAAAACTCCATATTGACTGAGGGCAAGATAGCTGCAGCAAGACAGAAAGCAAAATGGCTGACGGAAAACTGAGTTTCAAGAACATGTACAAAGAACCTTACATTGTGAAAGTCCCTGAACTACCAGCTGTATACCAGGACTATGTGGATTTATGTGACAAGAAGAACGCTGACCAGCTTCCCCCTCACCGTCCATATGATTGTCCAATTGAATTATTGCCTGGAGCAGAGATACCTTTTGGTAAGATCTACCCCCTGGCGGGGCCTGAGCTAAAGGCTTTAAAGGATTACATAGACGAAAATCTAGCCAAGGGCTTCATAGAATGTAAGGTTCTTTGTACATGTTCTTGAAACTCAGTTTTCCGTCAGCCATTTTGCTTTCTGTCTTGCTGCAGCTATCTTGCCCTCAGTCAATATGGAGTTTTCAGCTTTCATGTTCCCGCCCTGACTCTCTCCCTCTTGCTTCTTAAGCAGCCACAGCTGAGCAATCAGGGCTTCAGAATCTTGTAATGTATGTAGTACAGTTCATATAGCGTCTTGTGCTTGGGTGCGATGAAAATACATGAGACACAGGTTTGATATAGAAGGTCTTGTATTACTTCATACAAGTGGCAAAAATAGTCACACAGTTTGCAGATACAGAAGCAGGAGACACAGCAGGCCAGAGTAACTTAAGCTCAGCAATCACTCTCCACAACAGGTTCAGGATCTTCTTCTCTGTTACCGTAAGTCCATGCAAACGTGGATCTTTCAAAGAGCAGGGTTCCAGAGTCCACAAGTGTTCAGAGTTCCTCAGTAGGAATAGCTGGAGTACATAGTCCAAGGCTTCCAAGAGTCAGGTCACAGGTTCACTGCAGGCTAGATTCTGAAGCACTGATTGCTCGGCTGTGGCTGCTTAAGAAGCAAGAGGGAGAGAATCAGGGCGGGAACATGAAAGCTGAAAACTCCATATTGACTGAGGGCAAGATAGCTGCAGCAAGACAGAAAGCAAAATGGCTGACGGAAAACTGAGTTTCAAGAACATGTACAAAGAACCTTACAAACTGGAAGCATATAGCATAGACCTTATATAGCGCGGTCCCCGACGCGCTTTTTGCATTAGCTTCGTCCAAGGGTATCGTCCAAGATACCCTTGGACGAAGCTAACGCGAAACGTGCATCGAGGACCGCGCTATATAAGGTCGTATGAGTTCATGCTTAGATTACTTATACTTATAGTTGCCTAGATGGGATATGGAGGAAACTAGATGGGAGACTATCTGCTCTCAGCACTGATGCACTTTATAGTATACTGTTACATGTCTATCCACATCTGATGGCTTATTCCTGTCTTATTTTGCATATGTAGCTACAGGCCCACTCCCATATGTTGGAGACACATTGCGTATATCATTTAACATATCACATGATTAGGAGTGGTCCATGTTTATGGATTTGTGACACGGGTCATTAGATAGATATCTGTATACTGCATTTGGCTATTCAAGCTATTTACCAATGCTTAGGGAGTGTATGTACAGATGTGTAGCCCAGCTGCGCTTGGAGCCACATGTCCCAGGAGGATGCACCAAAGGTAACCCCCACACGTACCTGATATTCATTCACACCTTCACTATTTCCTAGAGCCACCAGAGGGAGCCCTTTTGCAGTATATATAGGGTAGTGAAGACACAGCAGTTACCTCAGAACACCAGAGAACACGTCAGTTACCTCAGATGAGATGAGATGAGAGGAGAGCAGATTACCTCAGAACGTTGAAAGACTGTTAGTTTCCTTAGAGTGTGGAAAGTTAGCTCAAAGAAGTGTGCACAGATCAGTTAAGGGTATGCCACACTAAACAATATCGCTAACGGGATCGCTAAAAAACGTCACTATTTAGCGATCCCGTTAGCGATATTGTTCAGTGCGGCAGCTTCCAGCGACGAGCTTCCTGCTGTGATCTCGCTCGTCGCTGGAATCGTTCCGGACCCTATTTCATCGCTGGCGCTCCCGCTGGGTAAGTATCTAATCGCTGTGTGGCACCTTTTCTTAGCGATTTAGCGGTACTTTTGTACCGCTAAAGTCGTTAAGAAGATCGCTAACGGCGATAGCGTCGTTAACTATATCGCTAAATGTGGTAGCATTTAGCGATATAGAAACAATCCCGCTAGCGATCTCATTAGTATGCGTCGTTATTGTGATCGCTAGCGGGATTGTTTAGTGTGGCAGTACCTTTAGACGGAAGGTCCTGATAGCTGCTTCAGACTGAGCGGTAGAAAGAAAGAAGGAAAGGGAACAGCAGTGACCGAGAGAACCTGAAGACTACAGCTTGAACTTAGTTCACTGTGTGGAGGCCAGTAATAGTGGCGAAGGATAGCCACTTCAGCCTGGTCAGAACTGAGTCAACTGAGTGTAGTTTCAGTGAGCAAGCGTGCCGATGCTTTGAGAGCGGTGAAGAGAAAGGAGAATCAGCTATCTACTGCTAGTGTGCTTATGTTAAGGGTCGGAGTAGGACGAAAGGCGAGTGGAAGGGAAGAGAGAGTGACAGAGGTTGGAACAGCATTGATCGCTTACCTCTACTCTGCACCACCGGACACCGGGTCCGAGCTTGCTAGCATCTACACGACTAGTAGGAGATACCGGAGACCCTGTGGGACTTCAAGTCGCAGGGGCCCACAAGTGCTGATACGTAACCGGGGTCAGGAAGACGGAGTCTAGCAGGGCCCTGCATACAGAGACACTGTTCTATCCACGAGAAGGCCTCACCACAAAGTCAGCCGGGCGTCAAATTGAAGACAGAGTTAGACTTCGTTTCATACAGGTCACACATACAGGAGTACGGAGGCCCTACACCTACTCAGTGGGATTACTGGACGTGCATCCTCCACCCTGCCAGCTTCCCGGGATGTGCCTGCTACTACCATCAGTAAAGGTACAGAAAGAGACTTTCGTGTGTGTGTCTGCCTTATTGCTCCTGCGGCTGAATTCTCCTTCTCCGTCCTGCACCCCAACACCACCATCTACCCTGAGGGACCCAGTCTTGCCTGTGGAAGACTTAACACCTTGCTGCCCAGTAACAACCCCTCAGTGGATCTACCCTGCAGCGCTGGTCACCCTGACCAGGTACACAGGTGGCGTCACGAACAAACTGTAAATACTTTATTCCCCTGTAAATATCCCACATTTGAGGTGAGCCCCAGGGCCACGGACCGAGCTGTGCTACCCGTGACATCCCCCATTGAAGTGAACGGGCTCGGTGCCGAGTACCCCACAGGCCCTGGATGAGCGACTCACATATACTGATTTATCTGAATACTGTTTATCCCTGATGTGGGCAGGAGTATATGCTGTGGCAACTTACATTTCAATAGATCATGTGTGTATTATGTTTTCATATGTACCTTATATTACCATAATTGGATATTCATCTCATTTTATCTTTTTGTCTTTTGTATATTTGTTACATTAATAAAGTGTTAATATTTTATGGCTATATGCTTCCAGTTTCTCTTTTGATATGTGTATATGGTAGGAAGTGCCATTTATCTAGACCAGGTTTTTTGGATATAACTTGTAGATTGTAAGCTCTCACGAGCAGGGCCGTCTTATTTTGCTTTAATTACTGTATTGTTAACGTTGTTACTTATGACTTGTGTTTTGAAACTGTTAAACTGTAAAGCGCTGCGGAATATGATGGCGCTATATAAATAAAGATTATTATTATTATTAACCTGAGGGTTGCTGGACCACTCTCTTGGAGGACACAGTGCCTGGCTGGTATCTGTATAGCGCTCAACAGACTGTGAGTAAAACCCTGAAACTGCAACAGAACTGTTTCCCTGATTATTCCAGCGACGCACACTCCCCTCTGCTACATCCTCAAGCATCATCCCTGCTATACCACATCTACCTGCCCTGGAAGGACACAGCCTCACCTGTAGGAGGCTTATCATCTAGCTGCACAACACCATCCCTTCCAGAGGACTTGCACAGCAGCGCTGGTCACCCTGACCAGGTACTACAGGTGGCGTCACGAATCATCATACAAACACTTATCCCTGTAAATATCCCCTTTTTGGTGAGCGCCCAGGGCCACGGACAGAGTCGTGGCTGCCGTGACATCCCCCATAGAAGTCGACGGGGCTCGGTGCCGAGTACCCCACGGCCCTGGCGGGCGGCTCAATCTCATCTTCATTAAAATGAACCATGCCTGGGTTTCAAAGGATTTTGTACCACCTTCCCCTGATGACACAACATAGGTTGCCAGCAAAATGGCTCACTTTGTCCTCCTCTTCCTCCGACTTCTCCAATTCCTCCATTTGCAGCTGCTGAACGTCCAGCCTATACCTCAACATATGCCAGTTTTTCCACCCCCTAACTGGGCTGTACCCCCCCAGGGCCGGCGTCAGCACCTGGCGCCGGCAAGTGCCGGCCCTGAGCAGGTGGGGGGCCCACTCGCCATCAGAGACACCGCCGTACTATGAGGGGCCCTGTGCCAGTTCCCGGCGCCCACGAGTGGGCCCTCCTGCTTGCTCAGGGCCCCAGCATTTGCAATACTTACCTCTCCCTGCTCCACTGCTGTGACGTCTTCCGCGTTTCCTGACAGTGACATTCAGGTCAGAGAGCGCGATAATGTCACGTCTATGCGCCCTCTGCCTGAACAGTCACGGTGCAGAGGCTGGAAGATGGCGACGCTGAGGAGTCCAGGGTAGAGCAGTGCCCAGCGAGGAGAATTATTTCATTTTTACTAATGGTTGGAGCAATGTATGGGGAGCATTATACACTGGAGCATTATATATGGGGCCCATCACACACTTGAGCATCATAGATAGGGCCTATTATACACTGGAGCATCATATACAGGGCCCATTATACACTGGAGCATTATATATGGGGCCCATCATACACTGGAGCATCATATATGGGGCCCATCATACACTGGAGCATCATACAGGGCCTCTTATATATGGCGCATCACATGGAGACCATTATATAGGGAGCATTATATATGGGGCCCATTATATTTGGAGCATTATATAGGGCTCATCACACACTGGAGCATAATATATGGGGACCATCATATACTGGAACATCATATGGGGTTCATTATTTATGGGGCATCATATAGGGCCCTTTATACAGTATATGAAGCATCATATGGAGCACATATGGGACCTATTCTGTATGGAGCATTGTATGGAGCCCATTCTGTATGGAGCAATATATGGGGCTCATTATTCTGTATGGAGCAATATATGGGGCTCATTATTCTGTATGGAGCACTATGTGGTGCCCATAATACTGTATGGAGGACTATACTGTCCGGTTTTTGAGCTATTGTAGAATTTACAATAGATATCACTCATGTAATGTAAGAAGTGAAGTTTTGTCATTGTACTGTACCCATATTTCTCTGCTGTATCGTGCATCATGAATTGTGGTGTGTGTTAAAGGGGCCCACTGAGACTCTTTGTCTGGGGCTCACGAAAACCTGGAGCCAGCCCTGCCCCCCACAACTTTAGCCAAATAACCCCCAGTTTTCAATGCTTACTATTATTATAAAGTAAATTAAGGTTGACAAGCTTAAGTAATAAGATTGATGTCGTTGGCATTGAAATGGGCACTGTAGGTGTGTTTACTGTCCTCCACTCACTGCCGACTTTTATTCCCCATTGACTTGCATTGGGGTCGGATTTTCGACTCCGACCCGACCATTTCCGTTAGTCGGCCAACTTCGTTCGACTCAACTTTTGAGAAAGTCGGGTTTCACGAAACCTGACTCAATCCTAAAAAAGGCAAAGTCGCTCATCTCTACTTATGACCATGTGATATTTCAGTTTTCTTTTTTAATAAATTTGCAAAAATTTCTACATTTGTTTTTTTTCAGTAAAGATGGGGTGCAGAGTGTACATTAATGAGAAAAAATGAACTTTTTTGAATTTACCAAATGGCTGCAATGAAACAAAGAGTGAAAAATTTAAAGGGGTCTGAATACTTTCCGCACCCACTGTATATTGTTCCCATAGCATTGTGCATAAAATAACTTTGCCATACAATGCCTAAATACACCCGCACTTTGCCCACATAATATTGCATAGACAGCCCACATGATACACATATATTGTGTGAATATATATGTGCACGGTCGAACTATGGAGAAAACAGTCTGCTCGGGCTCCTCCAGCTCTTCCCAGATACTTGCAAGTGAGGATGAGTTCAGAAATCTTAAATCTGAGGTTAATATGGAAAGACTATGAATTAATAGTGCAAATAACCGGGTTGGTATTAGTGGGCGGCAAACTAGGCAATTGCCCATGGCCTCTGTTTCCTTGGGGCTCCCAATGACCGGACTCTCAGGAACAATCTAAGAGTGGAGCTATAGAGAGATAATTGTGGCTGCACAGTCCTCCCCGACTCCTCTCTGGACTGGTCTCTATGTACTCTGTATATACGGTATTAGGTGGACAGTGTGTGACAGTATTATTTAAGCAATACATTGCTGTATTAGTGTTACATTGGATGACAGAATAGTATGGGCAAAAGCTGACAGTATTACTAAGCCACTATTTATTAGCTGGACACTATATGGCGGCATTATTTAGGATTATATGGTAGTAATATTTTATGTATGATTTTTTTTAAAAAATTGCGTGCCAGGAGTAACTTCGACTGTTCTGTCTGAATAGCATCCCATTTGACATAAAATGGGTCTCCACTAGTGATGAGCGAACGTGCTGGGATAAGGTGTTATCTGAGCATGCTCGGGTGCTAACCGAGTGTCGAATAATATGTTCGAGTCCCCGCGGCTGCATGTCTCATGTCTGTTCGACAGCCACAACACATGCAGGGATTACCTAACTAACAGGCTGTCGAACAGCCGCGAGACATGCACCTGCGGAGACTCAAACATAGTTTTCGAGCACGACGAAGACACTCGGTTAGCACCTGAGCATGCTCAGATAACACCTCATCCCAGCACGGTCGCTCATCACTAGTCCCCACCAAATATATTGGAAGCTGTCGAACAGCCGCGAGACATGCACCTGCGGAGACTCAAACATAGTTTTCGAGCACGACGAAGACACTCGGTTAGCACCCGAGCATGCTCAGATAACACCTCATCCCAGCACGGTCGCTCATCACTAGTCCCCACCAAATATATTGGAACCTTCATCAACATTGATTTTGTACTTAAAGGGGTTCTCCAGACATATATATCGATGGCGATCCTTATCTGTCGAGTGTGGGTCCGAAAACAAAAGTCGAAATATCCAAAATGAAAGTCAAGTCTTTTTTCACCCAGATCCAGAATGTAATGTTCTGGTTCTGCCACATGTTCCTGTGATGCAGAGGCTGCAGCGAGCACAGGTCCTCCGTATTAGTCTTATAAGGACAGAATCGTTTGACATTGAATGACTTGTTGACAATTGTGATACATTTTCCCTTCTTCTACACCTCTTTGTGGTTTACCAATATTTCCCGTGTAGGACGTTTCATCTTCAGATGTTGCTGTTCGTAACTCCTACACCAATCCCTTCTTACACGATGCGAGCGATGGGGACTCTGGAAATACTGTGACATTTGCTGGTTGTATGAGCGTTTCGCCGCCCTGTCCTTTACGACGCACCACACAGGTACAGTCCCAGCACCTAATGAGCGCACACAATAGGAGGCCGTGTGACGTGTATGTTCCCACACGTGAGAAAAGTACAACATCGCCCGGGGGGAAAAACCACAAATTGTTTCATTCTATACTTTGTAGAACAGTTTAAAGTTAACAGGATATTAAGATTTACACAATTTCCATCTTTTAAGCCGATCGCGGGAGTATCCTCTTGAACGGAATCTCAGCGATCAGTGAGAGAACCTGCTGTTTAATCTATAGCGCCACCACAGGGGAAATTAGGAAGTACAGTGTACCCACTGAAGCCATAGAGCTGTATATGAATGCATAATAGTATCAAATCCTGCTTGTAGGGAAAAAAGCAGGAAAAAAAATAGGCATAACACAAAAGTTGTCTCCATGCTCAATCACCCTTCACACATCTGTCCATTAGGACTCAACTCCTTAATAGCCCTAGGGTGCAACAAAAAATAAAGAATTCTATACTTACTTCCTAGTTTGGCACCTTCATTCTCTGATTGCCTGCAGCCTTATTGGCACCAGTCTGGAAGGTAAATATAGAGGGTTTTTATTATTTTGTGCTGCACCCTGCACCTTATTAATAAGGGGGTGTCCAGTAATGGAGAACACCTATAATATTTGTGTTAATGCCGAGGCTGCAGCTAATGTTGTCGTACCTCTCCATCACTGATAATTAGTATTCCAGAGGCTTTTGGACAGTTTCCAGTAAATTTGCCAACTATTCTGCAAGTCTAGGAGATCCTTTCCAGGAACCTACCAGATGTTGCGGGATAGTTGGAAAATATGTCATATCACATGTCCTATTTGGGAATACAAAAATCATCGCCAGAACATATTGATGAAAGAGTGTCGCCGGTGCTGGGGGACTTGCTGTGTCACTGAATTACATGTAATACTACATCTCCCTGTAGTGGCCGCTGTATGGCAAATGTGTGGCTGGAAACCAGCAGCGATCATCAAGCTGATCCTGCAGCGATCATCTGATCTTTTTGTTGATTTCACTTTAAATAATATGAATTCTAAAAAAAATTACAATAATTATACACCGTCTACATGTGTCATTGGAAAATCAATCATATTTTATTAAAAAAAAGAAATAACAGAAAATTGCCCCAATAAACCCGGTTTAAATATCAAGTCTGAGGAAACGAGGTGTGAAGACTCATGTGCTGTTTGTGGCTGGCCAGCTGTTCGGAGTTATATATAAGACTATTCTTTGAACATTACATGGAAATGATGTGAGATCTGGAGGAAACCATAGAATTGAGGGTTTCTGTTCTCTTATACAGCAGAAGTTTGCACAGTACTTTCCCTTATTGATGAATCTTTATTTTACTTCATACAACACGATATTTCTCAGGTTAAAGCTACTGCCACACTACACAATCCCGCTAGCGATCTCGTTAGCGTCGCATACTAATGAGATCGCTAGCGGGATTGTTTCTATATCGCTAGTAGCTACCTAACTTAGCAATGTCGTTAAGGACGCTATCGCGGTTAGCGATCTCCTTAACGACTTTAGCGGTACAAAAGTACCGCTAAATCGCTAAAAAAGGTGCCACACTCAGCGATATATACTTACCCAGCGGGAGCGCCGACGATAAAATAGGGTCCGGAACGATTCCAGCGACGAGCGAGATCACAGCAGGAAGCTCGTCGCTGGCAGATGCCGCACACAACAACATCGCTAACGGGATCGCTAAATAGTGACGTTTTTTAGCGATCCCGTTAGCGATGTTGTTTAGTGTGGCATACCCTTAAGGGTTTTTCCAGTCGCCATTACTTCTCAAAAACATAATCATTACTCATGGTACAAATTAGAAAAAATATCACAAATTTGCAAATTCAGCAGTGGGCCATACCAAAAAATTCTTATAGAGGTTTTCTAAGTGGTTATAAAAAATTATTGTATTCTGTAAAAGAAAAGGGAATGAAAGCGTTCTCGTCGCTTAATTAGTTAATTGATTTAATAAATCAATAGTACACAAAAAATAAGAAACTTTATAACCTATCTTATTAAAAAAAAATCTGCTGCTTTCCCCTCCTGGACTGATTTTCTCATTCTCAAATTCAAAAGAAATGAGTTCTTAATTCACAAGAAAATGTGTCTTCTGTGAATACAGACTTTCCCTTTAGTGAGATAAGAGTTGCCAGTTGGTGCTTATAAAGTTCTATGGAGAACTGTAACTGTCCTTCCTGTGTCTTCTTGGAGAACAGGAGAAGTCCCAGAAGACTGGAGAAGAACAAATGTTGTTCCTATCTTCAAAAAGGGGAAGAAGGTGGACCCAGGGAACTACAGGCCGGTGAGTCTGACTTCTATACCAGGAAAGATCTTTGAACAAATTATTAAAGAACATGTATGTAAGTACCTGGATAAGAATGAAGTGATTAACCAGAGTCAGCATGGGTTTGTAACTAATAAGTCATGTCAGACTAATTTAATTTCCTTCTATGACAGAATCACTGACTGGGTGGATCAGGGAAATGCTGTAGATATAGTATATCTTGACTTCAGCAAAGCATTTGACAAAGTATCTCACACAATCCTTATTGAAAAAATGACTAAGTATGGAATGGACAAGGCAACTGTTGGGTGGATTCATAACTGGCTTAGTGATCGGTCCCAAAGAATGGTCGTAAATGGCTGCACATCCAGTTGGAAGAATGTCTCAAGTGGGGTACCACAAGGCTCTGTTTTGGGCCCTGTATTGTTCAACATCTTTATCAATGATTTAGATGAAGGAATTGAGGGTAAACTGATCAAATTTGCTGATGACACAAAGCTAGGAGGGGTAGCTAATACTAGAGAAGAGAGAGAGGATTCAAAAAGATATAAATAAACTGGAGCAGTGGGCAGCAACTAACAGAATGGATTTAACAGGGAAAAATGCAAAGTACTACATCTGGACAATAAAAATGTAAAAAGCATATACAAAATGGGAGGAATAGGGCTAAGTAACAGCACATGTGAAAAAGACTTGGGTATACTAATTGATCACAGACTGAACATGAGTCAACAATGTGATGCAGCAGCAAAAAAGGCAAATGCAATTCTAGGATGTATCAACAGAAGCATACAGTCTAGATCACATGAGGTCATTATCCCCCTCTACTCCTCTTTGGTCAGACCTCATCTGGAATACTGTGTCCAGTTTTGGGCGCCACATTTTAAAAAAGACATCAACAAACTGGAGCAAGTTCAAAGGAGAGCCACCAGAATGGTGACCGGTCTGCAAACCATGTCCTATGAGGAACGGTTGCAGGATTTGGGAATGTTTAGCTTGCAAAAAAGAAGACTGAGAGGAGACTTAATAGCTGTCTACAAATATCTCAAGGGCTGTCACATTGTAGAAGGATCATCTTTATTCTCATTTGCACAAGGAAAGACTAGAAGCAATGGGATGAAACTGAATGGGAGGAGACACAGATTAGATATTAGAAAAAACTTTTTGACAGTTAGAGTGATCAATGAGTGGAACAGGCTGCCACGAGAGGTGGTGAGTTCTCCTTCAATGGAAGTCTTCAAACAGAGGCTGGACAGACATCTGTCTGGGATGATTTAGAGAATCCTGCTTTGAGCAGGGGGTTGGACCAGATGGCCCAGGAGGTCCCTTCCAACTCTACCATTCTATGATTCTATGATTCTAATCAATAGTTACTCTTTAAACAATTTGGTGTTCCCCTGCAGTCATCCATAGGTTACTTCTGATATTTGCTATTAAACTTGTCCATTCGGGTGGCATGCCAAGAAGGCAGTGGGCTGTCTGATGTGACCTAAGAATAGATGTGAGCAGGTTGCCGGATGCAGTAATGGTAGGAGGCAGAGCAAGGGTTAACGAGAGGTTAATTAAACAGAGGATACTCCAGGCAGGTAGAAAGTAGGGTGAATAGTGATTTGAGGTGAGAATTGCAAAATGGTACTGAAAGGTTGGAAAGAAAGTTCAGTAATGTTAAACTTATCAGTCAGTAGAAGAGAGAGATCTGGATCCTGGATTCAAGCGTTGGCGCCAAGGCCGTGGCGCGTAAGGGGTCTGTCGTCGTCTTGTAGGAGATGGCGTCCCGGGCCCTGGCGATGACGGTGGATCCTCACTGTCCCGACGAGGGTCCTGAGTCCAGAAAGTGATGTAACTGAACCGTTAGAGGTTTTTATACTGCCAACGTCTAACGATACTCGGCAGTTGCACATGGGTGTATCAGGATACAGTTCACAGAGGGTCACCCGGCTGCCCTGTCTCTGCACGCGCGCGCTTATGCCCGACAGAAGCCTTTCTCACTCACAGTCACCGGTGTCAGCGGACACTTTGTCAGTCTCTGTCGGCAATCTCTGCTTGAGGATCTGAGGCCTCTAAGACTTGGGCCTGCTCCGTCCCGATACTCAGAAGTCGGAGCACTGCGCGTTCCCACCAAGACTGCTCTGTTTCCAGCGCGCTGTGGCTTTTTTAGTTTAGCAGTGCCCCCTCCCCCTGAGTGCAAAGGTCGGTCCAGGGTTTTCAGCTTTCCCCCGTGCAACATGGGTGACAGTCCCGACAGTTCCGGATCCGCAACGGTAAAGGTATGCCTGGTCCGGTCTTTCTCCTTACATTGACATATCAATGATAAGGGGTATGTGGAATGGAGCATTTAATTGTGCCCTTCCATCGTATCAGATGCGGTTTTGAAGCTAAGGTCATAGTAAACACGGTCAGGGCAGGTGGAGGACAAAAAGCAAAGTCAGGAGTCAGATTGAGTTGGCCCAAGTAAATGAACACATCATTTCTCAGATCACTGGAACTGTAGAACCTATTAATAATTTAGAGAGAAGTTCAGCAATTTTTACTAGACGCATAATAGGTCAGGAGCCTTGAAATAGGTTTTAACTTGAGACTCAGAAGCTTCAATTTAGTCCTGGGCTTCAGCTTATATAAGCGAGTGACTTCATATATCAATGACATCAGATACAACAAGATATTCTGTCGGACTTGACCTCTTCTATAAAGAAAGACTGAAAACTGATATTTACCATCACAGTCATGACCAATAGTAGTTTTGATGTAACATGAGGACAGAAATGTCTCTGAATTTTTGATTTTTTTGCTATTCATAGCTTAACAGGAAACCGTATATCTGAAAGATCCAACAAGAGATATTTTCAGTGACTCATTCCTCCAACAGTCCTAGAATAAAAAGTGGATTATTTACAAGTGCTGAGACATTAACACTCCTGAATAGAGGACAAAATCCTATTATCTTAAAGAATACTAAAATCCTCGCCTTAAAGGGAATCTCTCACCCCATTTTTCGACCATCAGCTGAAGCCACCTCCATCAGGGGCTTATCTACAGCATTCTGTAATGCTGTAGATAAGCCCCCGATGTCACCTGAAAGAGAAGAAAAATGAGTTATATTATACTCACCCAGGGGCAGTCCGCCATCCGGTCCGGTCCGATGGGCGTTGCGGTCCGATCCGGCGCCTCCCATCTTCTAGTGAACCCCTCCTCTTCTTAGCTTCCCATCGCGGCTCCGGCGCAGGTGCACTGATCTGCCCTGGTGAGGGCAGAGCAGACTACTGCAGTGCGCAGGCGCCGGGAAAGGTCAGAGATGTCTGGCTCCTGCGCACTGCAGTACTCTGCTCTGCCCTCACCAGGGCAGAGCAGTGCGCCGGAGCCGCGACGGGAAGCTAAGAAGAGGAGGGCTCCACTATAAGATGGGAGGCGCTGGACCGGACTGTGACACCCATTGGACCGGACCGGATGGCGGACCGCCCCTGGGTGAGTATAATATAACTCGTTTTTCTTCTGTTTCAGGTAACATCCGGGGCTTATCTACAGCATTACAGAATGCTGTAGATAAGCCCCTGATGACGGTGGCTACAGCTGATGGTCGAAAAATGGGGTGACAGATTGTCATGGGTGTATCGCCACGAGGATCGTCGCGATTACACACTCTGACTTCTCACAGCTGAGTTGCTGTTTCTTTGTGTTTGGTAATGAGGGAGTTAATTTTACCTAGCTCTTTGCTAAGACTAGGTCCAGCCTCGCCCGGCTGCTTTTGATTATGTTCTAATTAGATTCCTTCATATACCTGCCAGTCTGCTTGTTAGATGCCGGTGAAAGCATTCATGTAGTCTAGCAGACTGGATCGGTTCTGAGAATATTTAAGCTAAGAGCTCCTTAGTTGTTTTTACTCTTACAGCTTATAGTTTATCTCTGAGACCTTAGGTGTTCCTACTGTGTGTGAGTGTTGTATGTAAGACTTTATTTACTTTATTTCTTGTCTTTCTTGTATGTCTTTCTGTTCATTAACCGTTACCTGTTCATTCCCTTTGGTGGTAATCAGGGTCCTTCTTAGGACTAGATTACAGTTGGCAGGGATTGATAGGAGACAGGGTTTACGCTGGTGGCCTGGACCTCTGTACCTTTAACAGTACCTCCAGGTAGAGGGATTAGTTAGGACCCCAGTTTAGGGTCAGCATAGACCCCGGTCACCCTCTAGCCGGAGACAGTGTATAACGGATTCCGTATTGACCCACTGGACATTATCAGGTAATTCTATGTTATCATATATCTATGCGCATGTTATATAGGATGTTGCCCTTTTGATATAGATTACTGACATCACATATATATATATCTGCTATACAGCGTGACATTTTCACCGGCCATACTAAAGATTCTCCCCAGCTGTCATGGATCCAGTAGCCCAGCTGGCCCGGCAGTTGCAGGGGTTGTCCATGGAGTTTGCAGACATCAAGTCCAAGGTTTTGTCCCCCCCGGAGCAAACCAGATCTGAACCTAAGGTTGCTCTCCTGGACAGGTTCACTGGTGGGCGGGACAAATTTTTTACTTTCCGGGAGGCATGTAAATTGTACTTTCGGCTGCGGCCTCGGTCATCTGGGAGTGAAGAGCAGAGGGTGGGAATTGTTATCTCGCTCTTACAAGGGGACCCTCAATCTTGGGCGTTCTCTATTCCTCCAGGCTCCCCAGATCTCCAGTCAGTGGATCGATTTTTTACTGCCCTGGGTCTGGTATATGATGATCCGGATCGAGTTTCCCTTGCTGAAACAAAGTTACGTAAAATACGGCAAGGAAATCGTCCAGCGGAGGAATATTCTTCTGAGTTCCGTAGATGGGCAACAGATACTCAGTGGAATGACCCCGCTCTTAGGAGCCAGTTTTGTCAAGGGTTGTCTGACAAATTAAAAGATGTGTTGGCTCAGTATGATTCTCCTCCATCACTGGAGGCTGCTATGGCCCTCGCTATTCGCATTGATAGACGAATTCGGGGAAGACGCGAGGTAACTCCGCCTCCAGTGATGACTCCACCTACTACTAAAGTCCCTTATACTGAGGTTCCCCTGGTCTGTTCTGAGGAACCCATGCAGTTGGGAGGGACATCTTTTTGTAGGAGGGAATCGGCGGTGCGCCGCAAAACTAGAAGGTGTTTCTTTTGCGGGAGAGAGGGACATTTGTTGGGGGGTGTCCATCACGGGCCTCTTTGAGCAAAGGAGTTAACCTGGGAGTGTGTATTTCGTCCCCAAATCCCTCTCAGTTTCTCGTGCCTGCGGAGGTGGTGATTGGTACTAGAACTGAGAGGATTTCTGTTTTTCTTGATAGTGGGTCCGGGGCTAATCTGGTGGACGCTCGGTTTGCCCAGGTGCATGGTATGCAACTGAGTGTATTGGCCAAACCGGTCCCTATAGTCTCTATTGATTCTAGACCCCTCGGTCAAGGTAGCTTGGTACAAGCTGTTCATAACATAGATCTTCGAGTAGGGGCAATACATAAAGAGCAATTGTCTTGTTATGTGTTGGAGGGTCTACCTACTCCTATTGTGTTGGGACTTCCTTGGTTGGCTAAACATAACCCAGTGATTGATTGGCAATCCAGAAAGATAAGCCAGTGGGGTGAATTTTGCAGGAATAACTGCATGAGCACGGTCATCGGTGCGGTTGTGCCTAGGACTTTGTCTCCTTTTCTGGAGGACTTTGGGGAGATGTTCTCAGAGGAGGGGTGTAAAGAGTTACCTCCTCATCGCGCATATGACGGCTCAATAAAGTTGCTTCCTGATGCCTTATCTCGTACTTTCCCAGGGGCCGGGAAGACGGATGATCCGGTTCCTATTCCTCAGGAGGGAGTTGTAGTGTCAGCTGTATGCTCTGAGCTTGAGGGTGAGGTATTGAGGGCTCAGGGGGACGCCCCTGTGGGACTTCCAGGGAGACTGATAGTTCCAGATCGGTTAAGACTGAAGGTTACGGGGAACCGTTACAAACGGATGGCTGATAGGGGGAGAGTTTTTGGTCTAGATCTGAAGGTGAACGATCTGGTTTGGTTGTCTACCAGGAATATAAAATTTAAAGTTTCCTCCTGGAGGTTGGGTCCCAGATTCATCGGGTCGTACAGGATCAGTTCCATAATTAATCCGGTGGCATTTCGTCTGGACCTCCCTCCTACGTTTAAAATTCATAATGTGTTTCACAAGTCATTACTTAAAAAGTATGTGGCACCAGTCATACCGTCACCTCTACCTCCTCCTTCAGTGGTGGTCAATGATAACGTGGAATTTCATGGGTCGAAAATCATTGACTCACGTCTCAGTCGCCGATCCCTTCAGTACTTGGTTCATTGGAGGGGGTATGGTCCTGAGGAGAGGACGTGGGTCCCTGCGTCTGATGTTAACGCAGAACGATTGGTTCGGACCTTTCACACAACTCACCCGGGCAGACCTGGCCCTGAGGGTCCGGAGTCCCCTCGTAGAGGGGGGGCTACTGTCATGGGTGTATCGCCACGAGGATCGTCGCGATTACACACTCTGACTTCTCACAGCTGAGTTGCTGTTTCTTTGTGTTTGGTAATGAGGGAGTTAATTTTACCTAGCTCTTTGCTAAGACTAGGTCCAGCCTCGCCCGGCTGCTTTTGATTATGTTCTAATTAGATTCCTTCATATACCTGCCAGTCTGCTTGTTAGATGCCGGTGAAAGCATTCATGTAGTCTAGCAGACTGGATCGGTTCTGAGAATACTTAAGCTAAGAGCTCCTTAGTTGTTTTTACTCTTACAGCTTATAGTTTATCTCTGAGACCTTAGGTGTTCCTACTGTGTGTGAGTGTTGTATGTAAGACTTTATTTACTTTATTTCTTATCTTTCTTGTATGTCTTTCTGTTCATTAACCGTTACCTGTTCATTCCCTTTGGTGGTAATCAGGGTCCTTCTTAGAACTAGATTACAGTTGGCAGGGATTGATAGGAGACAGGGTTTACGCTGGTGGCCTGGACCTCTGTACCTTTAACAGTACCTCCAGGTAGAGGGACTAGTCAGGACCCCAGTTTAGGGTCAGCATAGACCCCGGTCACCCTCTAGCCGGAGACAGTGTATAACGGATTCCGTATTGACCCACTGGACATTATCAGGTAATTCTATGTTATCATATATCTATGCGCATGTTATATAGGATGTTGCCCTTTTGATATAGATTACTGTCATCACATATATATATCTGCTATACAGCGTGACACAGATTCCCTTTAAACCTTTCTCTGAATACATATCTCATAGCTCTCAATGGAGCTCATACTGATTGAAGTACAGCAAAGTAGTGACTCTACAACACTGATATACAACACAATGGAAAAGAAACAGTCAAAGAACAATAAATTTCAATTAGAACGAAAATTAATTTGCAGAAAATACATATTAAAAACACCATTTCTATTTCACAATAGAAATTCAAACTAGGAATTCTACAAAATAAAAACTGCAGAAACACTAAACCACCAACTACTATCACAATGGTAATGAATAGGACAAGTAATCAAATATAACAGCAAAGTTCCATCAATATCTCAAATTCAATTAGTAAAACCTATAAATATTATACAGTATTGTAGTCTTAAAACATCTTACTCATAGTGGGAAAAATGTTCAGAGCCTCGTGATTGCATACATCAACGTGGGTTTCGCCACTAATGGCTTCCTCAGGGAGCCAATTTCCTGTTATATGCGATTATATTTACAGTAAGTAGTATCCAAATTTATCAAACTCTACATTAATACTGTGAAAAGATTTGATGGTCAAGTGTAACTACTAAAATACTGCCCCCTATGTTAGAGAATATAACTACTATATTACTGCTCCTATGTACAAGAATATAACTACTATAATACTGCTCCTATGTGCAAGAATATGACTACTATAATACTGTCCCTATATACAAGAATATAACTACTATAATACTGCCCCTATGTACAAGAATATAACTACTATAATACTGCTCCTATGTACAAGAATATAACTACTATAATACTGCTCCTATGTACAAGAATATAACTACTATAATACTGCTCCTATGTACAAGAATATAACTACTATAATACTGCCCCTATGTACAAGAATATAACTACTACAATACTGCCCATATGTACAAGAATATAACTACTATAATACTGCCCCTATGTACAAGAATATGACTACTATAATATTGCCCCTATGTACAAGAATATAACTACTATAATACTGCTCCTATGTACAAGAATATAACTACTATAATACTGCCCCTATATACAAGAATATAGCTACTATAATACTGCTCCTATGTACAAGAATATAACTACTATAATACTGCTCCTATGTACAAGAATATAAACTCACCGTGAGACTTTTTCTCACTGTGCTAGCGGTGATCTCACTGAGGTCACTTTTTCCATCCTATCATACCTGTGGGCTCACGCTGCCATTTATCAGTGTGGGAATCGGGACTGTCTGACTGGTTGTAATGATTTTGCCGCCGATCAGACACATTGTTTGCCTGTAGTTCTTTCAGAAGATAAGTAACCTCAGAGGTGATTGACAGCAGCTTTTTCCTTCCTGACTGAAAACACATGTACACTCAGCTGTACTGAGCATGCATGCCAGTAAGGGCAAAATAGCTGTTGCATAAACGAGTGTCCTACTAACTGTATCTTATCGTCTGTGCACTTTTAGTCTTGTGAACCTTCAAATGGCAGTATTAAGGGTCATTTACAATAGGAAAGACATCAGACAAGAGAAAAAATATTAAAGATGTTAATTTACCTATTGACTTTAAGAAATTCAACATTTTTCAACAACATTTTTTTCCTAACTTTAAATTCTACAAATAATGTCATGATTTCATATAAATATTATTAGTGAATATTATGCAAGGAAGTTAAGGAATTCTATTAAATGTGATGATAAAAAAAACTATAAAAAAAACATAAACAAAAACAGATACTGAATTAGATCTAAATTCTACTCTCTGAAGTGAAATGCTCCGTTTTTGATTTATGCTTTTCTATTAAAATTAACACCTTTAAAGGGCAGAGAAGCCAAGGTCAAAAGTCCACGAAGACTTAATAGAATATTGATTTTGAAATATTTAATTTTGGTTAAATTAGGTCCCGGGTTCCCATGAGATGTCAAATCAGAAGAATTCCATCAGACTCGCTCACCCTATAGAAGATCTTCAATGATGTTGAACTTCAAAGTTGACCCACAGAGCCAGCGACAATCCAAAGTAAATGTCCATGTTGACCCCTTGGGTCTGAGGTTGGAGCTTTGATGCTGTAGGAGGCTGAAACCTCGTTGCTAGTTGTGGTTTCTGATGAAAGGGCGAATCTCACGCTTTTCTTCATGGAAGAAACAAAACAATTTCAAACGGTTCATTATTGAAGGGATTTTAGTCTCAAGACTATTTACCATCTATCTATAGGTCTGAGGCCCTGAATTTATCCCTAGAAAGCTGTCTCTACTTTCTCAATCATTACAAAGAATTAGGAGTGACCTTTAGAGGAAATCCAGTCACTGACCTCCCTGCAGGGTGGGTTTCCGAGAGGTCAGAAAATACAAAGAGGTGGAAAAGTAGATCGGACAGTAAATAATCGAAAATAGAGAACAAATACAAATTTTGATAAATACAGCCTATTGTCTATCACTATGTAGCATTTTATATTCACTATTCATTATATTTTACTATAATGCTGTCTCTTATGTAAAATAATACAACTGTTATAATAAAGCCCCTATAGAATATAACAACTATAATACTGCCTCTTATTTACTAGAATATAACTACTATAATACTGCCCTATGTACAAGAATATAACTACTATAATACTGCTCCTATGTACAAGAATATAACTACTATAATACTGCTCCTATGTACAGAATATAACTACTATAATACTGCCCCTATGTACAAGAATATAACTACTATAATACTGCCCCTATGTACAAGAATATAACTACTATAATACTGCCCCTATGTACAAGAATATAACTACTATAATATGCTCCTATGTACAAGAATATAACTACTATAATACTGCTCCTATGTACAAGAATATAACTACTATAATACTGCCCCTATGTACAAAATATAACTACTATAGTACTGCCCCCTATGTACAAGAATATAACTACTATAATATGCCCCTTGTACAAGAATATAACTACTATAATACTGCTCCTATGTACAAGAATATAACTACTATAATACTGCCCCTATGTACAAGAATATAACTACTATAATACTGCCCCTATGTACAAGAATATAACTACTATAATACTGCCCCTATGTACAAGAATATAACTACTGTTGTGAATGGGCTTGAGATGAGTTCTGAGCAGAGGCTCCCTCTGGTGGTTACAAGCGGTACTGGACTGTCCAGTGAAGATTGTGAGGATTGGGATCAGGTGTTACTGACTGGTCTTATATAAGGGAGTCGCCTTCCCATCAGGGTTGCCGGTGATCAATTGTTCTGGTCTCAATCCTTGAGTCCTGTTTCCTTTGTAGCCTGCTGTGTCGTGTCTGCATCTCCTGCTAACAGATAAGACATTTTCTTCTTTTTGTTTTTGTGCTTGATTTTTGCATTTTGTCCTGCACTTCTGTGGGGCCTTCAGGGTCCCCTCCGGGGGCTTTTGCCTCTCAGTTTAGTTCAGCCACTGATGTTTGTACTTTTGCTTTTTCCAGTTTTTTCAGTGGCTGCTGTTTTGATTTTGTTACACCAGAGAACTAATTTAGGTGGTAGAGGTCGTGTGATCTCAGGTGGTTTTGAAATTAGTAGAGTTGGTGCTTTTCGGGGTTTTTTGGGATTGCAGTGGGTGCCCTTCCTGTCCTTTTCTGTTTAGGTAGTTTGGGCCCCAACGTTTGCTCATACTTTTTTCTGTCTGTGTCAGTATTTCTTCTTGTCTAACCGCCATTACATGTTTGGGGGCTTTCTATGTTCTTTGGGATCTGCTCCGGGGCAGATAGCTTTCCTATATCTATCTTTAGGTGTAGTTAGTTTCTCAGGCTGTGAC
>JARQOD010000006.1:428955087-429006914 GCA_033576555.1 Oophaga sylvatica | reverse complement strand
ATAAAAAAGACACCGGTCGAGTGCAAGTAAAAGGCTCCAAATCCTGCGGGTTGGATGGTCATGTCCAAAAATATGCAAATTTTTTCAGGTCCAAGATGACAATTTGAGAAAGAGTTTAGGGAAAAATTTATGCTGGGGTGAAGGGACATAGAGGCCCTCCCCCCCCAAAGCGGGAACAATTTTCTTAACCCCCATAGAGTCTGACATGGACACCAGTGGGGGCAAACTCTCTAAATCATGATGATGGGGTGTTTCTTGCTCCCTTTATATTGTTTGTGATGGCGGGGGTTTTCATTAACATGACCTCCGTAAGTCAAAAGTATTAAGGCGAGGAGGCAACAAGCGTGTATGAAAATCTCACATATTGGACACAGATCATTTCCCCGGGGACCGACTACATCTCAGACTGCCGGGACGTGAGGTGCAACCTCTGTGGTCAGATGGGCCACGCTCACAGGGACTGTACTGACGCCTGGCACAACATCTGCAGAGTCTTCCCTGATGAGGATGTGATGGCAGGGGCAGAGGCTCAGGAGGATGAGGATGTGGTGATAGGGGCGCATGGGGAGGAGGATTCAATGTCAGGAGAGATGCTGACCAGTACAGATGCCCACCAGGAGACCACTCATGTAACACCAGAGCAGGAGGGTGCAGAGGGGAACATGGAGGTCGTCCCTCAGGTCCAGCAGCCTCAGGTAGCCCTCCCTTCAGCATCACTGTCTGTATTTGATGACTGGAGCAGTAATCATAACAAAAGAAAGAAAAAGAACACCTCCTCCCGTAAACCTGAGGCAAAATATGACACCGGTCAGAGTGCAAGTAAGAAGGCTCCAAATCCTGCAGGTGTGATGGTCATGTCCAATAAGTATGCAATTTTATCAGAGTCCAACGATGACAATTATGAGAAAGAGTTGAGGAAAATTGATGCTGAGTGTGACAGGGACATAGAGGACCATCCCCCGCCAAAGCGGAAGCAATTATCTGTAGACCCTCAGGTAGAGTCTGACATGGACACCAGTGGTGGACAGAACATCTCTAACTCATGATGATGGCTGTTTCTCTGCTCCTTCTATATTGTGTTGTGATGGCGGGGTTCTCATTAACACTGACCTCCAGTAATGTCAATAGTATTAAGGCGAGGAGGACTAGACAAGCAGTGTATGAACATCTCACATATCTGGACACAGATGTCATCTTCCTGCAGGAGACACGACTGACATCTCTGGGGCTTATGAGAGAGGCTGAGAGGGAATGGCGGTCCGGTCCATCTTTCTGGTCGCTGGCTGTGGAGCCTTATGCCGGGGTCGCTGTCCTGTTTAACACCAATGATGTGACTGTGCATAGGATGACGGAGGTGGTCATGGAAGATGTCTGGTCCTGGAAGTCACTATCCATGGTAGGCGACTCCGGCTTATTAACATCTATGGGCCACAGACGGTGACTGACAGGATCCAGCTGTTTAATGACGTCAAGCCTTACCTCTTCACTTCTCTTCCAGTGGTGATGGCGGGGGACTTTAATGCCATACTGACATCAGGTGACAGCTCTTCAGGCAGGACAGTGACCAGGGACGGAAAGGTCCTACATAACATCATAACGCAGGCTGGACTGACTGACGTTTTCACACAGGGAGGTCGACAGCCAAAATTCACGTATTCATGTTCCAACATCAGCAGTAGGATAGATTTTGCTTTTGTGAGTCCTACTGAGGCTGTCGGCACCCTAAGTGAGAAGGTCGTCCCTTACTCTGATCACCTCGCTTTGTGCTTTTGTCTGGGGACCTCTAACCGTCCGGACATTGGTAGAGGGTTGTGGAAGCTCAATTCCAGTCTTCTGGATGATGCCTATGTTCAGAGTCGTGTCCACTCCCTTATCCAGCTTCATCTAGACAGGGTTGACTTCTATGACAACATGACCGACTGGTGGGAGGACGTCAAGGAGGATATCAGATCCCTCTTAAAGAGACTGTCAGTTAATAAAGGGAGGAATAAGTACAGCCAGTACCTAAAGCTGCGCAAAGAATTGGAGTCACTGTATTCGGCGGGTGGGGATGACAAAGTGAAGATCGACCGGCTGAAATCTGAGATAAGGCAGTATCAGTATAGCCGGTATACCTCTCTGGTTCTTGAACGGGATTATGGGTCCTTAGGGGCCCCTGATCCCTTTGAGAATTGCAGGGAGAGGGTGGCCAAAAAAATGGTCACAGGTCTCATTGACTCCCAGGGTGTATTGCAGGATTCACAGGAGGGTATCCTGGAGGTGGTGAGATCTTACTATGCTGACTTGTTTCAGAGGAAAGTTTTGGATAAAGATAAGATGACTCAATTCTTGGAGGCAACTCCAGTGCCTGATACTAATGATCTGGACTTTTCTCCTTTGACAGCAGAATTAACGGTGGAGGAAGTTAAGGAGGCTATTGATAAATTATATCTGAAGAAGGCACCAGGTCCAGATGGTATAACAGCAGAATTCTATAAGAAATTCAGAGACCTCCTGGCTCCAATCCTCGTGGATGTGTATAGAAATTGTCTAGAAAATCACCTGATGCCTCCATCCATGAGAGTGTCCTCGTTAATTCTGCTATCTAAAGGTAAAGAGCCGAGCGACATCAAGAACTGGAGGCCGATTGCCCTCTTGAATGTAGATAGGAAGATTCTAGCAAAGATCCTATTTTCTAGATTAGTCTGTTTGTCCCCGGCACTGTTGGCAGGCTCTCAGTTTGGCACAGTAAAAGGGCGGAACATCTCTGGAGCAGTCATCTCGATACGAGAGATGTTTGAGAGATGTAAAGCTCTGCGGTGTGGGAGATATGTTGTTAGTCTGGACCAGGCTAAAGCCTTTGACAGGGTTGATCATGACTATCTGTGGGCCACTTTGTCAAAATACGATATTCCGGGACAATTTGTGAATTGGCTGAAGACTTTGTACAGAGAGGCGGTGAGCTTTCCTCTGATTAATGGTTGGCAGGGTGACATTTTTGGAGTTGGGGCGGGGGTGAGGCAGGGTTGCCCACTGAGTCCGCTCCTGTATGTTTTTGCCCTAGACCCATTTCTGAGTTCACTGCAGGAGTGCGATTTTCAGGGGGTGCCGGTCCCCCACTGCCTGCCTCTGAATGTTGTTGCCTATGCGGATGATGTGACGTTGGTGATATCTAATCCTCGAGAGGTGCAGAAGTTATCTGCGTCCATCAGAAACTACTCAGAGGCCTCTGGGTCTCTGGTCAGCCTTGAAAAGAGTCAAGCTCTGTGGACATTAGATACTGATCCCAGCTTTGATCTGCCACAGTTTGCCAAAGCCTCCACCCATATTAAGATCCTAGGGGTTAAATTTGGGAGGGATGATAATGCCACGCTAAATTGGGAGGAGAAATTGGAAGCCGGAAATGCAAAGGTTCAGCGATGGAAGAACTGGAGGCTGACCTACAGAGAAAGGGTCAAAATGTTGAAGACTTACCTGGTCCCCGTTTTCTTGTATGTCTGTCATTTTCCCTTTGCCAGAATCTTTCTCAGCGAGGTTCTTCAGCCTGTTCTTCCAGCTCTTGTGGGGGAATAGGTTGAACCTAATAAAGAGGGGAATAACGTACATATGGCGGAGAGAGGGTGGGCTGGATATGTTGAATCCAAGGGTTTTCTTTGACTCCTTGTTTCTAAAGGTGAATTTTGGGAACATGGACTCAAACAGTAGCTCCCTGTGGGTAAATAGTATCAGGGATTGGATATTGCCTTTTGCAGAATCTTGGGTGCGAGGCGGCAGTCTCAAGAGGAGGAGATGGACAGGTGACCACCTCCCCCAGTATTTGGCCTACGGTCTGAAGTGTGTTAGGAGGTGGGGACTGGAGAAGTCTTACATTGAGAGCAGTACGAGAAGAGACTTGTATACTCATGTATGTGGGACTTTCTTCTTCTCTCCACTGGCCCTGAGAGATTGTGTCACCACCACCCTGCAGGAAAGCCTTAGGTTCCTAAACGGGAAACGACTTCCTCCTAAACTGTTTGATGTCACTTGGTTTTCACTGCATAGTCGGCTCTTTGTCAGGGGCAACCTGAAACATCTGAGTGTCTCTGATCGGAATTGTCCGCTTGGTTGTCAGCAGGAGGAGACGATGGAGCACTTTATATGTGATTGCTGGGGAGGGAGGAAGATCTGGGAGGAAGTGTCAGCTAATTTAAAGATCCCCAGACTGAGGACCCTAAAGTACCCTGATATAATCTATGGTGTCCCCTCCACTGTTAGTAACATCGACAGAGAGACGATGTACATCATAATCAGTGTCATCAAATATTATCACTGGCACATGAGAACCCGGGTGTCACTGCACAATGAGCCGTTCGATCACACCGCTGCAGCCAATCAGGTTTTGTCAGAACTCCGGTGGATAAAATCACTAGCAGTTGGAAGGAGTCTGAGAAACATTAAGTTATGGAGGAACGTAAAATTCAGTTAGGAAATATGATTTTTTTTTTTTAATTTTCTTCTCTTCCTTCCCAGGTGTGGACTTTAATTTCTTTATGAATATGATCTGATTATTTAATGCTTGTGTATATATAACCTAAGTGATTTGTGTTTTGTAATCCTGGATGATTTTTGTTTCATTATAATTGTATTTATGTTTGGTTTTATAATAAAAATTGCCCTATATACAAGAATATAACTACATATATCCTGGACCTCCTATATACAAGAATATAACTACTATAATACTGCCCCTATATACAAGAATATAACTACTATAATACTGCTCCTGTGTACAAGAATATAACTACTATAATACTGCCCTTATGTACTAGAATATAACTACTATAATACTGCCCCTATGTACAAGAATTATAACTGCTAAAATAATACTCGCCCTGTGTACAGAATATAACTACTATAATACTGCTCCTATGGGACAAGAATATAACTACTATAATACTGCTTATGTACAAGAATATAACTACTATAATACTGCCCTTATGTACAAGAATATAACTACTATAATACTACCCCTATGTACAAGAATATAACTACTATAATACTACCCCTATGTACAAGAATATAACTACTATAATACTGCTCCTATGTACAAGAATATAACTACTATAATACTGCCCCTATGTACAAGAATATAACTACTATAATACTACCCCTATGTACAAGAATATAACTACTATAATACTGCTCCTATGTACAAGAATATAACTACTATAATACTGCCCCTATGTACAAGAATATAACTACTATAATACTACCCCTATGTACAAGAATATAACTACTATAATACTACCCCTATGTACAAGAATATAACTACTATAATACTGCTCCTATGTACAAGAATATAACTACTATAATACTGCCCCTATGTACAAGAATATAACTGCCATAATTTTTCACTGTATATTCCTATGTATTCCTAGAAGATATTCTTTGTAGACTTTTCACTATATAATACAATGGAACTTTACCCATAATAATCTCATCCTCTACTTCTGCTGCTGTCACCTGCTCAGCTCTGCTGTTTCTGCCCCCTGGTTGGTGCCTCATTTGGATGCCTCTTTTGCCTGCAGTCAGTTTCGGGGCCCTGAATCGCCCGCAGCGGCTTGTATGTCTCTAGAATGTCAATGTTCCTCCCTACTCGCCGCTGCACGGAGAGAATTCAGCATTTAGGATGCAGACCAAGGTTTAATGATGTATCAAATTATCTTTCCCGAACGTGTTTCTTTGGGAATACACCACTAACGGGCGAGGCAGCGGCTCTGCCTCCCAGCCTGTATTAATATCATTCTGCAGCCTTTCTACATAGTAAGACCATCCGGGGGAAGGTGCTCGCTCACACTGACAACAGCTGGGAAAATTTAGATAAATGCTTGTACGAGTTGCGCTGCCGCTTGGATTGAAATTCTGCTGCGTCCTCCCCTTCGTGGGTAATTTGCCATTCTGTGCGCTCCGTGCCAGGACTATCAACAATGAAAATAAAAAGGGATGAAGAAGAGGAGAAAAGCTTGCAGCTGTAACGGGGAAATAATAGTCATAATAATAATTCATGGAGTGTTTCACGATCCCGCATATCCGTAGTAATGCCGCGCAGTGACAACGTATTTCATACACTGGTGGAGGTAACAAGAGAGGTGAAAGCTCAGCGACGAGGATCACAATGCAGATTATTACCTGTAAAAAAGGACCAATAAAGCTATTACCATGGCATAATACTTTTAATTTTGCATTCTTTAGGCTCTATGGGTGCCTGATTATCAAGTATTCTGTGTAGAAAGAGATGGATTTTGAGCCGCCCGCCAGGGCCGTGGGGTACTCGGCACCGAGCCCGTCGATCTCTATGGGGGATGTCACGGTAGCTGCAGCTCGGTCCGTGGCCCTGAGCGCTCACTATAAATGGGGATGTATTTACAGGGGATTAAATGTTCGTGTAGTTTGTCGTGACGCCACCTGCAGTACCTGGTCAGGGTGACCAGCGCTGCTGTGCAGATCCTCTAGAAGGGATGGTGTTGTGCAGCTAGATGATAAGTCTTCTACAGGTAAGACTGTGTCCTCCCAGGGCAGATAGATGTAAGGTAAAGCAATGGTGCAGGAGAGATGTAGCAGAGTGGAGTGTGCGTCGGAGTAATATTGCAGGAAACAGTTCTTGTGCAGTTTCAAAGGTTTACTCACAGTCTGTTATGCGCAGTACAGATTCCAGCCGGGCACTGTGTCCTTCCAGTGAGTAGTCCAGTAACCCTCAGGTAGATCGGTCACACTCCCAAGAGACTCCCTTTATGTTCCTTTCCGGCTTCTTGGTGCTACACTCCTTACTCCCTCTGCACCTCCCTAACACAGAGCCCTCGGACGAGGTAGTATTGGATCCTTTCAGTTTACAGGTACGACCCGATGTCCCGATGCACGGCTCTCCTCTTCACGGAGACCGGGACACCGTCGGATGCCTGGACAAAAAAACCTGACTGGCACTTCCAGACTAATGTGAACTAGGTGCAAGCCAAGGGAAGCTACCCCATGTAAAACATACAAAAAAAGGCTGCACTCAAGCATACTAAAGCATGACAACATGGAATACATGAAATTTGGAATAGCAATATGGCTTTGGAATATAAGGAAAAATTTGAGACGCTTAGTATAAACATTTGGCCAAACATTTTGAAGCCCACCAACCATCGTCAAGGTGGTCTCAATACTGGTGAGTCCCTAACCTAATGTGAACATACCTCTATTGGGCTGATATCTGAATTTCTGGGTGAATATGCACCTCTGTCAGCAATGCCTGCATTTATGGGTAAAGTAGGGACCTGGTGTAATTAAAATCACCACCTGGTGGGGGCGGAGTGCTCGGTCAGCAAGCTAACATACAATAGACAAAAAAACCTGACTGGCACTTCCAGACTAATGTGAACTAGGTGCAAGCCAAGGGAAGCTACCCCCATGTAAAACATACAAAAAAAGGCTGCACTCTATCATACTAAAGCATGACAATATGGAATACATGAAATTTGGAATAGCAATATGGCTTTGGAATATAAGGAAAAATTTGAGACGCTTAGTATAAACATTTGGCCAAACATTTTGAAGCCCACCAACCATCGTCAAGGTGGTCTCAATACTGGTGAGTCCCTAACCTAATGTGAACATACCTCTATTGGGCTGATATCTGAATTTCTGGGTGAATATGCACCTCTGTCAGCAATGCCTGCATTTATGGGTAAAGTAGGGACCTGGTGTAATTAAAATCACCACCTGGTGGGGGCGGAGTGCTCGGTCAGCAAGCTAACATACAATAGACAAAAAAACCTGACTGGCACTTCCAGACTAATGTGAACTAGGTGCAAGCCAAGGGAAGCTACCCCCATGTAAAACATACAAAAAAAGGCTGCACTCTATCATACTAAAGCATGACAATATGGAATACATGAAATTTGGAATAGCAATATGGCTTTGGAATATAAGGAAAAATTTGAGACGCTTAGTATAAACATTTGGCCAAACATTTTGAAGCCCACCAACCATCGTCAAGGTGGTCTCAATACTGGTGAGTCCCTGACCTAATGTGAACATACCTCTATTAGGCTGATATCTGAATTTCTGGGTGAATATGCACCTCTGTCAGCAATGCCTGCATTTATGGGTAAAGTAGGGACCTGGTGTAATTAAAATCACCACCTGGTGGGGGCGGAGTGCTCGGTCAGCAAGCTAACATACAATAGACAAAAAAACCTGACTGGCACTTCCAGACTAATGTGAACTAGGTGCAAGCCAAGGGAAGCTACCCCCATGTAAAACATACAAAAAAAGGCTGCACTCTATCATACTAAAGCATGACAATATGGAATACATGAAATTTGGAATAGCAATATGGCTTTGGAATATAAGGAAAAATTTGAGACGTTTAGTATAAACATTTGGCCAAACATTTTGAAGCCCACCAACCATCGTCAAGGTGGTCTCAATACTGGTGAGTCCCTAACCTAATGTGAACATACCTCTATTAGGCTGATATCTGAATTTCTGGGTGAATATGCACCTCTGTCAGCAATGCCTGCATTTATGGGTAAAGTAGGGACCTGGTGTAATTAAAATCACCACCTGGTGGGGGCGGAGTGCTCGGTCAGCAAGCTAACATACAATAGACAAAAAAACCTGACTGGCACTTCCAGACTAATGTGAACTAGGTGCAAGCCAAGGGAAGCTACCCCCATGTAAAACATACAAAAAAAGGCTGCACTCTATCATACTAAAGCATGACAATATGGAATACATGAAATTTGGAATAGCAATATGGCTTTGGAATATAAGGAAAAATTTGAGACGCTTAGTATAAACATTTGGCCAAACATTTTGAAGCCCACCAACCATCGTCAAGGTGGTCTCAATACTGGTGAGTCCCTAACCTAATGTGAACATACCTCTATTGGGCTGATATCTGAATTTCTGGGTGAATATGCACCTCTGTCAGCAATGCCTGCATTTATGGGTAAAGTAGGGACCTGGTGTAATTAAAATCACCACCTGGTGGGGGCAGAGTGCTCGGTCAGCAAGCTAACATACAATAGACAAAAAAACCTGACTGGCACTTCCAGACTAATGTGAACTAGGTGCAAGCCAAGGGAAGCTACCCCCATGTAAAACATACAAAAAAAGGCTGCACTCTATCATACTAAAGCATGACAATATGGAATACATGAAATTTGGAATAGCAATATGGCTTTGGAATATAAGGAAAAATTTGAGACGCTTAGTATAAACATTTGGCCAAACATTTTGAAGCCCATCAACCATCGTCAAGGTGGTCTCAATACTGGTGAGTCCCTAACCTAATGTGAACATACCTCTATTGGGCTGATATCTGAATTTCTGGGTGAATATGCACCTCTGTCAGCAATGCCTGCATTTATGGGTAAAGTAGGGACCTGGTGTAATTAAAATCACCACCTGGTGGGGGCGGAGTGCTCGGTCAGCAAGCTAACATACAATAGACAAAAAAACCTGACTGGCACTTCCAGACTAATGTGAACTAGGTGCAAGCCAAGGGAAGCTACCCCCATGTAAAACATACAAAAAAAGGCTGCACTCTATCATACTAAAGCATGACAATATGGAATACATGAAATTTGGAATAGCAATATGGCTTTGGAATATAAGGAAAAATTTGAGACGCTTAGTATAAACATTTGGCCAAACATTTTGAAGCCCACCAACCATCGTCAAGGTGGTCTCAATACTGGTGAGTCCCTAACCTAATGTGAACATACCTCTATTGGGCTGATATCTGAATTTCTGGGTGAATATGCACCTCTGCCAGCAATGCCTGCATTTATGGGTAAAGTAGGGACCTGGTGTAATTAAAATCACCACCTGGTGGGGGCGGAGTGCTCGGTCAGCAAGCTAACATACAATAGACAAAAAAACCTGACTGGCACTTCCAGACTAATGTGAATAGGTGCAAGCCAAGGGAAGCTACCCCCATGTAAAACATACAAAAAAAGGCTGCACTCTATCATACTAAAGCATGACAATATGGAATACATGAAATTTGGAATAGCAATATGGCTTTGGAATATAAGGAAAAATTTGAGACGCTTAGTATAAACATTTGGCCAAACATTTTGAAGCCCACCAACCATCGTCAAGGTGGTCTCAATACTGGTGAGCTTCAAAATGTTTGGCCAAATGTTTATACTAAGCGTCTCAAATTTTTCCTTATATTCCAAAGCCATATTGCTATTCCAAATTTCATGTATTCCATATTGTCATGCTTTAGTATGATAGAGTGCAGCCTTTTTTTGTATGTATGTACCGTCGGATGCCTGGACGTACTTGATCCCTAGGCTTCCTCCCGGATAGGAATATGGCAGCTAGTGGCCCTTGAAGAGTCCCACTATACTCGGTGTTACTAGTGGCGTTGAACTGACCCACCAGTCTAAGGACCGTTAGTAGTATAGGAGGGGTACCTTTCGTCAAACTCAATCTGACAGGTCGTCACGCCCCCTATCATTTAATCCGTCTCCCTGGGATTTGATCTGTCTGGGAAATCAGGACTGCTGAATCTGGGAATTTCAATCAAAGTGATTCATGAATTTATTCGTCTCTATTTATATTTTATCCATCTCCTTGTGGATTTGATCAGTCTGTGGAGTGAGGAATAGTTGTATCAAGGCGAATCTTGATTTATTCGTCTCTATTTATATTTTATCCATCTCCTTGTGTATTTGATCAGTCTGTGGAGTGGGGAAAAGTTGTATCAAGGCGAATCTTGATTTTATAAGGCTCTTTTTGTGGGGGAACTTTTAAGTTCAGCAGTAAATGTATGTAAAGGGATTTTATCTGAGTGTCTGCTTTACTCGTTGTGAAGATATATCTTAGCAGCCTATGTACAGACTAAAAGGAGTTTATTCTATGGTATTATCCAGTATATGAGTTTTTCCCATAGGGAATTAAAGATTGGATATGTTTTACCAGGAGTGCAGCAGTGATATGTCTGGACATGCCCAGTAAAGTACAATTGAGAGAAGGTCGCATTCATTCATGAATTTATTCGTCTCTATTTACCAGTAAATGTGTGTAAAGGTATTTTATCTGTGTGTCTGATACTGGAATTTTATCTGTGTGTCTGCTTCACTCATGACCTGTAAGTACAATTGAGAGAAGGTCGCTGCTATTTAGATGTGGTAATTCAGTTGCTAGAAAGTACACATAGTAATTACCCCTGTATTGTGTATAGCCGGCCATGTACAGTTGAGAGAAGGTCGATGCTATTTAGATGTGGTAATTCAGTTGCTAGAAAGTACACGTAGTAATTAGCCCTGCATTATGTATAGCCGGCCATAGTCCTGGCATGGCCGGACAAGTCCTTTGATCAGCCTATTTGGGAATCTTTTAAGTCCAGCAGTAAATGTATCCTTTGATCAGTCTATTGTGAGGGGGAAAGATGTATCAAGGCGAGGTCACAGAAAGACAGGCAGATCTTTTTCAAGAAAACTGTCACTGTGGTGCTTTTCTCTAGCATTCAGCAGTCATGACATGTCCGGGCATGCCCGGACAAGTCCCTTAAATGCATTTCAAGCATTTAAAAGTACATACAGAATGATATAAAAAGTGTCACATGCACAATTAACAAATAGCATCACACATTTCAAGCTCAGCTGTTATTTTAAACAGTTACCATACCGATATTGTAGCGAATCAAGGTGTATTAAATTGAGGGCTTACACGATTCCAGCAACTTGATGACAAATTCAGAGCAAATTCGTTATTTTGGGAGAGACCTAGGCCTATTTTTTAACGATGCTAAACCCTCAGATATGAAAGACAGGCAGATCTTTTTCAAGAAAACTGGCACTGTGGTGCTTTTCTCTAGCCTTCATCAGTGTAGCCGTTAGGATACACAGACCCCTACAGCTCATCCCTATGGTGTAGTTTAATGTAGGGGGCAAACAGATCATCGCTGGTGTTTGGAAAATACCATATTTCATAGATGATGGTGATCCGCTGAATCATTTTTAAACATTTCACGCCACTCATGCACCCACAGCACACTTATGGTGTACCCACACCACTGCAGCTAGTGCTTTTTCGCTAAAAAGGCATGATATAACTGCCCGCAGGTGATGTTTGTGACCTTATTTGCAACATTTTCATTATAGCACGACGGACAGTCGTGGAAAAAACAACCCTGAAATTCAAAAACTATGTGCTGTCCGTTAACATACGCATAGGCATCTAGAAAATATTGAGCGAGTTGCTTCACAAACCCTCTCAAGGCGGGCTGTATGCCAATGTTCTCGGTATGCGCTGGCCTATTTTGGTACATGCCCACTCCTACGCAGCGGTTTTGACCACCATGCAACAAAAATCGGGTACAAACTTTTTAGCATAGCGGTGTTTCTGACTCTCAGTTGCTATTTTAATACGAATATTGTAGCGAACCAAGATGTATTAAATTGATTACTAACACGATTCCAGCAACTTGATGACAAATTCAGAGCAAATTCGTTATTTCGGGATGGGTCCCGGCCTATTTTGGGACATGCTCCACTTTACTCTGATTCAACGCAATATATTCAACGCGATAATTGTAAAGCTAGGCTATTTTAAAGATTCCAGCAACTTGATGTCAAATTCAGAGCAAATTCGTTATTTCGGGACGCGTGTACTGGCCTATTTCGGTACATGCCCACTCCTACGCAGCGGTTTTGACCACCATGCAACAAAAATCGGGTACAAACTTTTTAGCATAGCTGTGTTTCTGACTCTCAGCTGTTATTTTAATAGTTACCATTAGAGTTGAGCGATACTTTCCGATATCCAAAAGTATCGGAATCGGAATGGTATCGCCGATACCATTAAAATATCGGCGATACCCGATACCGATACCGGAAGTCCCATGTAAGTCTATGGGAACAAAATATCGTAACTAAAAAAAACTCTTTCTTTCCTTGTAAACACTAAATATACACATATAGAATACATATATATATACATGTCATTGTGACATATATATATACATATATTTATAGTTTATACACTTCTACATAGTAAAATAGCCTCTGATTCAATTGCCGGGTAAAGTCGGCTTTTGTGAAAAGACAGAAGCACCCGACATGAAATGACACTTGGTGTACATAGGGTTAACCATGTTTTTTCATGTAGTTTGATATCTGATTTGCACAAACAATTACATGAGTGTAAGTGTGCAAAATTTCACACCTGTAGGGGTTAATTAAAGGTGTAAATTCGTTGTAAAAAAACCGGACTTTTTTGCTACGAATTTACACCTTTAATTAACCCCTACAGGTGTGAAATTTTGCACACTTACACTCATGTAATTGTTTGTGCAAATCAGATATCAAACTACATGAAAAGACATGGTTAACTCTATGTAAACCAAGTGTCATTTCATGTCGGGTTCTGCATTTTCACAAAAGCCGGCAATTGAATTAGCGGCTATTATACTATGTAGAAGTGTATGAACTATAAATATAAATATATATATATGTGTCACAAACTCAATGACATGTATATATATATATATGAGGTGTAAAATTGCTGAAAAAAAATGCGTGGGCTCCCGCCCTATTTTCGCAACCAGACAGACAAAGCCAGTGAGTGGGGGCAGATAATAATAGCCCAGAGAGGGACCATTATTTTTGGCCCCCCCCCGGCTACTAAAATCTGCCCCCAGACACCCCAGAAAGGGCAAATCTCTAATTAGATTCGCCCTTTCTGGCACTTTGCCCGTCTATTCCCATTGCCCTGTAGCGGTGGCGAATGGGTTAATAAGGGGTTAAAATGACCTTGCAATTGAAAGGTCACTTTAAGCCAGGTTAATAATTGAGAGCTGTCAATTAGACAACTATCAATTATTAATCCTATTGTATGAAAGAAAAATCAAACACACACACTTTAATAAAAAAGAAGTTTAATGAAATAATCACACAGTTTTTGACCATATTTTATTTACCTGCTAAAACCATTTCCTGTAATAAAAATAAAATAATAAAGCAAAATTATTCTTACCTATCCCATGCACAGTCAGGTCCCACGGTGTAATCCTTCAGAAAGGGTAAATGTTTACTGCAGGGACCGCAGCTAATGCTGCAGCCTCGCAGTAAACCCCCAAATGAATGAGCTCCTCTCCTGGCTGACAGGAGAGGAAGTGGAAAGCTTAATTGATTGCTTTCCACTTTCACTTCAGGTCAGCCAGGGACACAATCAGTGACGTCAGAGGGAACTGGTTAACAAAAATAGGGGATCCCCTCGAAAAAAAATGGCGTGGGGTCCCCCCTATTTTTGTTAACCAGCCAGATGAAGCAGACCGCTGAGGCCTGGATTTTCAGGCTGTTAAGGAGCCAAGATCCATGGACCTTGCCAGCCTGATAATACCAGGCCACAGCAGTCTGCATATCTTGGCTGATTAACAAAAATAGGGGATCCCCTCGAAAAAAATTGGCGTGGGGTCCCCCCTATTTTTGTTAACCAGCCAGATGAAGCAGACCGCTGAGGCCTGGATTTTCAGGCTGTTAAGGAGCCAAGATCCATGGACCTTGCCAGCCTGATAATACCAGGCCACAGCAGTCTGCATATCTTGGCTGATTAACAAAAATAGGGGATCCCCTCGAAAAAAATTGGCGTGGGGTCCCCCCTATTTTTGTTAACCAGCCAGATGAAGCAGACCGCTGAGGCCTGGATTTTCAGGCTGTTAAGGAGCCAAGATCCATGGACCTTGCCAGCCTGATAATACCAGGCCACAGCAGTTTGCATATCTTGGCTGATTAACAAAAATAGGGGATCCCCTCGAAAAAAATTGGCGTGGGGTCCCCCCTATTTTTGTTAACCAGCCAGATGAAGCAGACCGCTGAGGCCTGGTTTTTCAGGCTGGTAAGGATCCAATATCCATGGACCTTGCAAGCCTGATAATACCAGGCCACAGCAGTCTGCTTAGCTTGGCTGGTTAACAAAAATAGGGGATCCCCTCGAAAAAAAAAACGGCGTAGGGGTCCCCCTATTTTTGTTAACCAGCCAAGTAAAATGCAGACTGCTGCGGCCTGGTATTAAAAGACTGTCAAGGCCCATGGATTTTGGCCCTCAACAGCCTGATAATACCAGGCTACAGCAGCCCCACATTTGGCGCATCAAAAGATGTGCCAATTGTGGCACTTTACCCGGCTCTTCCCACTTGCCCTGTAGCGGTGGCAAGCGGGGTAATAAGGGGTTAATGTCACCGTTGATTGCACGGTGACAATAAGCCCGGTTAATAATGGAGAGGCGTCAATAAGACACCGATCCATTATTAATCCCAAAGTTATTAAATGTATAAAAAAAAGACAAAGCAAGAAAAAAGTATTTTAATGAAATAAAAGAGACAACACAGTTTTCATTTCTTTTATTATACTCTCATTCCTGCGACGCCATCGATCTCCTGTAAAAAAAAAAAAAAAAAAAACCAACAGTATACCACCTGTCCGACGCAGTCCATAGTAACGAGTGTCCCACGACGATCCAGCTCTGCTACATCGGAATGACAGGCAGAGCCTGTCATTGCAACGCAGCACAGCTGATTACCTGCTTCCCCGGCGGTGACGTCATCGGACTGACTGCTTTACGGCCGGGATTACCCAGCAGTCACTGCAGTTATCGCGAGAAACTGCATGTGACCGCTGGGGAAAGATGATGGCGGCCATCAAGCAGTCCAGCCCGTGACCGCCGGAGATCTTCTGCCAGGTAAATGCCGCTGACTCCTGACAGACCCGACCGACGGACACTGACAGTGACAGACCCGACCGACAGACACTGACAGTGACAGTGACAATCCCGATTCCGGTATCCGATATGACGAAAATATCGGAACTCGGAATCGGAATTCCGATACAGCCAATATCGGCCGATACCCGATATTTGCAATATCGGAATGCTCAACCCTAGTTACCATACGAATATTGTAGCGGATCAAGATGTATTAAATTGATTACTAACACGATTCCGGCAACTTGATGACAAATTCACAACAAATTCGTTATTTTGGGAGAGGCCTAGGCCTGTTTTTTAACGATGCTAACCCCTCAGATATGAAAGACAGACAGTGCTTTTTCAAGAAAACTGTCACTGTGGAGCTTTTCTCTAGCCTTCATCAGTGTAGCCGCTAGGATACACGGGCCCCTACAGTGCAGCCCTATAGTGTAGTTTAATGTAGGGGGCAAACAGATCATCGCTGGTGTTTGGAAAATACCATATTTCATAGATGGTTGTGAACCGCTGAAGCATTTTTAAACATTTCACGCCACTCATGCACCCACAGCACACTTATGGTGTACCCGCACCGCTGCAGCTAGCGCTTTTTAGCTAAAAAGGCGTGATATAACTGCCCACAGGTGATGTTTGTGCCCTTATTTGCATCATTTTCATTATAGCACGACGGACAGCCGTGGAAAAAACAACCCTGAAATTCATAAACTATGTGCTGTCCGTTAACACGCGCACAGTCATCTAGAAAATATTGAGCGAGTTGCTTCACAAACCCTCTCAAGGCATGCTGAATGTCAATGTTCTCGGTATGCGCTACATACATGACCCGCTGTATAGCCTGGGATGAGCAGCGTTCTTGCAGCACAGGCCTATTTTTAAAGACGCTAAGCCCCCTCAGATATAAAAGACAGGCATGTTGAGACGTGTCCCGGCCTATTTTGGCACATGCCCACCCCTATGCAACGATTTTGACCAGCATTCAACAAAAAATTGCGTGCAAACTTTTTAGCATACCTGTACAAACTTTTTAACATACCTGTGTTTCGGACTCTCATGCCATACCAGAAGCACCCAGTGCCATGTACTCTAGCCCATAATATTTCACATCGGGTATGGGACCTACATAGCTTTGTTTTCTCAGGTATTAAAAAAGTGTGGAAAACTGAAAATCCCGAGGCCTGAGGTAATTTACTGAGCTTCATGGGGATAAAATTTAGCGAGTCTATGAACCTTATAGACAAATCGGGTAGCGTCACACACAAGACAATGACACCTGGGCTAGCACATTTACTGGTAGTTTTCAAAAACCACTGCCTTAACAATAAAGTAAGAATCGTGGCGACCTGCATTGTGGGCTATAAATGTATACCCTGAAAATTTACCGCTGGTAAAGAACAGTAAAAAGTCGTGCGTACAACTATCATCCTCAAACTCCCAGAGCTATCACAAACACTATTACCTACAGAGGTCACCCCGCGAGAATTTCTGGATGTGTGTATCAAGAGGCTCCCTGCTTTGACCGATTGTTTGCTCGTGAATGCTGACATTTCCAGGGTCATCATAGTTGTGTAAATGCGCTGGGGGCTCGTATATCGGCCCCTAGGGTGTAATGCGTGAGCATTTTAATTATTTTTCAATTCATAACCATACGTTCTCAGGCAGACAGGTTTATTTCACAGAAGTTGACTGTACAGTTGCATAATTTTTGTTTAAAATCGCACAGTTCTGCGATAATGTCGGGTGTTGGACACGCACTTATCAGTCTTTCATACGTGTCGCAGAAAGATTTTAGTCTGTTCTGCGCGAGTTTATTATGCACGTACTGTGCAGACATGTCAAGAAACATTTTGGTGTGTTCACCAGTCCATATGGGTGTTGGTGTGTAAGGTGATCGACCATCATCCTTCTGCTTCTTACTTACACGACGGCGCGATATCGCGCGTTTCTTTGACGGTAATGCATCGGCTGAATTGGCAGCTGCTGCTTCCGCGTTGCTATTTGCAGATTCTGTAGCTTGACACAGACGTATATTCTTAAGCCTACTACTCTCCGCATTCCCGGGGTGTGCGGTTGGCACGTCGCTTTCTCCACGATCTGCGACACGACCGTGTGAAAGAGGCTCCGTTCTCACCTCCGTTCTGTTCTCAAATCCATAATTGCGCTGCTGCAAAACTCGCGAATGACGATCCTCCGTAACTAAAGAAAAGATACGTGGTGTAGTTAACCGCTAAGTGGGGGAGATATAGGAAGAGCTACATGAGCCACTTGGCTCTGATTCAACGCAACATTTGTAAAGCTACCAGCACCGATTATCTGTGAAACCGATGCATGATTGTTTGTATAAGTACACTATAGAGCGGCCTAGTCATATATACTTACAAGTATCCCCCGGGTGCTGGTCTACAGAGAATGCTGAATTAACAGACATCTCGCTGCTCGGGCGCCGCCATATGGGGCTGTTTTCTCCCTCAAACTGCAACCTCACGGGCGATACTTTAGCAGCTGTAAATAAAATATAACATACATGAATGCGCAAAACACTCACAAAGCTAACGTGACACACGTAAATAAAATATATCTACTAGTTACCGCAGAAATTTTTAGCTGCATGTATAAGTACGCTATAGAGCTGCGTAGACATATATGCTTACAAGTATGAGACGTGTAGTGTAATTCAGAGATTGGTAAATTAAACGGTGTGGAGTTGCTCGGGCGTTGTCGTATGGGGCTGTTTTCTTTTTCAAGCTGCAGCCTCCTGCACACTAGTTTAACAGCTGTAAATAAAATATAACTATTAGTCGCCTAAGAAATGATATCTACACGGGCCACACGCACAAAGCTAAATTCACAAAGCTACCGTAACGCGCGTAAATAAAATATATCCACTAGTTATCGGTGGGGGTCGCAGGGTACAGAGGATACAAACACATATCACCCGTGTTTCAAGGACCCGCTACCTTTTCTATCCCAGCGCCGCGTGCTTAGCGAATCACTCCATCTTTTAGGAGCGTAGGGTATCGCGTGAGTTAGAGGGTTATAGTCCGGTTCTACGAACTCGACATCTGAATCCTGGGGATCCTCCACGATCTCAACATCGGAATCGCGATGCTCGAGCGGCTCAGTCGCCACAGTGTTTTCAACCGCCCAGTCCGCTTGGAGGCGAAGTGTATCTGTATGAGAAAAATGTATTTAATTACCCGCCTAGATACATAGGTTTAAAACATCTGATATAGCTATAGGTTTCTTACCTGTGACAGACTGGTGAGAGCTGGAGGCTCGTCGCCCGCTAGCAGAGTTGCCATCCTCTAACAGGTTGGCCTGCACTGCTACAACTTATCAACGCGGCGTATATAACTACAGGTTTATATTATTAAAACATGTCTAGCTAACGACCCTGTCAGCTAAAATAAATTAACTGTATGGATTTTTAGCGGCAGTCTATATTAATTATTAATATTAATAGTAGGCGTTATAAATTTACAGCTATCGCGTAATGATGGTGGGGGTTCGAGCGTGAAATATTGCTTCTCTAATATTGTTTCAACGCGGTAAGCCGCCATGATCCCTCTGTAAAACATGAATGGGATGTTTTTTCTGCCCCTAGCGTGGGGGCATTGACAGAGGGCGGGTTCTCTCTGCTAGTCCTAATAAATACAAGCCGGTCACAATCAATACAACACGCACTTGTAAGGGTTCGCACCTCACAGGACACACGGCAGATCTTTAGAGCTAAAGTGAGTATTTTTATGTCTCGTGAATATCCACGTTTGTTTCAATTATATTTAAGTTTGTGTAGTATTTGCATGAACAGGTTAGTCGTGTTTTCATACTTGATCTTTATTTGCTTTAATTCAATAGCGGACCCTTTTTATTCAAGATGGAGTCCAGATATTCTCGCGGTCAATATTCTGCTTTACTTTCACCAGAACAATCGGGTAAGTTTTACACCGTATATAGTGTACGCCGTATTGTCTCGGGCTGTCTGAGTCTGCGCTTTGTGTATATAAATGATATATTTCATTCTTTCTTATTTAAGAAGAGGGAGTCCATTCAGGCTACTCCTACGAGAACCGGTTCATTACGCCGAACCTGTTAGAGGATGGCAACTCTGCTAGCGGGCGACGAGCCTCCAGCTCTCACCAGTCTGTCACAGGTAAGAAACCTATAGCTATATCAGATGTTTTAAACCTATGTATCTAGACGGGTAATTAAATACATTTTCTCATACAGATACACTTCGCCTCCAAGCGGACTGGGCGGTTGAAAACACTGTGGCGACTGAGCCGCTCGAGCATCGCGATTCCGATGTTGAGATCGTGGAGGATCCCCAGGATTCAGATGTCGAGTTCGTAGAACCGGACTATAACCCTCTAACTCACGCGATACCCAACGCTCCTAAAAGATGGAGTGATTCGCTAAGCACACGGCGCTGGAATAGAAAAGGTAGCGGGTCCTTGAAACACGGGTGATATGTGTTTGTATCCACTGTACCCTGCGACCCCCACCGATAACTAGTGGATATATTTTATTTACGCGCGTTACGGTAGCTTTGCGAATTTAGCTTTGTGCGTGTGGCCCATGTAGATATCATTTCTGAGGCGACTAATAGTTATATTTTATTTACAGCTGTTAAACTAGCGTGCAGGAGGCTGCAGCTTGAAAAAGAAAACAGCCCCATACGACAACGACCGAGCAACTCCACACCGTTTAATTCACCAATCTCTGAACTACACTACACGTCTCATACTTGTAAGCATATATGTCTACGCAGCTCTATAGTGTACTTATACACGCAGATAAAAATTTCTGCGGTAACTAGTAGATATATTTTATTTACGTGTGTCAAGTTAGCTTTGTGAGTGTTTTGCGCATTCATGTATGTTATATTTTATTTACAGCTGCTAAAGTATCGCCCGTGAGGTTGCAGTTTGAGGGAGAAAACAGCCCCATACGGCGGCGCTCGAGCAGCGAGATGTCTGTTAATTCAGCATTCTCTGTAGACCAGCACCCGGGGGATACTTGTAAGTATATATGTCTAGGCCGCTCTATAGTGTACTTATACAAACAATCATGCATCGGTTTCACAGATAATCGGTGCTGGTGGCTTTACAAATGTTGCGTTGAATCAGAGTAAAGTGGGGCCTGTAGCTTTTCCTATATCTCGCCCGCTTAGCGGTTAACTACACCACGTATCTTTTCTTTAGTTACGGAGGATCGTCATTCGCGAGTTTTGCAACAGCGCAATTATGGATTTGAGAACAGAGCGGAAGTGAGAACGGAGCCTCTTTCACACGGGTGTGTCGCAGATCGTGAAGAAAACGACGCGCCAACCGAGCACCCCGGGAATACTGAGAGTAGTCGGCTTAATAATATACGTCTGTGTCAAGCTACAGAATCTGCAAATAGCAAAGCGGAAGCAGCAGCTGCCAATTCAGCCGATGCATTACCGCCAAAGAAATGCGCGGTATCGCGCCGTCGTGTAAGTAAGAAGCAGAAGGATGATGGTCGATCACCTTACACACCAACACCCATATGGACTGCTGAACACGCCAAAATGTTTCTTGACATGTCTGCACAGTACGTGCATAATAAACTCGCGCAGAACAGACTAAAATCTTTCTGCGACACGTATGAAAGACTGATAAGTGCGTGTCCAACACCCGACATTATCGCAGAACTGTGCGATTTTAAACAAAATTATGCAAATGTATGATTTTAAAAAAAAAAAATGCAACTGTACAGTCAACTTCTGTGAAATAAACCTGTCTGCCTGAGAACGTATGGTTATGAATGAAAAATAATTAAAATGATCACGCATTACACCCTAGGGGCCGATATACGAGCCCCCAGCGCATTTACACAACTATGATGATCCTGGAAATGTCAGCATTCACGAGCAAACAATCGGTCAAAGCAGGGAGCCTCTTGATACACACATCCAGAAATTCTCGCGGGGCCGCCTCTGTAGGTAATAGTGTTTGGGTAGCTCTGGGTGTTTGAGGATGATAGTTGTACGCACAACTTTTTACTGTTCTTTACCAACGGTAAATTTTCAGGGTATACATTTATAGCCCACAATGCAGGTCGCCACGATTCTTACTTTATTGTTAAGGCAGTGGTTTTTGAAAACTACCGGTAAATGTGCTAGCCCGAGGTGTCGTTGTCTTGTGTGTGACGCTACCCGAATTTGTCTATATGGTTCATAGACTCGCTAAATTTTATCCCCATGAAGCTCAGTAAATTACCTCAGGCCTCGGGATTTTCAGTTTTCCACACTTTTTTAATACCTGAGAAAACAAAGCTATGTAGGTCCAATACCCGATGTGAAATATTATGGGCTAGAGTACATGGCACTGGGTGCTTCTGGTATGGCATGAGAGTCCGAAACACAGGTATGTTAAAAAGTTTGTACAGGTATGCTAAAAAGTTTGCACGCAATTTTTTGTTGAATGCTGATCAAAATCGTTGCATAGGGGTGGGCATGTACCAAAATAGGCCGGGACACGTCTCAACATGCCTGTCTTTTATATCTGATGGGGCTTAGCGTCTTTAAAAATAGGCCTGTGCTGCAAGAACGCTGCTCATCCCAGGCTACACAGCAGGTCATGTATGTAGCGCATACCGAGAACATTGGCATACAACATGCCTTGAGAGGGTTTGTGAAGCAACTCGCTCAATATTTTGTAGATGACTATGCGTATGTTAACGGCCAGCACATAGTTTTTGAATTTCAGGGATGTTTTTTCCACGGCTGTCCGTCGTGCTATAATGAAAATGATGCAAATAAGGGCACAAACATCACCTGTGGGCAGTTATATCACGCCTTTTTAGCTAAAAAGCGCTAGCTGCAGCGGTGCGGGTACCCCATAAGTGTGCTGTGGGTGCATGAGTGGCGTGAAATGTTTAAAAATGATTCAGCGGTTCACAACCATCTATGAAATATGGTATTTTCCAAACACCAGCGATGATCTGTTTGCCCCCTACATTAAACTACACTATAGGGCTGCACTGTAGGGGCCCGTGTATCCTAGCGGCTACACTGATGAAGGCTAGAGAAAAGCTCCACAGTGACAGTTTTCTTGAAAAAGCGCTGTCTGTCTTTCATGTCTGAGGGGTTAGCATCGTTAAAAAACAGGCCTAGGCCTCTCCCAAAATAACGAATTTGTTGTGAATTTGTCATCAAGTTGCCGGAATCGTGTTAGTAATCAATTTAATACATCTTGATCCGCTACAATATTCGTATGGTAACTATTAAAATAGCAGCTGAGAGTCAGAAACACAGCTATGCTAAAAAGTTTGTACCCGATTTTTGCTGGATGGTGGTCAAAATCGCCGCGTAGGAGTGGGCATGTACCGAAATAGGCCAGTACACGCGTCCCGAAATAACGAATTTTCTCTGAATTTGACATCAAGTTGCTGGAATCTTTAAAATAGCCTAGCTTTACAATTATCGCGTTGAATATATTGCGTTGAATCAGAGTAAAGTGGAGCATGTCCCAAAATAGGCCGGGACCCGTCCCGAAATAACGAATTTGCTATGAATTTGACACCAAGTTGCTGGAATCTTTAAAATAGCCTAGCTTTACAATTATCGCGTTGAATATATTGCGTTGAATCAGAGTAAAGTGGAGCATGTCCCAAAATAGGCCGGGACCCGTCCCGAAATAACGAATTTGCTCTGAATTTGTCATCAAGTTGCTGGAATCGTGTTAGTAATCAATTTAATACATCTTGGTTCGCTACAATATTCGTATGGTAACTATTAAAATAACAGCTGAGAGTCAGAAACACCGCTATGCTAAAAAGTTTGTACCCGATTTTTGTTGCATGGTGGTCAAAATCGCTGCGTAGGAGTGGGCATGTACCAAAATAGGCCAGCGCATACCGAGAACATTGGCATACAGCACTCCTTGAGAGGGTTTGTGAAGCAACTCGCTCAATATTTTCTAGATGCCTATGCGTATGTTAACGGACAGCACATAGTTTTTGAATTTCAGGGTTGTTTTTTCCACGGCTGTCCGTCGTGCTATAATGAAAGTGTTGCAAATAAGGTCACAAACATCACCTGCGGGCAGTTATATCATGCCTTTTTAGCTAAAAAGCACTAGCTGCAGCGGTGCGGGTACACCATAAGTGTGCTGTAGGTGCATGAGTGGCGTGAAATGTTTAAAAATGATTCAGCGGATCACCATCATCTATGAAATATGGTATTTTCCAAACACCAGCGATGATCTGTTTGCCCCCTACATTAAACTACACCATAGGGATGAGCTGTAGGGGTCTGTGTATCCTAACGGCTACACTGATGAAGGCTAGAGAAAAGCACCACAGTGCCAGTTTTCTTGAAAAAGATCTGCCTGTCTTTCATATCTGAGGGTTTAGCATCGTTAAAAAATAGGCCTAGGTCTCTCCCAAAATAACGAATTTGCTCTGAATTTGTCATCAAGTTGCTGGAATCGTGTAAGCCCTCAATTTAATACAGCTTGATTCGCTACAATATCGGTATGGTAACTGTTTAAAATAACAGCTGAGCTTGAAATGTGTGATGCTATTTGTTAATTGTGCATGTGACACTTTTTATATCATTCTGTATGTACTTTTAAATGCTTGAAATGCATTTAAGGGACTTGTCCGGGCATGCCTGCTGAATGCCTGCTGAATGCTAGAGAAAAGCACCACAGTGACAGTTTTCTTGAAAAAGATCTGCCTGTCTTTCTGTGACCTCGCCTTGATACATCTTTCCCCCACACAATAGACTGATCAAAGGATACATTTACTGCTGGACTTAAAAGATTCCCAAATAGGCTGATCAAAGGACTTGTCCGGCCATGCCAGGACTATGGCTGGCTATACATAATACAGGGCTAATTACTACGTGTACTTTCTAGCAATTGAATTACCACATCTAAATAGCATCGACCTTCTCTCAACTGTACATGGCCGGCTATACACAATACAGGGGTAATTACTATGTGTACTTTCTAGCAACTGAATTACCACATCTAAATAGCAGCGACCTTCTCTCAATTGTACTTACAGTTCATGATTGAAGCAGACACACAGATAAAATTCCAGTATCAGACACACAGATAAAATACCTTTACACACATTTACTGGTAAATAGAGACGAATAAATTCATGAATGAATGCGACCTTCTCTCAATTGTACTTTACTGGGCATGTCCAGACATATCACTGCTGCACTCCTGGTAAAACATATCCAATCTTTAATTCCCTATGGGAAAAACTCATATACTGGATAATACCATAGAATAAACTCCTTTTAGTCTGTACATAGGCTGCTAAGATATATCTTCACAACGAGTAAAGCAGACACTCAGATAAAATCCCTTTACATACATTTACTGCTGAACTTAAAAGTTCCCCCACAAAAAGAGCCTTATAAAATCAAGATTCGCCTTGATACAACTTTTCCCCACTCCACAGACTGATCAAATACACAAGGAGATGGATAAAATATAAATAGAGACGAATAAATCAAGATTCGCCTTGATACAACTATTCCTCACTCCACAGACTGATCAAATCCACAAGGAGATGGATAAAATATAAATAGAGACGAATAAATTCATGAATCACTTTGATTGAAATTCCCAGATTCAGCAGTCCTGATTTCCCAGACAGATCAAATCCCAGGGAGACGGATTAAATGATAGGGGGCGTGACGACCTGTCAGATTGAGTTTGACGAAAGGTACCCCTCCTATACTACTACCGTTCCCCGATTTTTGCCTGGTCCTTCCTTCTTCAGGATGGGGGCACAGCTTCAATTGCTGTCTCTGCCCAGGACCCCTTTGCTCTCTCAGCAAGGCTTCCTGAGGTGAACTCAGGAGAGCTACAGGTCAGGCCAGTACCCACTTCACTGCCTGCCTGTCTCCAACTGAATCTCTAGACTAACACGCTGCTGCCTCATGCTGCAGCTGGCTCCACCCACCCACTTCTACACCCTTTCCTAAACAGCCTGATGCTCAGCACTGGCATGATGTGTGTGGATGCGGTGATGGAGTCAATGGGGTGCTTCCTCCTTACCTGAGAGTCAGGTGTCACACCTCTGGGTGAGATGCAACATCTCTGTGGTGACTGGACCCTCAGGGCGCCACATTCTCCCCTGGTTAAACACAGCACTCTCGGGCTGTAATAGAGTAAAGATGTTACATAAGAAACATACAAAATTTTTATGAATGCTAGCAAAACAGTAAAACATTTTCAAACGCATCATCCCTTTATGGGAGGCACTTCAGGTTAAACGTTGCAAGAAAACACTTTTAATATTGACTTCAAAGTTCAAGTAAACATATACTTGTGGAGGACCCACTCCAAACCTCCAACGGTGGTCCTGGGTGGGCTGCAAGACTTTTCTGGATCTCTGTAGCAGACCTCACTTTCGGCCACACCAAACGGGTTTTAAACTTCTGAGGTAATTAAGTGAAACCAAGATGAGGCACCGAAGTGCTAACTATATACAGAGAGAGTTTTTGGGCTGGCAGAGTCCTCAGCCACACAGTTCAGATACGAAAACATATTAGAAAAACATATGCAAAAATACTATTGATCAAAGCATGAAATCACACAGAAAACTATTTACAGTTAATAGACCCTGTCCGGGTTATCATTTACTTAGTAGTAGCGACACCTGGTGGCTGTGCAAGCACAGGACCATTCCTGTCCACAGGCCCAATGCCTAGCACCAGGGTCATCGACTCCACCACTGGTGTCCAGGTGGCTGGTGTGCACTGGGCTGGTGGGGGTGTCAAGGGTTCCACCAGGGTATCATCAGCTGCAGCAGTGAAATCGTCGCGGTTACCTGCAGAGCCGGTTCACTCCGGTCCTCTAGGCCGCAGGGCCTGTTCTCCTCTGGGGACGCTGGCGGCCTGCCGGGCTCACCTGTAGGCTGCGTGGGGAGAGGGCCTGCCACTGATTCTTCCGCGGGGCCGGGTACCTCCGCTGTGATGTCAGTAGCGGTGCAGGGATTCTCCTCGGCTCCAGGTTCGGCAGCAGGGGGACGCTCCAGCGAGCGCTGCAGATCCAGCGGCTGGTCTGAGGATGAGCTCTTTCCAGCTCCGCTCCATGTTCTCGGCTTCCGCCTGGTGCCGGGCCAGTTCCGCTAGTTCGGCGTCTGCAGCAGGGTCAGGAAGGGTACAGACATCTTCCTGCAGCACGGGAGGCTCAGCGGTGGGGAGATCTTCTTTATCATTAGGGTCCCGCTCTCTGTTAAGGGGGCGGGGTTTTCTTTTCCTCCTCTTCACTCCATTTGGGACCAGGAGGCGGATTTCCCTTGCTGATGGGCATGTCCGGTTAGTGCAGTAACACTTAGGGTAGGCGGGCATTTCTTTCGCGCCTAAGAGTGAGCGCACGCCCACAAAAGCACGCCCTCCTTCTTCACCAGCGCCTCGTGGCGCGAATATGGCGGCAAAATGGCGGCAAATGGCAATAGTCTTTTGCACAAAAACAGTCCAATTCAGGCACACAGGACTCGTGACGCCAAAAATGAGCCGCCCGCCAGGGCCGTGGGGTACTCTGCACCGAGCCCGTCGATCTCTATGGGGGATGTCACGGTAGCTGCAGCTCGGTCCGTGGCCCTGAGCGCTCACTATAAATGGGGATGTATTTACAGGGGATTAAATGTTCGTGTAGTTTGTCGTGACGCCACCTGTAGTACCTGGTCAGGGTGACCAGCGCTGCTGTGCAGATCCTCTGGAAGGGATGGTGTTGTGCAGCTAGATGATAAGTCTTCTACAGGTAAGACTGTATCCTTCCAGGGCAGGTAGATGTAAGGTAAAGCAATGGTGCAGGAGAGATGTAACAGAGTGGAGTGTGCGTCGGAGTAATAATGCAGGAAACAGTTCTTGTGCAGTTTCAAAGGTTTACTCACAGTCTGTTATGCGCAGTACAGATGCCAGCCGGGCACTGTGTCCTTCCAGTGAGTAGTCCAGCAACCCTCAGGTAGATCGGTCACACTCCCAAAGACTCCCTTTATGTTCCTTTCCGGCTTCTTGGTGCTACACTCCTTACACCTTCTCTGCACCTCCCTACCACAGAGCCCTCAGACGAGGTAGTATTGGATCCTTTCATTTTACAGGTACGACCCGATGTCCCGGTGCACGGCTCTCCGCTTCACAGAGACCGGGACACCGTCGGATGCCTGGACGTACTTGATCCCTAGGCTTCCTCCCGGATGGGAATATGGCAGCTAGTGGCCCTTGAAGAGTCCCACTATACTCGGTGTTACTAGTGGCGTTGAACTGACCCACTAGTCTAGGGACCGTTTCCCGATATGTGCCTGGTCCTTCCTTCTGGTGGATGGGGCACAGCTTCAATTGCTGTCTCTGCCCAGGACCCCTTCGCTCTCTCAGCACGGCTCCCTGAGGTGAACTCAGAAGAGCTGCAGGTCAGGCCAGTACCCACTTCACTGCCTGCCTGTCTCCAAATGAATCTCTAGACTAACAGCTGCTGCCTCATGCTGCAGCTGACTCCACCCATCCACTTCTACACCCTTTCCTAACCAGCCTGATGCTCAGCACTGGCATGATGTGTGTGGATGCGGTGATGGAGTCAATGGGGTGCTTCCTCCTTACCTGAGAGTCAGGTGTCACACCTCTGGGTGAGATGCAACATCTCTGTGGCGACTGGACCCTCAGGGCGCCACAATTTCCTAAAACCTTTAAATAAATGTACCTAAAAATCAGATTTTTGCTTTAAACGTTTTATTCTAACATTTCTTAAACAATGTTTTTTTTGCATATCACAATATTTGTTGTAAACATGAAATAGTAATCTTGCAATTCTCGCACTGGCCACTGAAGCTCTTTTTCATTCTAACTTATTGTTGTTTCAGGAAACAACACATGTACCTTGCCGCAATGACCAGACCTAGACCCTATCTATTGTATTAAAGCATCTAATGAGGGTGTGCAAAGGTCGTTGTGAAGAAAGGGGGGTAGGGTAAGGTGTAATATCATATATTGTGATTGGTGGATCCTGTGTTATCATCTGAATATGGAGGGTTTACCTGTCATTGTAAATCTGTCTGTGATGATAAATGAGTCATATGAAAACTCTTCCTAAAAGGGCAGGAAGTAGCAGTCTAAAAAAAGGCCCAGGTGGCTTTTGTGAAAATTGCAAGATTACTAATTTTTTTTTAAAAAAAAGATTTTGATACAAAAAAAATCACTGTTAGATTTACAATTTCTACCCTTCATCTATACTATGTGGTGTTGAACCTGCAGGTCGAGGGCTGCATATAAACTGGGCTAACTGGGCTAGTGTTAATGCAGTCCAACACAGATTTCGCTAGGCCTCATTGCTTAATTGAATAGGGGCAGTTGGTTCATTTTTTTACGGTCACCAACCTTTTAATTTTTGTGCAGAGAATTGTGCGCACATCCAGTGTTCTGTACTGAATGCTGCCACAGCTCACAGCAAACTGATTAAGTCCGACACCTGCCAATGTCAACGTCAGGACAGTTTTTGTGAGTGGAGTTAGCATGCTCTGCCATCGCAGTTCTGTGGTACCTTAGCTCTGCATCTTTAGGATCTAGGTGAGTCTATATACAGCGCTCTCAGTGTATCTTATGATGTATACATCTATCTTGGTGTCTCCTGTGTGATGTATATACAACTGGCTCAGTTTCTCCTACGTGATGTAATTAGCAGTCTTGGCGTTTCCTGCGTGATATATATACAGTAGTCTCAATGTCTCCTATATGATGTATTAAGCATTATTGTTGTTTCCTATGTGATGTATATACAGCAGTCTCAGTGTTTCCTATGTGATGTATATACCACAGTCTCAGTGTCTCCTATGTCTCCTATGTGATGTATACAGCAGTCTCAGTGTCTCCTATGTGATGTATGTACAGCAATCTCAGTGTCTCATATGTGATATACAATAAATACAGCAGTCTCAGTGTCTCCCAAGTGATGTATTTAGTAATCTTGGCGTTTCCTATGTGATGTATATACAGCAATCATGGTGTTTCCTATGTGATGTATATACAGCAGTGTCAGTGTCAGTGTTTCTTACATGATATATTTAGCAGTCTCAGTGTCTCCTATGTGATGTATATACAGCAGTCTCAGTGTATAATATATGATGTATACAGCAGTATTAGTGTCTTCTATGTGATGTGTATACAACAGTCTTAATGTCTCCTATGTGATGTATACATGGCTGCCTCCAGGAATTTCAGGGCCCCATACAGGTAAAATTTTAAGGCCCCCTTGAGACTCCACCCAGGGGCCACTACAGCTCTGCCTCCCCACTTCGAACCTTCTACAGTCCAACCACCCACTCTTGGAAAATCTACACATCTGAACCACATCCTCACCAATCACACATTAACAGTTCCCATCGAACACCATATCATATACATAGCCAGCAGCTTTTGCTTTGGCCAAAAGATTTTTTCCTATGGGGCCCCATAGTTGTGGCTATAACCTTTGATGGCCTTTTCATTCTTCAGTCATCAGAATGTCATCTTCAAAGGCACAAAAGAAGACTCTAAACCTTTTTTTGCTAGATTACTGAGAAAAAAAGTCTCCTAATATTATCACCAAAGGGAATCACTAGAACTACCTGATTTCTTTATGTCCAGCGTGTCCCAAAAAAAAGGATTGCCATAAGCCAAAAAGGGGCTTTGCTGCATTTTATCCCAAGCAATGGGTTAAAACTTCCTACTTACCCTGCTGGAAGCCTGGACATCCATGTCTATCCCTTTACTATTGATCATCCGTAGACCCTACCTTGTCTTTAGAAGTTTTATCTATACATAATGGACTCATAGACTATGAGTTGGTGAATTTTTGGCTCAGATTAACTTCAAAGACTTTATTTTTACACCAAAGTTTTGCTCCTTCGTTCTAATCAAGATTGTTTAGCCAAAGTAATAAATTAGACGACTTATACAAATTTGTGCCTTCAAATAAGTTTATTAGGTATCCCAATATGCAATATATACATGTTCCAATGAGAAATTCCTACAAATATCGCACGCAATACAGTAATGAATGCAAAATAAAAACTTATTGTCGTAGATAAAAACAGATAAGATAGAGGGCAGATTTATACAGAAACATGAGCTAAAAACTACATACATAAGTATTAATACACAGTGAATAGATGGTAAGTGTACACTGTCAGGTATAATATAAAAGGGAAGCTTAAAGTAAAACCCAACAGGAAGAAGGGAGTATAAGCATTAAAAGATGCACACAAGGGTAAATACAAACCATGTGATTCAACACAACCCCAAAATATGCAGCAATAAAAAGTAGCAATACACCGTATTGATTATGAGGCTAATACACAATGGGCAGTGTGTTGTAAAGCCAAGAAAGAAGCAGGGAGTGCGGCAATGGCCGGAGAACACGCAGAATATCCAGTAAGCATATAACGTACTGCATAAAAGTATATAGCAGTCACAAAACATAACACAATTCAGATTAAGTTTCGCCTATTGCTTACTCACGGGGAAAGCCCCTGAATATGCTACAGGCAAAATGTACAGCAGGGTTGTGCTGCATTTCATGGTTTATTTTTACTTTTGAGTTTTGCTTTATCTGCTTACTTATTTTTGTGTGTACTTTGGGCATTGTTAAACTCCCTGCCTCTTGCTTGGTATTACTTCACACTGCCCTTTTACACTATATGTGCCAGTGTAGATTAACCATTTATTTAATGTGTATTATTACCTTTTCTTGAGGTTTGTAACTCATTTTTCTGTTTGCGCCCATTATATTCTGTTTTTATATGTAGTAGGAAAAGAGTGTCTTTAACATTTACTGTATTACTGTATGGTGTCCAATATTTGAAAATGTTTATCAAGGCAATAACACACTATCTGTACAGTTTCTTCAGTGTTTTATGGCTTTTTCTTCCTAACTCTATGGCTAAGTTGTGAGCTGTGACATCCTCTCAATATCCAGATTCACCATGAAATGGCTGCTGCATTCCCTACATCTGCTTTTATACAGACTATGAAAGTCATTCCGGGCAGTTGGGGTTCCAATGCTTGATCCTTTTGTTCACAGGGAAGTTTCCTTCTCCCCCATTTAAAATACATGAACCCTTAGCTGAAAAATCATGTGTATGGGGAAATCAGGAGCGAGAGACGTCAGCTATCTCATGTGTATGAGCAACCTGAGTAATGTGGCTGCAATGGTGACTGATATAGAGGCATTGTTGTTATTGTGGCTGAAAGGAGGGCAATAAACTTTAATGGGAGGACTGTGACTGTTAAGGAAATGTTATGTAGAACTACCTCCTTCTTTTTCTGCTAATGTGTCAATTTTAACTGCAGCTTTATCATTCTATTCATAACTAAATAAGTTCAATCATAAAACTACAATTGCCACCTAGATACTAGAGGGACTGATATGCTGTGATGCGAGCAATTATGGGATTGTACAGAATAATGTAATTTTAACCTACAGTATATTCAGAATACATTTCTTTGTGTTTACTATCAGTCTGAAATGTGGAATCTGTAGCTACAATTTATGGAGCCCTGTGAATAATCTGACAGCCACACTGCCCTCCAAACTAATTACAGCCACAGGGCCCTCCAAACTAATGACAGCAACAGTACCTTTCAATCTAGTGACAGTCACAGTGCTCTCCAAACAAGTGACAGTCACAGTACCCTCCAAACAAGTGGCAGCCACAGTGCCCTCCAAACTAATGACACCAACAGTACCTTCCAATCTAGTGACAGTCACAGTGCCCTCCAAACTCATGACAGCAACAGTACCTTTCAATCTAGTGACAGTCACAGTGCTCTCCAAACAAGTGACAGTCACAGTACCCTCCAAACAAGTGGCAGCCACAGTGCTCTCCAAACTAATGACAGCCTCAGTGCTCTCCAAACTAGTGACAGCAACAGTACCTTCCAATCTATTGACAGCCACAATGCCCTACAAACTAGTGTCAGACACAGTTCCCTCCAAACAAGTGACAGCCACAGTGGCCTCCAAACAAGGGACAGCTACAGTGCTCTCCAAACTACTGACAGCAACAGCACATTCCAATCTAGTGACAGTTACAGAGCCCTCCAAACAAGTGACAGCCACAGTGCCCTCCAAACAAGTGACAGCCATAATGCTCTCCAAACAAGTGACAGCTACAGTGCTCTCCAAACTAATGACAGCAACAGTATCTTCCAATCTAGTGACAGTCACAGTGCCCTCCAAACTAGTGACAGCAACAGTACCTTCCAATCTAGTGACAGTCACAGTGCCCTCCAAACAAGTGACAGCCACAGTGCCCTCCAAACTAGTGACAACCACAGTGCCCTCCAAACTAATGACAGCCACAGTGTCCTCCAGACTAATGACAGCAACAGTACCTTCCAATCTAGTGACAACCATAGTTCCCTCCAAACTAAGACAGCCCTGCAAACTAGTGATAACCGCAGTACCCTCCTAACTAAGGCAGCAACAGTGCCCTCCAAACTAATGATAGCCACAGTACCTTCCAAACTAGTGACAATCACAGTACCCTCCAAACTAAGACAGCAACAGTACACTCCAAACTAATGACAGCCACAGTGCCCTCTAAACCAATGATAGCCACAGTACCCTCCAAACCAGTGACACTCACAGTACCCTCCAAACTAAGACAGCAACAGTGCCCTCCAAACTAATAATAGTCACAGTACCCACCAAACTAGTGATAGCCACAGTGCCCTCAAAACTAGTGACAGTGCCATCAAAACTAGTGACAGTCACAGTGCCCTCCAAACTAAGACTGCAACAATACATTCCAAACTAATGACAGCCACAGTGCCCTCCAAACTAATGATAGCCACAGTACCTTCTGACTTAATGACTGCAACAGTACCCTCTCACCTAGTGACAGCAACAGTACCCTCCAAATCTGTTAACGTGGGCGACTGCATCACTGTATCAATCGTGGGTGTGTCAGTGAGTTTGCTCTAGTCTCTGGCTCTGGCCGTTGTTTAGTATCACACAAACAGGCATTAACAGAGCCTCCTCGTGCTCTGCTGTTTGCAAACCAACACTGACGCACCCAAACCTTAACTGAAAGTTTAAATGGGAATCGTGGGCATGGGCCACTCCTAAGACCCAGAGTGGAGGGAGAGATCCGTCCCAGAACCTTCCTACAGATCTCTCCAAACATAAAAGCCCATGTCAGGCTTTCCTAAATCTGACTTGGTCAAACGGCTTGACCCAGTCCACAATCACTTTTATTTTGAGAAGTAACCACAGCTGTGGCTGTACTTACAATGCTCTCCAGCGGGTACAGTATGTGTCTATACACATCCTGGAGGACACCTAATGATTCTCATATATGATCTCCCTCACTGCCCACAACACTCATGGTTTTATATATTTTGATGGTACTTATACTACCAGTACTCCCATATTAGTGTCAGGAAAATAATAGTGACTCAGCCTTAGTGTCAGCAAAACCCTTTTACATTGTCATCTTTAGAGACCCCTTTCTGAGTGGTACTGACACCATTGGACTGGCATTGGCGAACCATCAATAAATTAGAAAAAAAAAAGCCTAATGTTCTAGGAGTACGGAAGTTCTTCCCTTTTTTTTGGAGAGTCTCCATGTAGGCATGTATAGGCTTATACATTTTGGGTAAAGTCCCCTGTCCATCATGTTGATCCGATCTGCTGAAAGCATGTGAAGAATTGTATCCGAGCGGCACAATTATCTCTAATCCATGGAGAGCAATTAGTCGAAAAGGACTAACAGCAATCAGCCCGCGGCTCGCAGCGACGGTGGAGGTCAGGTGACAACATATGGCCGCAGCCTAAATACCGATCTCGCTAGGCAGGGGTTAATTTGACTAATGTGTAAACTACCATTAAATGTCCGGTGTAGGGAAGCTGTGTTCAGTAGCATTATATGGTTCAAATTAAATCCACTGCCTGGGACATTGCCAGCAAAGCAATTAAGGATTTCAGGAAGTATGATCAATGGTCGTGTGAATTATTAACAACCTATTTTGGCTGTCTACAGACAAAGCGGAGAACTCACATCATGACACATGAAAGGCTGCAGGATTTTTATAGCACAGTTTACATGAAAATTACTAAGCAGGTCCACTCGCCTCGGGTAAACGTATGACCGTGTTGGCACCACGTCGGGCAGTGACTGGTACAGCCAAGAGAGACAGGATTGGTTTACTTGTACATGACCTCACGTGATGTTCTCCAGAGAGATCTAGTAGAAGACATCCCGTGGATAGCAGTTATAGCTTTGTGGCGTAAAAGCTATTTATGTCTGTCTACCCATTAGTCCATGCATCAAAAACCAGTCTTACTGGGCCGAACCTATAGTAATGCTTTTTCTGATCTTTTGATTCATGAATGCTAAAATTACAGTAACCACTGACACTGATACTGGCTGAGCAGAAAATAGGAGAAGAAAGGGTTCAAGGTCAGTCGAAGGCTTTTAGACAACCTCCTAGGATATCCTTTAGCTATTTGCCTAAAGAACAAAAAGGACCTGCTGTCACTTGTCATAAAAATGCAATTTTCTTTTTGCCCCCGTTCTCCTGAATCCGGCGATGTTTTTCTTGTGTTCCTGTGACTCTCGGTTCCTGAGATACGGCCACTTTTTCCATGCATAAAAATCGAGTCTTTTAGCCAAGTGGGTGAGGCCATCAGAAAGTCTCCTATGGAGTGGAATTGAAGGCCACACCCATTTGCCTAGATTTTCATAAAGAAAAGATGGGGCCATATCTCAGAAATCGAGAGGCGTAGGAAGAAATGAAAACCAGCGTCAGATTCAGGAGAACAGCGGCATTTACATCAGGTAAAAAGATTACATATTTATGGGAACTCTTTAAAGGGGTTTTCTATTATGGCATATAGACTTAATCGAAAGAAATTACACCCTTGGGACCTAATATGTGGACCAGAGTTGGAAACTTGATGTTCAGCAGACCATACTTTCTATGTATTACAAGGACAGACATGTTGGGTATCCCTAATGCACTCTTGGCTTACAAGGCCCTCAGGACCACAACATACTTACCAGAATCTTGGTTGATCTTGATCTTAGGACTACCTTAAACTTGTCAGTAATGCCCTCTTTTGGGCAAGGTTTTAGTAAACCCCTTCCCTTTATTGGATCTGTACTTACCTTAATAAACCAAGATTGTTTCAGAACTTTTGAAAACTGTCAAGAAAAAGAAGTTACTATTGGGCCCACCAGACACTGAGGGCAGAGCAATAGACCTTGTTGGGAAGGGGCCAACTTTAGACAGGGTCCTAATTTTCTAAACTCTTTACCAATTTTGTTATTGGACCGAACAGTTTCTTGTAAGTCCCCACTGGCCATAAATATATAGAAAATGTTTAAGATAATTATTAAGATATACTAGGTTCTAGAATTAAGGAAGATCAAAATGGCCCCCTTTCTAGGTTTTGAAGTTTTGTCATCTAGGACCAAATGGCCTGGTGTTAGTTTCTTACTCCAATGCATTTCCTCTGTAGAAGAAAGTCCTGGGATGGTTCAAGTTACCCAAACGCAAAAGGAAAGGTTCCAACTATGACTATGAATCCCTCTCTTCAGGGGGCCTTAAAGGGGTCTTAAAGGGGTTTAGTTTTCTTCACATTCGAGTTTGATGTGTTCTGTGGTCATAAATCAGCAGATCGGAGCTCAGAAAAAGAGAAAATGAAAGAGTTACAAACTTTTTACAGATGTAGCAAGCTCCTTGATGGAACCTCAGTTAACTCATTCTGCAGCCAACAATAAACGGTGCAGCGCAGAGGCTGTAGAAGGCCATACAACTCAATTGCTAAAAACGTTTTTCAACCCCAATTAGATGCTTTTAAGAAAAAAATTGGTATTTACAATTATATCTACAGCCAATGAAGCTACTTAAGTTTAAGAAGTTTATCACAATCATCGAATGGATCCAAGAAAAAAACACATGGATCATGGATCTCGATTTACCCAAAGAATATCCGGCTAGTGTTACAGCGTTATCATCATACAAGTTGGTAGACCCCAGAACCCCAGGGGTCCAGCCTCGAAGCCGATGGAGTTTTATGGGTTTGTAACAAAATGACTCTGAACAGAAGATTTTTCATTTTTCCCCTTAATTCCTCCGTATTGACTTTGGAGGCTATAATTACAGTACAACTTTTCTAAGTAATAGTATTAATTTTCTAAGTAATCCCCACAACTAATAGTAGGTTGGAAATTCTTCAGAAAAATAAAAAGTTCTATTTATGCCACAAACTGCGTTTTACATATAAAGCAAAAAAATAAAACCAGCAAAAAATAAAATGAGGTAAAAACATAACAAAAAATGTTAAATAAATAAGTAAATAAATAACGAGATACCAAAAAGTTCATAAAAAAATAAAAATGTTAAAATGCTACAAAACTAGTATAAAGGTCCCTTGTTTAAAAATTCAACTTTAGTGCATTTTTTTTCTGCAGGGTCCCCAATAAAGTCAATTTTATACATTTCTATCCCTCCAAAAAATTGTAATAAATTAAAAATATTATATGCTAATGAAATAATAATGTAAAGAAAAAAAATTAAAAATTAAATAAATGTCTCCCTCCAAAAAATTGTAATAAATTAAAAATATTATGTGCTAATGAAATAATAATGTAAAGAAAAAAAAATTAAAAATTAAATGTCTATTATTTTTTTTTTAAATGTATAGAAAGGTGCAAAACAAGACCAATAAACTGGCGCAAGAACAAAATAAAAAAATGTAAAAAAAAAAAATTACCTAAAAATAAGAAAAATCATATCACCGTCCTAGCTATCCAGAAAATTGCCAAATTCTTGTCTGGTTTAATACAGAAAAAAATAAATGAATAACAAAAAAAATAATAATTAAATAAATAATAATGCTAAAAAAATTGCTACAAAATGTTGAAGGAAAAAAAAAAACAAAAGTCAATTTTGTACAATTCTATCCCCCTCAAAAAAAAATAATATAAAGAAAAAAGATTAAAAAAACAACCATAAATTAAATATATAATTAATGCTTAAAAAATGTATAGAAATTGCAAAATAAACTGGAACAATAGTAAAATAAAAATATTTAAAATATAAAAATAGTGAAAAAGTATCTCCGTCATAAAATAACCAAATCCATTATATTGAAGCTGATTTAATACAATAAACCAGAACATTAAAATAAATACTAACATAATAAATAAATACATAAAAAATAGCTACAAAAACATAGAAAAAAATTGTAAAGACTAGATTTTAGCCAAATATTTCTAAAGGAAATATCTTCCCGTGCTGATCCTGTCAATCTGTCAGATTTAAGCAACTGATTGTGTCAACCTGTCATAATCTGTAAAATGAACGCTTGTCTAATATTATGACATGGGCTTTTGTAGGGTAGCACTGAAAACTTAACGCTAACTCCCCCTAAGGAAATGGCATCATTAGGTATAAGGGATATTGTATTTGTTACCCCTGGGCAGGATTAAGGGACCGTTCAAAGGCATTCCTACTGCCTAATTCTTCTCTGTTCTTAGAGGTTGAGCCTTGCCTGACCTTTGGGAATCCTGGTTTAACCCTCATCATTAGCCACAAATATAAACAGATGTGAAAGGCACTTGTACTACCAGTTTGGACTGAAAAATGGAAAAGGCCACCAAGAAGCTGAAAGTGAGCATTCTTGGGCTAATACCATTTCAAGCATCACCCTCCTATTGTAGATTTCACAGTTTGACACATTGTTTTAGCTTTGACTACAAAGGACTGGAGCATTCGTCTTCCTCTCCGGTTACAAAGGTGAACTGGACGGCCGTCACTATTTACATGACACAGATATTTAGTGAAGACGATGCCTGGCTCCACGTTTGTAGGATATGAATTAGTTAAGGCCTTTGGGAGTCTAAAGGACAAAGTTCTTGAAATGAGGACATATGTAAATCACCCTAATAACTAATCTGCTGGATACAATGTACCCATTAAGCTGTGTTCATTAATCGTGCATTGCAATGGTTCATAGTAATGTGCGCCATGAATATATATGGGGGGAATCGTAAATCTTAGGATTTGTAAGTTGTCTACACGGCTTAGGAGTTTACAGTCTCAGTGCTGTTGACTTTGGATGAACAGACCCTCGGAAATTTGGGTTCTTGTATCGTACCTGAACTTTATTCCAAAGTTCGGCTCTGGTACCAGAACTTTACCCAACCTAGAACCAGATCCCGAAAGCAAGGAACACAATGAGGACCCAAACTTTTGAGCTGGAAAATTTCTCTTAGGCCGGAGTCACACTAGCGAGAAATACGGACGAGTGCAATGCGAGAAAAAATTGCATTGCACTCGGACCAATGTTAATCTATGGGGCAGCTCCCATCATCCGATTTTTTTCTCGTCCATTTTATACGTGCGAGTGAAATCGCAGCATGCTGCGATTTGCAGCGTATTACGGGCGAGACTCGCCAATGCAAGTCAATGGGTGCGTGAAAAAAAACAGATTGCACACGGACCAGACGTGTGACTTGCGATAAAAACGCAAGACTTCTCCTGGTGACAAAAAATTCAATCATGCTTTCTCAGGAAGTTTTCACATGCAAATTAGCCTGGCACACTCCACTACTAACCAGGAAGCACGCCTCTACGAAGTAATCATGGCCAGACATATCAATGTCGAAATGCTCCTAGTGCTGGTGCAGGAAAGGCCTGTTTTGTGGGACCAGCGCGACCCCCATTATGCGGACCGCTCCCGGAAGGAGGCGGCATGGAGGTCAATATGTGTCATGTGTGCATTGCCACGAAGATCGTCGCGGTTGCACATTTTGACTCTCACAGCTGAGCTGCTGTTTCTTTGTGTTTGGCAGCTAGGGAGTTAATTCTGTCTGTGCTCGGTGCTGGGACTGGGTGCAGTTTCTCCCGGCTGCAATTGATTATTTGTTGATTGGTTTCCTTTAAATTCCTGGTTGTCTGCTTGGGGAGTTGCCAGTGAAACCTTCATGCAGACCACAGATAGGAATGAATCTGTATAGACTTTAGTTGTGAGCTCCTTAGTTGTTCTAAGCTCAACTTGGTTAGAGTTTATTTCCCAGACCATTTATGTTCCTTTGGTGTTTGAGTGTGTATGCAAGCGAGTTTTATCCTGTCTGTCTTATATGTCTAATCTGTGTATTTAGCTGAGATCAGCCCATATCCCTTTGGTGGTAGTCAGGATCCTTCTTAGGACTGATTACAGGGTTCAGGGTCTGATAGGAGACAGGGTTAGGTTGGAGACTTGGACCTCTGAACCATTATCAGTACCTCCAAGGTGAGGGATTAGTTAGGACCCCAGTTTAGGGTCAGGTTAGATCCCGGTCCACCTCTTTCCTGTTTCAGCTCATCAAGTCCTCAAGATTAACCCTGAGTTCAGCAGATATCGTGTCAGGTAAATCTATTCTATACTTACATGCTGATGTTGCTATACTAGTTGTTGTATAGAGTGTTGTTCCTGTATTAATAGTTTACTGACATTGTATACATATCATTAGACAGCGTGACATTATGTGGCCCTTGTTTTGAAGATCGACCGGAGGCCACCGCATCGTAGCAATGGAGCTGCGGTGGCCTCCGGTCTCTGAGGAAATGCCGGCGGAGACCCCAACGCTGCATAAGGAGCCACCGGCAGAGCCCCCACGATGCAAAAGGAGCCGCCGGCTGAGCCACCAATGCTCATCAAGAGCCGCCGGCCGAGCCCCCACGATGCATAAGGAGCCACCGGCTGAGCCACCAATGCTCATCAAGAGCCGCCGCCGCCCCTCCAAGCACAGACAGCTGCACAGAACACTGCAAGGAGGTAATGGTACTTCATATACACCTTCCCTGTGGGACGCCCCCCTCACCTTGCCATTGGGACCACTCCTCCGCACCGCCCTATAAGACAACACTAGGCGTATAAGAAGACCCCCCACTTTTAAGAAGATTTTATATTTTGACTGGAAAAGTTGGGGGGTCATCTTATACGCCCAGTCGTCTTATACGCGGGAAAATACGGTAGTAAGTAGATTGATGTAACAATTGTGTTAACAGTTAAATAAAAAGCTTGAATGCAGGATATCTTATGTGTGTCCTATATGACCCATATTTTATAGGATACACAATTGCAACATCACAGGCCACATTACACTGAGGCCTACATGTTAAAACACACACAATGTGATTCATAATTTTTTTGTTCTCTTCAAATTTTCAGTGAATGAGGTCACTAGATGGTGGTGGAGTTGCCGGGACCAGTACCGGCGGGAACACCAGCAATTAGGCCGGAGTGGGGATGCAGCCCCAAAAAAAAGAAAATACCTCTATTATGACCGGTTGATTTTTCTGGCCCCAGCATGGATCTTAGGCATGCATTAAGGTACACCTTGTATACATGTTGTACGGTCACCAGTAATAATTTATTGTAATGTTCAATGTTTTCTATCCAACAGAACGGAGTCAAAGCTTACTGAAAGAGAGACTGCATCAGACTTCGAGGTCATCATTGACCCTGTCGGTGAAGGTGACGAAGTGGCTGGCCCATCTTCGGCACCCCCTGACAGCAATCAGCCAGCAGCAGCACCACCACCATCTGCAGCAGCATCAGCATCCACACAGGAGGCTAATCCCGAGGAGGAAGATGTGGGCCACAGCAGCAGTCCTACAGTGCCGCTTGAAAGGTCACCCCTGCCTTCTGCCTTACCACTTCGTGGACGCCGCAGAAGAGTTGTTTCCACCTCTACCACAAGGAGGCAAGTGGATACTGGTGTTCTCAACTGTCTATCCAGGGCTGCCCATGATGATGGGGAAGAGGCCTTCTTCCGTAGCCTTGCACAATACTTGTGCCCGCTGCCGCATTCACTCAGATTGTGTGCCCGAGGTGCTCTACAGATTGTACTGGACGCTTGTGCCCCACCCAACAATCCTCTGCCAATTTTTAGCTTTTTGGAAAGGTGGCAGTTGTCTCACACCAACCTTCTGCCGCTGCAAGACCTTCCCCACCAGCAGTCAGGGGAAGTAGACTCGCCCCCCCCCACCTTCCAGTCACAGGCCACCCAAACCGAAGTCCAAACAACGTATGGACACTTGTCTGAGTTCAGTGCACCTACCCAATATGCCCACTTGAGCAGACACAATGTTGGAGGCTGGTCCCAACATGTGTCTGCTCGACATGGACATATTGGGTATGAATCCATGGGTTACTCCCATAGCCAGGATGTCAGGCATCCATACCACTCTCAACAGTATTATCTTCCTCAACCACAGGAACAAACCTTGGGCCTGAATACTGCCTGGCCATCTTCCCTAGCCCAGGGTGATACTCAGGTTGCCAACAAAGCAGACCAACTTCTGCACAAGGTGACCGTCCCCCTTTACCCCCACCCCCAACTTACCACAACCTATAATGATGCTATGTGGTGTCCTGTTGTTTGCTATTTTTTATTATCTTGTATTTTCTTTATTCTTTTTTTGTTTTTGGTTTTCATTAACATTTGTCTGTTGTACGACAGTTGTATATTATGAGGCCTGAATGGTAGGCCGTTACAGCCATATGATGGTAATATGGTTGAACCAATTTTGATACAAACAAAATCTGAATTATCAACCAAAAAAAATACCATGTGACTGATGTTTTATTTCAGCATTATTTTATTATCACCCTAGATTTAAGGGTATCTTCAAAAGACTTAGAGGCTTCAAAGGGTCAAACATTACAAAACCACAGTGACAAACTGCCATAACTACTACATAGACAGCACATTCTGTTGCCAGGGAGTAGATCCCTCAGGGGAAACAAAATAATTGGTTAAAACATCACGCACTCTTAGCGCAGAGGGCTGACGACGTTGAGTATGGACGGGTCTTGCATTAGTAAGATCAGGACTTACATACTCCACATCATCATCAACATTGGAAGGACAATCATGGTATCTTGTGAAATTATGCAGTACAACACACGCCTGTATTACCACATTAACATTGGCTTCACCAAGTTGAATTGCGGACTGGAGAACCCGCCATTTGGCACACAGAATACCAAAGGCACACTCAACAAGACAACGTGCATGGGAAAGTCTAAAGTTAAATATAGTGCGCCTGTGGTTGAGGGCTCTCCGTGGATACGGCCTCATGACGTTGTGTGTCAACTGAAAAGTCTCATCTGCAGCCATCACATAAGGCAAGGCTTCAATATTATTCCCTGGTAGGTAACGTGGGGGTGGGATGTTCAACTCATTGTTGCGCAGCCTCCGACCCATAATGGAAGAATTGAAGACTCTTGAGTCTCCAGTTGTTCCATAGGCCCCAATATCGACAATTATAAACCTGTAGCTAGTGTCAACCAGGGCCAACAGAACTACTGAAAAATATTGTTTATAATTGTAATATTGGGACCCTGAGTTCGGCGGCTTACGTACACGGATGTGCTTCCCCATCCAGGGCTCCTAGACAGTTTGGAAACTGGCAGCTCTCCTGAAAACCATGAGCTATACACAACCAATCTTCCATTTGCGGCTGAGGCATGACCAGGTGATGGACCAGATTTCTGCGCATGTTGACCTCACAATCCCAGAGATGGTTGACTTTTCAAGTAAGAATTCTAAATGCAATGCTGCATATGACATCCCCGTGGAAAGAAATCTAAAGGGAAAAGAGAAAATAAACATGATAAGGCATCCAGTTAAGTAGATGGTTATACACTGATGACATTTGAAGTCCATAAATAAGAAACCTTGCCACAAAAACATTAAAATCCAAGCTCTGTGTTTGTTGGTCATATACAACCTTATATCGTATATGAAAACTTGTGGGGGGTGACACATAGATCAATAGAGGTATAAATAACAAAGGTATAAGGGCAGGTAATACATAAATATATAAAAGAGATCATCAATATATCGGTTGCATAAATACGCAACATAAGGATTAGGCGCTCCTCTGCAGAAATTGTTTTATGCATCCTGGTGTCCTGAAACGTTATCCCAGGGCGCACAATCTCCAACAATATATCAAATGTGTGAAGGGACATCCGACAATAAGCAAAAAACTTGTCGGGATTTCTACACAGAGATGCGTACAGACGGTGGAAATGCCCTTCACTGACCCGTCGCCTCAAAAGGGGATGGACCCAAAATCTACGCTCCTGGGATCCACAATCACTGGGTATGGGTCACCAAAACGTCGTGACAATACCCAGTTATACAACACACGCTCAGTTGTGCTAAAAGTAAGTGTGTCTCCCATATTTAGGACAAAGCACAACTCCCACAACATAACCACTGAGTGAAAGGCAAAGATTGGAGGGTGCCACCTCTTGTAGAGGCAATAAATAGGGTTGATCATGATGATTTTAATGGGTTTCAGGCCTAAAAACCGTTATTTGTCCGTTTTGCAAGCTGGCGAGAAAATCTCGCCGTACGGATGCCATATGGATGACACACGGATGTTTTGATGCGAGGAAATCGCATCCTCGCATTGCACACGGATGACATACGGATCACTTTTCAGGGGACTTTTCTGCGTATTACGGCCATATAATACGGACCGATTTTTTATCGTTGTGTGTGACCCGGGCCTTACTGAAACCTGGATCCAGCAGTCAGACACCTCTGCCGCTGCTGCTCTCTCATATAGTGGCCTACATTTTTCACATAACCCTGAGCCTGACAACAGATCAGGTGGAGATGTTGGTCTGCTCCTTTGAGCAAAATGTGCTTTTTGATGCCATCTCCAAAGTACCTTCCATTATCTTCCTTTCTGTTGAGTGCCACACTGTCAGACTCTACCAGCCTCTCTCTCTACGAGTGACGGTTGTGTATTGAACTCCGGGCTCTTCCCATCAGTTCCTGGATTACTTTGCCACCGGGCTTCCAAACTTTCTATCGTGTGACATCCCCACTCTCAACATTGGAGACTTCAACATCCCTATTGGTGATCCCCCCACCCATATGCCTCCCACCTTTTATCGCTAATTTTCTCCTTGGGTCTTTCACAGCATACTAATTTTTGTACACATGGAGCCGGAAATACACTGGACTTGGTCTTCTCCCAGCTCAGCTCGATGTATGACTTTAGCATCTCCCCTCTTCTGCTCTTTGACCACAACATTCTTTCATTCTCTGTCAGTAACTGTCACCCCGCTCAGGATACCCCCACTTTCCACACATTTAGAAATATACAGGCCATTAACAACCAGAAACTTATGAAGAATTTGCAGTCATCATTGGCTTCAATCTCCTCCCTCTCATGTCCTGACTCTGCACTGAAACAGGACAACAAAACACTGCAAAGTGCCCTGATGAAGCTGCACCACCTAAATTTAGAACACCTCAACACAGTTGACGACAATCCTGGAACACGCTGCAAACACGTTTTCTCCAGCAGTGATCCAGATGCGCCAAACATCTGTGGAGAAAATCCAATCTGGCCGGAGATTTCATCCATTATAAATTTATGCTTAAAACATACAACTCTGCCCTTCACCTCTCCAAACAAGCCTACTTCAACACCCTCATCACTTCACTATCCAATAATCCTAAATGACTCTTTGACACTTTTCACTCCTCAACCCAAGAGTGCAGGCCCCCACCACCGACCTCAGCGCCGATGATCTGGCCAATTGTTTCAAAGAAAAAATTGACCATATCTGACAGGAAATTTTCTCCCAATCCCCTAACGTTATGCATTCTCCTCCCTCCTGCACTGTATCTAGCTCCTTTCTGCCTTTGAACCAGTCACACAAGAAGAAGTGACCAGGCTGCTTGCGTCTTCTCGCTCGACTACCTGTACCAGTGACCCTATTCCCTCACATCTCCCCCAGCCCCTTTCCTGGCTGTCACCTCTCACCTAATGAAAATATTTAATTTCTCCCTCTCATCTGGTGTTTTTCCCTCCTCATTTAAACACGCCAGCAAGCATCCATTACTTAAGAAAATCCCTCCACCAGAACTGCACTGTTACAGTCTCTAATCTCCCCTTCATCTCTAAACTCCTGGAATGCTTGGGCCACTCTCGTCTAATCCACTATCTCTCAGATAACTTTCTTCTCGGCTCTTTACAATCTGGTTTCTGTTCTTTACATGCTGACTGAAATTGCTCTCACTAAAGTCTCTAATGATCTACTAACAGCTTAATCCAATGGCCACTACTTTCTGCTGATTCTTCTTGATCTCTCTGCAGCATTCAACACTGTGGATCACCAGATCCCCTTCATTATGCTCCACTCTATCAGGCTCAAGGACACCGTTCTCTCCTGGTTCTCCTCCTACCTCTCTGACCGCTCCTTCACTATATCTTTTGCTGGCTCCTCTTGCTCTCCCCTTCCCCTTACTGTCGGGATTCCTCAAGGTTCTGTATTAGGCCCCCTACTCTTCTCCTTATATACTGCCCCTCTTGGTCAAACAATCAGTAGATTTGGCTTTCAGTACCATCTCTATGCTGATGACACCTGATTACACATATCGTCTCCTGACATCACCCCTGCATTACTACAGAAAACCAGTGATTATCTTTCTGCTCTCTCTAACATTGTCTTCCCTCTATCCTAAACAGAATTTGACAAAAATTAAACTCCTTGTGTTTCCTCCCTCCTCTAACTTATCTATGCCCAACATTGTCATTTCCATGTTTGGTTCCACCATTACTCCCCTGCAGCACGCCCGCTGTCTTGGGGTCATATTTGATTCAGATCTTTCCTTCACTCCCCACATGCAATCACTTGCCCACTCATGTCATCTACACCTCAAAAACACCTCTGGAATTTGACCTTTTCTTACCTTTGACTCAGCAAAAACTCTTACTGTAGCTCTTATTCATTCTCATCTGGACTATTGCAACTCTCTATTAATCTGTCTCTCTTAATCTCTCCCCTCTCTAATCTGACCTGAAGTCAGCAACCAGGATCATATACCTTTCCAACCGCTACCACCGATGCCTCTACCTTGTGCCAGTCGTTGCACTGGTTGTCCATCTGATATAGAGTTCAATATAAACTTATCACTCTAACCCACAAAGCGCTCCACGGTTCCTCACTACCCCACATCTCCTCCCTCATCTTAGTCTACCACCCTACCCTTTCCATCAGTTCAGATAATGACTTAAAACTAAAGTCCTCATTAAACCGAACCTCCCATTCCCATCTTCAAGACTTCTCTCGTGCTGCGTCAATTCTCTGAAATGCAATATCCTGGACAACTCGATTAATTCCCAGTATCCACAGTTTTAAGCATGGCCTAAAAATGCTTAAAAATGCATTTCTTTAGACTGGCCTATCTTCCCACCTCACTTATCTAACTATCGCCTACGGAAAACTTTTATCAAAATCATGACCCTCCTAGCATCTATTCACACACCCTCCATGCACTTCTGCACCCTCCTCTGCATCTGTACTGTACACATACTGGCTGATGACCGGTTTAAACAACATTATGTGCATACTCTATATAATATATTATGGCTGTACCATACAATATTAGCACATTTTACCATTTACCTTATGTGTTGAGTTCTTCTTGCTTCCCCGCCTAACAAGTCGGCCTCACTTCTGGCAGCAGCGGGCGGTTACTGGTCTTACCCACTGAGCCCTTAGTCTGTTATGCTGCAGCGCACTTGGCGTGCGTTCCGCCGCACGTCCGCCGAAACCTGGGAGTCCTTGCTGCACCCGGCCGTGATCGCTACTATGCGGCCTATATTTCCCCCGCAGCCCGGAGCAGGTCCTCTCTGACTCCTCTTTCTGGCGGGAAGCCTCCTTCTTTTCCCACTCAACCCTTTTATACCTCCCTGGCTCACCACGCCCCTTCTACACAGGTTAAGGGTTTGCTCGGTTTCCAATCTCCTTCCCCCTGCAACAGTAGGTTCGGCCCCAGCAGACCCGGTGCCCTGTCAGCACCCACAGCCCGGTCTTCTCCTCTACACCAGCACCCTCTTTCTAACTGATATTCCATCTATCTTTGCCCTCTTCTCGAGCTCCTGTAAAGACAGAACTGTCAATCAAGAAAAATGAGAGAGAAGGTAGATGCAAAACATGTAGGTAGGAATGTGCAGAGAACTGCTCGGTCACAACAAGGGTGCATTGGTTACCTTTGCTTGGTTTTAACAGTTATTTAGTCATTAAGTACAATGTTTTCATGCAGAAACGGTGGAATGTCTTGTGCATTCGTATTTCTTCACCACAAGGATGGATCTAACACAGAGAGCCAACTTCTTATATAGTTAGGAAAGTTTTGGTGAAAGGAAACCAAACTTTTTGAATTCCAGTTTGTATAATTTTTTTTAGGTATGTACAGTGAGTGATTGGAAAAAGTATTCATATCTCATGAACTTTTCCACACTTGTGCACGCTACACCTAAAACTTAAACATATTTAATTGGGCTATTTTTTTTATAACCTAACCCTTCTTTACTCTTCTCCACAACTTTATCCCTGACATGTCTGGTGTGCTCCTTTGTTTTCATGCTTCTGAATGATCCCTAAAGGCCTTCATAGAACAGCTGTCATTATACTGAGAATTAATTACATCAAGGTGGACTCAATTTACTAATTATGTGACTTCTGGAGGCAATTTCGCCACTCAGGATTTTATTTAGGGGCAACAGACTACAGGGGGCTGAATACAAATGCACCGCACAATTTGCAAATTAATATTTTTAAAATAATTAGAAAACCATGTATCATTTCCTTTACACTTCGCAAATACTTTCTACTTTGTGCTGTAACACATAAAATCCCAATAAAATACATTGACGTGTATAGGACAGAGCTCAGTATCATGATGTAACCTATTGATAGGTACGACAGACAGTGTTTTGAAAGGAAAGCAGCCATGTTTTTCTAACACTTTAATGCACACATCTAGTTATTGAAGTCCGTATGTTTTTCCATATTATGTTCTCCTCCATCCTCTCTGCACTTAGAAAACTGCTGCAAATGAGACTTTTTTTTCTGAAAGAGTAAATAAAAATGTGAGCGTTTCTCATTGAGAGATCATCTCATTCCCATATGGTCTCCTAGTCCGGAGCTTTTCGTGGTGATTGACACAGGTCTCAGGCTTCCTTTCTGCCGTCGTACAGTGTGCTCAGTATGCACTGCATTGCCCCATGTCTGAGACGTGATCTGTTTGGCTGTCTGAGTCTTAAGATGCATTCACAAATCAACAAGACCATTTTTTTAAGAAACCCATTCATTTATGATACCACCGAATACAAGCAATTTTGCAGAAATTCTGATTTTTTTTGTAGTGTCTAGAAACTTTCGAGAGGTGGACTGAAATGTTTTATATTTAAAGAGTATCTGTTACTTGCCATAAATATTTAATTCTTTTTTTCCCCCGGTGTAAATTCCGCTGTTCTCCTGAATCCGGCGATGTTTTTCTTTTGTTTCTGCGCCTCTCCGTTCCTGAGATATGGCCTCCTCTTCCCTATATATAAATCCAGTCTTGTTGGCCAAGAGGGTGTGATCTAGTCTCTTTTAGACAACTGGGTGTGGTCCTCAAAGAAGACACCCACATAGAAAAGTGTTAGGGTCACATCCCCTTGGCTAACAAGCAAGACTAAATTTAAATACAGGGAAGAGGAGGCCATATCTTGGGAACGGAGAGGCGCAGAAACAAAAGAAAAACAGCGCCGGATTCAGGAGAACTGCGGCAAGTAAATAATTACAGATTTATGTAAAATGGCGGGTCCACTTTCAAGGGGCTGCTTGGTGCCTCTCACTCGAGCATCTGTTACTTGCGTACTAGGAGTTGTGCGGATTATTTTTGACTCACCCTCAATTTTCTGCAACATTTTTGTAGACGGCACAGAGGATGAAGTCTCACCCTCCTCTGATGAAACTCAAGAGTTGCCGGCTCAGGATTTATAATGGCAGCCATATTTGTTAAAAGATTTACATGTACTTGGGCCTTTTAAAAGGGACATATGCTCTTTAACTAATATCTCTACTAAGTGACCACATTTACAATAATATTTCTACCAGATAACATTTTTACTACAGGGCAGAAAGAGCCAAATCTGAAATAGCCTCGCTTTTATTAATCTATGATTTTTTAATGATGGTTTTTATGCGGAGCTGGAACGGGTTTAATAAAACTAAAGTGGTATCGCTGGATTATTTAGAGAGGAGAACGACTGCCAAGTAATGTCCATTAAAAGGAACATGCATTAGTAAACTGCATTCACATAGGAAGCTTGCACCAGGTAATGGTGTAGTAAATTTTGGATTAGAGCAGCATTCGATAGTCTAAAAATTTCCTGTCATATCTACTATAGGGTGACAGCACTGATATTGGACCTGGCAGGTGGGTGATGCCAAACTCTCCTGTCTGACAATTTTCAAGCAAGGGGTTTTGATACGAGGCTTCAATCTTGTCTACCACAGTCAGTTCTAACCTTTTCTTCCCACAGGTCCACCTTATTGACTTTCAAAAGGACCACACTTTTGTATTCCACGCTTTCACCCTTGGCTTCCACAAGTTTATCTGTTTGTCTTTCACAGGTCCACCCACTTGTCTTTCATGGGTTTATCTTAATGTCTTTGAATCATTCACTCTCTTTTCCCTTAGGTCCACCCTCACCTTTAAAGGTCCACCCTCTTGTTTTGGATAGGTAGACCCTCATCTCTCACAAATCAAACCTCTTGTTTTTCACAGGTCCTTCTCTTTCCCATGTCCAACTTTGTCTTCCACAGATCTAAGCCTTCCACAGGTCTACCTTTTTGTGTTGCACAGCTCTGAATCCACACCTTTGCAGTAGAAAACTTCACAGAGCAGGCTTCATGAGATAACAAGCTTTTACTTCTTACAACATGAGGTAAAGGATAATGCACAGTCATTGCAGCATTGCATCAGGAAACAGGAACAAAACGAAAGTGAAACTGCAAGTGAGACGATTTCTTATACAATACATTAAACAGAAGGAAACGTTACACACATCACCATCTACTGTCAGGTCAGCATAAAGTCCTCCTTTTACTTATAATAAGTCCTGATCTGTTGCATATGCCAACATTTTGTCTCTTATAGGGCCACACTCTTGATGTTCACATGTCCACCCTCTCGTCATCCGTATGTCTACACTTGTCGTCCATAGGTCTACCCTCTTGTTTACTCTTGTCTTCCATGTGTCTTATCTTGTTTTCCATACGTCTGCTCTCTTGTCTTCCATATATCTGTTTACTCTTCCCTTCTATAGGTCCACTCTCTTGTACTTCATATATCTACTATTATCTTACATAGGTCTACCCTCTTGTCTACTATTGTCTTCCATAAGTGTACCTTCTGGTTTTCCATATGTCTACTCTTGTCTTCCATAGGTCTCCCCTTTTGTCCTCTATATGTCTATTCTTGTCTTACATACACTTGTCCTCCATTTGTCTACTCTTGTCTTTCATAGGTCTACCCTCTTGTCCTCCATTTGTCTAATCTTATAATCCATAGGTCTACCATCTTGTCATCCATATATCTACTTTTGTCTTCCATATGTCAACCCTCTTGTCCTCCATATGTCTATTTGTATCTTCCATAGGTCTACCCTCTTGTCTTCCATGTGTCTACCCTTTTGTTTTTCATATATCTACTATTGTCTTCTATATGTCTACCCTATTGTATTCCATATGCTTACTCTTATCCATAGGTCTACCATCTTGTGATCCATATATCCTCTCTTGTCTTCTATAGGTCTACCCTCTTGTCCTACAAATGTCTACTCTAATCTTCCATTGGTGTACCCTATTGTCTTCCCTGTGTCTACTCTTGTCTTCCGTAAATGTACTTTCTGGTTCTCAATATGTCTACTCTTGTCTTCCATAGGTCTATACTTTTGTCCTCTACATGTCTACTCTTGTCTTACATACATCTATCCTCTTGTCCTCCATGTGTCTACTCTTGTCTTCTATAGGTCTACCCTTTTGTCCTCCATTTATCTACTCTTATCATCCATAAGTCTACCATCTTGTTATCCATATATCCACTATTGTCTTCCATAGGTCTTCCCTCTTGTCTTCCAAATGTCTACTATGGTATTTTATAAGTCTACCCTATTTTTTTCCCATATGTCTACTTTTGTCCTCTATAGTTCTACCCTCTTGTATTCCGTGTGTCTACTTTTGCCTTCCACAGGTCTACCCTCTAGTCTTCCA
>JARQOD010000006.1:428899351-428954987 GCA_033576555.1 Oophaga sylvatica | reverse complement strand
ACAGCTCGGTCCGTTGCCCTGGGCGCTCATACAATGGGGGATATTTACAGGGGAATTGTAGAAGTAGTTCGTGACGCCACCTGTGGTTTCTGATCAATTTGACCAGCGCTGCAAGATGAATCTTCTGAGGGGATGTTATGGGCAGCTGGATATTAAGTCTCCCACAGGTGAGACTTTTCCCTCGAAGTCTATGATGGTGCAGGGTGCAGGCAATAAAGCAATCACACACAATTCAATCTCTTTCCATACCTTTACTGATGAAGGTTGCAGGTATGTCCCGGGAAGCTGGTCAGGGTGGAGAATGCACATCCAGGTAATCACCAAGTAGGTTTAAGGCCTCCTTTCCCTTTAATGTGTATCTGAGTCCTAACCTGCGTGAAGTCAGGTTTAACTCTGAATATGACAGCTTCGCCCGGCCAACATTGTGGTGGAAGTCTTCTGTTGGATAGAACTAGTCTTTTGTGCAGGGTCCTGCTAGACTGTTGTCCTTCCTGACCCCGGTTACGTATCGGCACTTAGGGCTACCCTTTTGACTTGAAGTCCAGCAGGGATTCCGGTTTTTCTCACTAGCCGTAAAGGTTCTAGCAATACTTCGGACCCGGTGTCCGGTTTAGTCGAGTGAAGATGCTATGTCACCTATATCACTCTTTCCTTTGGTCACCACTCGCCTGTCGTCCTACACACACCTTAATAGGAGCACAGGCAGCAGCAGATGTCAGCTTCAGTCTTCCTCAGCCCTCAGGCTAATCTGACAGGGGTTTCTCCCTCCCAGCGTGTCTGAGGTAACTCCGTTCAGAGATCTCGTGTCTGCTCTCCTGAGGTAACACCAACGACTCCCTAACTTTTAGCTAGATTGTCTTTAGCTCACTGCTGTCTCAAGGGCTCCCCCTGGTGGAACCAGGAAAAATGTCAAGTGTTGTGTGCTTATCAGGTGTTTTCTAATTACCTTTTCTGTGCATTCTCCTGGGAACATGTGTACCAAGCGCAGCCGGGCCACACACATACAGCCCTCCACCCCTGGTGTATAACATACAGCCCCCCACCTCTGGTGTATAACATACGGCCCCCACCCCTGGTGTATAACATACAGCCTCACACCCCTGGTGTATAACATACAGCCTCACACCCCAGGTGTATAACATACAGCCCCCCACCCCTGGTGTATAACATACAGCCCCCCACCTCTGGTGTATAACATACAGCCTCACACCCCTGGTGTATAACATACAGCCCACACCCCGGGTGTATAACATACAGCCCCCACCCCTGGTGTATAACATACAGCCCCCACCTCTGGTGTATAACATACAGCTCCCCACCCCTGGTGTATAACATACAGCCTCACACCCCGGGTGTATAACATACAGCCCCCCACCCCTGGTGTATAACATACAGCCTCACACCCCGGGTGTATAACATACAGCCCCCCACCCCTGGTGTATAACATACTGATTCACACCCCTGGTGTATAACATACAGCCTCACACCCCGGGTGTATAACATACAGCCCCCCACCCCTGGTGCATAACATACTGCCTCACACCCCTGGTGTATAACATACAGCCTCACACCCCGGGTGTATAACATACAGCCCCCCACGCCTGGTGTATAACATACTGCCTCACACCCCTGGTGTATAACATACAGCCTCCCACCCCTTGTGTATAACATACAACCCCTCGCCCCTGGTGTATAACATACAGCCCCCCGCCCCTGGTGTATAACATACAGCCTCACACCCCGGATGTATAACATACAGCCTCCCACCCCTGGTGTATAACATACAGCCCCCCGCCCCTGGTGTATAACATACAGCCTCACACCCCGGGTGTATAACATACAGCCTCCCACCCCTGGTGTATAACATACAGCCCCCGCCCCTGGTGTATAACATACAGCCTCACACCCCGGGTGTAAAACATACAGCCTCCCACCCCTGGTGTATAACATACAGCCCCCCGCCCCTGGTGTATAACATACAGCCTCACACCCCGAGTGTATAACATACAGCCTCCCACCCCTGGTGTATAACATACAGCCCCCCACCCTGGTGTATAACATACAGTCTCACACCCCAGGTGTATAACATACAGCCTCACACCCCTGGTGTATAACATACAGCCCCCCGCCCCTGGTGTATAACATACAGCCTCACACCCCGAGTGTATAACATACAGCCTCACACCCCTTGTGTATAACATACATCCCCCCACCCCTGGTGTATAACATACAGCCCCCCGCCCTGGTGTATAACATACAGCCTCCCATCCCTGGTGTATAACATACAGCCCCCCACCCCTGGTGTATAACATACTGCCTCACACCCCTGGTGTATAACATACAGCCCCCCGCCCCTGGTGTATAACATACAGCCTCACACCCCGAGTGTATAACATACAGCCTCACACCCCTTGTGTATAACATACATCCCCCCACCCTGGTGTATAACATACAGCCCCCCGCCCCTGGTGTATAACATACAGCCTCCCATCCCTGGTGTATAACATACAGCCCCCCCACCCCTGGTGTATAACATACTGCCTCACACCCTGGTGTATAACATACTGCCTCACACCCCGGGCGTATAACATACAGCCCCCCACCCCTGGTGTATAACATACAGCCCCCTGCTCCTGGTGTATAACATACAGCCCCCAGCCCCTGGTTTATAACATACAGCCCCCCACCCCTGGTTTATAACATAGAGCCCTCCGCCATTGCCCTTTACTAACCAGTGACAGGCTGGTGGTGCAGAGATCACTGATACTAGCGCAGTCCTGTAATAGGAGCCACCGGGGTAACAATTCCATCCATGACATTTCTCCATCCTAACTCTTTCCCCATCACCTGTGAGTGATATCACGGAGAAATGGAAGGAACCGCAGCAACTCAGCCTCGAAATGGGGACCCCATACCCTTATAGAGTGGGGGACAGAAAAGTCACCACCGCTCTGCTGACTCCATAACTGCAGAGTCCAGATGTCCTCTGCTATTAACTTCAACACAAACACTGCGCCCCCACCAGGAGCTTCATGGCCGAGCAGCTACATGCAGCCGTACATCACCAAGCACAATGCTAAGCATTGGATGGAGTGGTGTAAAGCCTCCACCACTGGACTCTGGGTTTGGTGAATGCCAAGAGAACATTTTATGTCTAGCTGAATTGTACTAGTGCCAGCTGTAAAGTTTGGTGCCTAGAGCACACGGTCCATAAACACATGGTTGTGGGGTTGGTGGTAGAACATGACCGTCCACATGTAAAAACATGGCCAAGGGTTTCGGAGCACGAAAAATCGGAGTAAGAGCCCAGTATAACTTCAAACAGGTCAGCTTTATTTTCCTCTGGACACAGCACATCCAAGACACCATTAGCACGTTTGACACGGTACCAGCAATACAACTTCACTTCTCCAACTACACCAGAGTTTACCACAAAGTAAAATCGGGACGAGGAGCTCGGTGAAAACGGCACTTCGATCTCTTTCCCTGGAGACACTTCAATCCAGTCATGGAAATACATATCTACTAGGTCGTCCACCCCCTTTTGGTTATCCTGCCCGCGTACTCGCTGGTGGCCTACTCGCTGCTGCTTCAGCACGCACACTTCTGCTGAGCATTCCCACAGTGGTTCTTTCACTGGCACTACTGATTCGTCAGCCCACAGACTCTGGCTAATGTTCCCACGGTGATTCCTTCACTGGCTTCACTACGGTTGCTGGTACCCTTCACACACCTCACTTCTTGTGTGTCGGTTGCATGGCATGGGATCATGGATGTCCTCACAGTAGCAGGTTCCACCCCCGACTGAATCTTTTCTAGGAAGTCCCCTACTCTAGTTCCCTACCGACACTTCATCCACTTAACCACTTAGTGTCCTACCAGTCTTCCCTAAGCTGGATGTGCTCAGTGCCCCCACCTTGTGTCCTAGCACTGTACTACACTAACCATCTAATAACTCTCTAACTGAATCCACTAATATGCCCCCATCTAGTGATCCTTTGCAATATTATACTTACCCAACTGTAACTACTATACTACAAGTGCCCTCCTCTAATGTCCCCAAAGGTTGCACTAGCTTACCTAACGTTCTCTGTAATACGTCACTATCAAATACATAAAAAGTATACACATATAGATATATATATATACATAGCAGCATTAAACATTTAAAGGGTTAAAACCTTGACCCTCCTTACACACACAGAACCCCGACCTCATTTCCAGCCAACACCTTTGGGATGAACTAGAACAGAGATCATGATCCCGGCCTCTCCTCCAACATCAGGGTCTAATTTCATAAATCCCCTTATGGATGAAGGAGCAGAAATTCCCATAGGCATGTAGGTGTAAGGTGAAGGGGGCACAGACATAACCAAATAATGAACATTACAAAAATGTAGTAATTTTTTACAGTTTATTTGCCTTTTCCGAAAGTTGTAAATTTTGGATTTCCCATTGAAAAACCAAATAATTCGAGGAGGACTAGATTTAACCCCAATATCTCAACCATTGGTACTAAAAGCTGAGATATGAGTACCATAGCTGTTTGCTGGAGTCCTGATAGTCCACCAGTCCCTGAGACATCAGGAGAACAAGTAGCCCTGGAGGGGCCATAACTTTCCTTGTTCTCTTCTTCTTCCCGACACCTTACCAGTTAGAGAAGATCTGCAGCGCAAGAACTTCACCCAACGGTTTCTCAATTCTTAGTTTTCGTGTCTCCTGTGAGAGTATAATGAAGGGTTGGTGACAAGTTTCTCTTGAATTTAACTTTTTACAACTTTTCACAAAATGTTATAATTCGAAGGGACTGAAGTCGGCGCCAATATCACAAGCAGCTCATGGTAGACTCCTAATCTCCGGACCCTGAGATAAGGGATGATGTCTGCTGGGATTATAACACTCTTCTATGAATGTGACATGTAAATTGCTGAGATATATTTATTTATTTTTTTGTCCTGGTGTCAGGAGAATATTAGGTAAAAAAAGAATCAGGTAAAAAATTAAAAAAACATATAAATGAAAAATAAATAAATAATAAGATAAAGGCTCTTGTCAATCCAAATCGCTGTTACTAGTCCTATACCCACCAGGAAAAAAAAACCCTATGTGATATATAAACATAATTGTTACAGAAAGGAGAACACGTTTATAAATGTACGATATATCAGTGATCTTAAAATAAAATAAAAAAATCAAACAAAAAAGTAAAATATTGAAGCATATGGTATCACACCCTACCATGTTTCCCCACCTTATTTGATGTATTTTTCATGAGGTTTTAAAATCGCATTTTACATGTGTTTATTTTTATTCTGCACTTAAAAGAATAATCACATCTGATTTAGTTCAAAAGTTAAACGCAGCAGAATTTTCTTGCAAAAAAAAAAGAAACAGCAGAAAGACAGCATTTATGCATTTATGTAAATACTAGCTGGAGGGGGGGGCGGTAATGTCACGATGGGGGCAGGCTTTGGAGCGACGAGAATCTCTCCCCCCATGTGCTCACCCACCTATCCACTCTCTCTTTCCCCATGTGCTGACTTCTCCCGTCTGTGCTCTCTTCTTTGACCTGTCTACCCCATGTGCTCTCCCCCTTGTCTGCTGTCTCTCATTCCTGTGCTGTGTCTCCCCTCATGTGCTGTCCCGTTTGAGCTGTCTCCCCCCTGTGCTCTGTCTCTCTCACCCCTGTGTCTGACCGTGTACAGAACACACCACAGCTCCTGGGCAGGGGAGGCAGCGAAAGGCAATACTGACATTACAGCAGGAGATAGCAGAGGATACATTTTGTGAAATAAAATTTTGTTTAAAAACAGTCAGTGAAATATTTTACCTCACAAATTGAATCCTCTGTGATCCCCTGCTGTAATGTCAGTATTGTCTTTTGCTTCCTCCCCTGCCCAGGAGATGTGGCATGCTCCGTACGTGGTCAGATACAGTCAATTTTTAAAATCAACTTTCTTTCATGGGAAAACCCCTTTAATGTGACCGGCTTCCTCTGCCTGTAGACACGTCGCGCATCTACCGCCGGGATCAGCCAAATAATTCACTGCGCCTGTGCGGAATTCGCGCAGGCGCAGTGCGATGGTGTTCCACTGGTGGTACCGCGCAAGAGGCTGCGTGAGTGTGAGTGTGTGTGAGTGTGTGAGTGAATGTGAGTGTGTGTATGGTGCAACGGTGTTCCGCTGGTAGTACCGAACAATAGGTTGGTACCAGCAGCAGTTTCCATATTGAGACACCCATCACTTGGGTGTCCCAATATGGCGGTCGGTGAATTTCCTCCGCTTGGAATTCTGGGATACGGTGACATCTGGACAGAACAGGAAATGAAAACATTACAAGGCAATTATATAAATAGATGGCCTAAATGTCCAAGAAAAGTGGAAGTGATTCATTAAAAGCAAAAATCACACCCTATTTTCTACGCCATTTACTGATCACTGTAAATAATCTGGTTGTTGTGGTGTGTGGGTCATTAAAAGTACAGATATTTGCTATTTCTTGATTTGTGGTGTTTATTTTTTTTAAGCACATTAAAAATTACATTATTGTTTTTCATTATTTTTGAATAAAAAATGGATTTAATTTCCCTCTAGAATACAGGGACATACAGTGCCTTGCGAAAGTATTCAGCCCCCTGGAACTTTTCAAACTTTTCCCACATATAATGCTTCAAACATAAAGATACCAAATGTAAATTTTTGGTGAAGAATCAACAACAAGTGGGACACAATTGTGAAGATGAACGAAATTTATCGGTTATTTTAATTTTTTGTGGAAATACAAAAACTGAAAAGTGGGGCGTGCAATATTATTCGGCCCCTTTACTTTCAGTGCAGCAAACTCACTCCAGAAGTTCATTGTGGATCTCTGAATGATCCAATGTTGTCCTAAATGACTAATGATGATAAATATAATCCACCTGTGTGTAATCAAGCCTCCGTATAAATGCACCTGCTCTGTGATAGTCTCAGGGTTCTGTTTGAAGCACAGAGAGCATCATGAAGACCAAGAAACACAACAGGCAGGTCCGTGATACTGTTGTGGAGAAGTTTAAAGCTGGATTTGGATACAAAATGATTTCCAAAACTTTAAACATCCCAAGGAGCACTGTGCAAGTGATCATATTGAAATGGAAGGAGTATCATACCACTGCAAATCTACCAAGACCCGGCCGTCCCTCTAAACTTTCATCTCAAACAAGGAGAAGACTGATCAGAGATGCAGCCAAGAGGCCCATGATCACTCTGGATAAACTGCAGAGATCTACAGCTGAGGTGGGACAGTCTGTCCATAGGACAACAATCAGTCGTACACTGTACAAATCTGGCCTTTATGGAAGAGTGGCAAGAAGAAAGACATTTCTCAAAGATATCCATAAAAAGTGTCATTTAAAGTTTGCAACAAGCCACCTGGGAGACACACCAAACATGTGGAAGAAGGTGCTCTGGTCAGATGAAACCAAAATCAAACAGTTTGGCAACAATGCCAAACGATATTTGGCGTAAAGGCAACACAGCTCATCACCCTGAACACACCATCCCCACTGTCAAACATGGTGGTGGCAGCATCATGGTTTGGGCCTGCTTTTCTTCAGCAGGGACAGGGAGGATGGTTAAAATTGATGGGGAGATGGATGCAGCCAAATACAGGACCATTCTTGAAGAAAACCTGTTGGAGTCTGCAAAAGACCTGAGACTGGGACGGAGATTTGTCTTCCAACAAGACAATGATCCCAAACATAAAGCAAAATCTACAATGGAATGGTTCACAAATAAACGTATCCAGGTGTTAGAATGGCCAAGTCAAAGTCCAGACCTGAATCCAATCGAGAATCTGTGGAAAGAGCTGAAAACTGCTGTTCACAAACGATCTCCATCCAACCTCACTGAGCTCCAGCTGTTTACCAAGGAAGAATGGGCAAGAATTTCAGTCTCTCGATGTACAAAACTGATAGAGACATACCCCAAGTGACCTGCAGCTGTAATCGCAGCTAAAGGTGGGGCAGCAAAGTATTAAGTTAAAGGGGCCGAATAATAATGCACGCCCCACTTTTCAGCTTTTGTATTTCCACAAAAATTTAAAGTAACCAATAAATTTCATTCAACTTCACAATTTTGTCCCACTTGTTGATTCTTCACCAAAAATTTACATTTGGTATCTTTATGTTTGAAGCATGATATCATACAAAAGCACTAACCAACAACTGAGAGGAGGATAGGGACAGGGAGGAATAAACTAAATTGGAACAGGGACCAGGAGACAAACACACACGTAGTACAGCAAACCATAGATCACTACTACAACAACTCCACACCAAGCACTTAGCTTTAGCACACAGCACAGGAAGACAAATCTTTCACCAGCAGGGACAAGAAGGTCTGACCAGTTTATATAGGAAGAGGTAATGACCAGATCAGAAGCAGCTGAAATGGAGCTGCATGTTTCTCACCAGCATGGAAAGGGTTGTTAACCTCGTCAGCACCAGAGGAAGTTACACCATCGTGAGATTTGCAAACAGCTGATAGTGGGGGGTGTCGGGTGTTGGACCCTGTCAATCGGACATTGAGGATTTAGGATAAGTCATCAATATATAAGTCCTGGATGATCCTTTAATTGAGATAAATGATTGAATCAATCCAGGGGTGACTGCGGCGCAGCGCGTTCTCTACATCTGTGTCACACATGACACCATTCTCTCAGCACAGGACGGAGGGTGACAGGAGAGATTTCTCAGAAAAAACATGAGTTCTCCGGAGCGTAGATAAGAAGATTAGCAGAACACGGACGGCACCGTCACTTTCCCTCCAGTGAATGGGAGCGTGCGGAGATAAGAGGAGACATGGGTGACACCAGCGCTGGTCACTGCCCATTACATCACGCAGATAACCGCACGTCAGCTGTTCATTCACAAGCTCATGTTATAGCGGCCGTGACTCAGCGGATTCCTGCCGGCAATTCTCAGGATGTCAGGAATGTTCCGCAGCAGATTACATCCTGGAACCTTCAGATCTAGAAAGTTCCTGCAAATCTACAGATCTACAGAGTGCTGAAGTCATGAGGAAGCTCCATCTGTGCACTGAATAAAGACATTGCCAAGGACCCTTTGCTTCTGAGCTGGTGTATCTAAGCTGAGCATGTGTGATACTGTAAGGAGCTGGTGTATCTAAGCTGAGCATGTGTGACCCTGTGTGAGGAGATGGTGTATCTAAGCTGAGCATGTGTGATACTGTGAAAGGAGCTGGTGTTTCTAAGCTGAGCATGTGTGATACTGTGCAAAAAGCTGGTGTATCTAAGCTGAGCATGTGTGATACTGTGTGAAGAGCTGGTGTATCTCAGCTTAGCATGTGTGTAACTGTACTGTAGAGAGCTGGTGTATCTAAGCAGAGCACATGTGATACTGTGTAAGAAGCTGGTGTATCTAATCAGAGCACGTGATACTGTGTAAGGAGCTGGTGTATCTAAGCCAATTATGTGTGATGCTGTGTGAGGAGCTGGTGTATCTAAGCTGAGAATGTGTGATACTGTGTAAGGAGCTGGTGTATCTAAGCTAAGCATGCGTGATGCTGAGTAAGGAGCTGGTGTATCTAAGCTGAGCATGTGTGATACTGTGTAAAGAGGTGGTGTATCTAAGCTGAGCATGTGTGATACTGTGTAAGAAGCTGGTGTTTCTAAGCTGAGCATGTGTGATACTGTGTAAGGAGCTGGTGTATCTAAGCCAGTCATGTGTGATGCTGTGTGAGGAGCTGGTGTATCTAAGCTGAGAATGTGTGATACTGTGTAAGGAGCTGGTGTATCTAAGCTAAGCATGCGTGATGCTGAGTAAGGAGCTGGTGTATCTAAGCTGAGCATGTGTGATACTGTGTAAAGAGGTGGTGTATCTAAGCTGAGCATGTGTGATACTGTGTAAGAAGCTGGTGTTTCTAAGCTGAGCATGTGTGATACTGTGTAAGGAGCTGGTGTATCTAAGCCAATCATGTGTGATGCTGTGTGAGGAGCTGGTGTATCTTAGCTGAGAATGTGTGATACTGTGTAAGGAGCTGGTGTATCTAAGCTAAGCATGCGTGATGCTGAGTAAGGAGCTGGTGTATCTAAGCTGAGCATGTGTGATACTGAGTAAGGAGCTGGTGTATCTAAGCTGAGCATGCGTGATACTGAGTAAGGAGCTGGTATATCTAAGCTGAGCATGCGTGATACTGTGTAAGAAGCTGGTGTATCTAAGCTGAGCATGTGTGATACTGTGTAAGGAGCTGGTGTATCTAAGCTGAGCATGTGTGATACTGTGTAAGGAGCTGGTGTATCTAAGCTGAGAATGTGTGATACTGTGTAAGAAGCTGGTGTATCTAAGCTGAGCATGTGTGATACTGTGTAAGGAGCTGGTGTATCTAAGCTGAGCATGTGTGATACTGTGTAAGGAGCTGGTGTATCTAAGCTGAGAATGTGTGATACTGTGTAAGGAGCTGGTGTATCTAAGCTGAGCATGTGGGATACTGTGGTATTTAAGCTGAGCATGTGTGATACTGTGTAAGGAGCTGGTGTATCTAAGCCAATCATGTGTGATACTGTGTAAGGAGCTGGTGTATCTAAGCTGAGCATGTGTGATACTGTGTAAGGAGCTGGTGTATCTAAGCTGAGAATGTGTGATACTGTGTAAGGAGCTGGTGTATCTAAGCTGAGCATGTGGGATACTGTGGTATTTAAGCTGAGCATGTGTGATACTGTGTAAGGAGCTGGTGTATCTAAGCCAATCATGTGTGATACTGTGTAAGGAGCTGGTGTATCTAAGCTGAGCATGTGTGATACTGTGTAAGGAGCTGGTGTATCTAAGCTGAGAATGTGTGATACTGTGTAAGGAGCTGGTGTATCTAAGCTGAGCATGTGGGATACTGTGGTATTTAAGCTGAGCATGTGTGATACTGTGTAAGGAGCTGGTGTATCTAAGCCAATCATGTGTGATACTGTGTAAGGAGCTGGTGTATCTAAGCTGAGCATGTGTGATACTGTGTAAGGAGCTGGTGTATCTAAGCTGAGAATGTGTGATACTGTGTAAGGAGCTGGTGTATCTAAGCTGAGCATGTGGGATACTGTGGTATTTAAGCTGAGCATGTGTGATACTGTGTAAGGAGCTGGTGTATCTAAGCTGAGCATGTGTGATACTGTGTAAGGAGCTGGTGTATCTAAGCTGAGAATGTGTGATACTGTGTAAGGAGCTGGTGTATCTAAGCTGAGCATGTGGGATACTGTGGTATTTAAGCTGAGCATGTGTGATACTGTGTAAGGAGCTGGTGTATCTAAGCTGAGCATGTGGGATACTGTGGTATTTAAGCTGAGCATGTGTCATACTGTGTAAGGTCGGTTTCACACGTCCTGATATTTCCGGTCCCGGAGATATCAGTGTCCGTGTGTGTACTATGTGTGCCACCCGTGTGCCGCATCAGTACTACACGGACACACGGACGGCCGCCGGGGAAGTAGCGCTACAGTAAGCCGCTGTCCCCCTGCAGCTGGTGCTGAAGCCGGCTGTAATTCCCCCTGCTCTGCTTGTACATTGTTCTCCGCTGCTCGCAAGCAGAGCAGGGGGATTACAGCCGGCTTCAGCACCAGCTGCAGGGGGACAGCGGCTTACTGTAGCGCTACTTCCCCGGCGGCCGTCCACGCACCCGGAGGACAGTGTGAACAGTTCTCCGTGTGCACGTGTGCGGGACGTTTTCCGGTCCGTGTGTCCAGGTCAAAACGGACATGTCTACGTGTTTGGCCCCATGACACACGGTCAGTGTGAAAACACGCACATGTGCATAGACACATAGATTATAATGTGTCTATGTCTGTACGTGTCTCCAGTACGTGTAAAAAATGTCACCACACGTACCAGAAACACGGACGTGTGAAACCGGCCTAAGAAGCTGGAGTATCTAAGCTGAGCATGTGTGATACTGTGTAAGGAGCTGGTGTATCTAAGCTGAGCATGTGTGATACTGTGTAAGGAGCTCATGTATCTAAGCTGAGCATGTGTGATACTGTGTAAGAAACTGGTGTATCTAAGCTGAGCACATGTGATACTGAGTAAAGAGCTGGTGTATCTAAGCTGAGCATGTGTGATACTGTGTAAGAAACTGGTGTATCTAAGCTGAGCACGTGTGATACTGAGTAAAGAGCTGATGTATCTAAGCTGTGCATGTGTGATACTGTGTAAGGAGCTGGTGTATCTAAGCTGAGCATGTGTGATACTGTGTAAGAAACTGGTGTATCTAAGCTGAGCATGTGTAATGCTGTGTGAGGAGCTTGTGTATCTAAGCTGAGCATGTGTGATACTGTGTAAGAAACTGGTGTATCTAAGCTGAGCATGTGTGATACTGTGTAAGGAGCTTGTGTATCTAAGCTGAGCATGTGTGATACTGTGTAAGAAACTGGTGTATCTAAGCTGAGCATGTAGGATACTGTGTAAGGAGATGGTGTATATAAGCTGGGCATGTGTGATACTGTGTATGGAGCTGGTGTATCTAAGCTGAGAATGTAGGATACTGTGTAAGGAGCTAGCGTATCTAAGCTCAACATGTGTGATACTGTGTGAGGAGCTGGTGTATCTAAGCTGAGAATGTATGATACTGTGTAAGGAGCTGGTGTATCTAAGCTGAGCATGTGTGATACTGTGTATGGAGCTGGTGTATCTAAGCTGAGCATGTGTGATCCTGAGTAAAGAGCTGGTGTATCTAAGCTAAGCATGTGTAATGCTGTGTGAGGAGCTTGTGTATCTAAGCTGAGCATGTGTGATACTGTGTAAGGAACTGGTGTATCTAAGCTGAGCACGTGTGACACTGAGTAAATGGCTGGTGTATCTAAGCTAAGCATGTGTAATACTTCGTAAGGAGCTGGTGTATCTAAGCTGAGCATGTGATACTTTGCAATGAACTGTGTATCTAAGCTGAGCATGTAGGATACTGTGTGAGGAGCTGGTGTATCTAAGCTGAGCACATGTGATACTGTGAAAGGAGCTGGTGTATCTAAGCTGAGCATGTGTGATACTGAGTAAGGCGTTGGAGTATCTAAGCTGATCATGTGTGATACTGTGTAAGGAGTTGGAGTATCTAAGCTGAGCATGTGTGATACTGTGTAAGGAGCTGGTGTATCTAAGCTGAGCATGCGTGATACTGTGTAAGGAGCTGGTGTATCTAAGCTTAGCATGTGTGATACTGTGTAAGGAGATTGTGTATCTAACCTGATCATGCGTGATACTGAGTAAGAAGCTGGTGTGTCTAAGCTGAGACATGTGTGATACTGAGTAAGGAGTTGGAGTACTAACTGAGCATGTGTGATATGTGTAAGGAGCTGGTGTATCTAAGCTGAGCATGTGTGATACTGTGTAAGGAGCTGGTGTATCTAAGCTGAGCATGTGTGATACTGTGTAAGGATTCGGAGTATCTAAGCTGAGCATGTGTGATACAGTGTGAGGAGCTGGTGCATCTAAGTTGAGCTTGTGTGATACTGTGTAAGGAGCTGGTGTATCTAAGCTGAGCATGTGATACTGTGCAAGGAGTTGGAGTATCTAAGCTGAACATGTGTGATACTTGTAAGGAGCTGGTGCATCTAAGCTGAGCTTGTGTGATACTCTGTAAGGAGCTGGTGTATCTAAGCTGAATATATGTGATAGTGTGTAAGGAGCTGGTGTATCTAAGCCTAACATGTGATACTGACTCACCAGCTAGTGTATCTAAGCCTAATATGTGATACTATCTGATGAAATGATGTATCTATGTGTGATATTGCTTAATGAACTGGCGTATCTAAGCTGATCATGTGTGATACAGTCTTATGAGCTGTTGTATGTAAGCTTACAATGTGACACTATCTAATGAGGTGGTGTATCTAAGCTGAAAATCAATGGAATTTTGTAATGAACTGTTGTATCTAAGCCTTGCAGATGTGATACTGTCTAACAAGCTTGGGTATCTAATCTTAGCATGTGTGATAACATTTAATGAGTTGTGGTATCTAAGCCTAACATGCATGATTCTGCTAAATGAGCTGATGTATCTAATCCAGACATGGGTGCTCATGTCTAATGAGGTGGTGTATCTAAGCCAAATTCATTCGAGGGGTTGTGTGGTGTAAAACGCACTGGATACAGCGGTTACGTGAGCCGCCTCCTGCCGGCCACAATCCAGCTAGACTGTGGCCTCATGTGATACGCAGCGCTGAGCGAGGCCGGACACAGTCTAGTTGGATTGTGGCCGGCGGTATGTGGATCACGTAACCGCTGTATCCGGTGCTGAATCCTCGCAGTGTGCAGCGCGCGCGGTGAGATGTAACAAGTCTGCTTCCCCAGCTCCGTCCACTCTGGCCAAGACGGACGCGTCTGGCGTAAATACACAAAACTTATGCCACATTTCAAAGTGTGTTACCGCCGTGAACATCTCGAAGAATCTGATGCAAAATTTTTTTTCATTTGAACCAAATTAATGAATTTGGCTCAAAATCCGCCAAAAAAATAAAATCTGACCCGATGAACAGCAGTCTCATTCTCTACTTTAATTTTCTGTTTTTTTTCCCTATTCTGTTCCCCAGATGTTTGTGGTCGAGTTCCAGTTTGTACAGAGTTATTCCAGTCCCCTTTTGTCCCGTGAATTTTTTTTTTGTACAAATGTTTCGTGCGACTTTTTGTACTAAAAAGCGCAAAAAAAAAAAGGAAAAGACCAAAAAAAAAGAGAATTTTTCATTGAACTTATTTTGAAGTATTTGGATAAAAAAAAATGCAACAAATAAATATATAAAAATAATAGTAAAAAGAAAAGTAATAAAAAAAAGCCAAAAATGATGAATCAAGCTTTATATCATATTTATGGGAAATATGCTTAGTAAACGCGATGCGTCGGGTAGTCACGCTGCAGCGGCGGCGGCGGCTGCTCGGACTTAATAGTCCTTTCCCGCTTGAAGGTGATCCCGGTTTCTTCTGTTCCTGCCATTAAAATTCATGACTGTATTGAACAGAGAGTGAAGACAGCTGAGTGGGCATTAGAGCCGCAGCCAACTGGGACCTGCAATATATTGTACATTTGTGATAAAAAATCAATCTTTGCTCTGCACAAACCACCGCGGCCATCTGAGAAGAAGAGGAATGTGGGACATGGAGCGCGCGCCGTACGTCTTCATATTAATCACCGCAGCCTCACCGCGAAACGCAAGCGGTGAGAAAAAATCTGCTCGAGTCATCTCTCCGAGGTCAGGACTAATCTGTGATGTCTGCAGGGTATAACGAGACTCCGCTCTCTCCGGTGCCGGCGCTTCCGAGATGGACTGCGATTTTTGTTAATCTAGCAAAGCTTCCACGGTGCCTGGATGACGCAAAGTGCAATTGTATGAAATGACAGTGTCAGCTCTGCTACATCTTTTTGCCTTCCCCCCCACATTTTTGACATGCATAGATGGATATACAGTATGTATAATGGCATGTTAAAGTTTCGGCACCCTGGTCAAAATTACCCTTATTGTGAACAGTTAAGCGAGTTGAAGATGAAATGATCTCTAAAAGGCCTAAAGTTATAGATGACGCATTTCCTTTATTTTAGGCAAAAAAAAAAAATATATATATATAGTCATTTTTTATATTTTAAAAATTACAAAAACAAATGGGGCTATGCGAAAGTTTGGGCACCATTGCAGGCTTGTGTGCTCAGGCCAAGGTTTCAGACTTAATTGGCCCATCAGGATTATGGCTTGTTCACCATCATCGTTAGGAAAGGCCGGGTGATTCAAATTTCCCAGCTTTATAAAAAAAACAGCCTCCTCTAACCTTGTGTCAAAAAGCAGCAGCAGTGGGTTCTTCTAAGCAGCTGCCTAGAACTGAAAATGGTGGAGGCCCACAAAGCAGGAGAAGGCTATAAGAAGATAGCAAAGGGTTTTCAAGTTGCCCTTTCCTCAGTTCGAAGTGTAATTAAGAAATGGCAGTTACCAGGAAGAGTGGAGTTCAAGATAAGGTCTGGAAGATCAAGCAAAATTTCAGTGAGAGCTGTTCATAGAATTGCTAGAGAGGCAAGCCAAAAACCCCTCTTGACTGCAAAAGACCTTCAGAAATATTTAGCAGATTCTGGAGCTGTGGTACTACTGTTCTACTGTTCAGTGACACCTACACAAACATGGCCTGCATGGAAGAGTCATCAGAAGAAAACCTCTCCTGCATCCTCACCAAAAAATTCAGCATTAAAAGTGTGCAAAAGAACATCTAAACAAGCCTGATGTATTTTGGAAACAAGTCCTGTGGACCGATGAGGTTAAAATAGAACTCTTTGGCCACAATGATAAAAGATATGTGTAGAGAAAAAAGTTTGGGGTTGGGTTGCAGCCAATGGCATGGGGAACATTTCATGAGTAGAGGGAAGAATGGATTCAATGAGATTTCAAAAAATTCTTGATGCACTTGCTTCTTAACAAACAGTTCAACTTCACTTAACAGTCTAAGTTCAATTGATGACAAAGCACAGGACTTTCCATGTTCTCCGTTGATTCAGCCTGAGCTATCACTTTGCTTCAGCCACTGGGATACTCCGACCGACTCCGCAGTAGTCACAATACCTGTCTCCCTCATGCGTTTCCCCGTCCGGCTTCCACTTGTTGGCGAGGAATAAGGCACGCTATGGTGTGAGAGGAAAGTAACACAGACAGTAAAAGCGGTGAGATTATTCCTCCTCTCTGCGGCTCATTGCCTTTAGTCTATATTTGCATATTTAATGTAGACATTCCAGCCACACGTGGTGGCTGATTCCTAACCAAGTCTACAAGTTACCTACAGTGTAGAAGCAGGAGCGCCTCGGGGCTCTGGAAAATCACAAGGTGATCGGGCATTTCCGTCAGTATGAGTGTGCCCCAATGGGCATTGAAGGCCCCATGACCCAAAGAGAGCCAGTACGTCACCTCATGGGCACTACACTCTGCCGCCAAGACTCTGCTCTACACTGATGAGGGGCAAACACACCGAAACAGGCTGTTCATTCATGAGACTGTTGCTCGGCATTCATCTCTGGTCATGTTACAAAGCTCATTTTAGGTTCGGACATTCAGGGCCGTAACTATAAAGAGTGAAGGGGCTGTAGATGCTCTCGGGTCCTGGAGTCCTTTTGATGAGAAGACTAATGGTATTAAGGACCAGAGATGACTGAGCGAATCTGTTTCCAATATATAGAATTTATTCAAAATTTCTCCAAAAATCTAATTTTTTTCTGGATTTAGTTCACACAAATCAACATGTTAAGTTGTCGGCTGAGCTCGATGGACTTGTGTCTTCCTTTAACCATAACATGAGCCGGCTGCTACTATGATGGATTCTTTTTAGGGTCAAGAAAGAGTTACAAAAAAATAAAGATTATAATCACCTGTCCTAGGCTTGCCCTTCACGTGTCCAGATTCTGTAGGCCTCTGTAGTTCCTTGACCGGTGTTCCACTCGATCCATTCAGTCCTTAGATCAGTCTCCATTTCTATGGATTAGTCTTTGGCCTGCATTTTCTGGCATGCATTAGACCTTATGCTTTCACGTGGGGCCCGATGCTTTTCATTGACACTAATGACATGTAACGCGCACCACGTGACCACACGGCTCAAAACAAGTCATTGATGTGTATCGATCCTCATGTGACCTTGTAAGGCCTAGGCAGCACCGGAAAACATGATCTGCAGACTGACCCGAAAAGGTAAACACGGATCCAAAGACCGGAGGGAGTGAGTGGAGGACTGGGCAGATCAGATTTGGACAGAATTTTGTTCGGACCAAGTCATACCTGATGGCTGTTTCAGCAACATTTGCCTGAGACTGATTTTGGGTGATAGTTGAAGACCCTGTTGGATATTTTGCACTAGGGCTCATGAGCTTCACATTTCTCCACTGCTAAGTACCTCCATTAGGTGGCTGGATAGTTTCTTTTGTTGCCAAGAGAGCTAATTTGCATATTTTTTTCCCATGAAGCAATATCTGCAAGACTCCACACTTAGCTCGTGTCTATACGGAGAACCAGTACTTTTCCTACGCAATATTAATGCTTTTCTTTTATGCACCTAGAGCCAGATGATATGCATCCATTAAGCTCTATTCTATCCATAGATAAGGGGGCATGTTGTGAATAGGCTGGAAATGAGTTCTGAGCAGAAGCTCCCTCTGGTGGTTACAAACGGTACTGGACTGTCCAGTGAAGATTGTGAGGATTGGGAATCAGGTGTTACTGACTGGTCTTATATAAGGGAGTCGCCTTCCCATCAGGGTTGCCGGTGATCAATTGTTCTGGTCTCAATCCTTGATTCCTGTTTCCTTGGTAGCCTGCTGTGTCGTGTCTGAATCTCCTGCTAACAGATAAGACATTTTCTTCTTTTGTTTTTGTGCTTGATTTTTGCATTTTGTCCTGCACTTCTGTGGGGGCCTTCAGGGTCCCTTCTGGGGGCTTTTGCCCTCTCAGTTCAGTTCAGCCACTGATGTTTGTACATTTGCTTTTTCCATTTTTTTCAGTGGCTGCTGTTTTGTTTTTGGTTACACCAGAGAACTAATTTAGGTGGTAGAGGTCGTGTGATCTCAGGTGTTTTTGAAATTAGTAGAGTTGGTGCTTTTCAGGGTTTTTTGGGATTGCAGTAAGTACCCTTCCTATCCTTTTCTATTTAGTAAGTTTGGGCCCCAACGTTTGCTCATACTATTTTCTGTCTGTGTCAGTATTTCTTCTTGTCTAACCGCCATTACATGTTTGGGGGCTTTCTATGTTCTTTGGGGATCTGCTCCGGGGCAAATAGCTTTCCTCTTTCTATCTTTAGGTGTAGTTAGTTTCTCAGGCTGTGACGAGGCGTCTAGGACCAACGTAGGAACGCTCCACGGCTGCCTCTAGTTGTGGTGGTTAGTCAGGGTACTGCAATCTCATAGTTTCCAACTGCTCTGGTGTATTTCCTTTTTTGCCTGCTCTCCTCAGCTACCAAATCATAACAGTATCACCGGCCAAAACTGATATAAACTGTCTATGCCTGATGAAGAGACCTGAGTAGTCTCGAAAGCTTGCAATTTGTTACCATCTTTTCAGTTAGCCATTAAAAGGTATCAACCACTGAGGACTCTCAAGTCTAAATATTTTTCGGCCAAAACTGAAAATTATAAGGTACTCACAGAAGGGAAAAATATTGTGGAAAAAAAAAAGTTGTCAGAGTTGTCAGAGATTTTTTTTTTCTGTTTGTTGCATTTTTTTTTCCCTCTGTATCTCTGGGTGCTGAGGAGGATTTTTTTCTCTCTCAATGGAGTTTGCACAGTTGTCTGGCCGTGTGGATCAGCTTGCCACTGAAGTTCGGAGTATTGCTACCTATCTTGCTAGGTTGCCTGTTGTGGAACCTAGGACCCCCATGCCAGATTTGTTTTTAGGGGATCGAGCTAAGTTTCTGAATTTCAAAAATAACTGTAAATTGTTTTTTGCCTTAAAATCTAAGTCCTCAGGGAACGCAGCGCAGCAGGTTCAAATTGTCATCTCTCTCCTGCGCGGCGACCCTCAGGATTGGGCTTTTTCCCTGACACCTGGGGATCCTGTTTTGAGTGATGTTGATGCGTTTTTTCAGGCTCTGGGGTTATTGTACGATGAGCCTAATGTCACTGATCAAGCTGAAAAAACTTTGTTGGCATTAAGTCAGGGGCTTGAGGACGCTGAGTTATACTGTCAGAGATTCCGTAAGTGGGCAGTCCTGACCAAATGGAATGACGACGCTTTGGCAGCTCTTTTTCGGAAGGGACTGTCAGATAATGTAAAGGATGTTATGGTGGGATTCCCTGTTCCCTCTGGTCTCAATGATTCTATGTCATTAGCGATTCAAATTGACAGACGTTTGCGTGAGCGGAAAGGTATGCGTGGAATAATGTTGCCTTGTGAACCTGCTTCTGAATCCATGCAGTGTGATAGAGTGGTTTCTGGGGCACAGCGTCATGAATTTCAAAAGCGCAATGGGTTATGTTTCTACTGTGGTGATGCCTCTCATGCTATTTCAGTCTGCCCTAAGCGGGGAAGACGTTTTGCACGCTCAGTTGTCTTGGGTAGTGTTCAGACTAAGTTTTTATTAACTGTTACCCTGATATGCTCTCTGTCCTCATTTTCTGCTCAGGCTTTTGTTGATTCTGGAGCAGCTATTAACCTGATGGATTTTGATTTTGCTAAACGTTGTGGGTTTCCCTTGATACCCCTACGGAAGTCTATTCCCCTACTGGGGATCGATTCTACCCCTTTGGCTGAGAATAAACCTCAGTTCTCTACTCAGGTGATAATGAGGGTAGAACCTGATCATCAGGAGAGTTGCAAATTTTTGGTTCTGTATAATCTGCATGACATTATCGTACTGGGTTTCCCTTGGTTACAGTCTCATAATCCTGTTTTGGATTGGAAATCTGTGTCTGTTACCAGTTGGGGCTGCCAATGTGTTAATACCAACACTCCTGTTTTTTCTGCCTCCCCCCAGGCTCAGGATGTTCCTGACTTTTTGATTGATTTTTCTGATGTGTTTAGCGAAAGTAAATCTGCATCCTTACCTCCCCATAGGAGCTATGACTGCGCTATTGAATTAGTGCCTGGTAGTAAATTCCCTAAAGGTCGCCTTTTTAACTTGTCTGTACCTGAACATGACGCTATGCGGTCTTATATCAAGGAGTCATTGGAGAAGGGTCATATCAGACCATCCTCTTCACCCTTAGGTGCCGGTTTTTTCTTTGTGGCCAAAAAGGATGGTTCATTAAGGCCGTGTATTGATTATCGTCTCTTGAACAATATTACTGTGAAAGATCAATATCCGTTACCCTTGATCTCTGATCTGTTTTCCAGGGTGAAAAACGCTACTTGGTTTACCAAGCTTGACCTCAGGGGGGCATATAACCTTATTCGCATTAAGCACGGGGATGAATGGAAGACGGCATTTAATACCCCTGAAGGGCATTTTGAGTACCTTGTGATGCCCTTTGGGCTTACTAATGCTCCTTCTGTCTTCCAGTCCTTCATGAATGACATTTTCAGGGATTTTGTGGATAAATTTCTGATTGTTTATTTGGATGATATCTTGATTTTTTCCAATGACTGGGACTCTCATGTAAAACATGTTCGGACTGTGTTCCAGATTTTGAGAGAGAATGCTCTGTATGTGAAGGGATCAAAGGATCTCATTTCTGGGATTCATTTTGTCCCCATCTGTTATTGAAATGGACCCGGTCAAAGTTCAGGCCATCTGTGATTGGGTCCAACCTACTTCATTAAAGGCTCTTCAAAGATTCTTGGGTTTTGCCAATTTTTATCGTAAATTTATTGGTAATTTCTCTGTTATTGTTAAACCATTAACTGATTTGACCAAGAAGGGTTCTGATGTGGTGAATTGGCCTCCTGAGGCAGTCTCTGCATTTCAGGAACTTAAGCAGAGATTCACTTCTGCTCCTGTTCTACGGCAGCCTGATGTTTTTCTACCATTTCAGGTGGAGGTGGATGCCTCTGAAATTGGGGCAGGTGCCGTTTTGTCCCAAAGAGATCCAGAGACCTCTAAAAGTAACCCTTGTGCCTTTTTCTCTCGAAAATTTTCTCCCACTGAACGTAATTATGACGTGGGTAATCGGGAGTTATTAGCCATGAAGTGGGCTTTTGAAGAGTGGAGACATTGGCTGGAGGGAGCCAAACATCAGGTGGTGGTCCTTACGGACCATAAGAATCTAGTTTATCTGGAATCTGCCAAGCGACTTAATCCTAGACAGGCCAGGTGGGCCTTGTTTTTCACATGTTTTAATTTTGTGGTTTCATTTCTTCCTGGCACTAAAAATGTTAAGGCGGATGCCCTCTCGAGGAGTTTCCTGGCGGACTCTCCTGAGTTATCTGATCCTTCTGTTATTTTGAAAGAGGGTGTAGTTCTTTCCGCCATCTCGCCCAATTTGAGACTGGCTCTGGAGGGGTGTCAGGAGGATAAGCCCGAGCGCTGCCCTGTTGGGAAATTGTTTGTCCCGGACCAGTGGAAAAAGAGTGTAATGTCTGAGATTCATTGTTCCGCGTTGGCCGGTCATCCCGGAATTTTTGGTACCAGAGACTTGGTTAGTCGGTCCTTTTGGTGGTCTACCTTGTCTCGTGATGTCAGGGAGTTTGTGCAGTCCTGCAGGACTTGCTCTCGCTCCAAGCCTTGCTCTCGTTCTAGTGGTTTGTTGATGCCTTTACCTGTGCCCAAGAGACCATGGACCCATATCGCTATGGATTTCATTTCCGACCTCCCTGTTTCTCAGAGAATGACCGTAATCTGGGTGTTTTGCGATAGGTTTTCCAAGATGATACATCTTGTGCCATTACCTAAGTTGCCTTCCTCCTCTGAATTGGTGCCTTTGTTCCTTCAGCACGTGGTTCGTTTACACGGCATTCCTGAGAACATTGTGTCTGACAGAGGAGTCCAGTTTGTTTCCAGATTTTGGAGGACCTTTTGTTCTAAAATTGGTGTTCAATTGTCTTTCTCCTCGGCGTTTCATCCTCAGACCAATGGTCAAACTGAGAGAACAAACCAGACATTGGAGACTTATCTAAGATGCTTTGTGTCTGCTGATCAGGATGACTGGGTCTCTTTTTTGCCTTTGGCTGAGTTTGCTCTTAATAATAGGGCTAGCTCTGCCACTTTGATGTCTCCATTTTTCTGTAATTCTGGGTTTCACCCTCGATTTTCTTCAGGACAGACGGAGGCTTCTGTCTGTCCAGGTGTTGACTCTGTTGTGGAGCGTATGCAACAGATTTGGGACCAGGTAGTGGAGAGGTTGTCCCTCTCTCAGGAGAGGGCCCAGCGGTTTGCTAACCGGCATAGGACTGATGGTCCTCGGTTTAAAGTGGGGGACTTGGTCTGGTTGTCCTCAAGAAATATTCCTATGAGAGTGGCATCTCCTAAATTTAAGCCTAGGTTCATTGGACCTTATAAGATCATGGAGATTCTTAATCCTGTTTCTTTTCGTTTGCTTCTTCCAGGGGCATTTAAGATCCATAACGTGTTCCACAAGTCCTTGTTGAAGAGGTTTGTTGAGCCAGTGGTTCCTACTACTGTGCCTCCTGACCCTGTTTTGGTTGAGGGCAATCTGGAGTATGTGGTTGAGAAAATATTGAACTTCTCGTTTTTCTAGACGGAAACTCCAGTATTTGGTTAAATGGAGAGGTTATGGTCAGGAAGACAATTCTTGGGTGTTTGCTTCGGACATCCATGCTAGGAGACTCATCCGTGCTTATCATAGAACTCATCCTGACCGACCTGGTTGCTCAAATGAGGGTTCGGTGACCCCTCCTCAAGGCGGGGTACTGTTGTGAATAGGCTGGAAATGAGTTCTGAGCAGAAGCTCCCTCTGGTGGTTACAAACGGTACTGGACTGTCCAGTGAAGATTGTGAGGATTGGGAATCAGGTGTTACTGACTGGTCTTATATAAGGGGAGTCGCCTTCCCATCAGGGTTGCCGGTGATCAATTGTTCTGGTCTCAATCCTTGATTCCTGTTTCCTTGGTAGCCTGCTGTGTCGTGTCTGAATCTCCTGCTAACAGATAAGACATTTTCTTCTTTTTGTTGTTGTGCTTGATTTTTGCATTTTGTCCTGCACTTCTGTGGGGGCCTTCAGGGTCCCTTCTGGGGCTTTTGCCCTCTCAGTTCAGTTCAGCCACTGATGTTTGTACATTTGCTTTTTCCATTTTTTTCAGTGGCTGCTGTTTTGTTTTTGGCTACACCAGAGAACTAATTTAGGTGGTAGAGGTCGTGTGATCTCAGGTGTTTTTGAAATTAGTAGAGTTGGTGCTTTTCAGGGTTTTTTGGGATTGCAGTAAGTGCCCTTCCTATCCTTTTCTATTTAGTAAGTTTGGGCCCCAACGTTTGCTCATACTATTTTCTGTCTGTGTCAGTATTTCTTCTTGTCTAACCGCCATTACATGTTTGGGGGCTTTCTATGTTCTTTGGGGATCTGCTCCGGGGCAGATAGCTTTCCTCTTTCTATCTTTAGGTGTAGTTAGTTTCTCAGGCTGTGACGAGGCGTCTAGGACCAACGTAGGAACGCTCCACGGCTGCCTCTAGTTGTGGTGGTTAGTCAGGGTACTGCAATCTCATAGTTTCCAACTGCTCTGGTGTATTTCCTTTTTTGCCTGCTCTCCTCAGCTACCAAATCATAACAGGGGCACTTTTGAGAAATTTGAGGTCAGAATTATCATTCTTGCCATCTCTTCCAAAAGTCTCGGATGCTCCTGGAAATATGGGCGACCCTTAGGATGCCCACAGAAATATTGGGAAGTATTGGGAAATCTCCTGGGCACTGCTGAAGCCTCTTGGAAAGAAGAACTTCTGGAAGGTTTCTTGCACGTAACACTCGGATGCTCGGCCATAAGAAAGAGTTTTGTCAACTTGGAATAGAGGAGATATGGATGAGGTATGACATGAAAAGCTGCTGCCGCTATCCGCTATCCGCTTGGAAGGATAACAAGTATTGGCTAGCTTTTCCTGATGAAGACTATCTAGAACGGGGAGCAGATAGGCAAGTCCTGCTTGATAACTGGGGCTAAGTTGCTAAACCACAAAACCCAAATATCTTTGCCAAAAAAATTTGGTCGCTAAACACAAATTATGAAGAAATGATCAAGGCATTAAATTGGTGAACAGTAAAAGTGTCAAAAACGTTCACTCTCGTTAGATGGATTTATGGTCCAGACTAAATCTGCATGTTCATTCAACTTAAGTCTAATGTGTGTGGTCACCTTGACTACTCACTGAAATACTAAACACTAGCTGATGCTTTAACCAGGGTTCCCCAACTCCAGTCCTCAAGGCCCACCAACAGGTCATGTTTTCAGGATTTCCTTAGTATTGCCCAGGTGATAATTGCATTATATGTGCAATACTAAGGAAATCCTGAAAACATGACCTGTTGGTGGGCCTTGAGGACTGGAGTTGGGGAACCCTGCTTTAAACTACTGGGAACTTCAGACTATGGAACCAATCACTAAAGCTTTGTAGTACATGAGCCATTTCCAAATGTGACACATGGTACTAAGCTACTCAATAATTTAAAGAGAAAGAAGTATCCCTGATCAAATAGTTTGGCACTAATAATGTTCTGGTTTTCACCCTGGTGCTAATTTCGAGCAAAGCAATGACACACTGGACTTCAAGCTCGAACAGCTGGGAAGCCCCATGCAGAGGCCAGGGGCCACTATTTGGAGAAAAGTGAATTATAGACACCAAACCAGAAACCACTGGGCACAATCCTAGGTCTAAGACCAGCCGCTAACGTCGGAATATTAATTATTATTTTGCACCACTTTTAGAAATTCGGTAAAGCTTCGCGAGGACCACTGGACCATCAGTGCTGGATTTAGCAAGTGGGTACTGTGGTTTTTCTTTTTATATTATAAGATTCTCTGCTGTAATTTTTATATATTTTTTTTATTCTTGAAGAAACTCTTCAACCACAATGGACTGAAAGGGACTTGGGCACTATACCGATGGATCTTCAAGATTGAGATCCCACCAAGTACCGAGGAATTAGACTTCTAGACACCAGGACAAGAGGTGTGAAGTCAATGCACGCGAGAAAACAGGACACAATCTGGCAAAGTTGACTTAGAAACGTAATCTTGCCTATTCTGGATCTATCATAGATTCCACAGAAGGTGGGTTCCATTTTCAAAAAACCCTTTCACACAAAGCTAGTCAACATGGCTGGGGATGTATCCAAAGTTGTTGGACAAGAGATGGTGCAATCAATCTCCAAGTCATTGTGACCCAGATGGTTAAGGGTGTTGTTAGCCAGTATCAGAATTGGGGTTGCAATAATATTGGTCAAATCTCTGGACACAATGTAAGAAGATGATCACTCTAGCAGGATTAATCCAATGCTAGCAAATTAGGACAGATTACCATTCCATGATCATTGATGATCCCACAGCTGAGATGTTTGCTAATGCCAGGAATGAGACTAGTGAATTCTAATTGTTGAAGTTTGAACAATGGGCAGCAACTAATAGATTGGTATTCAACAGGGAGAAAAGCAAGATTCTACATCTGGGCAAGAAAAAAAAAAAAAAAACATTTTTAGCAAAAGCAAATCATGAAAAACAATCATACCCAGTCTGATCAAATGACCAAATGCACTAGCAGGATGCAGCAGGCTCCCATGGATAAAGGCTGGAGAAGCAACAGGTGCTTACCACTGATAAAGGCAGCCACCCTATCACAAAAACAGTGATGATGAAGGTGTTAACTGCTTAGTGGGAGAAAAAACACACAGATACAAGTTGCTTAAAACATGAATGTCATGCACAGTGTCTGGATAACAGCCTATTTTAAACGCCTATGATGGAAGGCGGGCTGGTCAGCACTGAATGTGCACAACACAAAAAACCAAGCCATCAAAAAGAGCCCGGGTGCACCCTGCAAAATATGATAAAAAGTGCAAAAAATGATGCATATGATAAATGCATCAGATGAGGTATTAGTTACTATTTTGGCCAAAGCAGATAAGCTCGCAACCCAACGTCAAGGGTCCTCATTTTATTGCGAGTAACTAACTAGACATAAATCCAAAAAAAAAAAAAAAACATTTTTAGCAAAAGCAAATCATGAAAAACAATCATACCCAGTCTGATCAAATGACCAAATGCACTAGCAGGATGCAGCAGGCTCCCATGGATAAAGGCTGGAGAAGCAACAGGTGCTTACCACTGATAAAGGCAGCCACCCTATCACAAAAACAGTGATGATGAAGGTGTTAACTGCTTAGTGGGAGAAAAAACACACAGATACAAGTTGCTTAAAACATGAATGTCATGCACAGTGTCTGGATAACAGCCTATTTTAAACGCCTATGATGGAAGGCGGGCTGGTCAGCACTGAATGTGCACAACACAAAAAACCAAGCCATCAAAAAGAGCCCGGGTGCACCCTGCAAAATATGATAAAAAGTGCAAAAAATGATGCATATGATAAATGCATCAGATGAGGTATTAGTTACTATTTTGGCCAAAGCAGATAAGCTCGCAACCCAACGTCAAGGGGCCTCATTTTATTGCGAGTAACTAACTAGACATAAATCCAAAAAAAAAAATTTGGATTTGGATTTATGTCTAGTTAGTTACTCGCAATAAAATGAGGACCCTTGACGTTGGGTTGCGAGCTTATCTGCTTTGGCCAAAATAGTAACTAATACCTCATCTGATGCATTTATCATATGCATCATTTTTTGCACTTTTTATCATATTTTGCAGGGTGCACCCGGGCTCTTTTTGATGGCTTGGTTTTTTGTGTTGTGCACATTCAGTGCTGACCAGCCCGCCTTCCATCATAGGCGTTTAAAATAGGCTGTTATCCAGACACTGTGCATGACATTCATGTTTTAAGCAACTTGTATCTGTGTGTTTTTTCTCCCACTAAGCAGTTAACACCTTCATCATCACTGTTTTTGTGATAGGGTGGCTGCCTTTATCAGTGGTAAGCACCTGTTGCTTCTCCAGCCTTTATCCATGGGAGCCTGCTGCATCCTGCTAGTGCATTTGGTCATTTGATCAGACAAGAAAAATAAAAATTACATCTATAGAATGGGAGGAATAGAGCTAAGCAACAGCACGTGTGAAAAAGGCACACAGACTACACGAGTCTGCAGTGTGATGCAGCAGCAAAAAAGGGAAACCCAGTTCTAGGATGTATTAAGAGAAGCATAAAGTCTAGATCCCGTGAAGTAATTATCCCCCTCTGCTCCTCTTTGGTCAGACCTCATCTGGAATACTGTGTCCAGTTCTGGGCACCACATTTTAAAAAAGACATTGAAAAAGTGGAGCAAGTTCAGAGAAGAGCTACCAGGATGGTGAGCGGACCACAAAGTATGTCCTACGAGGAATGGATAAAGGATCTGGGAATGTTTAGCTTGCAAAAAAGAAGTCTAAGAGAAGACTTAATAGCTGTCTACAAATGTCTGAAGAGCTGTCACAGTGTAAAGGGATCATCATTATTCTCATTTGCACATGGAAATACAAGAAGCAATGGGATGAAACTGAAAGGGAGAAGATACAGATTAGATATTAGAAAATACTTTTTGACAGTGAGGGTGATCAATGAGTGGAACAGGCTGCATGATAGGTGGAGAGTTCTCATTCAATGGAAGTCTTCAAACAGAGGCTGGACAGACATCTGTTCAATCACACCGATCCTCAAAAAGCCCTCCCTTGACCCATCCTCTGCGTCTAACTATCGCCCGATATCTCTTCTCCCTTATGCCTCAAAACTACTGGAACAGCATGTATATCTAGAACTATCCTCCCACCTTTCTTCCTGTTCCCTCTTTGACCGGTTACAATCCGGCTTTCGACCGCATCACTCAACTGAAACTGCCCTAACTAAAGTCACTAACGACCTGCTAACCGCCAAGAGCAAGCGACACTACTCTGTCCTCCTTCTCCTGGACCTGTCTTCTGCCTTCGACACTGTGGACCATTCCCTCCTGCTACAGATTCTCTCATCTCTTGGCATCACAGACCTGGCCCTATCCTGGATCTCATCATACCTAAAAGACCGAACATTTAGTGTCTCCCTCTCACACACCACCTCCTCACCTCGTCCCCTGTCTGTCGGTGTTCCTCAAGGCTCAGTCCTAGGACCCCTACTCTTCTCCATCTACACCTTCGGCCTGGGACAGCTCATAGAATCCAACGGCTTGCAGTATCACCTCTACGCCGATGACACGCAGATCTACCTATCTGGACCTGACCTCACCTCCCTACTGACCAAAATCCCACAGAGTCTGTCTGCTATCTCAGCCTTCTTTTCTGCTCGCTTTCTCAAACTGAACATGGACAAAACAGAATTCATCATCTTTCCCCCACCTCACTCTACCCCTTCACCAGACCTGTCCATCAATGTCAATGGCTGCTCGCTTTCCCCAGTCCCACATGCTCGGTGCCTTGGGGTGATCATCGACTCTGCCCTCTCTTTCAAACCACATATCCAAGCCCTCGCCACCTCCTGCCGCCTCAAACTCAAAAATATTTCCCGGATCCGCTCATTCCTCAACCATGAAACCACAAAAACACTAGTGCACGCCCTTATCATCTCCCGCCTCGACTACTGCAACCTCCTACTGTCTGGCCTCCCCTCTAGCACTCTGGCACCACTCCAATCCATCCTGCACTCTGCTGCACGACTAATCCACCTGTCTCCCGCTATTCCCCAGCCTCCCCCTATGCCAGGCCCTTCACTGGCTCCCTATTGCCCAGAGGCTCCAGTTCAAAACCTTAACCATGACATACAAAGCCATCCACAACCTTTCTCCTCCATACATCTGTGACATGGTGTCCCGCTACCTACCTACACGCAACCTTCGATCCTCTCAAGATCTCCTTCTCGACTCCCCCCTCATCTCTTCTTCCCATAAACGCATACAAGACTTCTCCCGGGCTTCCCCCATACTCTGGAACTCCCTGCCGCAAAACATCAGACTTTCACCAACAACGGAGACCTTCAAGAAAAACCTGAAGACCCACCTGTTCCGACAAGCCTACAACCTGCAATGATCCTCAGTGTACTGAACCATCGTACGACCAGCTCTACCCTTTCCTAGTGTATTCTCACCCATCCCTGCAGTCTGTGAGCCCTCGCGGGCAGGGTCCTCTCTCCTTCTGTACTTGTGTGTCCCTTGTCCAGCACATGTTTATTGTACCTGTCTATATTTTTCCCCTTTTCATATGTAAAGCGCCATGGAATAAATGGCGCTATATAAATGTATAATAATAATAATAATCTGCTCCCCGTTTCATTCCAACACATTTAAAAAAAAATGTCATCTTACCTTCCTCTGCTTCTTCAATGTGCAACATCCTCTCTTGTAGCCAGCACAGGACCCGGTAGCTGACTTTGGCTTGCCTGGCATGATGTCACTGCCGTGCACTGTCTGTGATGCGCATGCCGATGGCAATTGCTGATCTCTGACTGGCCGACTGTGTGTGTTGCAGTGCAGAGAGCAGGTAGATCTCTGCACTGCAATACATTTCTGAGTCCTCAGACGCACATCCAGTTGAATTAGGCGCTAGTGTTGCTGGGCCTCTCCAACATGGGCCTGGTCACAGTCACATCCTATGCGACCGCAAAGAATTTGCGGCCACCACACAATGGGGCAATTTAGAGTCTCATTTTCAGGATCGGTGGGGATCCCATTAATTTATCACCTATCCTTGGTATTACCTTGCTAATACGGGAATAACCCCTTAGTAGGGTTCCGCCGTGACATGATGCGCCTCCATTGCTTTCATGATGCTCACAGGACTTTTAAGGTAATCTTGAAACCGGTCCAAGTCAGACAGACACCTAACACTTAAGCAGACAATGCCGCAGCCTCGTCATCCTCCCAAAGGCTCATTTAAGCTCGTGTCAATGGAAATAAATATTAAATTGCAGCAAAGTGCAGCTTTTCAACATTTTATGCTTTTAGCCTATGACAGCCTTTTAAAGTACCTCCAGCAGGTTATTGCCGGGATCTTTCATCATCGCTGCGAGACTTATAAACACGGATTAGCTGATCTCACCTCGTACCAAACACTGTCACTCTAAATAAACATCTTCCCCCATTTCGGGGCGCGCTGAGTAAATTGAAAACTCTTAGACGGTCGGTCATGTCTGGTCCGTGCCAGCGCTGGAGATGTGCGAGTCCGAAATGCACCATCAGCTTTAAATAGCATCAAGCAGTCAGACTATAAAATATCTAAAAATCAATTCCTCACCACCCGCTCGCATCCCGCCAGGAAGGAAACGGCCGGGATCAGTCTTTTATAACTTCAGATAAGTGCACAAGCATTAACCAAGATTCCCAGGGGCAAATGATGAAGAAAGCCTCCGGATCTTTTATTCTACATTTCCACCAATTTCATGGCCTCCCTGGTCCTCAATGCTGGCCATAGACGTAAGAGATTGCCACGTTTAGAAGGGTGGTCCAAAATAATAAAAAAAACAAAAACTGCTGCCTTCTTTCAAAAACAGTGCCATCTCTGTCCACAGGTTGCTTAGGGTATTGCAGCTTCACACCATTCACTTCAAAGTAGCTCAGATGCAATACCAGGCATAAGCCATAGGCAGGGGTGGCGCTGTTTTTTAAAAGAAGGGAATCTACATTTTTCCAATATCATTTTTTTAAAGGGGGTGTCAGCATTTAACATTACCTTTAAAGGGGCTTGTCTGGAAATAGAAAAAAATATATAAAAGGAAGATAGAAAATATCATTAAAATAAATTTCTAATTACCTTTAATTAGCAAATCACATTAGTGCTATTTAGGAGGTAAACAATGGCTGCCACCTTGCTACACTGTCGGAATGTTAACAGGACAGGCGCCTGTGAGCATGTGCGGTAGGAAGCTCTGCTGCTGCGGCCTGAAGAAGGCTTGATAGCGTGTGATTTATGCTATTTATGAGAACCCCTTTGAGCACGGAGTACTGATAATGATGGAGGATGACTATCTGCTATCCGTCCCCTGACTTGACTGCCATGCTTCCCGCCAAGCCTACACCCACTTCCCCTGATATTCAGACATGAGCCTTATGTATTTGTATGACAGAAGTCGGGAGGAGTTTTTGGCTTTTTTACATAGTAGACGCCCGCCGCTAATCACTAATGTGATTGTGGCTACCTATGATCGCAGCAGTTAAACCCTTTAGATGCTGTGGTGAACAAAGACCACGGCTTTTAAGAAGTTAGTTACACATTGGGAATTGCCCATTCTGCCTCCTCGTGTGACACGGATTGTTGTTATCGCAGAGTAGCGCCCAGTTTAGACCTTTGCTATGGGGCCCCAGGATTTGTATGAATGTCCTGGCGCTAAGTTAGTTCAGCACCAAATTAGTAATCATGGGGTGCTGAAAATTCCAGTAACTATATCAACGCTTTTACACTATGCCACATACTGCATGTTCTATTACTGTATTTGCTACGACATGATATAATGTCATATTTGCTGTGTACTGCCACCAAGTCTCACTAGGTAGAATTTTGAGCTGTGAGGATAAGGTTCCTTCATGGTTGGGGCCGGCCTCAGCATGGAACCCTATGTCCTATGGGACCATCTAGGGTTCTTAGAAGCCAGGACTATAGTGGAGAGACATCATGTCGACATCACAGACAAGAAGAAAAGAAGAAGTTGTGCTTTACAAAAATAAATGCCTATAAACTAACAAGATATCAAGTCGGGGTGTTGTAGCCTCCACTATTAAAGTGCACCACATTGCTGACGAGAAAGATGACTATGAGTGAAAGTTGAGCAGCAGAAGAAGAGACACTGAGACTATGACAGGGTTAAGAAAATGCTGCAGAGAATCATAATGGTAGATCATTGCAAGCCTCGGCTAATTGCCAAAAGTGTAACCCACTGTTGGAAATGTCAACCGTTTATCTCTATTCATGTAAAACTATCGGCCAATTGTAAGACACTGTAACCATTGACATTATGGCCGACTGTAAACTGTGTAACCAGCAAGTTCTTTGCTGCATGTAAGACTATGTAACCATCAAGTTCCTCACTACTTGTAAAACTGTTCAATTATTATTGCACACGAGACTAATAGTCTTACATTGTCACATGTAAGACTATTAACCTTGTGAACTTGTTGCTGCATATAATACTGTGCAACCATCAAACTCGTTGCTGTTACATCGGTCCTGGGAATCTCGGGCCTTGCCCCCTTCCCTTAAGTCCGCTGCCCTCTGCTGTGCTCCACGTCGAGTTTTGCAGGTCGCCCAGTGTGGATCAATGACATCATGTCTCTTAAGGCCCATTTACACACACCTGTGACTTGGGATTGAGTCTCTAGTCCTCTATATTTGTTGTGCTCCACCTTCTGTGCATACTTGCTTCCATCCCTACTGGGTTCCACTTCATCTGTCCTACTGCTACAGATATTCTTACATGTTCCAGATCCTCGCTGCCCATGTTCCTTCCAGCTTTCTGCATTACCGCCATGTGCCCACCTGGACCTGGAGCTTAGGGGACTCACCGATAAGCCTAAACAGTTTCTATATTTCAAGCTGTGTAACCATCAAGCCCATTGCTGCATATAAGACTGTGTAACCGTCAAACACATTGCTGTATTTCAGGCTGTGTGACTATCAAGCTCATTGCCACATATAAATCTCTGTAACCATTAAGCTCATTGCCATGTGTAAGACTCTGTAACCATCAAGCTCGTTGCTACATGTAAGACTCTGTAACCATAAACCTCATTGCCACATGTAAGACTCTGTAACCATCAACCTCATTGCCATGTGTAAGACTCTGTAACCATCAACCTTATTGCCACGTGTAAGAATCTGTAACCATCAAGCTCGTTGCTACATGTAAGACTCTGTAACCATAAACCTCATTGCCACATGTAAGACTCTGTAACCATCAACCTCATTGCCATGTGTAAAAACTCTGTAACCATCAAGCTTTGCCACGTGTAATGACAATCTCGTAACCATCAAGCTCATTGCCACGTGTAAGACTCTGTAACCATCAAGCTCGTTGCTACATGTAAGACTCTGTAACCATCAATCTTGTTGCTACATGTAAGACTCTGTAACCCTCAAGCTCGATGCTACATGTAAAACAGAGTAACCATCATATGCAGGAACACCCAACAGCATCCATAATGTAGCTCTTATTACAGCACAATGTGGTTTATTTGTGTTGTGCATCAGTCTAGCCCAGTGCGAGAATTTTATGCCATAAATTCTTTGAACTTTGACCGGAAGCCAAGATGCATTTTCTGTAATCACCATATTCACGTATTAGGTAGTAAAGGGCTGAAAAGTGGTTTTCCTCATCCCACCACATGTAAATAGTGTTTCCGTGTATATCTACAGGTCTTATATAGGTCAGAGAGTCGATTGTGCAAAGCAATAGATTTCCTTTATCTTTCAGTTGCTCAAATATCCTACAGATAAGACTTAATTCTATAAAAATTTCGATGTGCAAATAAAGTACAGCCTGGTAAATAAATGCATGTTTCTGGATATTACGGTACTTGCTCTTTTATTGATGACATCATCAGATAAGTGATGACATCATCAGGTCTATGATTTAGAGTAATCCTCATAATATATAGCACATACTCTTAGACATATATCGTACCTGCTAACTTTTTTGATACTTGTCAACAGAAAGTTTCCAGAAAACCAGTGTATTAAGCGCCACAGCAACACCCAAAAGCATTTAAATCACGAGTTGTGCACAATCCCCTTTATAACACACACAATGAAAAAACCCATTACCAGATACCCTAAATATACAGTATAAGAGGGAAAATTAAAATCTCAAGCTTAACTAATTCAAACCCTATATCAAACTGCCTTAACTAATACAGACCTCACACCAGATCCCAACTAAAAGAAACAGAGACATATTAAAGACATGTAAAAAGGGTGAGGTTTGAGTGTGTGGCCTATGACCTTTAGGCTGCCATATTTGAGGATGGCAAATATCTCAAAGAGGGCAAATTATTGGGAGTTATATAACAGCTCATGGCTTGACTGTTACACATCGGAGTTGAGGCTTGGAGTTAAGGCGCAGAAGTTTGTAGTTAAACATTGGAGTTGAGGCACAGAGCTTTGCAGTTGTATTCGGGTTTAGACAAATAGCTTGGTGGTTACACATCAGAGCAGAGGTACAGAGCTTTAAAGTAAAACATCCAAGTTGAGGCACAGACATTTTCAATTAAACATCCAAGTTATGACACAATGCTTGGCACGTACACATCAGAGTGGGGCACTGAGCTTGGTAGTTATACATCATGGATTGGGCACAGATCTTGTCAGTTATATATCATGGTAGAGGCATAGAGCTTGTTGGTTATACATTATGGTTGAAGCATATAGCTTGTTGGTTATACATACATTATGGTTGAGACATAGTGCTTGTTGGTTATACATCATGGTTGAAGCAGTGAACATGTTGGTTGCACACCATGGTTGCAGCTAATAGCTTGTTGGTTATACATCATGGTTGAGGCATAGATCTTGTTGGTTGCACACCATGGTTGCGGCATACAGCTTATTGGTTATACATCATGGTTGAGACATAGTGCTTGTTTGTTATACATCATGGTTGAAGCAGTGAACTTGTTGGTTGCACACCATGGTTGCGGCATATAGCTTGTTGGTTATACATCATGGTTGAGGCATAGATCTTGTTGGTTGCACACCATGGTTGCGGCATAGAGCTTGTTGGTTATACATCATGGTTGGGGCATACAGCTTATTGGTTATACATCATGGTTGAGACATAGAACTTGTTGGTTATACATTATGGTTGTGGCATATAGCTTGTTGGTTATACATCATGGTTGAGACATAGAGCTTGTTTGTTATACATCATGGTTGAGGCATGGAACTTGTTGGTTATACATCATGGTTGAGGCATAGAGCTTGGCAGTTACACCTCATAGCTAAGACAAATTGCTTGCAGATTATTTATATGAGTTTAGACACAGAACTTGGCAGTTACACATCAGAATAGAAGCAAATATTTCAGGTGTGAAGTGGTCAACAAACACTCTTAATATCTAGAGTTGTCTATATTCATAGAGTACTCTCTCCCGCAGGTCCAATAATAAAGGCAGTGTAGGTACATGGAGCACATAGAGGCATGGAGCTTGCTGACTATACATCATGGTTGGGGCATACAGCTTGTTGGTTATACATCATGGTTGGGGCATAGAGCTTGTTGGTGATACATCATGGTTGCAACATGGAGCTTGTTGGTTATACATCATGGTTGAGGCATAGAGCTTGGCAGTTACACATCAGAATAGAACCAAAGGTTTCAGATGTGAAGAGGTCAACAAACTCCTATTATCTAAAGCTGTTTATATTCACGGAGTACTCTCTCCCGCAAGGTTAATGATAACAGCAGCGTAGGAGAATGTTGTAGATTGTGGTGACCATGTTATAGGCTTTTTCTGTTCTCAACCATCTTGTTAGAAGTCAGGATCATTACTTCTACTTAGGAAGTTCAACCATGGAACCTCCTCACTGCTGTCATGTTATAGATGCAACAATTATGACGTATGACCTATTTGCATACCCACCACTACTCTTGTAGCCTTTAGGTTACAGCTGCAAGCAGTAGTCCACGCAGTGGGACCCAAAGTTGGGGGCCATATGCTATTATCTCAGTTTCACTAGTATATGAATCCTTAGGCTGCAGATACAGTTGAATTCAATGGTGCTACAGCGTTTTTAGCACAGCCTCAGCCCACATGCTGCACAGTGCAAGCAGCACATCAAGAGAACGAGGTTAGGTGAGTATTTTTTTATTTTGTCAGACAGTACTTGTGGGAGGGTGACTGTGGGGACATCATTCTGTGGGGGCAATCAAACTGTTGAGGGGAAGAGTGGTGTCCATAATAATGTGTGGGGGACGGCGAGAACATCACACTGTGTGAGGGCTGTGAGAGTCATCATACTGAGTGGGGAGTGTGGAGGCATCATACTATGTAAGGAACTGTGTGGGGAACTTCTGGGGAATCATATTGTGAAAGGGCTGTGAGACTATCATACTGAGCGGGGGAGTATGGGGGTGTTATACTGAGTTTGGGGGACTGTGTGGACTTCATACTGTGTGAGGGCTGTGGTGGCCATCATGCTGAGTGGGGGAACATGGGGCATTATACTATGTAAGAAATCATGGGAGTCATACTGTGTGAGGAACTCCAAGAGTATTGTACATATTAATTATGGCAAATTAAACCCAATAACAGTACCAATAGCATTGGTGGTCAGCTGGGGTCTCATTTAGTAAAATGCCAATGTATCATTTTGCAAGAAAAATTATGTAAGAAGACTGGTGTTCTGACACTCCCCATCGTAGCACCCCTTATTGACCTCCTTAATTATTATAGACCCCAGACCACCTAATGAAATGTGGACACAAAACAGCCCCCGACACAGGTTTTTTCTAATATCCTCATATAAGATCTCATCGATTACCTGTTGATAAAAGTTTAACAGTTGGTTCTTGGGTTAACTAGAGACATCATGTAGCAGCATACAGATGGCAACATGGAACTACAGGGGTCCAATTAATTTGCCCCATAACGTTTCTTCCTTGTGCATGAAGCCTATGGTTCTCTCATGACCAATACACACCTGTGATGTTCACATTTGAAGGGGATTTCCACTGAAAAAAAAAAAGTCTTGACATCTGCTATAATTCAGCCGTATCAGAAAATAACAACCGTGAGGGTCAATGAGCTGAGAAGATCATCTGTGCATGGGATGAAGGAACAGTAGAAAATCCCTAGCAAACCCATTCAGCTCCCAAGCACAGTACATGTGGAAATTGATGACTTTTCTATCTAGCAAGGGATGTGAACACCCAATATTCCCTAAAGTTTGCCTTGGTATTCAGAACAATATAGATTATCGCAAGCATTTGCACGGCTCCTGATTGACGTAGCTTTCCAGCCAGAGAGAGCAGTGTATGCTGGGCCCGGCACATGTGAGGGCGGCAACCGGCTGTTGGAGGTGGAGCGTGAGGAGCTGAGGCTGTGAGGAGACGCAAGACGGTGAACTGGGCACGTCGGTGAATTTTTTTTTTTTTTTAATGTGTTCCTTTGCCACTATGCTGGCACTTCTTAGAAAATAATATGTCTGGCTGCTGCACACAATTTGGAGGGGGTGAATAGTGGCTGCACTGCTGCAGTTTGCACCTTATAGTGTGAGGGCGCTGGAGGGGAATATTCTGCCCCTGCACAAAATTTGGAGGGTGGAGGAGTGGGTTAAATAGTGGCTCCAGTTTGCACCTTAGAGGTTGGGGGGAAATATTGATTATTTTATTTTTTTGGGGGGAGGGGCCCATTCAGCCTTTTGCTATGGTGCCCCATGATTTCTATGTATGCCCCTGCCCCGATCCACGGTAAAAAGGAGAGACCCTAAAAATCATTGATGAAAGATGAATGGCAAAAGCAAAAGATCCTACAAGTACGGCTAAAGCCTTACTTTGACAAAGGGCTGCCATAAGAACAAGCAGAAATCAGAAAAAGCATAGGAACAAGAGATGTAATATACAAAGCACAGTGAGGCGTCAGACAATGTAGCCTCATGTCACCATTTCTCTTCAATTTATATGTACAAACTATTTTCTTGAAGGCTGGACTTGCTGAAAAAGAAGTCGGAATCAAAATTACTGGACGAATCCTTATCAATCCCAAATATGTAGACGATACCACATTAAAAGGAACAAGCTTAGATGGAATGAAGGACTTGAGTGTCAAGATGGAAAGTTCAAACATGGGAATCATACATAATACAAAGAAGACAAAGACATTGACTACTGTCCGGTACAACCGGGACACATTTGAGATGGATGGTGACTAACTGGAAGTTGTAAAAGACTTCAAACTACTCAGATCAATGATCATTCTAAGGTATTTTCAGAAATGATTTAGTCGGTTTTTTCATGGTCGCCAATGGAGATGAGAGAATTTGCCGAAATTCAAATCATCAAAGAAATTCGATTTGCATTGAATAAATTTAGTTCAAGTTGATTCCAAACCTCATCATTTTCCTGCCTTATTCCATTCCTCTGGTTGGTTCTCCTGTTTTCTATCTTTTTTTTTCTGAGCCTCTATTACTGCTGTTACGTGTATGTCATTGATATAAATGGGTGTGTCGCTCCTAGCACCACCAGAGGCGCAGAAACAGAAAAAGATAGGAGAGGGAAGACACAGGAGACAATCGGAGGAATGGAAACGGCGAGAGAGTTATGGGGAGGACCAAGAAGACGTGAGTATAGGAAACATTTTTTAACCTTTTTCCCTATGCTGGGATTTATGTGACTTGAATTGTGAAAAATTCTAATTAAAATCAGAATATTTTTGAAGAAATCAACATTTTTAAAGAAATGTTTAAAAAATGTGATTTGTTACTAGAGAGTGAATATATTTAACTAGAATTAAAATACAGATTTTTTTTCGTAATTCACTTCTTCGGGCTGAACCGTAACGGGCCATCGAAAAGTTAAAAAAAAATACTTATACTCCCTTTAACAATCACCTCTCAGGCCCCTCAGCTTTTCACCATCATCCATCCAGTCCTCATTCCATCTTAATATCACCATCGCAAGATCTGAGTCCCCGGACTTGGACTTCCAGCTCTGATGAGTCTCAGGGTGTTTCCGCGCATGCACAAGTAAGGTCACAGCGCATGTTGTGATATCATAACGTCTTGACCTTAGGCACCTTCTCAGGTCTCATCAAAGTTGGACATCCCATTCCAACGTGAAAAATTCCAGGAACTCAGATCAGAAGATGTGACGAGAACCGGACAACTGTTGATAAAGAGCAGAGTGGTCGGTGAGATGAGCGGTAAGGTGAGTACAAGGATTTTTTAAAATTTTTTAACATTTTACATCTTGGATAGTGATGAGTGAGTATACTCGTTGCTCGGGTTTTCCCGAGCATGCTCAGGTGTCCTCCGAGTATTTTGGCGTGCTCGGAGATTTAGTTTGTGTTGACGCAGCTGCATGATTTGTGGCTGCTAGACAGCCTGAATACATGTGGGGATTCCCTAACAAACAGGCATTTTTCACATGTATTAAGGCTGTCTAGCAGCCACAAATCATGCAGCTGCGTCGACACAAACTAAATCTCCGAGCACCCCAAAATACTCAGAGGACACCCGAGCATGCTCAGGAAAACCCGAGCAACGAGTATACTCACTCATCACTAATATTGGAAAGACTCAAGAGCGAAATTAAGGATATTCAATTTTGAATCAAATCGAGTTGCAAATTGAATCCCCATGTAGAGGCAAATTCGAATTTTTCCTGATCCGCTCATCTATATTTGTTACAAATCAGTTCCCTCATCTCTAGTCTTCAGCATCAACAGGTCGTCAATGATCAATGATATCCAGGATTCCTTCTAGAAGACTTGTGCACAATATTACAAAACCATGGCTGATTTGCTTAAAAAAAAAAAAACAGCGCCACACATGACTATAGGTTGCGTGTGGTATTGCAGCTCAACCAACACACTGGACTGACACTGGCAGAAGGGGCCATATTGATCTCATCTTGTACAACCCCTGACCATAAGCAGCCTGAGGTTAGTGTCACGATTCATTTTTCGATTTGTGGCAGATCTGGTTCCATTGAGTTAAACCTGTTTTCCCTTCAGGCCAGCGGGGGTTAAATGTCAGTTGTTACCCCCTGGCAAGCTGGTGTAATTGCATTGCTGCTGGGTCAGCTGATGTGGGTGGTGACCACTCCCACCATCCTTTTAAAGGTCAACTGATGCATTAGCTGACTGTCGGTGCAATCTGCAGTGACCAAGCTGGAGTAAGGAGCTCTCTGGGTGCAGTGGTGCTTCTGCTGAGTTTGCTTTTCTGGTGCTTTATATCTACTGTGCGGTGCTTTGCAGCAGAGAAAGCTAAGTGTGGTGTTTTTGTTGCCTTGTCCCTTTGGTGTCTGTCTTTTCCCCTGTGTTTATTATCTGCAGAGGTGAGGCTAGTGCTCCTTGCTGGCCACTGCATTAGCCAGGGCAGTTATAGGTGACAACTATGGACGAGGCACCCTGACGGCGGCGGGGGGAAGGACCTGCATAGGGCGTGAGGGGAGTGCAGGGACAGACTCCCGGTTGGAGCTCAGGTGGTGACCATCCCTCATTCCCTATTGGTAGGGCTTTCTCCCCCTTATTCTAACCCCGTTGTGTGTTGTTCCGTTAGCTGACCGACCATCTGTTGGGTCGCGTCACTCCGTGACAGTTAGCTTACGAGGCACTAAATCTAAAAAAAATGAATATAGATATTTTTTTCCCGTAAATATCCCTTTTAGGGTGAATTCCTATGCCTGAAATGCCTTACTATGAAGTTCTGTAATAATATCTTCGTGCCCCTTACTGTCAGTTGGTCTCAGACCAACATTTACATCCGTCCCCTAGAATTATAACTTCTATATCCCTCCATTACGCAGGATGCAATTGTGCTGATGGACCTGCAGAAAGCTCAACCCTAGGAGAAATTTATTGTCACTTAAGAAATGGAATTGTCTACGAGCTCGGCGGATATTTACTGAGTTAGCAAAAATTATCCAGAGGGCAAACACCGTTAAAAAAAAAAATCTCCCATATTTATAAAGCAATGTTTGCCTTTGTAAGTCAATCGTTCCAAGTTTGGGATGGTCAGCATACACAATAAATATATAAAAAAGCCATTTATTTCAGTCCTGACCTTGAAGATGAATGCAGCTCGGGTGGTTATTGCCCACAACGTCCTCCTTTCCAAAAATGTCCCAACCTCTACATAAAGTCTATTATCTCTATTTACGGCCATATGAAATTTAGGGAGGGCTAGGAAAGATTTCGATGAAATTTCGTGATTTTATTTATTAAGTGACACATTTTTATCCTGTAGAGAAAATACAAAAAAATAAAGAAATAAAAAAAAACTGCCGAGAAATTATTAAGGTTAAACCGAAGCTACGGCCATTAATTCTGTATGAGGGTATTTAAAAATTGAAGATGTTCTATGTTTGTCTGTCGCTGAAACATTAAATTCTGAAAAATATTAGGGCAATTAGAGGGAAAATGCTTAGAATTTGCAAAGAAAGGGAAAAAAGAAGACGAGTGCAGACACTTGGGATAACACGGTATACTGTATATTTGGAAATAAAACAATGTTTTCTCATCATGTACATTTTTTCAGCAAAATCTCAGAATCTGCGGAGCCTCGATTTTATATTATTCCACCAAGGAGACAAAAAAACACCTTATATTGCATAATGTTATGTAATCTCCTATGGAACAAAGCGACGCCGGGATATTAATATTTTATGACTGCGCTAAAATTAAATTTGTAAAGATTTAATTACTAATTACATGTTGGATCACATGGATCATAATTTACATAATTGAGAAACTGTTTTTAATGTAGTAATATTTAATTTGAGATTACATTAAGAGTTTTTAATTTAATGTTTTATTTATTTATTCTTTTTTTTTTTTGTTAGTATATTCTGAAAAATTCTCTCAAATGGTTTTACAACTATAAGAAAAAAAGACTTCCAGAAATAAAATCTATCTTAAACCTTTTTTGGGGGTTATGCTGCATTCACATTTTTGATGCAATTTTTGAAAACAAGCAATCCAGTCTATTTTTTTTTTTTTTTATATATTTTGTTTTTCTACTAGTGAATTCTGGAAAAAAAAATTTGCAAACAGGTAAACTACTATTCTTCTTTTTTTTAATCTTTCTTAAATTCTCAAATGGTTAAACTACTATTAGAAAAAGAAAAATGCAGAAAACGATAAATTAATCTTAAACAGTATTTTTTGGCAGCAAAAAAAAATAATTTCAAGTTTGTCTTTTTTTCTGTTCTTTATGGTTAACCTTTATATTTTTACTATCATTTATTTATTAAAATAAATGCAGTGAATTCTGGAAAAAAAAATTCAAATGGTAAAAAAAAAAACAAAATAGAAGAAAAAAAATAGTAATTAAAAAAAAAAAAAATATATATTTATATATATACGCTGTATATATATAAAATACATAAGACAACATCTCCGAAGTCTTTTCTGCAGCTAAAAATCAATCTCAGACTCAAAATGTAGCTTGTAACTGAAGGATAATCAATCAGTATGAGCATCTGCTTCAGAAAAGCAGCATATACAAGACAGCGATACACAACTGTCCTCTCACTGGAGAATGCGAGGTGAAGATATGGGAGATTTATATTAACAAACCGCAGTGCCACAAATAAATAGACAGAAAAATAAATAAAGAGGGTAAAGAGTCGACACAGCGCCGCACTGTATAGTGGCCACTCCTGGGTACTACAGCTCATACACATTCACTTCAATTGAAGCCGAGCTGCAGTACCGAGAACGACCACACTGCTGTGTTTAGAGCTGTCCTCTTTTGGCTCTGTTCACTGTCTACACCTGTAAACAGCTAGCACCAAGTTGTCGAACCCTCACGGATGTGATATTGATGACCAATCATAAGGATAGGTCATCAATATCTAAGTAAAGGACAACCCCTTTAAGGGGGCTATAGATGTGCAAGAACCTTTTAGACAGTACAGGGCAAAAATGCAGTTCAGATATATGATTATATCTCCCAACAACATTTTATTGTGGCAATGTGCTCTTCAAAGGGTATTTCTAGGGGGTCTTAATGAGGTTTCTTGCATCTTACATGGAACCTGTCACATTGACTTTTTATTTTAGTAACTACTTGCTTGGTCCATGAAATAACAATTCCGGAATCTATTTTCTTAAAACTCTGCATTGTACCCTCCCTCTGATATTCCTTGGAAAAACTGTTGAATTAATTGACAACTGGGTGTTAACAATCCATTTGTCAAAGGGGCACGCCCATGCAGAGCCTAACACCGTCAGCACTGATTGGACAGTGTCAGACTGTGCCTGAACACGCCCCCGAACAGCTAACACACACAATTATTAATTAATTCATACATTTCTAGGAACAATAACCAAGGAGCGGCACAACATGGGGTTGTATGAAAAAAAAATCTACGAAAACAAATAAAAATATAAAATATATTAAAGGTAACATTATTAAATTACCCACTTTTCCCAGTTAAAATAAATAAAGAAATAAAAAAATAAAGATATTTGGTATCATCTCCATTATGAAAGTCAGAGCAAAAAAAAATAGAATAATAATAATACAATAAAGATTAATTAACTCTGCAAAGAGACAAAAAAAGTCAAAACATTAGTGTTTTTCATTTTTGAGTTGTCGTTCCTCCCTCAAAAGATAAATTAAAAAAGGAAACGATTAATTTACATTGTATGTAGCATGGTATCCATAAAAAACATGCAAGAAAAACAGTCCTTATACAGCTACAGGAAAAACACAAAAATAAAAATATATTAAAGTTTAAATTACCCTCTTTTCCCAGTTAAAAAAATAAAGAAATAAAAAAATGATCATATTTGGTATTGTCTCATCTATAAAAGTCTATAAAATAAAATAAAAAATAAAAAATAAAATAATAATAATAATAATATTAGTAAATTAAGTAACACATAAGGTTAACTCCGCTGAGACAAAAAAAATCAAAACACTAGAATTTCCATTTCTGAGTTGCAGCATCTCCCCCCGAAAAATAAAAAATATAAAATAAAAAGCGATACACCGTATGTACCGTACATCGCATGTACCCCAACATGGTGTCAATAAAACCATGCACACAAAAAAAAATTCCTTGCACAGCTCCATCAACAGATCTCAGAAAACTGTGAAATAAACCAAATGTTTTTAACCATAAAATATATAAAAAAAAAACTGTGCAGGTTTGGCATCGCTGTGACCTTGAAGAATATTTTGAATGCACAATGCAAAAATTCAGCCTAAAAAAAATTGAAGAATTGTAATTTTGCTTTCTTTCAACATTTCGATTTTTCCCCCTATTTCAGCACAATATATGGTGGTGTCATACAAAAAAACTACAGCTTGTCTTGTATTAGCATTTGGAACAAAGGGAGGCAAAAAAAAATGAATGCCCAAAAATGAAAAAAATTCTGGTTAGAAAGGGGTTTAAAACTGCAGACCCCAAATTTCTAGTGCGACCTACTGATTTAGTCAGTATGAAAATTTCATCACATCTTCACATTGTAAACGCACCTCATCTACTTAAATGGTTAGTCTGTAGAGCCGGTGTTGGCTTGGCAGCTAGTACGGTTGGGGTGAATTTTGGTAGCAGAGCACCAACTTTTGGATCAAACTAAAAGCCTAATCCGCAGATCACTTTTTAGTGACTGTCAGTCTATGCTTCCCTTTGCTCAACATACAACAGCTATGTTTCAAGCCTGATAATGCAGTCGTAGTGCTTCAAAGACCCTCTGATTTATATGGATCCAACATGGTTCCTGGAAGGCTCGTTAATTAACTGATTTGTCTTTCAGAGTGACCCCATCTCCATGGATGTTTTTCCAGCCATGCATAACTTTCAATCACATGCTGTTCTCATAGGGAAACAAAAAAAAAAAGGTTAAGTGAATCCTCTACTGATGACTCCATGATTGATCTCTCGACAGCAACCCTACTCAAGGTCATGGGGGGGATATGATTGAGGTACAGATCATCAACGTAGCAATCAATGGATGGATAGAGAGTTGTTTAGAGATGCTAAGTGTTTACTATTGATTATGCTGTGAGAAGGCAAATTAATCAGCCATTCTATCATTGGCCTCTAGAAAGGATTGATGACCTAAGAGTCTTCTTCTGGTGAAGGACCTACCCATCTTCTTAGGACTGAAGACATCATTACGATCCTGATCCTACTACACATCAAAATGGTGTGCAGAAGAGCCAATAAAAGGCAACAACCCCAATTCTGATCACATTTATTTATTTGAGTATCAGTCTATGAAAAAAAACATCTATATCAACTCTCAACCCAAAATTTAATACAGGTAAGGATAACCCAAATAATATCAAAGTAAAATTCTAATTTTTCTTTTTTTTTAATAGATAGAAAAAAGTTGACCAAGACCAATAATAGAATAGACCCAAGACTAAGACCAATAGAAAGAAAAAAGTTGACCAAGACCAATGATAGAATAGACCAAGAGTAAGACCAATAGATAGAAAAAAGTTGACCAAGACCAATGGTTCCTTTCTTGCCCATTTAGTGAATCAAACAATTAATCAAATTTAAGGGTCATTTCTAGGAATATGGTCCATCAATATATCTGCTGCTCAAATGAATAAAGGGTTTTCGTCTTGCCTTACAATGAATAGTGCTGTATTTTTAGCTGTGGCTCCAACTAGTACCTTAGTACAAGTTGGTCATCAGAGGTTCTAGGTGTGTCAGACCACCACTGGCCAGAAATTGATAGCCTATTTATGAATGTCAGAGTCAAGGAAACCTCTTGAATTCATTATTGGGCTCATCTAGACAGATCTCACTGGTAAGTAAAGGTTATGATTAGAGATGAGCGAACTTGTTCGGAGATCGATCACCGAATCTGAATGTGCCATATTTGTGCCAAATTTATATTTGACGCTCGTTTTCCAAACATTTCTGCTCATCTCGAATATGTTCAGAAAACAATCGCCAAACATAAATTCAGCACCAAATGTGGCACATTCGGTGATCGATTTCTGAACAAGTTCGCTCGTCTCTAGTTATGAACATGATGTTGTGGCAATGTAGGGATTTTTTTTTAAGTTTTTACTTAATTTTACAAATTTCCTGAAAGAAATGATTTATTGGTACGCTTTGCCTCTCTAAACCATTTTAAGACTCAAGTGATCACTTTCTCTCTCTCTAGTCCTGTTTGTGTCACTGTGATACGCTGCCGACCATCTAGAATTTTAAACCCTATGTAAAATTTACAAGCAGCCGACAAATGAAGCTTAATTGTCAACATGTCGCTGGTTGTGTTTGCTTGAAGCAATGATCAAAAGCAAACGTTTTGATATAAATGTTTTTGGCCAATCATTGAGCTTTTACTGTTCAGCTATCAGTGGTCTTATTTTTTGCACAACAGATCCCATCTTCACGTTGCGCAAGACTACCTGAAGTGGTGTTCTACCAGAAATAAATATCATCTATGCACTGAATAGGTTACAAGTTTTAAGTTCAGACGAAAAACTGCAATGATTCCTGCAACATTAGACCTTAAGTATCCCACCGTACCAGCCTACAAGACCACCATGAGTTTTTGTGTTACTGTGGTTGCTACCACCATAACCACCTGTAGGGTCACAAAAAAATGCTAAGTGCTCACACTCATTTTCTATTCTTAAGAAATATTAACCACCATTCTTCATCTTTTCCAAATGGGTGGTTGCCCATTGCTAGGTCCCATCATGTAGAGAAATATCATGAGAAATATTAAGTCTTCGATTGTATCTAGTTCATATTATGAGGAGCTGATGTTGAGCATGTACTGTAGGCTTCCACCCAAAGGAGCTCTGTGGGAGTTACAGGAATAGCTAATTGCTCTCATTCACTTGCTATCCAAACCATCAAAAAGTTCTTTATAAAAGCCACTCTTCACCTTGGTCATGTGAGTGGGTGGATGTAGCGACTAGGATTCCTCATTCTAGTGATTTGTGGGGATTCCATTACTAGGTCACAATAGTTGGACTCCTATGGTAGAGACCACTTTACTTAATTTCATGAACCCAATTATATTTTTGTGTAACTCTGGTTGAGTATGCACGCAACCAGTGCTACGAGAGTTATCAAAATTGCCAAATGCTCTCACTTAATTACTTATTACTTACCATTCTAACCATCAACAACTCCTCCAGAAAAGTTTATTTTTTCCTTTGCCATGTGAGTGGGGTAAACTGGGGTCTCTTGTTGTAGCGGTTAGTGGGGCTTCCCCACAATTTGATCCCAAGCTACTGTAATAATACCCCAAGTCCCCTACAAGTCTCCTACTTTGTGGAGCAACCGGAGTCCCTTGTTCTAGCGATTGATGGCATTTCCTCTGATAAATCCAGCCATTTTGACCCCAAACTACTTTTGTAGGTCCCCAAATCAACTACTTTATTTACTTTTCTGTCCACAATGACGTTTTGTGGAACTGAAGTTGAGCATGTAGGCTACCTCTGCCACGTCACAGGAATTACAGAAATAGGCAATTGCTCTCACTTATTTGCAATCCATACCAGCCATCTACCACCACTTCGCGAAATTTCCACTTCATCGTGATCATATGAGTGTGGAGCAATCTGAGTCCCTAGCTCTAGGCATTTGTGGCAGTTACTTTGATAAATCCCACCAGTTTGACCCTAAACTACTATAGTGGACCCCATGTCCCCTACTTTCTTTATGTTTATGACTACAATGACATTATATGGAGCGGAGGTTGACCCTACATGTACCACCCTAATGGTAAGGGATTACCAATTGCTTTCATCTACTTGTAATCCATATCAAATATCCACTTTGGCCATGTAAATGGAGGGCTACTAGGGTCCACTTTTCTAGCAATTGGGGAGGTTTCTATTATTCAGATCTCAATTTATCTCTACCGCTTGGATAAATGATATTTGTGCCCCACTCTTGTCTGTCTTATATGTAAAAATACAGCATGGAGCTAAGCTACAAACCTTGTAAAGTCAATACATCTTTGTGTAAGACCTTGACCTTTCTTACAATTCTAAACTGTGGGAAAACTTTGCAATTACCCTACTGTTAACATTTCGGGAAACATAAAGTTCTTACTAGGCATGCAAAAAGGTCAAAATATATTGTACTAAAGATTTGAAGGCCACATGTCCATTGTAACGACAAACACATAACTAACACTGATTAAATAAGGTGTAATTGCCCAGGAACACCATCATGAAAAATGCTTAAAAATTCTTCAGCTTGGTAAATATTGACCAAAATAATTAACTATTTTTTCTTTCCAAAAAGTCTCATGATTAATGGACTTTTCAAAGGTAAAAAAAATCTGAATGTTGGTTAATGTTCAAACTGTAAGACCAATTATATTTATTGTGGTCGGCAACGCAGATGAGCCGAACTCTACAGAGACACCTTGGATGGAAAGTAATAAAGTGACTCGGTCAATTTCTTTGTTAATTATTTCTACAAAGGTGGCTTAAAGGTAAACTAGAATTTGGAGTTGATCAAGAATTTGACCTCAAATACTTAAAACTGGATTCCCATGAAATTGATGAAGTCTGTATTTTCCTTTGTACTTTGGACTGATATAGGGGGAAAATACAGAAGTTGGTTAAATGAACTGTTCTAGACATGTCATAAGAGGTTTATTAGTTGTGCTCAGTGAACAAAGTCCCCACTTATCCTGGGAAAAAACTGGTCCAAGTCCTACTCGAGTTGGTTGCACTTATTTGCGCTCGCTGAGATATTTCTGTGTAGCCTTACACATGTAATAGCTGTCGGCTCAATTGTAAACATTCATGCCCAGTTTAACCAGAGACATGTTTGTATTAATGGGGAGAAGATATTAATCCACTTATGTCTCTTAGGAACTGTGAAGGACAAGGGAAAATCCATTTTGCCCCTACTCTTGCATTGCCCAAGGCCATAAAAAGCCATGCAGTGTTTATCTTTAATTAAAAACCAAGAATGAATCCTTTGAAGCTTATAACACCAAGGTGCGAACTCCTCTGCAAATCATAGAAAACTGAACCCTTTTGTGTGACTTCAAGCACATGGGTATACCTCGTCGTACAACAAGGCACAGCAAGGCTATGAGGTATTGAATCTGGAAAATGACCTATAATAACAGAATACAATATCTCTGAGTCTAGCCGAGCACATCATTCGAATCGGCGTTCCTTCCCCCATACGCCCGTGCCCGGCAGCCAATTGTAGCACTCTGCGCTATTGAGTTATAAAGCTCAGCCACCAGGAATTACATACGATAGTCATATTTTGACTTGATGCACAGATAAAATCCAGACAAATCCAGTGGCGCTGCTGCCATTCCATTCAGAGCTTTGGGCGGAAAATTGTGGGCCATTCATGGTTCTGGACTGGAAATCATACTCTCAGAGATGGAAGGAGAGAGGCTGCACAAGCCCAGAGGTGGGTGCAGAGTGTGGGAGGAGCAGCCAAGGAGATAAGTGTCAGCTCATCACTTGGAGCTCAGTTTTCTTCAGGCCGGAGGACCCGTTATCAGACGGAGCTAGGAAAGCCTGTTACTAAGATTTTGCCTGTTATCCATCAGCGCCTCCCTGTGGTCACATGCTACATAACACAGTGATTGCAACCTATCTATACCCCATCCTTTGTACTACACTCCTGACTGCATATCTGTATATTGTTCTGTAAATATATGCTTGTATATTTCTAGTGCTCCTTTTAGGCAAATAAATATAAAATTAATCTTGGGCTGCTCTTTTAACTCGATCCACGAACCCCCACGTCCGCAGATCGGTTGGTTATATGATACGCTACCCGGGTGGGTTCCTGACCCGATATAAACCTGCTGTCGGACAGGACTTATTTCAAATGAGGAACTGGTGGCAGAATACCGTATTGTTTTAGGGAGGAACTCTGGCAGTGACAGCCGGGAGGTTTATATATATACATTCCCAGCCTGGACTGGTGAAATATATTCCCCCTCACTCGGAGCGCCAGTACCTATAAGGGAAGCCTTTCTGGCGACTATTTGCCCCGGTGCAGTTCCCTGACTGACGAAAGGCAAGTGATGGTGCTAGAGAGCCGACCCCTGCTAGGTTCTTCTCTCCCCTCCCCCGAGGTGAACAAAGTTGACTCCCTCCCTTCCCCTGTGAGATCCCTCACAGGAACAAAAACTATTTTGTTCCCAAAGATCTGCCATCAATGAGACAATCAGAAGGCCTCCATACAGTCAAAATAATTGGACTTGGTCAACATTTATCTACCGTGTTTGAATATTTGACAATGGCTCACAATAAGTTTGTGGCCAATGTTATAGTGACCATTGGGACCGAATCAAATCAAATCGTGTTTGGTACTCTATGTTATCTACTTCAGGAAATCTTATTTGCCCCATCCAAGAAACCAAGAAGGTGCTTTGTCTCCTAACAGCATAGTTGGGGAGTCCATTATTGGAAGTGTGGGCAGACCTTCATCTTTTCAGTCTTGCTCTTCTGTCTCTCAAACTAAAAACAGACTTTACAGAGATGGTCTTTGAGTTCATGACATTCAAGCTATCGGACAAAGGCAAGCACGATGCATGGTTGGAAGTTGGGTAAAGGAAGTCCCAGTATCGAAGGTACTGTCAGATGAAGAAGAATCTCCGACTCCAAAAAAGTAAATGGCAAATGATATAGCGTTCGAATAGGGACAATTTCTAGGCACATTAGACTATGGGAAAAGATAGCTTGCACCTTTAAAGCCATCCATCTTAAAGTAACTTCTGCCCTTTTACAGTATCTTAGAAGTATGAATGAGCTAAGACCCTGTTAATTCCTAAAGACTTAATACTTTGTAAAGCTCCCAAACTCATGTTGTTATAGTTGAAGAACAGTGGCGTCATTTTTATTGGTGAGGTAGTAGAGATGAGAGAGTCAACAAATCCTATTCTGTACGAATTTCCAAAAAAGAAAAATTAGATTCTATAATCTTACAAAATGGTGGCTAATTTACCTCTTCAACCCTCTCCATACCAGTCCAGTAGCTGCTGCTCCCTGCCTGTATCTCTGATCGGATTCTCTTCCGTCTTCCTTTTTTGGTGTTCGGCGAGTGCTGCCATTGACTAGGCCCATGTGGTCATGTTGGAAACAACACAAGTCAACAAATTGCATATCACATCTTATGTGACCAAACCGGGCATGGCAGATGTTAATCTAGTTGACGTGGGTCTTGCTCCACTTAATCGTTTTTGACCAAGTCATTGGCAGTGTTCAGGTTAAGACCCAAAGAGTGAAGAAGTAATAAAAGCGGACAATTGGGTCTGCCGTGGGGAATGGTGGTGGGCTGAGGAGCAGTGAGTATAAGAGTTTATTATTTCTTAAACCCTTCTGATTTGCACCAAGATTGTTTGATGCAACCAAATCTCCCGGTCTCCTAAATTGAGCATATCTATTTGAATCAAATTTTGAGAGATTTGTTCAACTCTACGATGGTGGCTTCCAGTCCAAAATCTACAATATATTTAACCTACAGCTGAAATTGTAGTCATGTAACTGGGTCTAGGAAGTAACTAAGTTACTTTTCTAAGCATCTATGGAGCTATCATTCAAATACAGACAAAAATTAATTGTTCATGGCACTTGGTTAGGGTTTCTTCCAAGATGTATAACTTGAAGTTCTTGGGTCAAATGCAAAACCTGTAGCAGATCTACCAAGTACCATTTATAAGGCATGCATATGCCTATGGTGCTTGATGCCACTGCACCTTCTCTCCGTCAATGTTCCTGACAAGTCTAAAATAATACTTGAGCTCCAGATTTGTTGATTTGTCTACGACATGTCAGAAGATGCTAAAAGAAGGTGGATTTACCCTTTAAGGAGATATAGCTAGAAGACAGTAAAGATTTTGTATATGTTACATTCCATAAAATCAACAGGATCCCAGGATATTTACGGTATTATCTCAGGCTCTGACTTTATTTGGTTGTCTTTTCCAAGTGAAGACATCAAAGGTGGGTGAGGTGGCCTCGTTTATAGAAACCAGGGTGGAGTCATGTCTGGTATTCATGACTAACAATGTATTTAAGAGTATTGTGTGTTGTTTCCTCCAGGAATGTGAGAGATGCCCATGACTGTTTATTACATGACATATTGAGGTTATCGACATAAGGAAAAAACGTTACTAATGACATGTAACACCATTCCTTTAACACATAATAGCTTAGTATTCACAGACAGTCCTGGAATGGTTGAAAGCAATGAAGACGGCACAAATTTTGATTAAAACCTATGGACCCTTTTCAAATGGAAAAAAAGGAGTTTTACATATTTTAGTAGCTTTAGTCAATAAAGTTTTAAACTATTTTCAGTCGGCAAAATTAATTTCAGCATTCATTTTCATAGCCCTAACATGCAGATTGTAACCTGATCCGAGTTTCAGATTTTTTATATGGTAAATTACACTTCTATATGGTAAGTACACTTCTATATGGTAAGTTACCTTCTATATGGTAAGTAAAACTTTCTTATGGTAATTTAAACTTCTTTATGGTTAGTTACACTTTCTATATGGTAAGTCACACTTCTATATGGTAAGTCACACTTTTTCTATATGGTAGTTACCTATAGGGTATAAAACTTCTATATGGTAAGTTACACTTTTTCTATATGGTTAGTTACACTTCTATATGGTTAAGTAAACTTCTGTTATGGTTAGTTACACTTTTTCTATATGGTTAGGTTTACACTTTCTATATGGTTAGTTACACTTTTTCTATATGGTTAGTTACACTTCTATATGGTTAGTTACACTTCTATATTGTAAGTAAAACTTCTGTATGGTTAGTTACACTTTTTCTATATGGTTATTTTACACTTCTATAAGGTAAGTTACACATCTTCTATATGGTAAGTCACTTCTATATGGTAAGTTACACTTCTATATGGTAAGTAAAACTTCTGTATGGTTAGTTACACTTTTTCTATATGGTTAGGTACACTTCTATATGGTTCGTTACACTTCTATATGTTAAAATTTTACACATCTTCTATATGGTGAGTCACACTTCTATATGGTATGTTGCACTTCTATATGGTATGTTGCACTTCTATATGGTATGTTACACTTCTTCCATAAGGTAATTAACATTTCTTCTGTATGATAAGTTACACTTCTATATGGATATTTTACACTTTTTGTACATGGTAAGTTACACATCTTCTATATGGTAAGTTACACTTCTATATGTTAAGTAAAACTTCTGTATGGTTAGTTACACTTTTTCGATATGGTTAGTTACACTTCTATATGGTTAGTTACACTTTTTCGATATGGTTAGTTACACTTTTTCTATATGGTTAGTTACACTTTTTCGATATGGTTAGTTACACTTTTTCTATATGGTTAGTTACACTTTTCTATATGGTAGTTCTTTTTTAAGGTTGTTACACTTCTTCTTTTGTATGTTGCACTTCTATTGTATCACACTTCTTATTGGTATGTTACACTTCTTCCATAAGGTAATTAACATTTCTTCTATATGGTAAGTTATACTTCTATATAGATATTTTACACTTTTTTGTACATGGTAAGTTACACTTCTTCTATATGGTGGGTTACAATTTTTACCTTTTCTGCTGACCCAAGCTCTGTATTGTGGGGACAGAAATGCAGTTTAGGACTGAGTGCAATTGGCTTCTACTTTGAGCTTCTACCTTCAGCATTTCTGCTAAACATTTCATTCCCGAACGCTTTGCACAAATCAATGATCTGAGCTGCATTCCTTGCAAGAAAAGTAATTGTGTGGGAACGTGAAGAAAATGTTTCTGAGGAGGAACAAGCTCCCAACGCATATTGGATTTTTTTTTATCAATTTGGTGTCTGTAGAAGAGTAAACAAATAATGGTCTATTGTTTATTTATGATACAATGTAACAGGGCATGGAACGCGCTGATCAGTAATACAGTCTTTGATTGTCGCTTCCTTGGTTCCTTGGTTACAAAGACATTTACATGGACTGGCATGGGGCAGCGTGAGCTGGATTACAATTATGTATTACGTTGAGGTGTGCAATATATACAGTATATACACCACAAAGACTGCAGTGTGATCAATGCTGATAATGAACAAGGGACAGCAATGGAAATGAAATCTATAAGAATTTGCTGGTTGTTATTGGAAATAGCAGGCTCATCATCACACACATATCTAATAGCTCAGCTGAGATCCCATGGTAAGGGGGGCATTCAGTATTTCTATATTATATTACTGTTTAGATAACATAATGCAGAATACATATTATCAAGGCAAACTCTGTGCAGAAACCGGGCCAGCAGGGAAAGGTAAGAGGAGGCTGCAGAGCACCGGAAAGCAGCAGCTCTGGGGTATAATACAGGATGTAACTCAGGATCAGTAATGTAATGTATGTACACAGTGACTGCACCAGCAGAATAGTGAGTGCAGCTCTGGAGTATAATACAGGATGTAACTCAGGGTCAGTAATGTAATGTATGTACACAGTGACTGCTCCGCAGAATAGTGAGTGCAGCTCTGGGTATAATACAGGATGTAACTCAGGATCAGTAATGTAATGTATGTACACAGTGACTGCACCAGCAGAATAGTGAGTGCAGCTCTGGGTATAATACAGATGTAACTCAGGATCAGTAATGTAATGTATGTACACAGTGACTACACCAGCAGAATAGTGAGTGCAGCTCTGGAGATAATACAGGATGTAACTCAGGATCAGTAATGTAATGTATGTACACAGTGACTGCACCAGCAGAATAGTGAGTGCAGCTCTGGAGTATAATAAGGATGTAATCAGGATCAGTAATGTAATGTATGTACACAGTGACTGCACCAGCAGAATAGTGAGTGCAGCTCTGGAGTATAATACAGGATATAACTCAGGATCAGTAATGTAATGTATGTACACAGTGACTGCACCAGTAGAATAGTGATGCGGCTCTGGGGTATAATACAGGATGTAACTCGGATCAGTAATGTAATGTATGTACACAGTGACTGCACAGCAGAATTAGTGCAGCTTGGGGTATAATACAGGATGTACCCCGGATCAGTAATGTAGTACCTGACTGCACACAAATAGGAGGAAATCTGGAGTTAATAAAGGATGTAACTCAGTCTAATGAATTTTTATGTAAAAGTGACTGACCAGCAGAATAGGAGGAGCTCGGGGTTAAACAGGATTAATCGGATAGTATGTAATGTTGACACAGTGACTGCACAGGAATGGGAGTCAGCTCGGAGATAATACAGGAGTAACTCAGGGTCATAATTAAAGATGTAACATGCTGACCAGCAGAAAAGTGAGTGCAGTTGGGGTTAAATACAGATGTAACTCGGGTCAGTAATGTAAAGGATGTACACGGATGCAACCCCAATGTAGTGAGCTCGTGGTATAATACAGGATGTAACTGGATCGAAGTAGTATGTACACGTGATGAAGCGAATATAGGGTTGGGGTATAATAAGGTGAACTGGTCAGTAATGTAATGTATGTACAAGTGACTCCCCGAAATATGGTGCAGTTGAGTATAATACTGATGTAACCCGGCAGG
>JARQOD010000006.1:428886809-428899251 GCA_033576555.1 Oophaga sylvatica | reverse complement strand
CCTCCTCGCTCCGCTCGGGATCCTTTCTCACGCTTAGCTGCAGGCTTCTTCCCGCTCCCCAATGCCTGCCAGGCTCCTCCTTCCTGCCCCTTGTCTGCCTCCGCGTCAAGTGCCCCCTGCTGGTCTCCTGTGCTCCTTTTATAGTCGCCCCGCCCCCGTACTTTCCAGAACAGTCTCTGTGTCATCCTATAGTTCCTTCCCCCGAGAACTTACCCCCTAGGAACTTAAGTGACAGTGCCCTTGGTTCCGGCCTGGTCACACAGCGGGGGCTCTCTCTCCTACACTGTTTCAAAAAGAAAACACATGTGTTCTTTCAAACCTTTTGCTGGACCTTACCTGTCCATAAAGTGCCAGAAGGGCCAGGTTCTGCAACCCATAAGTCTGTGTACCCCATTTTATTCTCATTCACAATCACTGTATACAGTGGGGATCCTTGATAATTTACAATGACAAGTCTATAATGTATCACAACCCAGCTGGATGCTAACGCATTCCCCCTTTGAAGACCACGATGAGGACGCGCGTTTCATGTTTTCCGTGATGATCATAGCATTACATTATCTGCTTCACAGAGCAAAATGAATGATACATAACCCCAGTTATCAGCGGCATACGGTGGGTCAATAATATAGACCGGCTGTCATAAAGCAAAATTTATCAAAGGAAGCCAGGATACCTGAGCCCACGCCAAGAGAAAAGTCACTTTGAACACAGATCTGTGCAACGCTCTAATAATAAAATCCACCGGGAGATACATACTGGGAAACTTATTATAACGGTCACGTCTGTCCATCTCGATAACGTCTGAAACATGTCCATAGTGAACTTGAGCTGGCCAGACAAGATAGCTGGAAACAGGCAAATGATCACTGGTTGAACCCCGCAATGGCCCCACAGATGGTGCAAATTAAATCGGGCCATGGCGCCGTTCGGTGCAGCCATTCATGTCCCATGTCATGTCAAGAGACCAACAACCGGCCAAAGATCCTACAGACGTTTTTACAATAGACCCGTATAGTGACTCCTGGGGGCCAGCGGTGATCAACAAATGATCATCGGACAAAAAAATTCAATATGACCAAATGGAGTTTTGATGCCTCAAATTCTCATTAAAGCAGCAGGACAGTCCTGGGTTTGGGCAAATGTCCGGGCAGGATGGCGGCACGTCCCTCTTTCAATTGTATCTACATCTTTCGAACATAGAAATGGTTAAAAATAATGGTAGAGTAGGGAGCCATGAATTTTCCACTACTCCATTGACCTGTGCTGACTCAATCTGGGTGCAGGAGGTGCAATGATGTAACTACATCACGCCTGCTGCACCGGAACCCTCCGAGCACAGAATGGCTATCACAACTCATCATAGGAGCAAGGCTAGGCAAGGTTATTTTTTTATTTGCCATTGGGGGCATCATACTGTGTGAGTGTCAGGCTGTGTGGGGGCAGTGTGGGGATATCAGACTGTGTGAAGACACTGTGGGAGCTTCATACTGGGCGGAGGACACTATGGGGGCATCATACTGTGTGGGGTATCATACTGTGTGGGGCATCATACTGTGCGGAGGACACTATGGGAGCATCATACTGTGTGGACATCATACTGTGATGGGCACAGTGGGGGCATAATACTATGTAGGGCATCATACTGTGTGGGGGCATCATACTGTGTGAGGGGGCACTTTGGGGATATCATACTGTGTGGAGACACTGTGTGAACATCATACTGTGTGGGGGTATTGTACTGCGTGAGAGCATCATACTGTGCAGAGGACACTATGATAGCTTCATACTGTGTTGGGACATCATACTGTGTGGGGCATCATACTGTGTGGGGCATCATACTGTGTGGGGGCATCATACTTTGCAGGGGCATTATACGGTGTGGGGGCATCATACTGTGTGGGGGCATAATACTGTGTGGGGGCATTATATTGTGTGAGGGGCACTTTGGGGATATCATTCTATGTTTAGATACTGTGGGAGCATCGTACTATGTGGGGGTATCGTACTGTGTCGGGGCCTCATACCGTGCGGAGGACACTATGAGCGCATCATACTGTGTTGGGACATCATACTGTGTGGGGCATTATACTGTGTGAGAGGTCACTTCGGAGTTATCATACTATGTGGAGACACTGTTGGAGCATCATACTGTGTGGCAGTATTGTACTATGTGGGGGCATCATACTGTGTGGAGGACACTGGGAGCATCATACTGTATGAGGGCATCATACTGTATGAGGACATCATACTAAGTAGGGGGAAAGTACTATGAGAGCATTATTCTGTGAGAGAGCACTCTGTGGAGCTCTGTGTGGGTGAACAATACTGTGTGGGCATCATATTGTGTGGGGACACAGAGGGGGATTATACTGTGAGAGAGCTATGTGGAGCACTGTATGGGGAACTATACTGTGTGAGAGCATCATATTGTGTGGGGGCATCATACTAAGTAGGGGGAATCTACTATGAGGATATTATACTGTGTGAGGGCATTGTTGGGGGCGTTATACTGTTTGGGGCATGATACTATGCGGCGGCATCATACTGAGTAGGGAGAATCTAGTACGACGGTACTATACTGTGTGAGGTCGTTGTGGAGGCATCATACTGTTTGGGGGCATCAGGGCTGCCACTAGGAATTTCGAGGCCCCATACTGGCAAAATTTTTGAGGCCCCCTTGAGACTCCACCCAGACTCCACCCCAGCCCTGCCTCCACTCAAACTGTCCACAGTCCCACCGCTCTCTCTCGGAAAAACTCCACTTCTCACCAATTACACATTAACAGCTCCCATCACCAGATCACAAACATAGCCAGCAGCTTTTCTTTTGGCGAAAAGGCAGACTCTTTTGGCCAGGCCCTACTCTACTGTAACTTATTAAACATTTGTTAAAATATGCAATACAATTTAGGCATTTTTTTTTATTTTTCAATTTTTATAATGACTTATAATACCACATACAAAGAACAAATACCACCGCACCATGTCCAGACCACATATTACCACCACAGTGACCGAATAATATCACATACAAGGGACAAATACCACCACACCATGACCAGACACCATGTTATCACCACATAGTGACGTATAATACCACATACAAGGAACAAATACAGCCACACCATGGCAGGACAACATATTTCCACCAGTACTGTACTACTGATCATTAATAAAACAGAATACTAATATCACCATAAGTGCCATTATACACAGGAGATTTGGACTTAGTATGCAGTGTCCATGTACAGGTAATACAGTGATCAGTGACATTATACACAGGAGCTGTGTATACAGTATCAGTGTAGAGGTTATACAGTGATCAATGACATTATACACAGAAGCTCTGTATATAGTGTCAGTGTAAAGGTAATACAGTGATCACTGGTGACATTATACACAGGAGCTCTGTATATAGTGTATAGTACACAGGTAATCAGGGATCACTGATGACATTATACACAGTGAGCTCTGTATATAGTGTCAGTGTACAGGTAATACAGTGGTCACCAGTGACATTATACACGAGCTCTGTATATATTGTATAATGTACAGGTAATACAGTGATCACCAATGACATTATACACAGGAGCTCTGTACATAGTGTCAGTGTACAGGTAACAACATTGATAACCATGACACATTATACACAAGACTCTTATAAGTGTCAGTGTAAAGGTAATACAGTGATTACTGGTGACATTGTACACAGGAGCTCTGTATACAGTGTCAGTGTAAAGGTAATACAGTGATCACTGGTTACATTGTACACAGGACCTCTGTATATAGTATACAGTGTATAGTGTCAGTGTACAGGTAACACACTGACTCACCATTGACATCTGTAGCCCTTCATCTTCACTTTTCAACTTCATCCAGCACAGACCACCATTACTTCTTCCAGTCAGGGCTCGTCTCTGCAGGAGATAACACAGTTATCTAGAGCACCGCTTGCAGAGCACATTACTTAATTTTTCCCAAATTCTACACTACACCAGATGAAGATTAAAAGGCGACATAGTGTTGCTCTGCACAGTAACAGGACTGCCCCCCTAAAAATTTAAAACATATCCTGTTTTAAATGATTATCACAGCATAATAATGCGATATCCCTTAATTAACCCTTATGGTTATAATATCCCCCATCCTGGCCCCCTTGGGTCTCATTCCTGACTCCAGCCATATGTTCTCCCATCCTGCCCTCATGAGTATCCATCCTGCCCATCTGTCTCCATCCTGCCCCATCTGTCCCAGGATCCTGCCCCTTCTGTCCCATGATCCTGCCCCATCTGTCTCCATTGTATCCATCCTGCCCTATGGTCCTGCACCATGTGTCTCCATCCTGCCCTATGATCCTGCACCATGTGTCTCCATCCTGCGCCCTGATCCTGGCCCATCTGTCTACATCATGCCCCATCTGTCTCCATCCTGCCCCATAATCTTGCACCATCTGCCTCCATCCTGCCCCATGTCTCCATCCTGCACCATCTCTCTCCATCCTGCCCCATGTCTCCATCCTGCACCGTTTCCATCCTGCACCATGTGTCTCCATCCTGCCCCATCTGTCTCCATCCTGCCTCATGATCCTGCACCATCTCATCCTTCTCCATCTGTCTCCATCTTGCCCCATGTTCTTGCCTCATCGGTCTCCATCCTTTCCCATCTGTCTCTATCCTGCCCCATGTCTCCATCGTGCCCCATGATCCTGTACCATGTGTTTCTATCATTTCCCATCTGTTTCCATCCTGCCCCATGTTCCTGCCCCATCTGTCTCCATCCTGCCCCATGATCCTGCACCATCTCTCTGCATCCTGCCCCATGTCTCCATCCTGCACCGTCTCCATCCTGCCCCATGATCCTGCACCATGTGTCTTCATTCTACCCCATCTGTCTCCATCTAGCCTCATGATCCTGCACCATCTCATCCTTCTCCATCTGTCTCCATCTTGCCCCATGTTCTTGCCCCATCTGTCTCCTTCCTTTCCCATCTGTCTCTAACCTGCCCCATGTCTCCATCATGCCCCATGATCCTGCACCATGTGTTTCTATCATTCTCCATCTGTTTCCATCCTGCCCCATGTTCCTGCCCCATCTGTCTCCATCTTGTCCCATCTGTCTCCATCCTGCCACATGATCCTGCACCATCTGTCTCCATCCTGCCCCATGTTCCTGCCCCATCTGTCTCCATCCTGTCCCATGTCCCAGCCCCTATGTCCATTGTATTTTGGGCCCCCACATCCCGTGTATTTCGGGTCCCCACATCCCTTGTATTTCGTGCCCCCATATCCACTCTATTTCGGGCCCCCACATCCCCTGTATTTTGGGCCCCATGTCCCTTGTATTTCAGGCCCCCACGTCCCTTGTATTTCGTGCTCCCACTTCCCTTGTATTTAAAGCCCACACGGTCCTTGTATTTCTGGCCCCCACATCACCTGTATTTCGGGCCCCCACATCCCTTGTATTTCAGACCCCTACGTTCCTTGTATTTCAGGCCCCCATGCCCCTTGCATTTTGGTCCCCCACATTCCTTGTATTTCAGGCCCCCATGTTCCTTGTATTTCTGGCCCACATGTCCCTTGCATTTCGGACCCCCAGATCCACTGTATTTCGAGCCCCACGTCCCCTGTATTTTGGGCCCCCATGTCTCCTGTATTTCAGGCCCCCATGTCCACTGTATTTCGGGCCCCCATGTTCCACCGCTCACAGTGCAGATAAGAGGTGGCAGTGACTGTGGCGGCGCTATCTTGGGTGTAACCGTGCACTGCACCCTCGAGTCATCGCCTGGGAGCTCATTCACAATAGTTCACACCCTTCTAAACAAAGGGTTTTTTTCTTTAGTTTTTGAAATTTTTGGAAAAGTGACAAAGTCTCGTGAGCGACTGCAGGAAGATCGGGTCCAATTATCAGATCATTTCCCGGAATCACCAGAGAGGAAACCTGACCCTGCGCTTTTTGGCTGATTCATTTTTTTAAAGGGGAAAGTACTTTTTTTTTTGCAGTTTAGTATCCCACATGCTAAACTTAGATACACAAGATCATGAGTGCTCTGTAGTTCTATAAGGTGGTATCACACATAGGAGGCTTAGATACACAAGATCATGAGTGCTCTGTAGTTCTATAAGGTGGTAAATACAACACAAGATATGAGTGCCTGAGTCTATAAGTGTATCACACATAGAGTTAATACACAGATCATGAGTGCTCTGTAGTTCTATAAGGTGGTATCACACATAGGAGGCTTAGATACACAAGATCATGAGTGCTCTGTAGTTCTATAAGGTGGTATCACACATAGGAGGCTTAGATACACAAGATCATGAGTGCTCTGTAGTTCTATAAGGTGGTATCACACATAGGAGGCTTAGATACACAAGATCATGAGTGCTCTGTAGTTCTATAAGGCTACTTTCACACTTGCGTTTTTTTGCGATGCGTTTCGAGCGCACATCAAACGCATTTAAAAAACGCATGCAAACGCTTGTAAACGCTGCGATATTTTGTCGCATAAGTGTGCGCATTACGACAAAAAACGCAGCGCTTGGACGCAATTGTATGCGATTTCAAGCGTTTTTGCATGCGTTTGCGTTTTTTTCGGTGCATGGGTTGTCTACGTGTCACATTTCTATCATCTCTGTTTCTATCATCTCTGTCAACTCTGTCTCTATCATCTGTTTCTTTCATCTCTGTCTCTATCATCTGTTTCTTTCATCTCTGTCTCTATCATCTGTCTCTATCATCTGTTTCTTTCATCTCTGTCTCTATCATCTCTGTCTCTATCATCTCTGTCTCTATCATCTATCATCTCTGTCTCTATCATCTGTCTCTATCATCTCTGTCTCTATCATCTGTCTCCATCATCTGTCTCTATCATCTCTGTCTCTATCATCTGTTTCTATCATCTCTGTCTCTATCATCTCTGTCTCTATCATCTCTGTCTCTATCACCTTCTTTATATCTACACTCCTCACATTGTTGCTTGTGTAGGGGATGGTTTAAACAAGTGTGTAGACATTATTTACTCAAAAATCGCGTGCGCATTAAAGCGCTGATGAGCGCACAGCCACGCCCACCCATAGACTGTAATGTTATTTTTTTGCGCATAGCGTGCGCACGCGCTTTTTTAAAGTGGTTGGGCGGAAAAAAAATGCAACATGTAGAGTCTAACGCGTATGGGCGCACACCTGGCAGATGAACGCGTGCAAGCGCTAGACCCTGCGCCCGCCATGTTAAAGATAGGGGAACATTGCGCATGCGACCGATAGCGCACGATGCGCTGCGCGATAAAACGCAAGTGTGAAAGTAGCCTAAGGTGGTATCACACATTGGGGACTTAGGTACACAAGATCATGAGTGCTCTGTAGTTCTATAAGGTGGTATCACACATTATAGGCTTAGATACACAGCTCAGCATATAGTATCACATGTGTTAAACCTAGATACACAGCTCAGCAGACTGTATCACACATTGTAGGCTTAGATACACAGCTCAGCAGACAGTATCACATGACAGGCTTGGATACACAGCTCAGTAGTGTGGTCCGGGTGGGTCAGGTCACCATTGCTTTCTTCGTCCCTGCATATAAATATAGTAGCTTTTATACCAACTGGGTGTAGTCATCAAGTAGATGCCAACAGAGAGGAGTTGATGATCACGCCCACTTGGCTAAAATACTATATGAACATAGAAAGAAGATAGAACACAGAACATCACATCAGAGGATACACCGCACATGATGTCAGTGTGACCAGTGCTCAGCGCTCGCTGCCCGTACACCCGGCTCTCAGCACTCCTTGTACGTCAGTGTCATCTGTGCTCATTACAAGCTCTGTACATTTCTGTATACAAGGAGCTGTTATTTCAGCACTGTACGTGTATTATGTCAGCGCTGTACGGTGTATTATGTCAGCGCTGTACGGTGTATTATTTCAGCGCTGTACGGTGTCTTATTTCAGCGCTGTACGGTGTCTTATTTCAGCACTGTACGGTGTATTATTTCAGCACTGTACGGTGTATTATTTCAGCTGTGTACGGTGTATTATTTCAGCACTATACGGTGTATTATTTCAGCACTGTACAGTGTATTATTTCAGCGCTGTACGGTGTATTATTTCAGCACTGTACGGTGTATTATTTCAGCTCTGTACGGTGTATTATTTCAGCACTGTACGGTGTATTATTTCAGCACTGTACGGTGTATTATTTCAGCTCTGTACGGTGTATTATTTCAGCACTGTACGGTGTATTATTTCAGCACTGTACGTGTATTATTTCAGCACTGTACGGTGTATTATTTCAGCGCTGTACGGTGTATTATTTCAGCACTGTACGGTGTATTATTTCAGCACTGTACGGTGTATTATTTCAGCACTGTACGATGTATTATTTCAGCACTTACGGTGTATTATTTCAGCACTGTACGGTGTATTATTTCAGCTCTGTACGGTGTATATTCAGCTCTGTACGGTGTATTATTTCAGCTCTGTACGGTGTATTATTTCAGCGCTGTACGGTGTATTATTTCAGCACTGTACGGTGTATTATTTCAGCACTGTACGGTGTATTATTTCAGCACTGTACGGTGTATATTTCAGCACTGTACGGTGTATTATTTCAGCACTGTACGGTGTATTATTTCAGCCTGTACGGTGTATTATTTCAGCACTGTACGGTGTATTATTTCAGCACTGTACGGTGTATTATTTCAGCTCTGTACGGTGTATTATTTCAGCACTGTACGGTGTATTATTTCAGCACTGTACGTGTATTATTTCAGCCTGTACGGTGTATTATTTCAGCACTGTACGTGTATTATTTCAGCTCTGTACGGTGTATTATTTCAGCACTGTACGGTGTATTATTTCAGCGCTGTACGGTGTATTATTTCAGCACTGTACGTGTATTATTCAGCCTGTACGGTGTATTATTCAGCGCTGTACGGTGTATTATTTCAGCGCTGTACGGTGTATTATTTCAGCGCTGTACGTGTATTATTTCAGCGCTGTACGGTGTTTATTTCAGCACTGTACGGTGTATTATTTCAGCCTGTACGGTGTATTATTTCAGCTATGTACGGTGTATTATTTCAGCACTGTACGGTGTATTATTTCAGCACTGTACGGTGTATTATTTCAGCGCTGTACGGTGTATTATTTCAGCACTGTACGGTGTATTATTTCAGCCTGTACGGTGTATTATTTCAGCCTGTACGGTGTATTATTTCAGCACTGTACGGTGTATTATTTCAGCCTGTACGGTGTATTATTTCAGCACTGTACGGTGTATTATTTCAGCACTGTACGTGTATTATTTCAGCACTGTACGGTGTATTATTTCAGCGCTGTACGGTGTATTATTTCAGCCTGTACGGTGTATTATTTCAGCACTGTACGGTGTATTATTTCAGCTCTGTACGGTGTATTATTCCAGCACTGTACGGTGTATTATTTCAGCCTGTACGGTGTATTATTTCAGCACTGTACGGTGTATTATTTCAGCTCTGTACGTGTTATTATTTCAGCCTGTCGGTGTATTATTTCAGCACTGTACGGTGTATTATTTCAGCACTGTACGGTGTATTATTTCAGCTCTGTACGTGTATTATTTCAGCACTGTACGGTGTATTATTTCAGCGCTGTACGGTGTATTATTTCAGCACTTGTACAGTGTATTATTTCAGCCTGTACGGTGTATTATTTCAGCCTGTACGGTGTATTATTTCAGCCTGTACGGTGTATTATTTCAGCCTGTACGGTGTATTATTTCAGCACTGTACGGTGTATTATTTAGCGCTGTACGGTGTATTATCAGCCTGTACGGTGTTTATTTCAGCACTGTACGGTGTATTATTTCAGCGCACTGTACGGTGTATTATTTCAGCGCTGTACGGTTATTATTTCAGCACTGTACGGTGTATTATTTCAGCCTGTACGAGTGTATTATTTCAGCGCTGTACGGTGTATTATTTCAGCACTGTACGGTGTATTATTTCAGCCTGTACGGTGTATTATTTCAGCACTGTACGGTGTATTATTTCAGCGCTGTACGTGTATTATTTCAGCACTGTACGGTGTATTATTTCAGCACTGTACGGTGTATTATTTCAGCCTGTACGGTGTATTATTTCAGCCTGTACGGTGTATTATTTCAGCCTGTACGGTGTATTATTTCAGCCTGTACGGTTGTATTATTCAGCGCTGTACGGTGTATTATTTCAGCCTGTACTGATATTTAGCGTTGTATTATTTCAGCACTGTACGTGTATTATTTCAGCACTGTACGTGTATTATTTCAGCACTGTACGTGTATTATTTCAGCACTGTACGGTGTATTATTTTCAGCCTGTACGTGTATTATTTCAGCACTGTACGTTATTATTTCAGCACTGTACGGTGTATTATTTCAGCCTGTACGGTGTATTATTTCAGCACTGTACGGTGTATTATTTCAGCACTGTACGTGTATTATTTCAGCCTGTACGGTGTATTATTTCAGCACTGTACGGTGTATTATTTCAGCCTGTACGGTGTATTATTTCAGCACTGTACGTGTATTATTTCAGCCTGTACGTGTATTATTTCAGCCTGTACGGTGTATTATTTCAGCCTGTACGGTGTATTATTTCAGCCTGTACGAGTGTATTATTTCAGCACTGTACGGTGTATTATTTCAGCCTGTACGGTGTATTATTTCAGCCTGTACGTGTATTATTTCAGCACTGTACGGTGTATTATTTCAGCCTGTACGTGTATTATTTCAGCCTGTACGTGTATTATTTCAGCACTGTACGTGTATTATTCAGCACTGTACATGTATTATTTCAGCGCTGTACGGTGTATTATTTCAGCCGTACGGTGTATTATTTCAGCCTGTAGTGTATATTTCAGCCTGTACGTGTATTATTTCAGCCTGTACGGTGTATTATTTCAGCTCTGTACGGTGTATTATTTCAGCCTGTACGGTGTATTATTTCAGCACTGTACGTGTATTATTTCAGCACTGTACGGTGTATTATTTCAGCCTGTACGGTGTATTATTTCAGCACTGTACGGTGTATTATTTCAGCCTGTACGTGTATTATTTCAGCCTGTACGGTGTATTATTTCAGCCTGTACGTGTATTATTCAGCCTGTACAGTGTATTATTTCAGCGCTGTACGTGTATTATTTCAGCACTGTACGGTGTATTATTTCAGCTCTGTACGTGTATATTCAGCACTGTACGGTGTATTATTTCAGCGCTGTACGGTGTATTATTTCAGCCTGTACGTGTATTATTTCAGCATGTACGGTGTATTATTTCAGCCTGTACGTGTATTATTTCAGCACTGTACGGTGTATTATTTCAGCAATGTAGGTGTATTATTTCAGCTCTGTACGTGTGTATTTCAGCTCTGTACGTGTATTATTCAGCCTGTACGTGTATTATTTCAGCCTGTACGGTGTATTATTTCAGCCTGTACGTGTATTATTTCAGCACTGTACGTGTATTATTTCAGCACTGTACGGTGTATTATTTCAGCACTGTACGTGTATTATTTCAGCACTGTACGATGTATTATTTCAGCTCTGTACGGTGTATTATTTCAGCCTGTACGTGTATTATTCAGCACTGTACGGTGTATTATTTCAGCACTGTACAGGTATTATTCAGCCTGTACGTGTATTATTTCAGCACTGTACGGTGTATATTTCAGCGCTGTACGGTGTATTATTTCAGCCTGTACATGTATTATTTCAGCCTGTACGGTGTATTATTTCAGCGCTGTACGGTGTATTATTTCAGCCTGTACGGTGTTTTTTTCAGGGGCTGTACGGGTTATTTTTCAGCAATGTACGGGGTATTATTTCAGCACGGAAAAGTGTATTATTTCCGCAAATGTGCGATGTATTTATTTTAGCACTGTACGGGGTATTTCAGGCCCGTTCGGTTTTATTTTTTCAGCACTGTACCGGGTGAATTTTACACTTTACGGTTTTATTATTTTTAAGGGGGTCGGTGTATTTTTTTCACAAATGACGGTTTTATTTTTTTTCAGCACTGTGGATGTATTATTTCAGACTGTACGGTGTATTTTTTCAGCGCTGTACGGTTATTTTTTCCCCTCGGGACGGTGTTTTTCCCCCCCCCCTTTCCCCCCCGCAATGTACGGTTTTATTATTTCAGCGTGGGACCCGGTTTTATTATTTTTTGCGCTGTACGATGTATTATTTTTTAGCACTGTACGGGGTATTATTTTAGCACTGTACCCGGGGTAAAATTTTTAGCGCTGTATGGTGAAAATTTTCAGGCTGTACGGTGTATTATTTTTTGCTCTGTACGGTTTTATTTTTCAGCGCTGTACCGGTGAATTTTTTCAGCGCTGTACGGTGTTTATTTTTTGCTCTTTTAAAGGTGTATTTTTCAAACGCTGTTCGGGGTTTTTTTCAGGCTGTTCGGTTT
>JARQOD010000006.1:428715184-428886709 GCA_033576555.1 Oophaga sylvatica | reverse complement strand
AAACACAGACATCAAATGGACACACTGATGTCACATGGGTGTCACATTCATACATACGGATGGCGTACATACGGACTCTGACCATGGATCTTACCAATACTGGTTTTTCCTGTACAGTAATCACCAGGACATGTGAGGCCTAAGAGGAAGGTAAGAGGACGAATAGCTGGCAAAAGATGCTGTCAAGGAGCAGTCAGAGAGGTAGAGAAGAACCAGGAGAGAACAGTGTCCTTGAGGCTGATAGAGTGGAGCATAGTGAGGAGGAGCTGGTGATCCACAGAGTCGAATGCTGCAGAGAGATCCAGATGAATCAGCAAGGATTAGTGACTATTGGATTTTGCTGGTAGTAGATCATTAGAGACTTTAGTGAGAGCAGTTTCAGTAGAGTGTGAAGAGCAGAAGATACCCAAAGAAAAAGCAAGGTTAAATATTTTAGTTAGGTGGGTAGTGATGACCGGGGTGAGAGACTGAAGGAGATGTGAGGGAATAGGGCCATTGTTGCAGGTTGTAGGGCGAGAAGAATCAAGTGCTCAGGTTGGTGATGGGGGTCTGTACTTTAGGGCTCAGGAATGGGGTGGAAGGTTTCAAAGAGTCGTTTTGGAGATAGATCTTGAAAAAGGCTTACATCTTGAGCCGAAACGTCACCATTTCAGGCTATTGAATAGCAATTTTTTCCACATCTAACTGGAGGTTTTATCCTCAAGATAGATGGATAGTAGATTGAAAATAGAAAGATAGATAATAGATAGATAGATACAGTCATGGCCAAAAGTTTTGAGAATGACACAAATATTATATTTTCACATGATCTGCTCTCTGTTTTTTATGTATGTTTGACAGATGTTTTTATCACAGACAGAAATATAATAATTGCAAACATATGAGTAACAAAAGCTTATATTGACAGTTAGAATGAGTTAATGCAGCAAGTCAATATTTGCAGTGTTGACCCTTCTTCTTCAGGACCTCTGCAATTCTCCCTGGCATGCTCTCAATCAACTTCTGGACCAAATCCTGACTGATAGCAGTCCATTCTTGCACAATCAATGCTTTCATTTTGTCAGAATTTTTAGGTTTTTGTTTGTCCACCCGTCTCTTGATGATTGACCACAAGTTCTCAATGGGATTAAGATCTGAGGAGTTTCCAGGCCATGGACCCAAAATCTCTATGTTTTGTTCCCTGAGCCATTTAGTTATCACCTTTGCTTTATGGCAAGGTGCTCCATCATGCTGGAAAAGGCATTGTTGATCGCCAAACTGCTCTTGGAGGGTTGGGAGAAGTTGCTCTTGGAGGACATTCTGGTACCATTCTTTATTCATGGCTGTGTTTTTAGGCAAGACTGTGAGAGAGCCGATTCACTTGGCTGAGAAGCAACCCCACACATGAATGGTTTCAGGATGCTTAACAGTTGGCATGAGACAAGACTGGTGGTAGCGCTCACCTTGTCTTCTCCGAATGAGGCATTTTCCTGATGTCCCAAACAATCGAAAAGGGGATTCATCAGAGAAAATAACTTTACCCCAGTCCTCAGCAGTCCACTGCCTGTACCTTTTGCAGAATATCAGTCTGTCCATGATGTTTTTTCTGGAGAGAAGTGGCTTCTTTGCTGCCCTCCTTGAGACCAGGCCTTGCTCCAAGAGTCTCCGCCTCACAGTGCATGCAGATGCACTCACACCTGCCTGCTGCCATTCCTGAGCAAGCTCTGCACTGCTGGTAGCCCGATCCTGCAGCTGAAACACTTTTAAGAGACGGTCCTGGCGCTTGCTGGTCTTTCTTGGGCGCACTGAAGCCTTTTTGGCAACAATGGAACCTCTCTCCTTGAAGTTCTTGATGATGCGATAGATTGTTGACTGAGGTGCAATCTTTCTAGCTGCGATACTCTTCCCTGTTAGGCCATTTTTGTGCATTGCAATGATGACTGCACGTGTTTCTTTAGAGATAACCATGGTTAACAGAAGAGAAACAATGATGCCAAGCACCAGCCTCCTTTTAAAGTGTCCAGTGGTGTCATTCTTACTTAATCATGACAGATTGATCTCCAGCCATGTCCTCATCAACACCCACACCTGTGTTAATGGAGCAATCACTGAAAAGAGGTTAGCTGGTCCTTTTAAGGCAGGGCTGCAATGATGTTGAAATGTGTTTTGGGGGATAAAGTTCATTTTCTAGCCAAATATTGACTTTGCAAGTAATTGCTGTTAAGCTGATCACTCTTTATAACATTCTGGAGTATATGCAAATTGCCATTAGAAAAAGTGAAGCAGTAGACTTTGTAAAAATTAATATTTGTGTCATTCTCAAAACTTTTGGCCATGACTGTAGATAGATAGATAGATAGATAGATGATAGTAGATAGATAGATAGATAGATAGATAGATAGATAGATAGAGCTTGAAAAAGATCTATATTACACTTTTTTCTACCTCTAACTGGGGTGCTGCTTCCATTTTTTTTTGCTCTCAAGATAGACAGATAGATAACAGATCGATAATAGATGATATATAATAGATAGATAATAGATGATATATAATAGATAGATAATAGATGATATATAATAGATAGATAATAGATGATAGATAATATATATATATATATGTATATATATATATAATAGATAGATGATAGATAGATGATAGATAGATAATAAATAGATAATAGATAATAGATAGATAGACAGTGGCGTTGCTAGGGCTGGTGTCACCCGGTGCGGTATAAAATGGTGTCACCCCCACCCCCTGAGTCACTGAGCACAATCCTGCTGACTGGTATCAGTGTAATCAGTATAACGGCACCGACCTGACACTGCCTGTAGTCACTGAGCACAATCCTGCTGACAGGTATCAGTTTAAGGCCGGGATCACACATGCGACGAAGTCGTCCGACACTCGCATGTGAAATCCTAGCTCTGGCGCCGGCACTCGGGAGAGGAGCGAGCGGCTACATGTATTTCTATGCAGCCGCTCGCTCCACTCCCGAGTGCCGGCGCCAGAGCTGGGATTTCACATGCGAGTGTCGGACGACTTCGTCGCATGTGTGATCCCGGCCTAATCAGTATAACGGCGCTGACCTGACACTGCCTGTAGTCACTGAGCACAATCCTGCTGACAGGTATCAGTGTGATCAGTATAACGGCGCTGACCTGACACTGTCTGTAGTCACTGAGCACAATCCTGCTGACAAGTATCAGTGTAATCAGTATAACGGCACTGACCTGACACTGTCTGTAGTCACTGAGCACAATCCTGCTGACAAGTATCAGTGTAATCAGTATAACGGCGCTGACCTGACACTGCCTGTAGTCACTGAGCACAATCCTGCTGACAGGTATCAGTGTAATCAGTATAACGGCGCTGACCTGACACTGTCTGTAGTCACTGAGCACAATCCTGCTGACAAGTATCAGTGTAATCAGTATAAACGCACTGACCTGACACTGTCTGTAGTCACTGAGCACAATCCTGCTGACAAGTATCAGTGTAATCAGTATAACGGCGCTGACCTGACACTGTCTGTAGTCACTGAGCACAATCCTGCTGACAGGTATCAGTGTGATCAGTATAACGGCGCTGACCTGACACTGTCTGTAGTCACTGAGCACAATCCTGCTGACAAGTATCAGTGTAGTCAGTATAACGGCACTGACCTGACACTGTCTGTAGTCACTGAGCACAATCCTGCTGACAGGTATCAGTGTAATCAGTATAGCGGCGCCGACCTGACATTGTCTGTAGTTACTGAGCACAATCCTGATCACAGGAGCACTTTAACAGAGCGCAGAGGCCTCTATTGTGTGAATTCAAGCAGCAGAGCTGTCAGTCAAGCAGGAGGAGGCAGGGAAGGGGAATAGAGCTGGAGTGACAGAGGCTTCAGATCTACCATAGCTCTTCAGCCTTATTTGCATATTATTTCACACTGATTTCTCAGTAACAGAGGAGTAATATTAAAACAGCGGCCAGAAGCGACCTGCAAAGGAGAACCCTGCAACAGATCCCCCTCAGGGAGGTGGGGATATGAGATCACAGCCAGTAGATCCCTGCACATAGAGGGGGGAGATCTGAGATCACAGCCAGTAGAATCCCTGCACATAGAGGGGAGATCTGAGATCGCAGCCAGTAGATCCTGCACCTTATGGGGGGAAGTGATCTGAGATCACAGCCAGTGGATCCCTGCACCTCAGTGGGGGAGAGATCTGAGATCACAGCCAGTAGATCCCTGCACATAGAGGGGGAGATTGAGATCACAGCCAGTAGATCCCTGCACCTTATGGGGGAGTGATCTAAGATCACAGCCAGTGGATCCCTGCACCTCAGTGGGGGAGAGATCTGAGATCACATACAGTAGATCCCTGCACATAGAGGGGGAGATTGAGATCACAGCCAGTAGATCCCTGCACCTTATGGGGGGGAGTGATCTGAGATCACAGCCAGTGGATCCCTGCACCTGAGGGGGGATATGGCCTCGTAGCCCCCCAAATCCCTGCACCCCATACTCACACAGTACCTGAACAGTAGAGGATGAGCAGCAGACATTGCCCCCCGCTGGGCCCCTCACCTGTCCCGTCACCCCAGTATCAGCAGCCCCCTGTGCAGGCCATGTCAGCCCGCCCCCTCACCTCCAGACAGCGGCCCTTTCTCCTCGCGCCACAGTCATGACCGGCGCCTAACCTGCTCCCTCGCGGCTCGTGCTGCCTCCGGGGCACCTGGATCCTCCGCCGTTTGTGCTGCCCGTTTGAACTGTCTGACTGCGCAGTATCCTTAAACCTGATTGGGTGAGACAGCGACAGCGGCGGCTGCTGTTCGATTGGACAGTTCGAACGCGGTGGGCGGAGCCTTGGAGAAGGTGTTGCTGTGCCGCTCTCGGCGGGAGCTCAGTCCTGTCAGGGCTGCGGAGAGGCCGGGTGAGTGTCGCTGCGGCCGGACCGCTTCTCCTCAGGCAGCTTCTCACCACAGGCAGCTTCTCACGCTGCGCGATCAGCTGAGACCGGCTGGTGGTGTCACCCCAAGCAGTGGTGTCACCCGGTGCGGCCCGCACCCCCCGCACCCGGGTCGCTACGCCACTGTAGATAGAAAATAGATGGTAGATAGATAATAGATATATAGATAATAGATAGATGATAGATAGATAATAGATAGATAGATAGATGGATAGATAATAGATAGATAGATAGATAATAGATAGATGGATAGATAATAGATAGATAATAGATGATAGATAGATAATAGATAGATAATAGATAAATAACAGATAGATAATAGATAAATGATAGATAGATAGATAGATAGATAGATAGATAGATAGATAGATAGATAAATGATAGATAGATAATAGATAGATACCGGTAGATAGATTTTTTTTACCTCCAGAGCTATTTCGAGAGCATACACTACTTGCACCTTGAAATGGATGAGATTTACCTAGCGGGGGTCTCACACATCGTCGCCCATCTGTTCTTAGACTTGTTGAGGCGCTAGACAGAAGCTTGTTCCGCAGACGTCCATGTTCCCTCACCTGAGTGTTTGAACAGCTGCTGAATGTGACGCCGTGTGGAACTTTTCAGAATTATTGTCTTTTTTTTTGGCTGTAAGGACAAATATTCTGAGACGTATCTCATCAGTCTCTTTCATCTGGGTGAAAGTTCTTCACCCCTAAGGCCTGGACAGATGAGCAGCGGAGGCAGCGTGCGTAGGTACTGCGCCCAACAACATGTCTCCTGCTCATCATCCAAGTAACCAAATTACTCTGCAGGATCAGTTAAATGACAAACTCTCACCTGGATTTGGAAAATAGTGAACGTGCACGAGATTCAGAAGGTGGAGGATCCTTTTCCAGTATACTCAGCTTTCAACCAATGAGATCAAATAAAACGATGGATGAGTGAAGCTATCAAGTAAAAAATGTTAGTAGACATGCTATAATTACAATTAGTGAGACCTGTCTTTGAAGAATCTGTTAGAATTAGCTTCATCAAATCTGCAAATAGGGAGGTTTTTTTGACATTTTATATAAAGCTGCCATAATTCTGTTTAGCAACTATCTGACTTCATGTCTGCGTGGCCAGCACTATATGTACTATTGTGCGAGGAATTAGACATATTGTTCTTACTACACAAGAGACTGCCTGCACAATCTACACTGACTTTTTTTTGTACATTGTTCCTATTCAGAAATTCTGTAAGAACCCTAAAAGAAAACCTGAAAGTTTCTTCCTGACAGACCTTCATAAAAATTTGCAGAAATAAGAAATTTTTCACCAAGAAAATCCTTTCTGTGCAGTATGTCGTAAGAAATGTTTCCTCTCTCTGTCAAAGTTATCCTCCTATCGCTCTTTATTCTTTGCTTTGCCTTTCTGCTTCCCTTCTACTACTCTGACTTTAATTCCTTTCTTCCTTTTGCTCTATGCTCTATTCATACTTTTCTACCTTTCCCCGTCTTCCCTCTTTGACTAATATTCTTACTACATCAGTTTTTCCATCTTTCGTTCTTTCTTTCTTTCTTTCTTTATTACTTTCTTTCTTTCTTTCTTTCTTTCTTTCTTTCTTTCTTTCTTTCTTTCTTCCTTTCTTTCTTTCTTTCTTTCTCACACAACCTTTGGTATATCGTGATTATGTTTACCTGATACGAAAACATGCGCCGCCGAGATAGATGGGCTGCAGAGAGGTAAAAGGTTATATGTTTAAAAGTTATCAATACAAAAGATGAGTAATAAAATGAGAATTCGACCAATGGCGCCGCCACTGATATCGAGAACAGGGCTCTGAAATTCCTCGTGTGCACCACTGCTTTATTTATTCTCCATGAGTTTGCCAGACACAGCGGAGCTGTCATAGCTCGGTTTGGGAATTCATTCTTGTGACCTATTGCTGCATGGTTGGTTCCTCTGTCTGCTAAACTATTGCCTTTACTTCCTTGTCCAAATGTTGAAGGTTTCCATTGACTTTGTTTTCCATTCTTGGTTTCCTCATCTCCAAGTGTTTCTCATTTTCTTGTTTTTGGTTTGCCCTATCACATTCTGGGTGGAGTTTTATATGTTCACCCTTCACGGCACTTCCTTGCTGGCTACACATGCTGGTGAATGTGTGTTCAGGAGATCCAGCCTTTGAGATAAGGCATTTACGTTGCTTGGTACACTTCAGTTAATGTTCTTGCAGTTTTCTTTTACCTCCTTAAGTTAATGGGAGGTTACTTGTTCTTTTACTTTGGTTCTCCTTACTTTTCCCTCTCTACCTTATATGAATGTGTTTTAATTTATAAACCTGGGTTTTCGTATCTTACTTCACACTTTCCTTTCTCCTTGTTGGTAGTGTGTTGAGTCCTTCCCTCTGGCTCTTCAGGAGATACGAGAAACCCCTCAATGACTTTTTAGGGAGTAAGGTCCGACGTGGTGTTTTTAGTTGTCCGACTAGTGCCTTTCTAGTCTGTACAAGAACCAGTTGAATGAAGGTGTGGTGTTTCCGTTGTGTGAGTATGTACATATTCATACCAGGAGCGCTGGACTTCATGTCTGCGAGTCCCTATGAGCCGAAGAATAAATGAATAAAAAGACTGGACCTAGGATGAACGTCCTGGGCAAGGTCATCATAGTAGAGGAGAAGTTTTATTGTCTTTCCCCCCCCCCCAGTGATCAGGGGTTCATTTTTGGCGAATGACTAAGCTTACACTTCATTCGAGTTTGCTTTTTTCCGAGATGGTTGTGATGCAGTGATATGGACCTTAACTTTGTTGTTAAATTAGATGTTCTCTCTTCCCTTAAAATTATTCTGATGTTTTCCGATTGGCCTGATTTAGCTGGGCTCACATTGAATGGTGTCTGGTCATGGTGGTCCTCAACTTGTGTTAAACAACTGTAGGTAAACAGAGTATGTGGGCACATTGGTGTCCAGATTTTATAACACCAAGGACCTCCTCCTGCTCTTTTCATGTTTCTTTAGGATGGCTGCTTTGCCAATTTAATGCAACCTTTGGGTCCAGATCTTGTAACATTTGGCTAATCTAACTTACCGTCGCTTGGGTTTACTTGATCAGGAGGTTATTGAGGGGCTAATGTCATAGATTCTGCATCTAAAGCCATATTACCAATGCTAAATCAACTCACACAGGACTGGCCACAGGTGCATGTGAGCACCAAGCATGAACATAAAGCTCACCTTGGATAGACTGCCAAGGCTTCACCCTGCCCAGTGGGTTCTGACATTTGCACAATTTTGCCTGGTTCTCATGCTAGTTGATATTTATGAAGTTGTTCTTGAAATAATTTGGTTGGGATTGGAAAATAGGTTTGGGGGGTTGTTTGCCTTTTCCTGGATCAGTTATTATCTCTTCATAATATTGATGAAAAAAAAAAGATTGGCGACCCTGGACCAGAGTCCACTTCTGTGCTCCATGGCTACTGGACAAGGGCAGTGACAACTCTCACACTCAAATGTCAGCATCAAGTGCTCCTCTTGTTGATTACTAAGCCTCAAGTGATGTCATTTTGTGTATCATGCCTGGATGTGATGTTGTTGCGGGGGCCTTCACAAGAGGCACCTTGGATGCCGGCATTCAAGGGCAGTGCCGAAGAAGTTTGCACTTCCTTGGTTTGGGTACCACAAAACACCAAAAGTGGAAGCTGAAACAGGGCCCTGCAAATCTTTTGGTCACCTCTACTGGAAAATATAGAGAATCTACCATTCTCCTCCATCACATTGACACCTGTATAATAAAGGGCCAACAGGATCGTTATCACTCACCCTCCTGCCCCCATGTGATTTGGTCAAGGGGCTTATATTCTAAGTTTGGGTTTTACAGTGTTACTTTTCGCATGCACTTGTCAAGAAGGTCTCTATTTTTATTAGTTGCCACCATTTCTCCCCTCATATGGATATAAGTCCAAGATTATATCACGGAGACTTAAATTGGAAGGAAAAAGTAAAAATATATTCAATATGTGCAAGTAATTGAATGCAGAACATGTTCCACTGCTGGAGAGGAGCCAGAACAAACTGTGAGTGAGTGTTGGCTCCCTGGTGGCTGGGTCTCCTGGGATGTGTTATGTCACAGCTGACATCACTGGTCTGAAGTCTATCTTGGCCGAAAGCACAAAGTGCTCAATAATAACAGCTTTCACCAATACGGTGTGAAATACTGGCCCAATAATCTCAAAGACACCACCTCTGGAGGGCACCTGCATCTGGTTGATGGAGCCAACGAAGCCTACTAGATCAAGGCTGACTGTTGGAGTGTAAGATCTTATCAGTCATATATAATACTAACATGGGGGTTTGATATTCAGAGACACTTTTGGAGCCAGTCCCACTCATAACCATCCCTAATCCCACAAAGAAATGTCAATGTGTGGATGGAGTTTGAATAAACCTTGGCCCTTTTTTGGCCCAGGACGCTACAAATGTTCTCTTAATTTAGAACAAAAAAACGCTAGTAAAAGTAGAGCATAGCCCTGGACTGAAGAACACAACCAAAACAAAATTGGGTCAAACCTATGGTCAACCTGGCCTAGACAGATAGTAATACGACATATGAGTAATATGACCCATCAGGGATGATAGAGACACCAAAGACAAAAAAGGTGTAGATTTATCAAGAGATAAAAATTGTATCGGTACAATAATGATCTTAACATTCTTAGAAAAGAAGAAAAAATGAAATAAGGAAAGAAAAGCGACTAAGAACAGATATGGAAATTGATGGAAAAAATACCTTATCAGAACCTGAGATCATGAGATACATATGGACATAAACTAGAATAACTGCATGAAGAAACTGATACCACAAGTCATCAGTACAGGTGATGTGAAGACACCACATGGGCTATGAACCAAAGGCAATGTGGCCAATATTAGCTTAGTAAATAGATAAATGGAGTGGAATGAGGTGGATCAGACCCTGTACACTAAATAAAGTGAGTGACAGGAATTACCTTGAGACATGGTGTTAATAATAGCACATTGTGGATCGTGTGGCGGCCTCGACGCGCGTTTCGCCTGTGGCTTAGTTTCTGGTTCCACCTGAGAGCACCCTAAATCATGCCCATAAATATCTATGCACCCATTTGTGTCCCAGGACAACACAAATGTGCCGGAGTCAAGTGGAAGGTGACAGGTCATGATGTGTGCCACGTCTCTCTTCCTGACGCGACTGTGGGAGACTAATCACTGGCTTCATTATAAGAGAGGAAGCATTGAAAGAACGGAAGAGTGGAGGAATGGTGAGCTGTCTCATAGGACAGGTGATGGCCCAGGACAGATGAGAAAAATGTATTTTAGTATTTTAACTTCTCCTTGGCCCTCAAAAAATCCAGAGAATATGGCATCTACTTCCTGTCACTGTTCCTGGCTTAGTGTAAATCAAACCTAAAAATGTTGGATTTTCCTGAATTCTTTGGAATTTTGTAATTCATTTGAAAACATATTTCCACGCACTGATACATAATGCTCCACATTTGTTAAAAATGGCGTATCATTTTTCCGTTGATGGAGCTTATTTTCTTTTAAGTGCCGATCTTCCATTTTCATTGGTATCAAATGGGGTTTTGATCTTTAATTTTTTGCATTTTTTAATAAAAAATTGCAATTCAGGTCTTTCGATTCTTCTACAAATGGGTTACATAATTTTATATTTTGTTAAATCAGATTTTTCTTCAGGACACTACGATAAATAAAATATGCTTATTTTTTAAACTTTATTTCTTTTTCTACTGGGCAAAGGTGGGTGAGTCAAACTTTTAGGTTTGTTTTATTTTTTAGATATTTTTTAGAACTTTCTAAATACTTTTTTCATTCTTTTTAGTTTGCCTAAGACAATTGAACCTTAAAGGGGCTGTCAGTAGAGATGAGCGAACCTGAACTTAAAATTTTGGGCTTCTTATCGGACAGTTAATGTCCAATGCCTAAAGCCAAACATAAACTTCTCCGGAAATGTATCGCAATGTTCGGAGAGAGAGAAATATTTTCCAGCTGAAAAGTTCGGGTCCTTAATGGTTTCAATGGTATTCGGGTTCTGGTTGAGCCGAACCAAACTTTGGAATAAAATTGGGGTCGTGTACCAGAACCCGAATTTCTGCGAGTTTGCTCATGCCTAGTTGTCTGGCTTTAAGCTACAAGTCTGCAGTCCTGTCCCATGCTCCATTGCCAGGCGCGTGACCGGAAGTATGCAGTTTGCAAATATGCGGTCACATGCCAACTAGACATGCCTAATTATGCAAGTGCATTGAGCCAGTCTAGACACGTTTAGTAGGAGGTGGACAAAAGTATGAAATTCGCACACTTGCGGTCCTGAGGGCTCACAAGTCTGCAGTCACATTGAGAGACTGCAGACTTGTACACTAAGACCATAAAACCCCTTTAATAGTGGAAAGATGGCGGCCAAAGGGGTCAGAGCCCTGACTTTTGTGTAATTTATTGGCACACCACGATGGAGTCACGGAGGGCGATGGGCACCTGAACTCGTGCCCTCACCAGATTTTTAAATGCCACAGCCTAGCTGGGATTGCTGCTGTTAGAGGCAGATGCTGACAATAACGCAGCCGGCATCTGACCTGTACGGTGCGCGCTCAGCTCCTGTACCTGAAACCTCTACAGCGGATGTCGAAAAAACATGAAGATTTCTACGACTTGCAACTTTTGCAGTCAAGGGTTAATCCACACAGATTTAAAAACAGTATGAAGCATAAAGATGTTTTTTTTTAGAAATGACTTTTCTCACTGCAGCATTAAGTTGTCCGCAAGTTTTTATAATGATCTAAGGCTCTGGCACAGGGTCGGGGTGGAGGCGGGGGGCGCAGATCCTAAATTCAGAACGCTTGAGTCATTTTCATGCGTTCTTCTGCTTATTCATGGACGGCAGGAACAATGTGCGGAGAGCGAGGAGTGCGATGTTCTGTACTGAACAGTGACTTATTTTGGCTAACGTTCTCCTTGTAGCGGTGCCAGCTGGAGGACGCGCCGCGCATTTTTCAGCTGCCGCCGCTTCTCTCGGACTCTTTGATGTCCGATCAGCCTGACCTGGCTCAGAGTTGACTTTGTCACATTTTCTCCCATTGCCCTGTGAAACAAAAGGTGAAGAATGCTAAAAAAAACGCTTAGTTCCTACCGCTTTCGAAAAAAAAAAACCCTCTGTGTCACCCATAGAGAAATCACAAATGTAGCAGTGCTGAAAATGTTATCTGTGTTAACGTATAATTGTAGACAGATGAAATCTGGGCCAGAAGAAGCAATCATATGCCATGGGCGTGCATATTTTTAATATCAATGGTTTGTTTTTTTTCATTTTTATTTTAACTCCAGTGATTTTTTGGTTTCACACTTTTGGCTTTTCCTCCCCTTCTTCCAAGAGTCATAACTTTTTATTTTTACGTCTACCTACCTGCAATATTGAATAATAACATTCGTTTTACCATACAAAGTGCTTAAAATTGGAGACAAAAAAATCTACATAAAAAAAATTACTCTTGCCATTTTTTTTTTGGTGGAGTTTGATTATTACAGCTTTGATTGTGCAGTAAAAACGACACAGAAACATGATTCTACTGGTCGGTACGATTATGTGATACCAAATTTTTATTATAAGGTATTTATTAAATTTTAATACTTTAAAAAAAATCTAAATTTTGTAAAATAGAAAAAAATCTTTAGTTTAGCGTTGATTCAAACGTTTGTTTTTTACATATTTTTATAAAACCTTTTTTTTTTAGCCCCTTCCCTAAGGGGACTTGAACCTTCGATCGACTGTATATAGTGAATTTATTTATCTCCTATGTAGCCCAGAAAGAGAAGATGGGGGCCTACACTGGGCTTCACGCTGCCTTGGCAAAGTCATTACCGCTCCTCCACCAAATTGCGGAGGCAACCGATTGCTTGCCCTACACATAGACGCTTCTATCAAAAACTGACAGTAGCATTTAAGTGGTTAAACAGCAGAATCGGCGTTAGCTCCGGTTCACTGTTAATAGAGGCAGGTGCCGGCTGTATATCACAGTGAGCACATGTTCAGGGTGCAGACTCAGCTCCTGAGCCCGCTCCATACAAGCACATCTGGCATGTGGCCTAAATGGGAAGGGGTTAAAGAGAAGGTTCTTTCTAAAAAATATTTATATTGTTGTAATACAGCTAAAAAGAAAAAACATCTCCTCTAGTTTTGTGTATACAGCTCCTATGCGGATCTGAGCGTTTCCGCAGTTCCCGACCACAAACCAACCCGGTGTAGTCAGATCCTGCAGAAATATCGATAAACATCTGTCCTCTATTTCTTACTAGCTTTTTTTTTTTACTTACTTGTAGCCTCCACAAGCTGGCACTGCCACGATCAGCTGATCTGTACACTATCTAGTGGCCATTCTTGGGTACTACAGCTCAGCTCTCATTGAAGTGAATGCAACCTAGTGAAATGTTGACACTGCTGTGTCTGGCCCCCGATCGGCACATTTGGACCACAGTGGTCTCCTTTCCATAGATTACGCTGAAGAACGCCAATATTTTTACGCTCAATCAATATTTAAGTGCCCGGTAAAATCCTCAAGCGTAATTAAACCTGGAGCCGCACTGCTGCCGGCGCACTAATTACATCCACTCGTGCGTGCCGTCCAGCCCGGATGCCTCGGCCAGCGATTCTCCTCAGTCCCTTCTGCTTTCCTAATGCTTTTCACATCAATGACATTTAATCACCTTTTCTGCACTTCGTGGCAGAGAAGTAACGATTCACCGGGGTAAAAGGAACCAGATTTACCGGCCCGACTCAATATTGATTATTAATGTTTACTCGGAATTAAATAAAAAGTTACATCTTCCCGGAGGGATCTGCTCTCCTGGCCTCCGAGAATGCCTGACATGAGAAACATGGCAGACTGGAAAAGCAGAGCCGAGTTTGTCATCTGAAAAAAAAATGTTTTTTTTTTTTTTTTTTTTTAAATATATAGAAATGTCAACTAATGAGGACAGATACAGGAGAGCTGGGAGTGCCCCTGTCCATGTCTACCTAATTCTATGGGATTCTATGGGGATTTATGGAGAAAGACGAGCAAGTGACCCAGTATACTATGTGTATGTTCAATCGATAGATGGATAGAAACAGGTGCATCTCACTAAATTAGAATATCTTCAAACAGTTAATTTATTTCAGTTCTTCAATAAAAAGTGAAACTCCTATATTATATAGAGTCATTACAGAGTGATCTATCTCACGTGTTTATTTCTGTTAATGTTGATGATTCTGACAGCAAAAAGTAACGGTGACCACTCTCTGCTCATTCTTCTCGACCTTTCTGCAGCTTTCGACACTGTTGACCACTGTCTCCTACTGTCTAGGCTCCAGTCACTAGGTATTAAGGACACTGTTCTCTCCTGATTCTCCTCCTATCTTTCTGACCGCTCCTTCAGTGTTTCGTTCTCCTCTTCCTCTCACTGTCGGTGTACCCCAGGGCTCAGTCCTTGGCCCCCTTCTCTTCTCTCTCTACACGGCCCCAATTGGACAGACCATCAGCAGATTTGGCTTTCAGTACCATCTTTATGCTGATGACACACAACTATACACGTCATCCCCCGACCTTACCCCCGCTGTACTACAGAACACCACCGACTGTCTGTCCGCAGTCTCCAACATCATGTCCGCTCTCTATCTGAAACTCAACCTCTCCAAAACTGAACTCCTTCTGCTCCCGCCGTCTACTAACCTCCCTAAATCTGACATTTCCCTCTCTGCAGGCGGCACCATAATAACACCCCAGCAGCAGGCTCGCTGTCTGGGTGTTATGTTTGACACCAATCTCTCCTTCACCTCCCATATACAATCTCTTGCCCGCTCTTGCCGCCTACACCTAAAGAACATCTCTAGAATCCGCCCTTTTCTCACCATGGAAACAACAAAAACCCTCACTGTAGCATTGATCCACTCCCGCCTGGACTACTGCAATGCTCTATTACTTGGCCTCCCCATTACTCGACTATCCCCTCTCCAGTCCATCCTTAATGCAGCAGCCAGGGTCATCCATCTGGCTAATCAGTACTCGGATGCATCCGCTCTTCGCCAGTCCTTACACTGGCTGCCCATTCATTATAGGATCCAATTCAAAGTACTGGTTCTCACCCACAAAGCTCTCCACAGTGCAGCACCCCCTACATCTCCTCCCTCATTTCTATCTATCGGCCTAACCGACTGCTGCGCTCTGCAAACGACTTTCGACTAACCTCTGCACTAATCCGTACCTCCCACTCCCGACTCCAAGACTTCTCCCGCGCTGCGCCAATCCTCTGGAATGCTCTACCCCAAGAAATTAGGACTATCCACAATTTGCATGGTTTCAGGAGCTCCCTCAAAACACATTTGTTCAGAGCGGCCTATCACATTCACTAATCAAAGTCGTTCTATGTGTAAGTGTGTATGTGTAGCCCATTCACTATCTCCATCCATGCCTCACTCCCTCAAGATGGCTGGACCATCATTGTAAATGCACCATTGTATATACACACCTGTACTTTGTATCTCCCCCACCTCATTGTAGATTGTAAGCTCTCACGAGCAGGGGCGGCTTATTTTGCTTTAATTATTGTATTGTTAACGTTGTTGCTTATGACTTGTGTTTTGAAACTGTTAAACTGTTAAGCGCTGCGGAATATGATGGCGCTATAAAAATAAAGATTATTATTATTATTATTATGGCTTACAGCCAATGAAAACCCAAAAGTCATTATCTCAGTAAATTAGAATACATTATAACACCAGCTTGAAAAATGATTTTAAAATCTGAAATGTTATCCTACTGAAATGTATGATCAGTAAATGAACTCAATACTTGGTCAGGGCTCCTTTTGCATCAATTACTGCATCAATGCAGCGTGGCATGGAGGCGATCAGCCTGTGGCACTGCTGAGGGGTTATGGAAGCCCAGGTTGCTTTGATAGCTGCCTTCAGCTCGTCTGCATTGTTGGGTCTGGTGTCTCTCAACTTCCTCTTGACAATACTCCAGAGATTCTCTATGGGGTTAAGGTCAGACGAGTTTGCTGCCAATCAAGCACAGTGATACTGTTGTGTGTACACCAGGTATTGGTACTTTTGGCAGTGTGGACAGGTGCCAAGTCCTGCTGGAGAATGACATTTCCATCTCCAAAAAGCTTGTCGGCAGAGGGAAGCATGAAGGGCTCTAAAATTTCCTGGCAGACGGCTGCACTGACTTTGGTCTTGATAAAACACAGTGGACCTACACCAGCAGATGACATGGCTCCCCAAACCATCACTGATTGTGGAGACTTCACACTAGACCTCCAACAGCTTGGATTGTGGCTAGTGTTGAGCATTCCGATACCGCAAGTATCGGGTATCGGGCGATATTCGCTGTATCGGAATTCCGATACTTAGTTCCGATATTTTTCCAATATCGTATACCGGAATCGGAAGTTCCCATAATTCTTTGAGAGGCAATGTGATTTTAGTCAGCCAATGAGGAATCTTATGAAGTGTGGGCACATCCTGTAATGCTGCGGTCATCTTAACTAATGGCATGGCTGTGATTGGCTGCTGAAATTATGTCAGAATGCACTATAAAAGGCGCCGCCGCCATTTTAGCGTCACTGTGCTGTGAACTCAGTTAGGGACAGAACGCTGCTCTGCTGACTTTGAGGGACAGTTAGACATTGCGATTTTGTGTACTGTGCTTTAGGCAGGCTAGTTTACCAACCGCTGTGTAAAGCTTCCTTTTGCCAGTGTTGTTTTAACAGCTCTGTGCAAGGTGTGTGTGAGAGTGCAGGTGACGCTGCAGTTTGCTCTGCATCCATCGCTGTTTGTAGGCATCTGCACGTGTCACTCACTGACTCTTTTTTTTATTTTATTTTGTGGAATTGGTGCAGCTCCATTATATTTAAAAAAAATCTAATCTATTAGTGTGACGCGCTTCCATCCGTATACAATACATTGGTTGCAAACACTATAGAAGTACAGAAAGGAGCCTTTCACAGATAGTGAACAGTTGTGTTTCAGTGTTCACTGCAGTCTGTGAGGTTTTGATTTTTTGAGTGCAGATCACGCTCCAGTTAGTTCTTCAACCACTGCTGGTTGTAGTCTGCTGAGCGTGTGTCACTGGCTCATCCTTCACATTTTTCTCTAATTGGTGCTGCTCCATTATATTTGAAAAAAATCTAATCTATTAGTGTGACGCGCTTCCATCCGTATACAATACATTGGTTGCAAACACTATAGAAGTACAGAAAGGAGCCTTTCACAGATAGTGAACAGTTGTGTTTCAGTGTTCACTGCAGTCTGTGAGGTTTTGATTTTTTGAGTGCAGATCACGCTCCAGTTAGTTCTTCAACCACTGCTGGTTGTAGTCTGCTGAGCGTGTGTCACTGCCTCATCCTTCACATTTTTCTCTAATTGGTGCTGCTCCATTATATTTGAAAAAAATCTAATCTATTAGTGTGACGCGCTTCCATCCGTATACAATACATTGGTTGCAAACACTATAGAAGTACAGAAAGGAGCCTTTCACAGATAGTGAACAGTTGTGTTTCAGTGTTCACTGCAGTCTGTGAGGTTTTGATTTTTTGAGTGCAGATCACGCTCCAGTTAGTTCTTCAAACACTGCTGGTTGTAGTCTGCTGAGCGTGTGTCACTGCCTCATCCTTCACATTTTTCTCTAATTGGTGCTGCTCCATTATATTTGAAAAAAATCTAATCTATTAGTGTGACGCGCTTCCATCCGTATACAATACATTGGTTGCAAACACTATAGAAGTACAGAAAGGAGCCTTTCACAGATAGTGAACAGTTGTCTGCAGTGTTCACTGTAGTCTGTGAGCTTTTCATTTTTTGAGTGCAGATTACGCTCCAGTTAGTTCTTCAACCACTGCTGGTTGTAGTCTGCTGAGCGTGTGTCACTGCCTCATCCTTCACATTTTTCTCTAATTGGTGCTGCTCCATTATATTTGAAAAAAATCTAATCTATTAGTGTGACGCGCTTCCATCCGTATACAATACATTGGTTGCAAACACTATAGAAGTACACAAAGGGGCCTTTCACAGCTACTGAACAGTTGTCTGCAGTGTTCACTGCAGTCTCTGAGGAATAACCACACTTAGGCCTTATAACTTTTCTGACTTTCTTTATCAATCTACCAAGATGAAGAAGGCAGGGAGTAAGGCACGTGGTCGTGGCCGTGGAGTTTCAGCAGGGAGAGGACGTGGGGATTCTGTGGCTGCTGCCGCACCCAGTGACACAGCATCCACCAGTTTTCCCCGTGAGTGTTCCTTTATGCGCACTTTTGTAGGAGCTCAGCGTACCCCCCTGCTGCGGGAAGAACAAATTGAAGCCGTTGTTGGTTGGATGGCAGCCAATGCATCGACTTCAATTGCTTCCACCTCCTCTCAGGACCACAGCACTGTTGAACAACCATCTGTCTCTTCACCGCCTGCCAAATTGCCCAGGCAGTCAGAGAGTTCTGAACTGGAGCCAGCTGAGTCTCTGCTTCTGTTCTCAGAATCTGTTGGCTTGCAAACAGGGGCCCAGCCAAGCAGCATTCTGGAATGTGAAGAAGAGGCAGTATGCAGTGATGCGCAACAGCTGTGTCTCTTGAATGCGAAGAGGCGGGTGAACCAGTGCCGATGGTCAGCACACCGCAGAACGCATCTGATGATGATGAGACTCAGGTGCCAGTTTCTGTTGAGCATGGTGCTGGCCAGACCACCCAACAGCAGCAGGTGTTGGAAGAGGGTAGTGGAGATGATGAGGTCCAAGACCCAACATGGCGTGAGGAACAGGAAGGTGGTTGTAGCAGCTCTGAGGAAGAGATTGCCCCAACGGTCCAAACAGTAGGGAGAGGTAGGCTGCAGACTCGGTTGCCTGTAGCCTCCAGTTTGGCACCCGTTCGTAGCAGTTCTCTTCCAACAGCCAAAACGGGCGCTCCCAGGACTTGCACTGCGTGGTTCTTTTTTGACACACTTGCAGATGATATTTGCTATGTCAAATGCAAGCTGTGTAATCAAAAAGTAAAAAGAGGTAAAAGTGTCAGTAACCTTAATACCACAAATATGTGGAAACATGTGCGGTCAAAGCACGTGGTTGAGTTACAAAGACACACTGGAGATGTAGGCCAACCTACAGCAGCACCTACATCTTCAGCTCGTGTTGGAGCCTCTTCCTCCAGCTCACACACAGCTGGTTCGGCTTCCTCACAGGATCGCCATGGAAGAACCTCTGTCACTGTTGTCCAGAGACCCAGTGTTATTCCACCCACAGCTGCAAGTTCCCTGTCATCCTCACACTCCCAGGCCACAAAACAGCCATCGGTAGCACAGGCATGGGATAAAAGACGGCCATACTCGGCAAACCATCCACGAGCACAGGCTCTGAATGCTGGCATTGCAAAACTCCTGTCCCTTGAAATGCTGTCATTCAGGCTGGTGGAGACTGACAGTTTCCGTAACTTAATGGCATTGGCAGTCCCACAATACAATGTGCCCAGCCGATTTTATTTCAGCAGGCAAGCCGTCCCTGGTCTGCAAAAGCATGTTGAGGGAAAAATTAAACATGCGCTACTAAACGCCGTCAGTAGCAAGGTCCACCTGACCACCGATGCGTGGACCAGTACCCATGGCCAGGGACGATACCTTTCCCTCACTGCCCATTGGGTCAATGTTGTGGAGTCGGGTACAGATCTTGCGAGTGGCGCTGTACGTGTTCTGCCAACTCCAAGGATTGCAGGAATCAAGTCTGTCCACATTGACTCCTCCTCCTACTCCAGTTCCTCGGAATCATCGCTGCAGGAGCCGTCACGGTCTACCTCCACATGGACCCGTGAACACTTACCTGATGCGACCGATATGAGCACAGCCGTGGCCAATCGTCAACAGGCCGTCCTGAAATTAATTTCCATGGGGAATCGAAGCCACACAGCGCAGGAGCTCTGGAATGCCATCAAGCAAGAGAGTGACGTGTGGTTTTTGCCAGCGAATCTCCAGCCAGGCTTGGTAGTGTGTGACAATGGCCGAAATCTGGTGGCAGCTCTGGGCCTTGGCAACCTCACTCACATACCATGTCTGGCACATGTGCTCAACTTGGTCGTGCAGAGTTTTTTGAGGGACTATCCGGATCTTGATGCACTGCTGCACAAGGTCCGCCTAGAGTGCGCTCACTTGCGACGTTCCAGCATCGCCAGATCGCGCATTGCAGCTCTGCAACGCAGATTTCGCCTTCCTGAACATCGCATCATATGTGACGTACCCACCAGGTGGAATTCCACGTTACATATGTTGGAGCGGTGGTGTGAGCAGCAGCCAGCAGTAATGGAGTATCAGCTGCATCAGGCGCAATCAACTCGCAATTTGCGCCGTTTACACTTCACCACTACTGAGTGGGCCTCTATGAAGGACATCTGCCACGTTTTGCGTGCGTTTGATGAGTCAACGCGGATGGCGAGTGCAGATGATGCACTAGTCAGCCTGACTGTCCCCCTTATCTGCCTGCTTCAAAAAACACTGCAAGCACTAAGGGATGAGGTTTTGGAAGAGGTGGAGGATGAGGAGTCACAAATTCCATCACCTTCTGGACAGTCAGCGCAACGTGGTTCCTCACAAAGGGCTGGGCAGGGCTCACTTTGTGAGGAGGATGAGGAGGAGTCAATGGAGGAGGAAGACATCGCTCCAGAGGGAGGTACACAACGCTCTAGTCAGTATGTAGAGCGAGGGTGGGGTGATGCAGAGCAGGCAGAGATGACGCCTCTTGCAGGGGACAGCGTTTCTTGGCCAGTTGGGAGTCTGCAGCACATGGTTGATTTCATGCTGCAGAGCCTGAGAAACGACCGCCGCATCGCCCACATTCTCACCACGTCTGATTATTGGGTGTACACCCTCCTAGACCCTCGCTACCGGGACAACTTACAAGGCCTCATCACACCGTTGAACCGGGAGCGTAAAATGCGTGAGTACCAAGACACACTGGTGCAATCCATAATGTTCTCCATTCCAGCCGAGAGCACTGCTGCTGCTGCTACTGCTTTGCAAAGCAGCTCTGTGCGTCGAGGCAGTGGAGACAGCTCTGCAACAAGAGGGAGCACAAGCAGCGCCTCTTCAAAAGGCAAGACCAGTATGTTCCAAATGTGGCGAAGTTTTGTGGCAGCTAGTGTTGAGCGATACGATAATGCAAATATCGGCTATCGGCCGATATTAGCTCTATCGGCCTTTCGATAATTCGTTTCGATATTTTCGTCTTATCGAATACCGGAATCGGATTTGTCACTGTCACTGTGAGTGTCCGTCGGTCGGGTCTGTCAGGAGTCAGCGGCACTTACCTGGCAGAAGATCTCCGGCGGTCACGTCCTGGACTGCTTGATGGCCGCCATTATCTTCTCCCTGGCGGTCACATGCAGTTTTTCGCGATAACTGCAGTGACTGCAGGGTAATCCCGGCCGTAAAGCAGTCAGTCCGATGACGTCACCGCCGGGGAAGCAGGTAATCAGCTGTGCTGCGCCGGGATGACAGGCTCTGCCTGTCATTCTGATGTAGCAGAGCTGGATCGTCGTGGGACACTCGTTACTATGGACTGCGTCGGTCAGGTGGTATACTTTTTTTTTTCTTTTTTTTACAGGAGATCGATGGCGTCGCAGGATGAGACAGTAATAAAAGAAATAAAAACTGTTTTTTTTTTTTTTATTAAATTAAAAAACTTTTTTAGGAACATTCACCCGTCCGGGTACATAAACAATTTAACTATTTACATACAGGGACCCTGTCCGGGTTATTTAGACTTCTTTGGCTGGCCTCTTCCAGGTACCACCTGGTACTCTTCTTGAGATTGCCAAACATCCGAGGCACCAAGGACCACCAGGACCTGATGACGTCGTGTGGCCTGTACAGAGACGTCGTGACCCGCTATCTGGGTCTGTGTGGCCACCTCTTTCATCTCCCTCCGGGTCTGGAACCCTATGTCCCGGACTGTACGAACCCCAGGGGGCCTAACAGGCGCCGGGTACGGGCCACGTATCGATATCATGTCCATGGGTGGGTCTGCTGAGGAGACCACTGAGGGAGGCTGGGGAGATTTACGGCGTGGGGTGGGCACTTTTGCAGAGGCCTGGATGTGGGAGGCTGAAGGCTTCGAGGGTCTCACAGGTTCCTCACACACTGGGGAGTAGGGGTCGCACCTGGTAACATTTAGGGCGTACCACCCATTGTAACCCCAGTGTCGGGTGTAAGTCACCAAGTCTCCTGGCAACAGGTCCCTCCCCGGGTGTCCTTCTGGGAGGTGAGCCTCCACGTCCCGCCGAGTCACAAAGACTTCTAAATAAAGTCCAGGCTCCTTGATGAAGCCCCAACCACCTTTCAATTTAAAGTTCCGTACTGCACCCTTACGCCGCGGCTCACTCAGGGTTCCTTTATCCTTTCTCATCCGGTCCTTATCTGCCCCGTCCTTCTCCACCTGACGTTGGCGAAGTTTTAGGGATTCTCGCTGCTCCCTTTGTCGCTCTGCTTCTCTCTCCCAACGTCTCCACTCTTCCTCCTGACGCCGGTTGAAATTCTCCTCCACCAGCTGCTCCATGTCTCCACCACTCCACTGCAGCTTACAGTGTCCGGTTTGCGGCAGCTCTCCTGTCGCCCCCCAGTCCTGGCGGCGCTCCCCTGCGGAGGAAGCAGACGGCTCTAAATCAGATGACAGTCGGGGCTCCGGTACAGACAGGTAGTGCTCTGGTGCCTGCGCGGCCTCCTCCATGAGGACGGGTGTCGCTTCTTCTGTCTCAGCGACGGGGACAGACAGCGGGTTCTGGGGTGCTGCTGACGGTGCTGCGGTTTTTGCAGGAACGGGTGCCTCCACTGCGACAACGTCAACCGGATCACATTGCAAGGACTCCTCTACTAGAACGGGTGCCTCACCTTCCGGTACAGACACTTCAGGTAAGAGGGATTGGCGCCGCTCCAAGTTTATTTTTAGGGCACGCCAGCTGGCTTCCATCCTGGCGACCTCCTCCCGGTGCCGGGCCAGGCCTCTTAGGGTATCCTCCGCTTCTTGCAGCGTAGGAGGGTTTACAGGCCGGGTGCCCAACGGTGATTCTGTGGCGATCGGGTCGCTTTCGTGGGGGGAGAGCTCTGACTGCTCCATCCCTTCCCACTTCTGCTCGTCGTGTCCATTAGCCATCTCTGCCAAGTCACATGTGTCATTAGCATCTGGAGAGGGCCCCTCTTTTGTAGTGAGGCGGGACCTTCGTGTTAGTTTCCGCACACTGAGGAGGATGAGGAGGCGGAACTGAAGAGCTGTGGGGCACGATCTTACATTGCAGTACCATTTAGAGTGGTCGGCCATCGTTTTCACGCCACTGAGTGAGTGACACCCACGAAGAGCACGCCCTTCTTCTTCACCAGTGCCTCGTCGTGACGCAGATATGGCGGAAAAATGGCAAATACATTCTCTGATGATTTTAGCAATTCTCAAGCACAAAACCAGTGCAATTCAGGCACACAAGACTCGCTTATAGCGAGCTACAGAATCCTGTTCGTGACGCCCAAGTTGAGTCGCACAGAGCCAGAGGTTTTTGGGGTACTCGGCACCGAGCCCGTCGACTTCTATGAGGTATGTCACGTCTCTACCCGGCAATTGAATTAGAGTCGATTTTACTATGTAGAAGTGTATAAACTATAAATATATGTATATATATATGTCACAATGACATGTATATATATATATATATGTATTCTATGTGTGTATATTTAGTGTTTACAACGAAAGAAAGGTTTTTTTTAATTTCGATATTTTGTTCCCATAGACTTACATGGGACTTCCGCTATCGAAATCGGATATCGACGATATTTAGTGCTATCGGCGATACAATTTCGATACGATATTTTTAGATATCGAGCAATATCGCTCAACACTAGTGGCAGCGCCACAAATGTCTACACCATCCGAGACGGCTCCAGTCAGCAGGAGGCAACGTTTCCGTAAGATGGTGACAGACTACATGTCTTTCCCTCTCAGTGTACTCCCAGATGGCTCTTCCCCATTCAAGTTTTGGGTCTCTAAGCTGGATACATGGCCAGAGCTTAGCCAGTATGCATTGGAGGTGCTGGCTTGCCCTGCTGCCAGTGTATTATCGGAGCGCATCTTTAGTGCTGCAGGTGGTGTACTAACAGACCGTCGCATGCGACTATCCTCCGATAATGTAGACCGGCTTACTTTTCTGAAAATGAACAAGGCATGGATCTCGCCAGAATTTGTCTGTCCGTTTTCAGATTAAATAACTGGTTCGCAACGTTATCCATGTCTCCTGTTATGTTCATCTTTCTACCACCTGAACTCTACTCCCTGGGCTACAACACTGCCAGTTGCTGCTCAGAAGTGTCGTGTCCACAGACCAATACACAAGCTATAGTGTTAGTGGGGTTCAGTAACGCCAGCTGTTCCCCTGCTGTGTGTCCGGCAAGAAGTCTCCTGTTCCCTACACATGCACAGAAAAACCCATGTCGAACATGCTCCAAATAGGGAAGAGCCGTCACCCTGATTGTTATGCTTAAAACATGAAATTGTGAAGTTTTCCAGGCCTAGAATGATAAATTTTTATGACAAATATGGACAAATAATAATTTGTCATCACAGCGCATATCTGCACATGTCTATTAGAAATGGTAACAAAAACTAAAACATAGTGTTCACTTTTTGAAATTAATGCATAAAAGTACATTTCATACTTATCAATTAATGCTTTTTAAGGAACTTTATCTGTACCTGTAAGATAATGCAGTCAATGGATGTACGAATCATAAAATCCTCATCATCATCATCACGAGTTTTATTTATGACAGACATTATAAAATACACATACTGATGCCAACTGTAACTTCACACACCATATATGAAATGGCCAGCATCTAAACCTGGTAATAATGTGCAATAATAAATTATTACATCTAGAAAGTGCATCATGCATACTGACAATAGGTAGTTATACCTGCAAGTGCTGTTGAAACAACCACAACAGATATAAATTAATAATGGTATATAGGTATCACAGTGCATAGTTACTCATGGACAATGTCGATGTAATACTGTACCTCAATAAAGTCAGCGTCAACCATTATGCTTGTTAGTCTTGTAGATTGTTAAAGAGGGAACGTTCTTTTTGTTGTTGGTCATAGGTGGAGTATTAGACAGTAAATGATTACTGCTGTCGTATTTTTGGCGTCCCTAGGGCGCAATAACGCTGCGTAACGTCACATTTTATAGAGTCATCTAATTGACACACGCTACCCTACCCTACGCGTGACAGTAGGAAGGTAGTGTTGACGGATAAAGCCTTGCGCAACCAGACATGCTTTTACCCTCTTCAACACTGTACAAGCAAAAAATGCATGATTGCAGCCGCAGACTTTATTGACGTACAGTATAACATCGCCATTACCCATCAGAGGCTGTCCACTGTCTGATACAGACATAGAATATACCTTTGCTATCCGTAGCCTTTGTTTCACCTACACTTGCAGGCACACACTTAAATTGTGACAATGCATTATGTTTTTTTAAATGGTTATTTTTTATCGTACATTATTGTGTCATCACATTGATGAGTCCATGCTGGACATGTCATACATGCTGTACAAAGTAACGATTTTATTAACTTAAATAATTGAAATGTCTGTGACTGTCACATCTAAATTGCAATGATGATGATGATGAGTGACTATTACAAAATCCATTGTCTTCACTATGTTATGGTTTAACATAGCGTTCCTTAAGCATTATTCATAAATACAAAAATGGACTTTTATTCTTAAATTTACAACACTATATTTTGTAACCAATTTTTTGGGTGGTGTGTTGTTCCATTTCTTGTTGGCATGTGCATATATGCGATTATATTTGCAGTGTCTTTATTTTTATTCTTGAAGTTAGGAAACATGTGTATCTTCGTACCGTGTTAGCCAGTAGATAGAAAAATATTTAGACTTGAGAGTCCGCAGTGGTTGTTACCTTTTAATGGATAACTGAAAAGATGGTAACAAATTGCAAGCTTTCGAGGCTACTCACGTCTCTTCATCAGGCAAAGACTAAAACAAAAAATGAAGCATCACATATTTCTATACACAACAGGACACAGGAATAGTGAAATAGGTAAGACAAGTAAGTGACGTGTAGCAGAACTCTCATTATCACAGAGGGATGAACATAAATATTATAACAGTTCCTAGATAAGGATATAGGAAAGATGTGTATCTTCGTACCGTGTTAGCCAGTAGATAGAAAAATATTTAGACTTGAGAGTCCTCAGTGGTTGATACCTTTTAATGGCTAACTGAAAAGATGGTAACAAATTGCAAGCTTTCGAGACTACGCAGGTCTCTTCATCAGGCAAAGACTAAAACAAAAGCTGAAGAATCACATATTTATATACACAAAAGGACACAGGAATAATGCAATAGGTAAGACAAGTGACGTGAAGCAGAACTGTCATTATGGCAGAGGGATGAACATAAATATGACTAGTTCATAGATAAGGAGTGAAAGTTTTATTACCCTCTGATTGGGGTCTGGTATTGTGTTGTGATGACCCTAAAAGGTCAGGGAAGCAGATTCCTTAATTGTTGTAGAAAGACATAAAACTCTGGGATATATTCATCCCAGCACTAAGAGTGTCAAAGGTCATCATAAGTTTATATTCCCAGACTTTTCTATCCTTCTCAGATTTGAAGTTAGATTTTAATACAAGTAATTCCATATCAGTCATGCTATGACCGGGCATACAAAAGTGTTTTGCCACAGGTAAATCCATTCTTTTTTCTCTTATTGTGTGGCGATGAGAATTCATCCTTGTTCTCAGTTTTTGCCCGGTCTCCCCCACATACAGACCCCCAGTTGGACATTTAGTACTCATTCCAGGTGAGCAATTCCCTTAAGTTTTTTCTTTTTGCAGTGTTACCACAGGTAAACACTATTGTTTTTTTTTTTTTTTTTTCCTTTCTTTTCTCTTTTTTGTCTACTGTAACTCTGGATATCAGATGTCTGGTTGAAACTTTCTGTGATGATAGTGGTTGTGACTTCTCACAACCATTCCAGGTGAGCAGTTCCCTTAATTTTTTTTTTCTCTCTGCAGTGTTGCCACAGGTGAACACTATTGTTTTTTTTCTCTCCTCTTCTTCCAGTAATCCTGTCTTAAAAGATCTGGAAAATGGAGGCCCGCATAAAGGAACTTTGCGGAGTGACTGATAATATCCTTGCAGATTTGCAGAATATAAAGACCCGTTTTACAAATCTACAGGACCTCAATAATCACAATTTGCAAGTGGTTGGACAGACTACCCAGGATTTGCGAGCCAGGATTGAGGTTCTAGAGGAGCGAGTCCAGGCTCCTGCCGTAGCCCCAAGTGCTGGGATTCCCAAGTTGCCCCCTTTTCGTTTTGGCGGTGAACGTGAGAAATTCAGGGGATTTATTAATCAATGCAATCTTTTTTTTTCTGCACATGCTTCACAATTTCCCACTGAACGATCTAAGGTGCTTACTATAATTATGTTGCTTACCAACAAGGCTTTAATGTGGGCAAACCCTCTGATTGAGACTGAGGATGATTGTTTGAATCACCTTGATGATTTTATTTCAGCCATGGGGCAGGTGTTTGATGACCCCAATCGAGGTGCAACAGCTGAAGCAGCCATGTTAGCTTTGCGCCAAGGTAAGCACTCGGTAGCTGAATATGCCTTGGATTTCAGGAGATGGGCCCTTGATACCACCTGGGACAGTTCCGCCAAAAAATCTATTTTTCGAAAGGGGTTATCTCCACTGATTAAGGATGAACTTGCTCGTGCCGACCCTCCCACTGCGTTAGGTGACTTTATTAACTACTGCATCCGTATTGATACTCGTCTGACTGAACGCAGGCAAGAGAGATGGTTCGAAAGCAATCGTACTAACCTTTTCCTACCTTCCTCTCCAGCTAAGGAACCTTTGAGTAGGATTACACGGGAACCTGAACCTGAACCCATGCAGGTAGACTCTTTACAACGACGGGTTAGTGATGCACGCAAGGAACATCGTTTTAAGGAGAATCTATGTTTCTATTGTGGTAAGTCAGGGCACTTCATTATAAACTGCCCCAGCCGTTCTCGTAAGACTACTGCAGCACTCATTCATTGTGAGTGTTGCGAGAGGGGATCTGTCAGGTCCGAGCCTCAGGCTCCAGAGAGATCTGCAGCAACAGATCTTGATTTCTCGGACTTAAACTCCGTTACCTCTGAGGACGTTGACTGTGTAAATGCTGCCATTTTTCAAGTTTCCTCAGCGGTGTCCCAGCTGAGTTGTAAGAAAAACAATTCTCATTGCTTTCTTTCCATCAAACTCTGGGTTGACTCAGCTTGGGTGTCTAGCTCTGCTATGATCGACTCAGGGGCAAGTGGAAATTTTATGGATGTCTCCTTTGCTCTGAAACAGGGAATACATTCAGTGAAGAAGGCTACTCCAGTACAGATGGAAACTGTGGATGGCTCCCTGCTGACCTCTGGACCAGTGGATCAGGAAACAGAGCCTTTAAGGGTTCTTATGGGTAAAGATCATCAAGAGAAACTGTCCTTTATGCTTATCTCTTCTCCCCACTTTCCCATTATTCTAGGGCTACCATGGCTGCAGGCTCAGAATCCTACCATTAACTGGGAGACCAAGGAATTACACTTTCCAGAGAAACAGATGAGTCCAAAAGTTTCAGCTTGCTCTGTTCCTAAAGGAATCATGTCAGTCCCTGAACTACCAGCTGTATACAAGGACTATGTGGATTTATGTGACAAGAAGAACGCTGACCAGCTTCCTCCTCACCGTCCATATGATTGTCCAATTGAATTATTGCCTGGAGCAGAGATACCTTTTGGTAAGATCTACCCCCTGGCGGGGCCCGAGCTAAAGGCTTTAAAGGATTACATAGATGAAAATCTAGCCAAGGGCTTCATACGCCCCTCTTCATCTCCTGCAGGTGCACCCATCTTCTTTGTAAAGAAGAAAGATGGATCTCTGAGACCATGCGTAGACTATAGGGAACTCAATAAGGTTACTATTAGAAACCGTTATCCATTGCCTTTAATCCCTGAGTTATTGGAGAGAGTGCGACATGCCAAAATTTTTTCTAAACTAGATCTTCGTGGGGCCTATAACTTAGTCCGTATTAGACCTGGGGATGAATGGAAGACTGCATTCAGGTCACGCTATGGACACTTTGAATATCTAGTTATGCCTTTTGGTCTGAGTACCGCCCCAGCCACTTTCCAACACTTGGTGAATGACATCTTCAGGGATCTCCTAGATACATTCGTGGTAATTTATTTGGATGATATTCTAATTTTTTCTAACTCCACAGAGGAACATCATGGACATGTGAGAATGGTCTTGGAACGTCTAAGACAAAATCATCTTTACATCAAACTTGAAAAGTGTGAATTCCATAGGACCGAAATTCAATTTCTGGGGTATGTACTGTCTACACAAGGAATTAGTATGGATGGAAGCAAAACCCAAGCCATCAAGGATTGGCCAAGTCCTAGAAATGTGAAGGAGGTACAGCGCTTCATCGGGTTTGCCAACTTCTATAGACGTTTCATTAGAAATTTCTCTGAGGTAGTGTCACCTATCACTCAACTTACCCGGAAAGAGTCTAGGTTTTCCTGGACTCCCCAAGCCCAGGAAGCATTTTCCCGTCTAAAAGATAAATTTACCACTGCACCTATCCTAGTACATCCCAACCCCGAGCTTGCCTTCATAATAGAGGTGGATGCTTCAGACTGTGCCGTTGGAGCTATACTCTCTCAGAGAACAGGTGAGAAGAATGTCTTGCATCCCTGTGCCTTCTTTTCCCAGCAGTTGTCTTCGGCTGAGAGGAACTACGATGTGGGCAATAGAGAGTTGTTGGCCATTATTGCCGCCTTCAAAGAATGGAGACACCTTCTTCAGGGAGCTGCACAGCAAATAGTCGTCCTGACAGACCATCGTAACCTTACATAGTAACATAGTTATTAAGGTTGAAGGAAGACTTTAAGTCCATCTAGTTCAACCCATATCCTATCCTAACCTGCCCTAACATGTTGATCCAGAAGAAGGCAAAAAAACCCCAAGTGGCAAACAGTAAGCTTCACATTGGGGAAAAAAAATTCCTTCCCGACTCCACATACGGCAATCAGACTAGCTCCCTGGATCAACGCTGTATCTAGGAAACTAGTGAATATAACCTGTAATATTATACTTTTCAAGAAAGGCATCCAGTCCCCTCTTAAATTTTAGTAAGGAATCACTCATTACAACATTAGACGGCAGAGAGTTCCATAGTCTCACTGCTCTTACAGTAAAGAATCTGCATCTGTGATTATGGCTAAACCTTCTTTCCTCCAGACGTAGAGGATGCCCCTCGTCCCCGTCACAGGTCTAAGAGTAAAAAGATCATTAGAAAGGTCTTTGTACTGTCCCCTCATATATTTGTACATTGTAATAAGATCACCCCTAAGCCTTCGTTTTTCCAAACTAAATAACCCCAAGTGTAATAACCTGTCTTGGTATTGCAGACCCCCCAGTTCTCTAATAACCTTGGTCGCTCTTCTCTGCACCCGCTCCAGTTCAGCTATGTCTTTCTTATACACCGGAGACCAGAACTGCACACAGTATTCTAAGTGTGGTCGCACCAGTGACTTGTATAGAGGTAAAATTATGTTCTCCTCATGAGCATCTATGCCTCGTCTAATGCATCCCATTATTTTATTTGCCTTGGCAGCAGCTGCCTGACATTGGCCACTAAATTTGAGTTTGTCGTCCACCCATACACCCAAGTCTTTTTCAGTGACAGTTTTGCCCAGTGTTTTACAATTAAGCACATAATTATACATCTTATTTGTTCTACCCAAGTGCATGACCTTACATTTATCCCCATTAAAGCTCATTTGCCATTTATCAGCCCAAGCTTCTAGTTTACATAAATCCTCCTGTAATATAAAATTATCCTCCTCTGTATTTATTACCCTGCAGAGTTTAGTGTCATCTGCAAATATTGAAATACTACTCTGTATGCCCCCTACAAGGTCATTAATAAATATGTTAAAGAGAAGCGGCCCCAATACTGACCCCTGTGGTACCCCACTGCTAACCGTGACCCAGTCCGAGTGTGCTCCATTAATAACCACCCTTTGTTTCCTATCCATGAGCCAGTTCTTAACCCATTTACACATATTTTCCCCTATCCCCATTGTTCTCATTTTATGTATCAACCTTTTGTGTGGCACTGTATCAAAAGCTTTTGAGAAGTCCATGAACACCACGTCCACTGCATTCCCTTGGTCCAGTCCTGAACTTACCCCTTCATAAAAGCTTATCAGATTAGTCTGACAAGAACGGTCCCTCGTAAACCCATGCTGATACTGTGTCATGAGGTTATTCAGCTTCAGATACTCCAAAATAGTATCCCTTAAAAAACCCTCCAGGATTTTACCCACAGTAGATGTTAAGCTCACTGGCCTATAATTTCCAGGTTCAGTTTTTGCCCCCTTTTTGAATATTGGCACCACATTTGCTATACGCCAGTCCTGTGGTACAGACCCAGTTATTATGGAATCTTTAAAGATTAAAAATAATGGTCTATCTATAACTGTACTTAATTCCTGCAGTACTCGGGGGTGTATCCCATCCGGACCCGGGGATTTGTCAACTTTAGTGATTTTTAGACGCCGCCGTACTTCCTGCTGGGTTAAGCATGTGACATTTAATGGAGAAATTTTTTTATCTCTGATCATGTTATCTGTCATGGGATTTTCTTGTGTAAATACAGTTGAAAAAAAGTCATTTAGCATATTGGCTTTTTCCTCATCCTCATCCACCATTTCACCCAGACTATTTTTAAGGGGACCAACACTATCATTTTTTAGTTTCTTGCTATTTATGTAGTTAAAGAATATTTTGGGATTATTTTTACTTTCTCTGGCAATGAGTCTCTCTGCCTCAATCTTTGCTGTCTTGATTTGCTTTTTACAGAATTTATTCAGTCTTCTGTATTTATTTAATGCCTCTTCACTACCTACTTGCTTTAATTCCCTAAACGCTTTCTTTTTGTCCCTTATTGCGCCCCTTACAGCTCTATTTAGCCATAGTGGTTTCCTCCTAATTCTAGCATGTTTATTCCCATAGGGTATATACTGTGCACAGGTCCTATTCAGGATACTAATAAACGTCTCCCATTTTCTTTGTGTATTTTTATGTCTCAGGATATCGTCCCAGTTTATTGCACCAAGATCATCTCTCATCCGTTGGAAATTTGCCTTCCTGAAGTTTAGTGTCCTTGTAACCCCTCGACTACACATCTTATTAAAGGATACATGAAAGCTTATTATTTTGTGATCACTATTACCCAAGTGACCCCCAACCCTTATATTTGATATGCGGTCTGGCCTGTTGGATAATATTAGGTCTAGCAGTGCCCCCCCTCTTGTTGGGTCCTGAACTAGTTGTGAAAGGTAATTGTCTCTCATAGTTGCCAAAAACTTATTACCTTTGCTGGAACTGCAGGTTTCTGTTCCCCAATGTATTTCAGGGTAGTTGAAGTCCCCCATAATAATGACTTCTCCTTGAGTTGCTGCTTCATCTATTTGCTTTACGAGGATATTCTCTGTTGCTTCCATTATTTTAGGAGACTTATAACAAACCCCTATCAATAATTTATTATTTTTCCCCCCTCCCCTAATCTCCACCCACAGAGACTCTACATCTTCATTAGATTCACAGATATCACACAGGATGGGTTTTAAGGATGATTTTACATATAAACACACACCCCCACCTCGCTTATTTTTACGGTCATTTCTAAACAGACTATAGCCCTGTAAATTAACCGCCCAGTCATGGCTCTCATCCAGCCAAGTCTCAGATATCCCCACCATGTCATAATTATGTTCCAACAAAATTAATTCTAATTCCGCCATTTTGTTGGTGAGGCTTCTAGCATTAGTATACATGCACTTTATGTATCTCTCTGAACCTCTATTCTTTCTTAAATTATTAACTGTTCTAACCCACCCCCCATGCCACCCCACCCCCAATTTCATTATTTGTGCCCAGGTCTCTATCTGTACTGCCTTCCCCTCCTATAAAATGAATACCCTCCCCCCCAGTCCCTAGTTTAAAGACTCCTCCAACCTTCTAGCCATTTTCTCCCCCAGCACAGCTGCACCCTCCCCATTGAGGTGCAGCCCATCCCTAGCAACCTTGAGTTTATCAGGTCGGCTAAGTGCCTGACTCCTCGCCAGGCTCGCTGGAATCTTTTCTTAAACCAATTTAATTTTATCATCTCTTATAGACCAGGATCGCGCAATGGAAAGGCTGATGCACTCTCTAGGATTTACTCAGCAGAGACACGTCCAATTACTCCTCCTAAGACTATTCTTCCTGACTCTAGATTCCTAGGAGTAATTCATAATCAAGACCTACTTAAGGACATCAAGGAAGCATACCATGCGGATTCCTTTTTGGCACAACCCCCAAGGGACGTAAGTCTTGTCTTTAAGAATGGTGTGTGGATTCAGGGACAACGTCTGTATATACCTGAAACAGTCAGATTGAGAGTATTGCAACTCATTCACGATTCCAAGATAGCTGGGCATAGAGGAATTCTAAAGACACAGGAATTTCTTTCTCATTTCTTTTGGTGGCCCACTTGCAGGAAGGATGTTTTGAATTATGTCACTTCATGTGAGGTCTGTGCAAGATGCAAAACACCTCGCTCCTCACCAACTGGTCTGTTACAGCCTCTTCCCACCCCGTCCCGCCCGTGGGGATCCATTTCTATGGACTTCATTGTGGAGTTACCAACCTCTCAGGGGAAGAACACCATTCTAGTGGTGGTTGACCGTCTAACAAAGGCAGCTCATTTTATCCCTTGTGTCGGCTTACCCACTGCAAAACAGACATCAGATTTGATGATTAAAGATGTGTTTCGCTTACATGGAGTACCGGATGAGGTTATTTCGGATCGAGGGGTGCTATTCACTTCTAGGTTTTGGCAAAATTTCTGTGCAGCATTGGACATTAAAGTAAACCTTTCTTCTGCTTTTCATCCCCAGACTAATGGACAGACCGAACGAACCAATCAAACCCTGGAGCAGTATCTCCGCTGCTTTATCTGCCACCTACAGGATGATTGGGTGGATCTACTTCCATTAGCTGAGTTCTCGTATAACAACTCTCAGAGTGCCTCCACTAAACAGTCTCCTTTTTACTCTAATCTAGGTTATCATCCTAACATTCTACCACGATTTCCCATAGAAACGCCTTTACCAGCAGTGGCTGAAAGAATCACGTCTTTACAGAAGAATATGGATCTTCTAAAGGAAAATCTGGAATCGGCTCAAGAAAGGTACAAGAAAGCAGCAGATAAATTTCGTAAACCTGCACCAGCTTTCAAGGTAGGAGACTTGGTCTGGCTGTCAACCAGAAATCTTAAGTTAAGGATTCCATCGTCTAAGTTGGGACATAAGTACATTGGACCCTATAAAATCAGTAAAATTATAAGTGCCGTTGCTTGTCGTCTTCAACTGCCCAGAACTATGAGAATCCACCCTGTCTTTCATGTATCCCTACTAAAGGCTGCGACACCCAATACGTTTCCTGGACGTTCCTCTCCTTGCCCTGACCCGGTGCTAGTCGATGGTCAGGAAGAATTTGTGGTGGAAAGGATTTTAGATTCCAGGTTGTATAGAAATCAGTTACAATATCTGATTAAATGGCAGGGCTACCCAGTGGAGGACAACTCATGGGAACCGGTCAATAACGTTAATGCTCCTCGCTTGCTCCGTCAGTTTCATCAGAGGTACCCACACAAGCCTGGTCTGAGGTCATCCGGAGGTTGTCCTTAAGGGGGGAGTAATGTAAGGTTCTATGTATATATTCCTGAAACTCAGTTTGTTCGTCAGCCATTTTACTTTCTGTCTTGCTGCAGCTATCTTGCCCTCAGTCAAAATAGAGTTTCCAGCTTGCATGTTCCCGCCCTGATTCTCTCCTTTGCTTCTTAAGCAGCCACAGCTGAGCAATCAGTGCTTCAGAATCTAGCCTGCAGTGAACCTGTGACTTGACTCCTGTAAGCCTTGGACCTTGTACTCCAGCTATTCCTGCTGAGGAACTCTGAAGCACTTGTGGACTCTGAACCCTGCTCTTTGAAAGACCCACGTTTGCATGGACTTACGGTAACAGAGAAGAAGATCCTGAACCTGTTGTGGAGAGTGATTGCTGAGCTTGGATTACTCTGGCCTGCTGTGTCTCCTGTTTCTGTGTCTGCAAACTGTGTGACTATTTCTGCCAACTTGTATGAAGTAATACAGGACTTTTCTATATCAAACCTGTGACTCCTGTGTTTTCATCGCACCCAAGCACAAGACGCTATATGAACTGTACTACATACATTACATCGTTACTATGGACTGCGTCGGTCAGGTGGTATACTTTTTTTTTTTTTTTTCATTTTTTTACAGGAGATCGATGGCGTCGCAGGATGAGACAGAAATAAAAGAAATGAAAACTGTGATTTTTTTTTTTTATTAAATTAAAAAACTTTTTTAGGAACATTCACCCGTCCGGGTACATAAACAATTTAACTATTTACATACAGGGACCCTGTCCGGGTTATTTAGACTTCTTTGGCTAGCCTCTTCCAGGTACCACCTGGTACTCTTCTTGAGATTGCCAAACATCCGAGGCACCAAGGACCACCAGGACCTGATGACGTCGTGTGGCCTGTACAGTGACGTCGTGACCCGCTATCTGGGTCTGTGTGGCCACCTCTTTCATCTCCCTCCGGGTCTGGAGCCCTATGTCACGGACTGAACGAACCCCAGGGGGCCTAACAGGCGCCGGGTACGGGCCACGTAACTGGATCATGTCCATGGGTGCATATGCTGAGGAGACCACTGAGGGAGGCTGGGGAGATTTACGGCGTGGGGTGGGCACTTTTGCAGAGGCCTGGATGTGGGAGGCTGAAGGCTTCGAGGGTCTCACAGGTTCCTCACACACTGGGGAGTAGGGGTCGCACCTGGTAACATTTAGGGCGTACCACCCATTGTAACCCCAGTGTCGGGTGTAAGTCACCAAGTCTCCTGGCAACAGGTCCCTCCCCGGGTGTCCTTCTGGGAGGTGAGCCTCCACGTCCCGCCGGGTCACAAAGACTTCTAAATAAAGTCCAGGCTCCTGGATGAAGCCCCAACCACCTTTCAATTTAAAGTTCCGTACTGCACCCTTACGCCGCGGCTCCCTCAGGGTTCCTTTATCTTTTCTCATCCGGTCCTTATCTGCCCGGTCCTTCTCCACCTGACGTTGGCGAAGTTTTAGGGTTTCTCGCTGCTCCCTTTGTCGCTCTGCTTCCCGCTCCCAACGTCTCCACTCTTCCTCCTGACGCCGGTTGTAATTCTCCTCCACCAGCTGCTCCATGTCTCCACCACTCCACTGCAGCTTACAGTGTCCGGTTTGCGGCAGCTCTCCTGTCGCCCCCCAGTCCTGGCGGCGCTCCCCTGCGGAGGAAGCAGACGGCTCTAAATCAGATGACAGTCGGGGCTCCGGTACAGGCAGGTAGTGCTCTGGTGCCTGCGCGGCCTCCTCCATGAGGACGGGTGTCGCTTCTTCTGTCTCAGCGACGGGGGCAGACAGCGGGATCTGGGGTGCTGCTGACGGTGCTGCAGTTTTTGCAGGAACGGGTGCCTCCACTGCGACAACGTCAACCGGATCACATTGCAAGGACTCCTCTACTAGAACGGGTGCCTCACCTTCCGGTACAGACACTTCAGGTAAGAGGGATTGGCGCCGCTCCAAGTTTATTTTTAGGGCATGCCAGCTGGCTTCCATCCTGGCGACCTCCTCCCGGTGCCGGGCCAGGCCTCTTAGGGTATCCTCCGCTTCTTGCAGCATAGGAGGGTTTACAGGCCGGGTGCCCAACGGTGATTCTGTGGCGATCGGGTCGCTTCCGTGGGGGGAGAGCTCTGACTGCTCCATCCCTTCCCACTTCTGCTCGTCGTGTCCATTAGCCATCTCTGCCAAGTCACATGTGTCATTAGCATCTGGAGAGGGCCCCTCTTTTGTAGTGAGGCGGGACCTTCGTGTTAGTTTCCGTACACTGAGGAGAATGAGGAGGCGGAACTGAAGAGCTGTGGGGCACGATCTTACATTGCAGTACCATTTAGAGTGGTCGGCCATCGTTTTCACGCCACTGAGTGAGTGACACCCATGAAGAGCACGCCCTTCTTCTTCACCAGTGCCTCGTCGTGACGCAGATATGGCGGAAAAATGGCAAATACATTCTCTGATGATTTTAGCAATTCTCAAGCACAAAACCAGTGCAATTCAGGCACACAGGACTCGCTTATAGCGAGCTACAGAATCCTGTTCGTGACGCCCAAGTTGAGTCGCACAGAGCCAGAGGTTTTCGGGGTACTCGGCACCGAGCCCGTCGACTTCTATGGGGTATGTCACGTCTTTACCCGGCAATTGAATTAGAGTCGATTTTACTATGTAGAAATGTATAAACTATAAATATATGTATATATATATGTCACAATGACATGTATATATATATATATATATATATGTATTCTATGTGTGTATATTTAGGGTTTACAAGGAAATAAAGGTTTTTTTAATTTCGATATTTTGTTCCCATAGACTTACATGGGACTTCCGGTATCGAAATCGGATATCGACGATATTTAGTGCTATCGGCGATACAATTTCGATACGATATTTTTAGATATAGAGCAATATCGCTCAACACTACTCTCAAGTCTAAATATTTTTAGATAAGGATAGAAAGTTTTATTGCCCTCTGATTGGGGTCTGGTTTTGTGTTTTCATGCCCCTGGAAGGGCAGAGACGCAGATTCCTTAATTGATATAGAATGACATAAATCCGTGTGATCTATTCATTCCATCACTAACAGTGTCAAAGGTCATGATGAGCTTATATTCTGAAACCTTTGTATCTTTCTCATATTTGAAGTTATATTTTAATACCAGTAATTCCATATCCATCATGCTATGACCGGGCATACAAAATTGTTTTGCCACAGGTAAATCCATTATTTTTTCTCTTATTGTGTGGCGCTGATAATTCATCCTTGTTCTCATTTTTTGGCCGGTCTCCCCTCACTTGTCCCTCCCTCACTTGTCTTACCTATTCCTGTGTCCTGTTGTGTGTAGAAATATGTGATTCTTCATTTTTTGTTTTAGTCTTAGCCTGATGAAGAGACCTGAGTAGTCTCGAAAGCTTGGAATTTGTTACCATATTTTCAGTTAGCCATTAAACGGTATCAACCACAGAGGACTCTCAAGTATAAATATTTTTCTATTCTTGGAATTGAAATTCATCATTTTATTGTCCTAGTAAAACTTCATTTATTCTTGTTTGAAGTACATACATTTGCAATGGCCACGTAACAAGGCAATAACTCAATATTTTATGCCTACACCCTCCTTGACCCTGGGCTTCAACACCGCCAGTTGCTGCTCAGAAGTGTTAGATGCACAGATGAAAACAATCGCTGATGTGTTTGTGGGGTTCAGTAACGCTTGCTGTTCCCCTGCTGTGTGTCTGGCAAAAATTACTGCTGCTAACTACAACTTCAACTTCAAACATCTCATACTAGGCCTCTGCCTACACCCTCCTTGACCCTGGGCTTCAACACCGCCAGTTGCTGCTCAGAAGTGTTAGATGCACAGATGAAAACAATCGCTGATGTGTTTGTGGGGTTCAGTAACGCCTGCTGTTCCCCTGCTGTGTGTCTGGCAAAAATTACTGCTGCTAACTACAACTTCAACTTCAAACATCTCATACTAGGCCTCTGCCTACACCCTCCTTGACCCTGGGCTTCAACACCGCAAGTTGCTGCTCAGAAGTGTTAGATGCACAGATGAAAACAATCGCTGATGTGTTTGTGGGGTTCAGTAACGCCTGCTGTTCCCCTGCTGTGTGTCTGGCAAAAATTACTGCTGCTAACTACAACTTCAACTTCAAACATCTCATACTAGGCCTCTGCCTACACCCTCCTTGACCCTGGGCTTCAACACCGCCAGTTGCTGCTCAGAAGTGTTAGTTGCACAGATGAAAACAATCGCTGATGTGTTTGTGGGGTTCAGTAACGCCTGCTGTTCCCCTGCTGTGTGTCTGGCAAAAATTACTGCTGCTAACTACAACTTCAAATTCAAACATCTCATACTAGGCCTCTTCCTACACCCTCCTTGACCCTGGGCTTCAACACCGCCAGTTGCTGCTCAGAAGTGTTAGATGCACAGATGAAAACAATCGCTGATGTGTTTGTGGGGTTCAGTAACGCCTGCTGTTCCCCTGCTGTGTGTCTGGCAAAAATTACTGCTGCTAACTACAACTTCAACTTCAAACATCTCATACTAGGCCTCTGCCTACACCCTCCTTGACCCTGGGCTTCAACACCGCCAGTTGCTGCTCAGAAGTGTTAGATGCACAGATGAAAACAATCGCTGATGTGTTTGTGGGGTTCAGTAACGCCTGCTGTTCCCCTGCTGTGTGTCCGGCAAAAATTACTGCTAGCTACCTAATCATGGTGAAAAAAAACATGACATGTCAAAGTGTCTAGTGCTACACATAGATATGAGGCTACACCCTGATTTCTAAGCTGTAAACATTTGAAACGTCAACTTTAAAACCATAAAATGATTAGTCTTTGTCACAAATCTGTTACAAAATAATTGTGACATATTATTACAGATATGCACATGTCGAAAACAAATGCAAACACAAAAGCCTACTTATGCTATAGGATACTGATGGTCAACCTTGTCACTCCATAGCTTAGACAAATCAACTCACATCATGACTCAAATTCTGCAATGTTGGAAGTGCATAATGTGGGTTGAACTTTGACAACTGCTGCAGTGCGAAGGTTATACTTCAGTGTTCTTGCCTTTTAAATAAAAGCATACAAGTAAATATAATAATCCAATGTTGATTAAGGGACGTGATGTACACCTGTAATATTGTGCAAACAATGCATGTAGGAATAGTCCTCTTCAACATTACTTATATTTGTGTCATTTTAAAAAATACATATTTAATTAGAAAGTTAACAGCCCATATCATAAAGGTCCTTCATGTAAACATGATAATCGCTAACAAAAATCATGCATTACCTTGGTAAGTCAATAGTGCATAGTCACAATAGCAAAATATATACCTGTAAGTGGTGCTGAAAGAACGACAACTGATAGAATAGGTGAATGATATCTATTTATCAGACTGAATAGCGACACCTGTACAATGTCGATATAATACTGTACCTTAACAAAACAGCTGTGTCACACCTCACACTCGTTTTTCTTGTAGCTTGTTATGTAATAGGGCACATGCGTGTATGTTTCATCATAGGTGCATGTTTACTGAGTAAAGCAGTCATGACAACGCCTTTGTGTTGTCGGTACGCTTGCGATGATGAACGATGCGCACCGTGAATGTTAGTCTGCGTCATAAGACGTACAGACGCTCCAATACCCAACGCGTCACAGCAGGAAGCCAGTCTGTGCGTCCAAACAAAGGCGCAACCATACATGCACGTAACCTTTTATAAAGCTATATAAAAAAAGGATGTAGTAGTAACGCACACTTTATTGAGGTACAGTATTACATGCCATTCACCATCTGTGGCTATGCAGTCTCATCTATATATACCTTATCTATCCGTTGTCATGCTTGCAAGTCCACAGTCAGGCATAAATATCTGTTTTCACTCTGCACTATGCACTTTTTAAATTTTTGTTTGTTAATATAAATGATTGGCACATATTATCAGTATTACATGATGGAAATTTTAGATATTTTTAAAAAATTTTTAGTGATATTATTCACCAAATGTAAAGTTTTATGAATGTCAAAGATAACTTGTAATGCTGATTATGTTTTTAAGTCAGCCATTCATTGTCTACACAATAAAAATGGTGTACATACTGTTACTTAGCCATCATTAATGGATTCTGATATGTACTTGTATGCTTTTATTTTAAACCGTATAGCAGATTATTTAACCTATTTTAATTGTGGTTTGCATTGCTTTTCAACATGTTAATGTATGCGTTTATGTTTGTAAATTATTAATTTACATATATTTTTTTAAGTAAAATCATCATCTTATGGTACTAAAGGTTATATTTCTCTTGTTTGGAGCATAGACATTTTTAATTGACACGTAACAAGGAAAATACTTGATATAGTATTTAAACATCCTCCTTGACCCTGGGCTCCAACACCGCCAGTTGTTGCTCGGAAGTGCTGTTAGCGCAGTGAACACTTGCTCCTGTGTTACTGAGGTTCAGTAATGTCAGCTGTTCCCCTGCTGTGTGAACGGCAAAAAGTCCTGCTGCCTCCACCATGTTCTCTTCTCATTCCTGGGCTACAACACCGCCAGTTGTTGCTCGGAAGTGCTGTTAGCACAGTCAACACTTGCTCCTGTGTTACTGGGGTTCAGTAATGTCAGCTGTTCCCCTGCTGTGTGAACGGCAAAAAGTCTGCTGCCTCCACTATGTTCTCTTCTCATCCCTGGGCTACAACACCGCCAGTTGTTGCTCGGAAGTGCTGTTAGCACAGTCAACACTTGCTCCTGTGTTACTGGGGTTCAGTAATGTCAGCTGTTCCCCTGCTGTGTGAACGGCAAAAAGTCCTGCTGCCTCCACCATGTTCTCTTCTCATCCTGGGCTACAACACCGCCAGTTGTTGCTCGGAAGTGCTGTTAGCACAGTCAACACTTGCTCCTGTGTTACTGGGGTTCAGTAATGTCAGCTGTTCCCCTGCTGTGTGAACGGCAAAAAGTCCTGCTGCCTCCACCATGTTCTCTTCTCATCCCTGGGCTACAACACCGCCAGTTGTTGCTCGGAAGTGCTGTTAGCACAGTGAACACTTGCTCCTGTGTTACTGGGGTTCAGTAATGTCAGCTGTTCCCCTGCTGTGTGAACGGCAAAAAGTCCTGCTGCCTCCACCATGTTCTCTTCTCATCCCTGGGCTACAACACCGCCAGTTGTTGCTCGGAAGTGCTGTTAGCACAGTGAACACTTGCTCCTGTGTTACTGGGGTTCAGTAATGTCAGCTGTTCCCCTGCTGTGTGAACGGCAAAAAGTCCTGCTGCCTCCACCATGTTCTCTTCTCATCCCTGGGCTACAACACCGCCAGTTGTTGCTCGGAAGTGCTGTTAGCACAGTGAACACTTGCTCCTGTGTTACTGGGGTTCAGTAATGTCAGCTGTTCCCCTGCTGTGTGAACGGCAAAAAGTCCTGCTGCCTCCACCATGTTCTCTTCTCATCCCTGGGCTACAACACCGCCAGTTGTTGCTCGGAAGTGCTGTTAGCACAGTGAACACTTGCTCCTGTGTTACTGGGGTTCAGTAATGTCAGCTGTTCCCCTGCTGTGTGAACGGCAAAAAGTCCTGCTGCCTCCACCATGTTCTCTTCTCATCCCTGGGCTACAACACCGCCAGTTGTTGCTCGGAAGTGCTGTTAGCACAGTGAACACTTGCTCCTGTGTTACTGGGGTTCAGTAATGTCAGCTGTTCCCCTGCTGTGTGAACGGCAAAAAGTCCTGCTGCCTCCACCATGTTCTCTTCTCATCCCTGGGCTACAACACCACCAGTTGTTGCTCGGAAGTGCTGTTAGCACAGTGAACACTTGCTCCTGTGTTACTGGGGTTCAGTAATGTCAGCTGTTCCCCTGCTGTGTGAACGGCAAAAAGTCCTGCTGCCTCCACCATGTTCTCTTCTCATTCCTGGGCTACAACACCGCCAGTTGTTGCTCGGAAGTGCTGTTAGCACAGTCAACACTTGCTCCTGTGTTACTGGGGTTCAGTAATGTCAGCTGTTCCCCTGCTGTGTGAACGGCAAAAAGTCCTGCTGCCTCCACCATGTTCTCTTCTCATCCTGGGCTACAACACCGCCAGTTGTTGCTCGGAAGTGCTGTTAGCACAGTCTACACTTGCTCCTGTGTTACTGGGGTTCAGTAATGTCAGCTGTTCCCCTGCTGTGTGTACGGCAAAAAGTCCTGCTGCCTCCACTATGTTCTCTTCTCATCCCTGGGCTACAACACCGCCAGTTGTTGCCTGGAAGTGCTGTTAGCACAGTTAACACTTGCTCCTGTGTTACTGGGGTTCAGTAATGTCAGCTGTTCCCATGCTGTGTGTACGGCAAAAAGTCCTGCTGCGTCCACCATGTTCTCTTCTCATCCCTGGGCTACAACACCGCCAGTTGTTGCTCGGAAGTGCTGTTAGCACAGTGAACACTTGCTCCTGTGTTACTGGGGTTCAGTAATGTCAGCTGTTCCCCTGCTGTGTGAACGGCAAAAAGTCCTGCTGCCTCCACCATGTTCTCTTCTCATTCCTGGGCTACAACACCTGTTGCTCGGAAGTGCTGTTAGCACAGTCAACACTTGCTCCTGTGTTACTGGGGTTCAGTAATGTCAGCTGTTCCCCTGCTGTGTGTACGGAAAAAAGTCCTGCTGCCTCCACCATGTTCTCTTCTCATCCCTGGGCTCCAACACCGCCAGTTGTTGCTCGGAAGTGCTGTTAGCACAGTCAACACTTGCTCCTGTGTTACTGGGGTTCAGTAATGTCAGCTGTTCCCCTGCTGTGTGAACGGCAAAAAGTCATGCTGCCTCCACCCTGTTGTCTTCTCATCCCTGGGCTTCAACACCGCCAGTTGTTGCTCGGAAGTGTCATTGGCACAGGTACTCACTCCTGCCCAGACTGGTTACAGCACGCCATCTGTTTCCTGTCAGTGTAAACGACACTTAGCCTCCAATAAGTTGTCCTGTCATGTTGCGGTCGGGTTAGCCGACTCTATGGTGCTTGGAGTTTAGGTGCTTCCTATGTGTGCTGCGGGATATGCAAATAAAGGCTGTTTCCGTTGTGACAATAGGACAATCACCCACTGTAGTACTGTGGGATTCGGTAACTGCGGCCGGCTCGCGGCCTGTCAACTTAAATTTCCATGGGTACCTTCTGCTACCCGTCCGGGTTCCAGTACCGTCAGCTGGTTCTCCGCAGTGCCTTTGTCCTAGGTGCCTCCATCTCGGTATCCGAGTTCCAGCAACGTCTGCTGGTCCTTGGTAGTGATTTGGAGCACAGATACCTCCTGCTTAGTAACCGTGTCCCAGTAACGTCAGCTGGTCCTCGGTTGTGCCATTGGCTCTTTTCCTTCTGCTGCCCCTCCGGGTTCCAGCACAGTCAGCTGGTCCTCGTCACTTGCATTGGCTCTTGTACCTTCTGCTACCCGTCCGGGTTCCAGTACCGTCAGCTGGTTCTCCGCAGTGCCTTTGGCCTAGGTGCCTCCATCTCGGTATCCGAGTTCCAGCAACGTCTGCTGGTCCTTGGTAGTGCTTTAGAGCACAGGTACCTCCTGCTTAGTAACCGTGTCCCAGTAACGTCAGCTGGTCCTCGGTTGTGCCATTGGCTCTTTTCCTTCTGCTGCCCCTCCGGGTTCCAGCACAGTCAGCTGGTCCTCGTCACTTGCATTGGCTCTTGTACCTTCTGCTACCCGTCCGGGTTCCAATACCGTCAGCTGGTTCTCCGCAGTGCCTTTGGCCTAGGTGCCTCCATCTCGGTATCCGAGTTCCAGCAACGTCTGCTGGTCCTTGGTAGTGCTTTGGAGCACAGGTACCTCCTGCTTAGTAACCGTGTCCCAGTAACGTCAGCTGGTCCTCGGTTGTGCCATTGGCTCTTTTCCTTCTGCTGCCCCTCCGGGTTCCAGCACAGTCAGCTGGTCCTCGTTACTTGCATTGGCTCTTGTACCTTCTGCTACCTGTGCGGGTTCCAGTACCGTCAGCTGGTTCTCCGCAGTGCCTTTGGCCTAGGTGCCTCCATCTCGGTATCCGAGTTCCAGCAACGTCTGCTGGTCCTTGGTAGTGCTTTGGAGCACAGGTACCTCCTGCTTAGTAACCGTGTCCCAGTAACGTCAGCTGGTCCTCGGTTGTGCCATTGGCTCTTTTCCTTCTGCTGCCCCTCCGGGTTCCAGCACAGTCAGCTGGTCCTCATTACTTGCATTGGCTCTTGTACCTTCTGCTACCCGTCCGGGTTCCAGTACCATCAGCTGGTTTCTCCGCAGTGCCTTTGGCCTAGGTGCCTCCATCTCGGTATCCGAGTTCCAGCAACGTCTGCTGGTCCTTGGTAGTGCTTTGGAGCACAGGTACCTCCTGCTTAGTAACCGTGTCCCAGTAACGTCAGCTGGTCCTCGGTTGTGCCATTGGCTCTTTTCCTTCTGCTGCCCCTCCGGGTTCCAGCACAGTCAGCTGGTCCTTGTTACTTGCATTGACTCTTGTACCTTCTGCTACATTTACAAATTGAAGATTTTTTCAATGCTTTTTTGGGTAATCACTCTGGATCTCCAACAATTAAGACGACGACCCTGATGACCACCCCGAAGAAGATGACGAGCACAAGGACGACGAGCATCAAGCCAACCAGCCTAAACACCATCACAAAGAAGAAATAAAAGATTACCAAACAGGACTAAGAAGGTTAAGACAAACTACAAGATACAGAACAAGAGACTTAAGAACAATAAGCAGAAGATCAAAAAGCAGAAGAACATGAAGTATAAGACCAAAATGAAGAGCAAAATATATGCTCTAAATTATAAGCAGAAGAAGACTAAGCAGTGTATGGGGGTGAGTCCGTTCCTCCTCGTGGTGCCCCTGGAAAATGCCTGCTGCTGCAGGCTAAACTGAACACGGACAAATACTGTTGTAATTTAAATCTTTTGTGACAGCAAGAACGGAAGGATGAAAAATTCATACTTTGACAGATTACAAGTACAGGATTCTCTGTCACAAATAAGAATATGATGAAGAAGATGAAGTACAATATGAATAAGAATAATAGTTTAATAAGAAGAATATGAGTAATGTTAACAAAAAGATGAATAGCAAGAAGTTTAAGAAGAAGATAAAGAAGGTGAAGATGAAGAATAATTTGATGAAAAAGATGATGCTGCTGAAGATTATGAAGGAGAAAGTGTGTCAAAAGTTAAAAAGGTGAAGAGCATGGAAGTTGTGAAATATACATATTTGCCAAAATAGAAAAAACGTTAACAACATTGTCAATTTCTTCGTCAATCCGAACATCTTTAAAAAAAAAATATTTTTGCTATTCCATTTGATTGGGTTAAACATCTATGCCTTTAATGTCTCCTCAACCTTCCCCAATACATTCTACATTACTCTTTGTTGTTTTCCTTCATGTACTATTAACCAACAAGGCAAGAATGGGTTTTTTTTAATTCCGATATTTTGTTCCCATAGACTTACATTGGATTTCCGGTATCGGTATCGGGTATCGCCGATATTTTTTGGGTATCGGCGATACCATTCCGATTCCGATACTTTTGGATATCGGAAAGTATCGCTCAACTCTAATTGTGGCCTCTCCACTCTTCCTCCAGACTCTGGGACCACGATTTCCAAATGAAATGCAACATTTACTTTCATCCGAAGACAACACCTTGGACCACTGACAACAGTCCGGTTCTTTTTCTCCTTGGTCCAGGTAAGACGCTTCTGGTGTTGTCTATTGGTCATGAGTGGCTGACACAAGGAATGTGACACTTGTAGCCCATGTCCTGGATACGTCTGTGTGTGGTGGCTCTTGAAGCAATGACTCCAGCAGCGTCCACTCCCTGTGAATCTCCCCAAATTCTTGAATGGTTTTTTCTTAACAATCCTTTCCAGGCTGTGGTTATCCCGGTTGCTTCTGCACCTTTTTCTACCACACTTTCTCCTTCCATTCTACTCTCCATTAATCTGCTTGGATACAGCACTGTGTGAACAGCCAGCTTCTTTAGCAATGACCTTTTGTGGCTTACCCTCCTTGTGGAGTGTGTCAGTGACTGCCTTCTGGACATCTGTCAGGTCAGCAGTCTTCCCCATGATTGTGGAGCTACTGAAACAGACTAAGGGACCTTTTTAAACACTTTGGAAGCCTTTACAGGTGTTTTTATATTATATTATTATTATTATTATTGTAATTTCCTGAGATAATGACTTTTGGGTTTTCATTGGCTGTAAGCCATAATCATCAACATTAACAGAAATAAACACATGAAATAGATCACTCTGTGTGTAATGACTCTATATAATATATGAGATTCACTTTTTGTATTGAAGAACTGAAATAAATTAACTTTTTGATGATATTCTAATTTTGTGCGAAGCACCTGTAGAGTAGATAGATAGATAGATAGATAGATAGATAGATAGATAGATAGATAGATAGATAGATAGATAGATAGATCGATTGTAATGATGCGTGAACGTTCTGGGATAAGGTGTTATCTGAGCATGCTCGTGTGCTAACAGAATGTCTTCAGCATGCTCAAATAATCTGTTCGAGTCCCAGCGGCTGCATGTTTCACAGTTGGTCGACAGCCGCAACACATGCAGGGATTGCCTAACAAACAGGTTTTCGAACAGCCGCGAGACATGCAGCCGCATGGACTAAAACATATTATTCGAGCGTGCCAAAGTCACTCTATTAGCACCCGAGCATGCTCAGATAACACCTTATCCCAGCACGTTCGCTCATCACTAATCGATAGAGGATAGATACTGTAGGAAGAAGGGAGGCAGCACTCCAATAAGCTGTTCAGAAAGTTGGACCTTTTTTTAATCCATATAGCAACATTTTGGTTCTATTACTGAACCTTTCTCAAGCTTGTTGTGATATATTTTGAGCATGGAATAAAACCTTTATCTTTTGCTCATATTACAGGGAAGTTGAACCTCTTTTCTGTTTTTTTTAGATTGATATAGAGTGTTTTTTGTCATTATTACTGTATACATAGGACACTGTAGAATCAAATAGATTATTATCTAATCATTGGTGTAAATAGAGTCTGATGGGTCCCGATGCAAAATTTGGACCTGGGCCCCCACCTGCAGGTTTGTCAGATGTATAGGTCATTGTAGCGTTCTAGATAATTTAATGTCATATGTGTTCACCCTCAGTATAATGATGTCCCAAGCATGGCACATTCTTGTAATAATGTCCCCTGTCCTGGCCACTTTCTATAATAATGTCCCCAGTCCTTGCCTTCATCCTGTACTAATGTCCACCATCTTAATCCTCTTTTTGGCATAATGTTCGCCTTCCTGGTATAATATCTCCCATCATGGGACCCTTCCTGTTGTAAGGTCCCCAATCCTATAACAGTGTCCTCTATTTTGGGTCCCTTCATGGTATAATGCCCCCCATCCTAGACACTATCATATAACAATGTCCTTATCATGGGCCTCTTCATGGTATAATGTCCCTCATCCTTGGTCCCTCCCTGGTATAATTTTCCCCATCCTGGGTCCTTCCCTGGTATGATGTCCCCTATCCTATAACAATGTACTCCATCTTGTGTACCTTCATGGTATAATATCCCCCATCCTGGGTCCCTCCCTGGTATAATATGCCCCATCCTGGGTCCCTCCCTGGTATAATGTCCCCTATCCTATAACAATGTCCTCATATTGGGTCCCTTCCTGGTATAATGTCCCCTATCCTATAACAATGTCCTCATCTTGGGTCCCTCCCTGGTATAATGTCCCCTATCCTATAACAATGTCCTCATCTTGGGTCCCTCCCTGGTATAATGTCCCCTATCCTATAACAATGTCCTCATCTTGGGTCCCTTCCTGGTTTAATGTTCCTCATTCTGAGCCATTTCTTGCTATAATAACCCTCATCCTGGTATAATGATCAAACCCATCCTGAGCCACTTCTAGTAATAATGTCTTCAATCCTGATATAATGTTCCCCATCCTGGGCCCCTCTCTGGTATAATATCCCCCATCCTGGGTCACTCACTGGTATAATGTCCCCCATCCTATACCCCATCATACAACTATGTCCTTATCTTGGGCCTCTTCATGGTATAATGTCCCCCATGCTGGGTCCCTCCCTGGTATAATGTCCCTCATCATATAACAATGTCCTCCATTTTGGGTCCCTTCATCGTATAATGTCCCCCACCCTAGACACTATCATATAACAATGTCCTTATCTTGGGCCTCTTCATGGTATAATGTCCCTCATCCTTGGTCCCTCCCTGGTATAATTTTCCCCATCCTGGGTCCCTCCCTGGTATGATGTCCCCTATCCTATAACAATGCACTCCATCTTGGGTACCTTCATGGTATAATATCCCCATCCTGGGTCCCTCCCAGGTATAATGTCCCCATCATATAACAATGTCCTCATCTTGGGTCCCTTCCTGGTATAATGTTCCTCATTCTGAGCCATTTCTTGATATAATAACCATCATCCTGGTATAATGACCCCCCATCCTGAGCCACTTTCAGTAATAATTTCTTCAATCTTGATATAATATCCCCCATCCTGGGTCCCTCCCTGGTATAATGTCCCCCATCATATAACAATGTCCTTATCTTGGGCCTCTTCATGGTATAATGTCCCTCATCCTTGGTCCCTCCCTGGTATAATTTTCCCCATCCTTGGTCCCTCCCTGTTATGATGTCCCCTATCCTATAACAATGTCCTCATCTTGGGTGCCTTCATTGTATAATATCCCCCATCCTGGGTCCCTCCCAGGTATAATGTCCCCATCATATAACAATGTCCTCATCTTGGGTCCCTTCCTGGTATAATGTTCCTCATTCTGAGCCATTTCTTGATATAATAACCCTCATCCTGGTATAATGACCCCCCATCCTGAGCCACTTTCAGTAATAATTTCTTAATCCTGATATAATGTCCCCCATCCTGGTATAATGACCCACATTCTGGGCCCCTTCCTGGTATTATGTCCGCTCTGCATTTCTTTTCCAACACATTAAAGAAATTAATGATTATTTTTACCTTCCACCGTTTGCCTAATATGTGCTGTCCTTTCTATAGCCTACAGTACACTTCAGCATGGCAGCCTTGGGCAACACCACTGTCATGCACCAGTCCAGACGGGCACACCGAGATCAGATGCCGGCCTCTGATCGGCCATCAGCATGTATCGCAGTGCAAGGACCCAGAGAGTCTCCGCATCCAATACGCTGCAGATGAATGTCTATCCTTGGACGGATATCCAACTAATCTCAGCGCTGGCATCAGCAGGTTGCCCTCCCGCATGGGCCCAATAACGGTCGTACCTTCTGCAACCGTGATTGTTACACCCCGCTTCTCATAAGAATTAGTTATTGCCCCAAAGTCCACTCCATGCAGTGCTATCTTCTGCCGGATTCTTTGGTTCTCCGCTGATCCATATTTTGAGACAATGTTATAACTCTAAAGTGTTTTCCAGGATTTTAGGAAAATTAGAAGAGTCAGAAAACATAGGCAGAACTTACACTAATCCTAAATTTGCATGTCAGTCTCGATGGTCGTCGGGAGGCAGCATTGGTGAGACTCAGAGACATCGGTGGCACCAAAACATTTTACCATAACTTTTCCACTTCCTATTTGTGCAGTGTTACATTTCTTTGCGTGCTCTTGCGCTCCTCCGGTGAGCACGTTCTCTCGGTCACATTTACACATCGAAATTAAAGCTATTTTATAGGACACAAACATGCAGAAGTCATTCTGTCTTCAAGGTGAACAGGAGATCACGTTGTAAACAGAGATGGAGCCAAGTCCTCCGTTTACTTTTCTCATTTTATTAGTGGGTAAATAGGGTAATCTTGTAGTATTTTATCGGAGCTGGTACAATGCCATGTGTGATCCCGTGCCTCTAACCCAAATAAAGCCAAAGTGAAGAACATTGTATCACATGGCAAAGGCAGAAGCCGAGGCTGGAGAGGGACGTCCATTCAGTAAATGTTCTTTTGTTAATGAATTGTCCCAAATTTTAATGCTTGAAGGAAGCAGTTGGATGATCTCTGACATCCTAAGGCATCTGTCTGCTGCTCGTCTTCTCGTCTGGCAGACTCCTTCTGTTTTCCTCTACATTGGCAATCAGGTGCGTAGCTCTTAGGTAACATTTCCAGGCCTTGTAGACCGGTTCACGTGGTGGCACACCTCCTGAAAATTGTGGAAGTTGACTTGTTAGCAACTACTTTGCATATAGCTTTGCTGTACCCTTTGATGTTTGTCTTTACAAGAGAGTTTCTTCACATGCCCAGCTATGCTGTGCTGCTGGGCTTTGCTATATCACTACAAGTGTGTCTCTTGACTTACCCAGCTTATGCTGTGCTGCTGGGCTCTGCTATATCACTACAAATAAGTATTTTGACTTACACAGCACTGCTGTGTTGCTTGCTTTGCTACATTACTGCAAGTGAGTCTCCAGAGATACACAGCTCTGTTGTGTTGTTCTGCTCAGCTCTATTACTACAAGAGAGTCTCCTGACATACTCAACTCTGTAGTGCTGCTGGGCTCTGCTATATCATTACAAGTGTGTTTCTTGACTTACCCAGCTATGCTGTGCTGCTGGGCTCTGCTATATTAGTACTAGTGTGTCTCTAAACTTACCAGCTATGTTGTGCTGCTGGGCTCTGCTATATCACTACAAATAAGTCTTTTGACTTACACAGCACTGCTGTGTTGCTTGCTTTGCTACATTACTGCAAGTGAGTCTCCAGAGATACTCAGCTCTGTTGTGTTGCTGGGCGCTGCTATATCTCAACAAGTGAATCTCTAGACTTACATATCTCTGTCTCGGCTGTGTTGAGTGCTTTGCTACCTTACTACAAGTGAGTCTCCTGACATACCCAGCTCTAATGTGCTAATGGGCTCTGCTACATCATAAAACTGAGTCTTCTGACTTACCCAGCTCTGCTGTGCTGCTAGGCTCTGCTATATCACTGCAAGTGACTATCTTGACCTACACGGCTCTGCTGTGTTGCTTGTTTTTCTACATTACTACAAGTGAGTCTTCACAGATACCCAGCCCTGTTGTGTTGCTGTACTCTGCTATATTACTATAAATGAGTCTCCTGACATACCAAGTTATAGTATGCTGCTGGGCTCTGCTACATCATACAAGTGAGGCTTCTGGCTTACCCAGCTGTGCTGCTGTGCTCTGCTATATCACTACAACTGAATCTCCTGACATAATCACACTCATAAAAGGTCTGCACTAACTGCAAAGCCTGCCATTGGACTTGGTTGCAACACTCCGCTACATTGCTGGGTTCTGCTACATTGCTACCATGAGTCTCCTGACCGATTCAGCTCTACATTGACAAATTTACTCTACTGTGCCTTTAACTCAACTCTGCTTTTTCGGTCTTTGCTGAGTTCCCCTTCGGTCTATTACGCTCTTCCTTCTGTTGCTTTCCTTCATTGCTGCATCCTGTCCACCTGACTTCATCAGCACCATCTTACCAGGTTGCCCAACAAAACCACTCTTCTAGACCAAGGGCTTCAAAAATCCACATCTCCAGGTGAGACCTATCAGTGAGGTTTGGCACCAATCGGGAGAGTGCAGACAATCCACATGTTTGGTGCTGAAATTGACCCGTAAGCACGGCTTGTCCCATACGCTGATAGCCAGTGTTGATTTGGACATTTGCTTGGACATTTGCAAGACCTTTACCCAGGCGTGAGATGCCAGACCTGGGTAAAGGGCTTGCGTTAATTGACCTGGAATATTTAGGTGAGACTTTGATAGTTAAGCAATCACAAGATCTGTAGAAATATATTGTGTTAAATTTCAAGCCTCAAATCCCAAATCCTTACACTTGGTCTGGTGGAGGACAGGGGCTGCATATCATTATGGGGCCATATTTCCTGAGACTCGGTTTGGTAAGAGCATCTGTGTGGCCCAGCTGCGCCTGGTGACTCATGTTCTCTGGAGGATGCACAGAAAGGTAATGCACAAACACCTGATATTCATTCACACTCACACTTCCCAGTATTGCCACCAGAGGGAGCCTTAGACTATATAAGGGTGTGGGAGACGTTAGCAGTAGGTCTTTCTAGTCAGAGCTTTGTCTGAGCCAGAGCGTGTTCAGATGGTTGGTGATTCCTGTCAGATGAGACAGCAGTGAGATGAAAAAAATCTAGCTGAACGTTAGTGAGTTGTTGGTGTTACCTCAGGAGAGCAGACACTACTTTGGAGAACGCAGTTACCTCAGACGAGCTGTGAGGGGGAAACTTCTGTCAGATTAGCCTGAGGGCTGAGGAACGGTCAGTGAGCGGTGGATAGAAGGAAGCTGACTACTACATCTACTGCTGCCTGTGCTTATATTAAGGTGTGTGTAGGACGACAGGCGAGTGGACAAAAGGGAGAGAGTGACTGAGGAGAAATAGCGACGATAGCTTATCCTCCACTCTGCACAACCGGACACCGGGTCCGAGCTTGCTAGCATCTTCACAGCTAGTGGGAAAAACCGGAGACTCTGGACTTCAAGTCGCAGAGGGGCCCTTCAGTGCTGATACGTAACCGGGGTCAGGAAGACGGGGGTCTGGCAGGTACCGCCATAGAGACACTGTTCTGTCCACAAAAAGACCTCATCACAAGATCAGCCGGGCGTAGCAAGGAGAAGGAGTTAAACTTAGCTTCATGCAAGTTAGAAACCCACACACATCGGGAAGTAAGGAGGCCTTAACCCTACACAGTGATTACTGGACGTGCATCCTCCACCCTGAGCAGCTTCCCGGGACATGCCTGTGTGGAGCCCAGCTGCGACTGAATCCACATCTTCCAGAAGGGTGCACTGAAAGAAGATCCCACTAGAGGTCATTATACACACACACACGTACAGCTTATCCTAAAGACCACCAGAGGGAGCTGTGTTAGGCATATAAAAAGAAGTTTAGTTTCAGTTTGTCTCAGTCTGCTCGGGAGTCTGGGAGTCTGCTAGGAGAGTTCAGTCAGAGCTCAGTCAGAGAACAGAGCAGCTCGGTGCAGCTCAGTCACCTCAGAGAGGCTGCAGAGATATTCAGTTGTTTTGAAGTGGAGTCTAGTAAGAGTGATACAGAGAAGTCAATCCAGCCTAGTCAGAGCGGAATTTAGAAGTGTAGCTCTGTGGAAAGCGTGCCGACGCTTAAAGAGCGGCGAAGAGGCAACCCACCAACTGCCAGCGTGTGTGATCGTGTGAGGATCTAGGTAGGCCGAAGGCAAGTGGAAAAGTTTATGAGACAGTGGAGCCTTAATAGCTCATCTCAGCAAGTATCACCGGACACCGGGGTCCGAGCCTATAGGGATCTCCACGACCCATTAGGAAACACCGGAGTTCCTGGAGGACTACAAGTCCCAGGAGTACCACAGAGCTGATACGTAGCTGGATCAGGAGAACGGAGTCTAGCCGTGCACGGCAAATAGAAACTGTGTGCTTCAACAGGAGGTCCAATCACAAGATCAGGCAGGTGCAAGACTGAGACCAAGTTAGACCTAGCTACAAGCAGGTCAGGACTTTATCACATAAAGGCAGAGGACAGGAGGCCACACACCTACCAGTGGAGGAATCTCGATGTGCATCCTTCACCCTACAGTGCTCCGGGGAGTGCCTGCAACATCTACAGTAAAGGTACCAAAGTGACTTATGTGTGTGTCTCCCTTATTATCCCTGACTGCCGGGTCCCCGTCTGTCCTGCAATCCTATATATCTATTTGCCCTGGAGGATCAGCCTTACTTGTGGAAGGCTTAACATCTAGCTGCACAATATCAACCCTCCAGTGGATCTGCATAGCAGCGCTGGTCATCCTGACCAGGCACCACAAGTGGCGTCACGAATCCCCATGTCATTATTCAAGTGACCTGTAAATATCCCACATTACAGTGAGCGCCCAGGGCACGGACCGAGCTGTGCTACCCGTGACATCACCCATAGACATCAACGGGCTCGGTGCCGAGTACCCCAAAGCCCTGGCGGACGGCTCATTCTCTGGCGTCACGAACAGGATTGCGTGCCCTGCAGCAATGGAGTAACTTGTGCCCGTTGCCATCGGGTACTGTGTGCCTCACTAAAAGACTGTGTTTTGTATGTGGTGAAGATTTCCCGCCATTGCCCGCCATTTACAGCGCCACGGCGCGAAAACCAGTGGGCGTACCTGCAAAAGCGCGCTGAGTCCTAGACACGCCCCCAACGCTGACGCGGTGGCAGGTCCTGTGAAGAGCTACAGTGAACGCTCTTACGTCAGAGCGCCAGCGACACAGGTCCTTTTACACACCCTTGTGCCCTGCGGAGCTGCAGCCTTCAGAGAAGGTAGGCTACGATTAACTAGGGGGGCGCAGACTTGTCGCAGCAGCAAGCCGACAGCGCGGCCCAGGCCGACGGCCTTAATGACTTACCCCTCGGCGCTGCCGCACAGGCTGGAAATGCTGGCCCCTCACCTGGTCCTGTGGTCCCAATAGTACCACTAACGCTGCCATATATGCCTGGAGCGAAGTGGCTCCCTCAGTACAGCGGCAAGCCAGACACCCTGTCAGGGTTCAAGCGAAAAATATGCAGCATAATGAACATGTACCCTATGACAGAAAAGCAGAGAGCTGCAGTAGTAGTGGGACAATTAACTGGTGCTGCAGAGAGAGAAGTAGAGACTTGGACAGCTGCAGACCAGGAATCAGTGGTTACAATTTTCTTAAAGCTACAGTCTATCTTTGAGGACCGCACTGAAAAAGATCTCCGGATGATGTTTTACCAATGCTCCCAGAAACTAGATGACAGCATTAGGGACTATGCCTGCCGACTACAAGGGGCCCTGCGAGCACTCAAACAAGTTAACCCCATGAGTGTCTCCAACGAAAATAAAATGTTAAAAGAACAATTTGTACGGGGATTGAAATCCCAAGCTGAAAGCCGGACTGTGCACTGGTGGTCCTTGGATCATCCTGATGCTACCTTTGATGCTCTTAAGGACATGGCTATAAAAGGACTGCGACCCCTGGAAACACCCGGGATGGCAACCCAGTGTCACCCGAGTGAAGCCACCCTAAAGCCAGCAGCATCCACCTTTTCCCCATTGGTTGCGGAAGCCAAAATGCAGGTGGCGCCCCCTACTGAGCTGGACTGTCTGCGCTCAGAAGTGCGCCAGTTGACCAAAAACCTGGCCACTGTAATGAGTGCCCTGCAACTGTCGACGGAGGAAGAAGGAAAGATCCTGCTAGCTGACTGCCCAGAGGATGTCCCTTGGATGCGCCGGAGGAGAGGGAGGACGTCGCCCCACAGGAGGAGGACAACGCCACCCCCAGGAAGGACCCGCGACCAGCATCATCCCGGCCGAGAGATCATCTGCTACCGCTGCCACAGAGAAGGTCACCCAGCACGTCGGTGTCCTTTAAACGAGCAAATCCTGGGTCCGAGGGCCAACACCCAGGAATAGACTCTTCAGGACCCTCAGACTGAAACCGCAGGTTTGTGGGAGGAAGACCTTACCTGTCCATCATATTGGACGGGATCGCCATCCCTGCCCTGCTGGACACTGGATCTCAGGTAACCGTCACACCTGATGTTCTCTACAATAAATACTGGTCCAATGACGGTCTCCAACCCCCAAACCCTGACTTTGCCGTATATGCCTCTAATGGCCTCCCTCTTGACTTACTGGGGGCTAAAAATGTAGACGTAAAGGTGGGGAGAGTGGAGCTAAAGAACCAGGGACTTCTTGTAGTAAAGACTGTTAAGGAGGAAAATGGGTTGAATGTGGTTCTAGGCACTAACATTATTAGTAACTGTTTGGAGGAGGTTGTGTTTTTACTCCAACAGCTCGCCGAAATTGCCAGACCAAGGCAAAAGGGAGTGATCCGGAAGGAGATTCGGACCCTGATGTGCCAGCAGCAAGTGAAACTGACCGGTGGTGAGATTGGTAATGTACGGGTGACAGACCCGAACCCCATTGTGATACCCCCAATGAGTGAAATGCTTATTTGGTGTAGAGCAGCAATAGGTCAGAGAGGACAGAACTACCAAGCAGTAGTAGAGCCCCATTGTTCGGAACACAGACCTACACTCTTGACTGCCAGAGGGGTAGTGGAGGTACATAATGGGAGGGTGCCAGTGCGTCTTCTCAACTGGGGCGAGGATGAAGTCAAATTACCACGTTATGCCACTGTTGCTAAGTTACATGCTGTGGATAATAACTCCATTCACACGACGGAGCCCTTAACCTCCCCACAACCAGTGGAGGATAACGGTCCGACCACCCAAGTGGAGGATTGGTGTCAGCAGCTCCATGTCGGGACAGACACCACTCCAGCCCACCAGAAACAAGGAGTATATCGAGTAGTTCAGGAGTATGCACAGGTATTTAGCAAACACCCACTCGACTTTGGAAAAATTAAAGGGGTTCAACATCACATCCCCACAGGCAATCATCCTCCCATTAAAGAACGGTACAGGCCTATACCTCCAGCACACTATCAGAAAGCCAAGGAGATGTTGCGTGATATGAAGGAAGCAGGGGTGATAAGGGATAGTTGCAGTCCCTGGGCAGCACCTCTAGTCTTAGTCAGGAAAAAGGATGGAAGCATGAGAATGTGTGTAGATTACAGACAAGTAAATCGCATTACACATAAAGATGCATACCCTTTACCACGCATTGAGGAATCCTTAGCTGCATTAAAAACTGCTAATTACTTTTCCACCCTTGACCTCACTAGTGGATACTGGCAAGTAGCTGTGGCTGAGGAGGATCGGGAGAAGACGGCTTTCACCACCCCGATGGGACTCTGTGAGTTCGACAGGATGCCGTTTGGACTCAGCAGTGCCCCTGGCACGTTCCAGAGAGTGATGGAGAGCTGCCTGGGAGATCTCAACTTTGAAACTGTGTTGCTGTACCTGGATGACGTCATTCTGTACTCCAAAACGTATGAAGATCACTTGAAGCACCTGGCGGAGGTGTTCGAGTCACTGTCCAAGTATGGGATGAAACTGAAGCCTTCAAAGTGCCATCTACTCAAACAAAAGGTACAATATTTGGGACATATTGTCAGCTCAGAAGGAGTAGCGCCTGACCCTGAGAAGATCACCGCCATCCAGAAATGGCCGGAGCCGAAAAATCTCAAGGAGGTGCGACAGTTCCTGGGACTGACAGGATACTACCGGAGGTTTGTGAAGGATTACACCAAGAAAGCAGCGCCTCTGCAAGACCTCCTGGTGGGACAGTCCCTCAAAAGCAGAAATTCTCCATTCCATTGGGGTAAAGAACAGGCAGAAGCATTCAAGGAAATGAAGGAGATCCTGACAGGTGATGAGATCCTAGCTTATCCTGACTACAGCCAGCCGTTCCTGCTGTATACTGATGCCAGCAATGAAGGATTGGGAGCAGTCCTCAGTCAGAAGCAAAATGGCCTGGAAAAAGTCATCGCCTATGCAAGCAGGAAGCTCCGCCCAACCGAGAGGAACCCAGAGAACTACAGCAGCTTCAAGTTGGAGTTCCTGGCACTGGTCTGGGCCATCACGGAGAGGTTTAAGCACTACCTAGCCTCCAGCAAGTTCACTGCCTACACCGATAACAACCCCTTAACGCATCTTGAAACAGCTAAGCTGGGAGCCATGGAACAACGATGGATGGCTCGACTGTCAAATTACCAATTCACAATCAAGTACCGAGCGGGCCGCAAGAATGCCAACGCTGATGCCCTATCCAGGATGCCTCATGAATCGGACACAGAAGAAGAAGTGGATGATCTGGAAGAGATCGAACTACCTGCCTTTCACAGGAATGGGATGATCCATGAGCAACAAGCCAGCAGGAGACAGCGTGGTAAGACGTTAAATCCTTTACCTCACCACAGCTGGAAGGAGACTCAGGACAGCGATCCGGTTGTCAGCCGAATCAAGGAGCTGATAACTCAAGAAGGTTCCTCCTTGGAGAAGGACGCTCCTCTACAAGCAAGGCAGTTGTGGAATGAAAGAAGCCGGCTGTTCATCTACCGTGAGAAGCTGTGCCGGAGGTACGTCAACCCAAGGACCCATGAGATGGTATGGCAGATAGTAGTCCCCAGAGCAGACATCCAGATGGTGTTAGAAGCCTACCACGATCAAGCGGGACACTTTGGCTGGAAGAAGCTGGAGACCCTGTTGAAGTGTCGTTTCTACTGGGTGGGAATGCGCAGCTCCATTGAGAGGTGGTGCCAGAACTGTGGACCCTGTGGCCTCAGAAGAAAGGACTACAGCAGTCAGAAGGCACCCCTGCAACCCATCAAGACGACTTGTCCCTTGGAGATCGTGGCCCTGGACCATGTCAAGTTGTCACCCAGCCGGTCAGGATACTCCTATGCCCTGACTATGGTGGACCACTACTCCAGGTTCCTGGTGGTCGCCCCTGTCAAGGATCTGACGGCAGAGACAGCAGCAAAGACGTTCCAAACGTATTTCTGCAGACCACACGAATATCCTGAGCAGGTACTAACTGATCAAGGCCCAGCCTTCGAGGCCGAATTATTCAAAGAGTTTTGTCACTTGTACGGGTGTAAGAAGATCAGAACCACACCGTACCACCCCCAAACCAATGGTCTCTGTGAGAAGATGAATCACATCGTCATTGACCTGCTGAAGACTGTACCACTCGAAGAGAGAAATCGGTGGCCAGACTTACTACCTGACCTTGTAGATCTGTACAATCACATACCTGTGAGTTCCACCAATTGCACCCCAGCTTACCTCATGCGGGCAAGACCAGGAAAGCTGCCCATGGATCTGGAGCTTGGCGTTGTAGAACCAGAAGCAGATGTGACTACTGGAGACTGGGACATAACCAGACAGGAACAGTACAGAAAAGTACAAGCCTGCGTTGAAGATAGTCTCAATCGAGTAAGGGATAAACAAGCAGATCGCTACAACAAAAGTGCGCCAGCTGAACCTTTCGCACCTGGTGAAGTCGTACTGAAAAGAAAGAGGAGGTTACACAAACTCGACGATCAATGGGAAAGAGAGCCCTACATCATCCAGAAATCAAGGTTTGACAACAAGAAAACGTGCATAATTAGCAAGGATGGAGGAAGAACGACTGCAACTGTATCCCGAGATCACCTAAAGTTGTGTCCAAACCCATTAAAGCTTCAGGAAGAAGAACCTGTTGTCAATCAGGAAAAGCGTGATGAATCAGTCATCCATACAGACTTAGGAGATTTCCCCGCGGATTGGCCCAGAATTGGAGAAGCTGTAATCATTCCCGTGCTTCAATTCTATCAACCTCAAAGAGAACCTCTACATCCAGTTGCACCAGTTGTTGCAGTAGAGTCAGTACCAGAGGAACCTGCCCCAGCAGAACCTCAACAAGTGGAACCCCAAGAAGCGGTACCCCAAGAAATTGAACCTCAGGACGAAGGATCCCCTGCGGAAGTTGAGCCAGTTCACCCAACTCCCAGTATACTTGCCAGATCTCTAGAGAGGCTAAGGCAGTACTACAACCTACCTGCACGCAGGAATAACAGGGTAACTGACACCTCATCTACCACCACACCACGTAGGTCAGTACGCATAACAAGAGGGCAATTACCTGTTAGGTAGAGAGAGTAGGACCTAACCCATGTAAATAATTATCAAGAACCACTGTATATAAATGTATATATTGTTGTTATAACATGCCTTTATATACCGTTATTTATTAACCTATTTTTCCTTAAAAATTGAAACAAGAAGAATGGACATTATTTTACTTGTTTTCTCCATCCTTTTGAGCATCCTTTTCCAAAAGAGACTGGGACTTTTATGGTTGCTCAATTCCTCAACCCCTCATTATGCTAATGTATATAGTTGTTTATTTACCGTTATGCAACAGTTCAAGAGTGCCTTACCTCCTGTAAAGTAAGAGTTATTTATATAATGTTTATTGTTCTTTGTTTTGTATTTCAGCCCCGGAGTGCTGAGTTCTACTAGGGGGGAATGTGGAGCCCAGCTGCGACTGAATCCACATCTTCCAGAAGGGTGCACTGAAAGAAGATCCCACTAGAGGTCATTATACACACACACACACACACACGTACAGCTTATCCTAAAGACCACCAGAGGGAGCTGTGTTAAGCATATAAAAAGAAGTTTAGTTTCAGTTTGTCTCAGTCTGCTCGGGAGTCTGGGAGTCTGCTAGGAGAGTTTAGTCAGAGCTCAGTCAGAGAACAGAGCAGCTCGGTGCAGCTCAGTCACCTCAGAGAGGCTGCAGAGATATTCAGTTGTTTTGAAGTGGAGTCTAGTAAGAGTGATACAGAGAAGTCAATCCAGCCTAGTCAGAGCGGAATTTAGAAGTGTAGCTCTGTGGAAAGCGTGCCGACGCTTAAAGAGCGGCGAAGAGGCAACCCACCAACTGCCAGCATGTGTGATCGTGTGAGGATCTAGGTAGGCCGAAGGCAAGTGGAAAAGTTTATGAGACAGTGGAGCCTTAATAGCTCATCTCAGCAAGTATCACCGGACACCGGGGTCCGAGCCTATAGGGATCTCCACGACCCATTAGGAGAACACCGGAGTTCCTGGAGGACTACAAGTCCCAGGAGTACCACAGAGCTGATACGTAGCTGGATCAGGAGAACGGAGTCTAGCCGTGCACGGCAAATAGAGACTGTGTGCTTCAACAGGAGGTCCAATCACAAGATCAGCCAGGTGCAAGACGGAGACCAAGTTAGACCTAGCTACAAGCAGGTCAGGACTTTATCACATAAAGGCAGAGGACAGGAGGCCACACACCTACCAGTGGAGGAATCTCGATGTGCATCCTTCACCCTACAGTGCTCCGGGGAGTGCCTGCAACATCTACAGTAAAGGTACCAAAGTGACTTATGTGTGTGTCTCCCTTATTATCCCTGACTGCCGGGTCCCCATCTGTCCTGCAATCCTATATATCTATTTGCCCTGGAGGATCAACCTTACTTGTGGAAGGCTTAACATCTAGCTGCACAATATCAACCCTCCAGTGGATCTGCATAGCAGCGCTGGTCATCCTGACCAGGCACCACAAGTGGCGTCACGAATCCCATGTCATTATTCAAGTCACCTGTAAATATCCCACATTACAGTGAGCGCCCAGGGCACGGACCGAGCTGTGCTACCCGTGACATCCCCCATAGACATCAACGGGCTCGGTGCCGAGTACCCCAAAGCCCTGGCGGACGGCTCACCTGCAACCATCACCAGTAAAGGTATGGAAAGAGACTGACTTGTGTGTGTCTGCCTTATTGCTTGCACCCCTGCACCGCCATATACCTCGAGGGATTAGTCTCGCCTGTGGGAGACTTAACACCTTGCTGCCCAGTAACAACCCCTCAGAGGATTCACCCTGCAGCGCTGGTCACCCTGATCAGAAACCACAGGTGGCGTCACGAACATTACTAAATCCCCTGTAAATATTCCCCCCTTGAATGAGCGCCCAGGGCAACGGACCGAGCTGCGCTACCCGTGACCTCTCCCCCATTGAAGTGAAGGGGTGCCGAGTACCCCATAAGCCCTGGTTCGTGCGACTCACATCCGTAGCCTGGGCCATGTTGGGCTGGGTGCTGAAATCGCACTGTAGTGTCCATTGCTTGGCCAAGTTTTCTTTTATGACACAAGGAAAATTTAGAATGTTGGATTGAAGCCATTACAGACGCTACAAGAACAAAGGATCTTTCTAATTATTTTCTCCTTCCCTTTGTATTTAGCCGTATGGTAATAAGAGAGTGGATGGGTTTGGTGGTCGGCAATAACTACGTCTTGCGATCCTATAATTACAGGTTCACGTTATCTGTTTTCAATGAGCTTTGATGTGATGTAAATAAAGTAGAAACCAGTTCAAAAAGTTTCCGCAAGCCGTCATTATGAAGAATTAGGAAAGTTCTGCCTGTAGCCTGAAATGTGGGTTCATTGCTCTGCATTTCAATGTAAAGTTTCTGTGTCCTATACGGCACCGACATCATCCTCTGATCAAGAACGAAATCAAAGAAATGGATTAATATCGTTCAGTGTCAAACCTATAATAGCAGCAAAAACATGAAACCAAACAACGTGTAGAGTAAATGACATTATATGATTGCAGCTTCATCCCCCTCCTATCCCCTCTTTCTTTTCACCTTAAATGCAGTCTGGTAACCCCAAAATGCCAATTAAACTGTGTAAACATTTATATAGGGGACGTAGCCTCTATAAAAATCATACCACTTATATGGAGTTTAACTTAATAAATCTGTAGTAGGAATGGTGTCAGAGGTCCATTATACTGTTCTACTCAGTGGAAATTGTTACCACTTTTCCTGACGTCTGACCCTAGTTTTTGGAAATGTTTGGATTCCAAGTTGTGTGTCCTTCGTGTGTTGCCTGAATTTGGCAGAGCTCTTAGAGAACGAGGCCAACACCTGTCACTCATCCTCTTGTTACTAATCAATGTTGTCCAAGTCCTGTCCCGTGCATCCATGCTGCGCAATAATACTATTTGTTATCTGGGTCAATTGATGCCATTTTTCCTGGTGTCTGCCCCAAATTTGAGCTGTTTGGGAAGCTTTTGACAGCTCCTCAGTGTCCCTCCTCTATGCTGCTAAGTCACCACTCGCTTAGTCTGATTGACCGCTCCTCAGTGCCCCTCCTCCCTGCTCATCAATTTCTGCCCACTTAGCCTGATTGACAGCTCCTCAGTGTCCCTCTTCGCTCCTGCTGCTGAGATCTCACACTGCTTAGCACAAGCTGCACCTGTCAGTCAGTCTGCATGAGTATAGATAGAAGACATTTGGACATATGAGCTCTTTTGATATTTTGTTGGCTGAAAAGCTCTTTTTAATAACATTATAATACAGCCATTCTTACACAGAATTTCAGGGGCGTACATAGAAATCATGGGGTCCCAAAGCAAAAGTCTGAATGGGGCCCCTCCAAAAAAAGAAAAAAATATATATACACACACCTGCAGTGCATGCAGGACCCCCTCCTCCACCCTCCGCAGTGCGTGCAGCAGGGCTCACCTCCCTAAGGTGCAAAGTGCAGCCAGAGCCATTGTAAATGTAAAGTGCCAGCACAGTGAGGGGACACATTTAACAAAAAAAATCCACCCCGTCCCCCAGCCAGTCGGGCTCACCGTCTTGTGTGTGTGTCCCTCTCCCTGAGTGAGAGAGGCTCATGAATGTTTTCTGCTTTCTGCTTCCTGCTTCCTGCAATGCACGTGTGCTGCTCTCTGGCTGCCAGGAGGCGTGGCGTTCTTATGCAAATCCAGCCAGAGACTTCAGCCAACTGCTGACCAGGAAGCAAGGAAAGGGGAGCTTCAAGGGGGTATACAGCGGCCGGTGGCCGTCGCTTGCATTTAATTAAAGGAGATAGTACTGTGTCAGCACAGCACAGCTGCCAAACCGCAGCGGCCGTCGCGGGCCCCCTCACCTGTCCAGGCCCCATACCAGCTGCGTGGTCTGCTACTATTGACAGTACGCCACTGAGTACAGTAGCTTCATCAGGTCTAAGAGATCTATATAATATTGTGTGCTGTTTGTGGAATTTGGTGATAGATCTGCTTTAAAAGGAATTCTTTCAGCAGGATTTTTAAGTTAATCAGAGAGCAGCGTACTGTAGGGTCAGCGACCCTGATTCCAGCAATGTGTCACTTATTAGGCTGTGTGTTGTAGTTTGAATACAATCAGTATTTTATCAGCAGGAGATTATCCCTGCAGGACTAGGTCACACCTGCAGACCAGTCCAGCTAATCTGTGTAGCCCAGCCCCCACCACTGATTGGTGTGGGCGGGGATATACACAGCTCAGCATTCCGAGTTCTGCTAGATCTGCAGCAGAGAAAACTGTGTTTTTATCACAACTGCACCAAAGCAGCCCAGTAAGTGACACATTGCTGGAATCAGGCTCTATGTCCCTACGTAATGCTGCTCTCAGATTACATAGCAAGAATATGCTGACAGATTCTCTTTATGTTTTAAGGGGAACATGAGATAAAAAATAATGAAGTGGAAAATGGGCTTAAAAAGTGACAACTTCTCTGGTGTCATATGATGTCACGTGCCGCTAAGGGGAAAAGATATATTCAATCTTAAACATTTTAGGAAGCAATTAAATATAGTTATTTATTGTGAATACAGCCACTTTATCACCATATTTCACAATTAGATCTCTTAAACCTGTTCTGCGCCTTCTTTTTATTATGTTATCTGCGCAAGCACCATGTACACATAGCAGTTATTACATAATGCCAGGAGCTGTATTCGTCTTTATCTTTCATTTTTTACATACATTTGTGCAGGTGATTTGGGGAAATATTACATCAGTATTTTATGACTTTCTCGGGCTGTGCACCTTTCACAAAAAATCGTGCCCACATACTACGTCACAACAAAGTTATTTGCGCCGAATTGCCACCAAAGCCACAAGCACATGCTTGTTTTATTATTAATCATCTATTATTGGCTATCCGATTATCAATCAGATTTATATAACGAACCCTCTGCTACATTTGTATCATTACTCCTGATGAAGCCTTATTCACAAGGCGAAACGCTTGGGAATTTTTTTTCTCTCGTGATCTCTCCTCTTTTTTTTTCCACCGTGTGGGTTGCATATGTATGCATTCATATACTCATATTACTATAATCATGATTATTTAAAGAAGACTTTCATAATCTATTGATTTTTCATTCCTGAACATTTGAAGAACATCTTTTCTTTTATGATCTGGTGCTGTGGCTTTTAATCCTATGATTATTTTTATGTGTCATGCTTAATAAAGGTTGACATATCTTTTATGTTTTTTTTATATATTTTGGTGTATTTGACGTCTAGAAATACAAGTTCATGAATATTTATATAGCCCGAGATGCCAGTATATAAAAATCCAATTAGAACATTTATGCAAATAAGCATGAAATTGCCTTATGGGTGGGCTGATGCACTCGTCACCACTGCCTAGCACCTCCCTTCTCGCACATGCTCTGATCATATTGTGTTTAGTTATACTAAAGTTCCCTTTAAGAGGAATGAATATCTACAGTGTTTATGAACTTTTTGCTTGTAGTGAATTTTCAATTTCACATTTCAATATTTGCCTTGTTCGTTGGCCCTGTGGGTCATAAATGATGGCTTCGCCTTCCAAACATGAGGTCGCCCTTGATTTCCACTTAGCTAAAGCACTGAGTTTTCCTTTGTGAATACATCAAGAGTTTTCCAACAAAGGTCCGCTCCCCATGTGTATTCAGAAGAAAGCTCCATTCAAACCGATGCAGTTGTGCTGGATCACACGGCTGGAAATAACTCTATCTAATACTACTGCATGACTGGTTAGTCCTGAATAGCCCTCGCTTTAAACCCGAATGAGCCTCTCACAAATGCTCACCGCTCTGCGACAGCCATTGTACATCCATAGGGAATGCGAGGGTCTGGAGTATGAAAAGGTCTCGTGTGGAATCTCACTTTTTTCAATATAAAATTGTCTTTTGTCCGTTGACGTTCCATTCATGGAGATGATGTCCTCTTCAATGCTGGTCCTTCTGCCGGGCCATGTTGTTCAATAGAGGTGGAAAACAAGTCAGTTGAATCAATTATTTTACCCTCTCCATGGAGAAGCTACAAGGGAAGCCCACACAGAAAGCCCGAGAGTCATGTCATCATAACTGTGCCTATGGTTCCAGGTGAGACCATGATTCCAAAGTCAACTACATGATCAGAAGTTTGGTAGTTCAAATTTGGGACAAGAAAGCTCAAACTAAGGTGACATAGCACCATTGTGTCCACCCTCCGCTGTCCACTGGCTGTTTTTAAGATATAATGACTTCAGTATGGACCTACTGTTTCTTCTCATTGTGGACACCGCCAATTGGTGTCGAAACTATTCCTGGAACCAGCAATGATTCCTGAGAAACAAACTCTCCTCCAGAAGAAAGAGGTCTCTCTAGCCAATTACTGGGAGGCATCTTGTATAAAAGACTCCCTCTCACCTAGGAAGTCACCAAGCAACGTATTGAATCATTATTTGGTAAGGTGTACTGCTAATGAGTTGTGAGGTCCACTGATCCCGATGCGTCCAAAACCTGAACGTTATCCCCTGGTCCTGATGTGACCAGTCCGGTGTCCATAGTCCCCTGGTCCCGATGTGGCCAGTCCTGTATCCTCATCTCTTGGTCATGGAGCAGCCAGTGCCTGAACCTTGTCCCTGGTCCTGGAGTGGCCAATGACTGAACCCTGTCTCCTGGTCGCAGAGTGTAAGCCTGATACTGAATCCTAGACCGGCATGTGTGAATTAAGCCATGAAGTAGTGTCAGTTTACCAGACCCCTGGGGTCAACAGCTGCAGTATCGGGTTCTGCCCAGGAGTGGTAGCCACTTAGTTACTCCCCTTCCTGTGTAGGCCCTGTCCTGTGGCACAGTGGGTTCACAAATCCACGTGCGCCACAGCTAGGTGTAACAGTCTGCTCGGCCCAGCAGTGACTGCAACATGAGGATTTGCTTTACACGTATACCCTGAGTGTTCAAGAAAATGACAACATCAGAGACAGCCAGAGAAAAATGCCCATGTATGAGGAATTGTGACTCTATAACTGAGACCACAAGAGTGTACAAGTTGTCAGGTAAGAGCTACTGCAGGGCACTGCTGCCAAGAGAGCTGACCTTGAGAAGCAGCCATGACTAGTACTGTTTATACTAAAAAAATGCATCAGCATACTGCAATTAATGAACACATAAATGTCACTATTGCTTCACACATAAATATATGCCATACTTAGCTAACCATTTTTTATCAAATAGCGTTTAAGTCATCATACAACAATAAGGTGTACCTCTTGGATGGATTCTGGCTCTCTTAACTCACTATGGGTGTGAATGTTGCTGCAAAGTAAAAGAAACAAACAAATTGTGTCTGAGTGAAGAAAGTGCTGCTGAGGGGTTTGCCAGCAGACAGTCATAAGGATGACCAAAGTGTCACCAGCGTTAGCCATTGCTAAAGTTTGATAAAGCCTGTTACCTTGTGGAGGTTGTGTAAACACAAAGCCTACAACCCTCTTGAACTGTTACTTGTACAGTATCTGTCTGCATTTCTTCCACCATCTCTGAGTGGGAAAAGCAATTTGATCAATTATTATTATTATTATACATTTATATAGCGCCATTTATTCCATGGCACTTTACATATGAAAAGGGAAAAATATAGACAGGTACAATAAACATGTGCTAGACAAGGGACACACAAGTACAGAAGGAGAGAGGACCCTGCCCGTGAGGGCTCACAGTCTACAGGGATGGGTGAGGATACACTAGGAAAGGGTAGAGCTGGTCGTGCAATGGTTCAGTAGACTGAGCATCATTGCAGGTTGTAGGCTTGTCGGAACAGGTGGGTCTTCAGGTTTTTCTTGAAGGTCTCCATTGTGGGTGAAAGTCTGATGTTTTGCGGCAAGGAGTTCCAGAGTATGGGGGAAGCCCGGGAGAAGTCTTGTATGCGGTTGTGGGAAGAAGAGATGAGGGGGGAGTCGAGAAGGAGATCTTGAGAGGATCGAAGGTTGCGTGTAGGTAGGTACTGGGAGACCATGTCACAGATGTATGGAGGAGAAAGGTTGATGGCTTTTTATGTCATGGTTAGGGTTTTGAACTGGAGCCTCTGGGCAATAGGAAACCAGTGAAGGGCCTGGCATAGGGGGGAGGCTGGGGAATATCGGGGAGACAGGTGGATTAGTCGGGCAGCAGAGTGCAGGATGGACTGGAGTGGTGCCAGAGTGCTAGAGGGGAGGCCAGACAGTAGGAGGTTGCAGTAGTCGAGGCGGGAGATGATAAGGGCGTGCACTAGTGTTTTTGTGGTTTCATGGTTGAGGAATGCGTGGATCCGGGAAATATTTTTGAGTTTGAGGCGGCAGGAGGTGGCGAGGGCTTGGATATGTGGTTTGAAAGAGAGGCAGAGTCGATCACCCCAAGGCACCGAGCATGTGGGACTGGAGAAAGCGAGCAGCCATTGACATTGATGGATAGGTCTGCTGGAGGGGTAGAATGAGGTGGGGGAAAGATGATGAATTCTGTTTTGTCCATGTTCAGTTTGAGAAAGCGAGCAGAAAAGAAGGCTGAGATAGCAGACAGACACTGTGGGATTTTGGTCAGTAGGGAGGTGAGGTCAGGTCCAGATAGGTAGATCTGCGTGTCATCGGCGTAGAGGTGATACTGCAAACCGTGGGATTCTATGAGCTGTCCCAGGCCGAAGGTGTAGAGGGACAATGAGGGACAGTGTATTCATACAAGTTAATACTGTATGCTGTGTCAGATGATTTACTCTTACTGGTTCATGGCACAAGTAACCAACTAAGGAGAAATATATACCGTTAGTTTCTTCCTTATGGGGAGAAATAATATCCAGATTTTTTCCCCATGAACCACTGCCTGTAAGACACCAAACACTAGCTAGATCTCTTCAATGGAAACCATTACCAACCACAGAGTTTCTAAATCTAATAAGTTATACCGTGGGAAAAATAAGTATTTGATACATTGCTGATTTTGCAAGTTTTCCCACCTACAAAGAATGGAGAGATGTGTAATTTTTATCGTTGGTACACTTCACCTGTGAGTGACAGAATCTACAAAAAAACAGAAAATCATATTATATGATTTTACATAATTAAATTGCCTTTTATTGCATGAAATAAGTATTTGATCACCGACCAACCAGCAAGAATTCAGGCTCTCACAGACCTGTTAGTTTTTCTTTAAGAAGCCTCCTACTCCACACTCATTACCTGTATTAATTGCACCTGTTTGACCTCATTACCTGTATAAAAGACACCTGTCCACACACTCAGTCACACTCCAACCTCTCCACCATGGCCAAGACCAAACAGCTGTTGTAGGACCCCAGGAACAAAATTAATCAACTGCATAAGGCTGGGATGGGCTGCAGGACAATAGGCGAGCAGCTTGGTGAGAAGCTAACAACTGTTGGCACAATTATTAGAAAATGTTTGAAACACAAGATGACTGCCAATCTTTCTTGGTCTGGGGCTCAATGAAGGACTTGCCTTAGGGGGTAAGAATGATTCTGAGAAAGGTCAGGAATCAGCCCAGAACTACATGGGAGGACCTGGTCAATTACCTGAAGACCACAGTCTCAAACATCACTGTTAGTAACACACTACGCCGTCATGGATTAAAATCCTGCAGAGAACGCAAGGTCCCGCTGTCCCAGCACATGTCCAGGCCCATTTAAAGTTCGCCAATGACCATCTAGTTTGATCCAGAGGAGGCATGGGAGAAGGTCATGTGGTCAGATGAGACCAAAATAGATTTTATGGTATCAAATCCACTTGCCGTGTTTGAAGGAAGAAGGATGAGCACAACTCCAAGAATACCGTCCTAACCGTGAAGCATGGTGGGGGAAATATACTTTGGGGGTGCTTTTCTGTAAAGGGACAGGACAACTGCACCATATTGAAGGAAGGATGGATGGGGTCATGTGTCACAAGATTTTCGGCAATAACCTCCTTCTTTCAGAAAGAGCATTGAAGATGTAAAAATCATTCAATGTGATTTTCTGGATTTTTTTTAGATTCTGTCTCTCCAGTCTTTGCACGTGGAAAAGCTTGGAAAATCGGCATTGTGTCAAATACTTCTTTTCCTCACTGTATATGATTTATCCCATAGGCAATAGACCCTACTGGACAGTGATTGCTCTTCCCCACCAAATGGGTTTGACATGTCCTAGACCTTTTAGTCCCAGCATACAATCCTCAAACACACCAATGCTCTAGTTTAACCCTGGTGTAATACAGTGTGTTCATGTAAGGACTACTTCAGGATAAGTGAAGGGAAGTCCTCACAAAGGTGAACGACACCTATGATATAAAATTTTTAGCGATGATCAACAATTCAATGGTTAACTTTTGTCAACGGCCATGACGGTCGTCCATGGTCTCACCTATGAGGTTAATAATCACAATGTCACAAGTAGAGTGCCCACGCATGCTTGACCCCGTTCATTGTTTGTTCTGCACCTTCCTACATTTGCTTGTTTCTTTTTGAAGTCTGCAATGTTTGTTTATAAGCGCCGGCGGCCGGTATTGAATGGCCGTCTCCCCATCAGTCCTTGTAGAGACCTTTGAGCTGATAAATCTTACCATTGCCTTTCTTGTTGGTCAAACATGAACTTCATGTAATCCTTTCCTCTCCGATTTAATAGGTTGATGGTTGTGCTCAGGGCAAGCCGCGTCCTAAACAAGCAAAGCATGACAAACAATTGTGTTTCCTACTCTTTGTTCTTTCAATAGAATTGTGTTCCACAGTACAACAAGGAGTCCAAGAATTCGTAGGTCCGACTCCTATCTGGATTTCTTATGTATCGTGCCTCCATACTTGCCAAGTTGGTTTTCTTCCAATCTACTATTTAGTAGGAGCTGATAAAGCCTTTATTATATTTATTCATTGCATTATATGTAATTTATATGATGGCGTTGTTATGTGGCCAACGTAGACATGTTCATCTGTCATTGTCCCTAGTCGAGATCACATTTTCAATTTTCAAGCATTCTCATTCGTTTTATGGTTTATTTCTTTGAAAACCAGGGTAAAAGTTGTCCAGTTCAGAAAATTCAATTTTATATTCCCGTTAGGAAATTTAGAGAAGGGGATCCCTTGTGTAAGATCCTCATATCTTAGCTCTGGAGAACTTGTCCATTTTCTTCGAATGGACGCAATGTAATACTTTATTTGACCAGTGGAGGTGCTATGGAAAAACTGAACACTTACTGTCTTCCAGATTAGAGGTTCCTGGCAGAGGCGGAATTTATCAATATGGATCAAAGAGAAGAATCCTTTTTACCTATTGTATGACATTATTTTATTTCTGTATATGTACCCGTATTAGCTATGAGTATTACCCTCTGATGAATAATCCATGGGGAGGAATATGTCAGAAGATAATTTGACATAAATGTTCAAAGGACATGTACAGAGATACTCATTCAACCAGTGCTAAAGTACTTGATGTTAGATTACCAGATCCAAGTCTGTCCTTGAAGGAACCATTGTTCTCCATCGTCCTTACATTACATCAGTTATCTGTGTCTTCTGTAGATCGCATTATTTTCTATAAGTGCGGATATATTGGATTATGTACAGCCGGTCGTCAGAGACACATGACGCATCTGCCCTAACCTATCGCACATCACGCGTTTCATGCTCTCCAGTCATGGAGTCCTCGTGTCCTGTCCTTATCTGACCACACTAACTGATACTTCTTGACTCCGTTCCAATGACTTACTGACCCCATTTCCACTCTGCAGAGCTGTATTCTGTTACAGTGGAGCAGTGTCAGTAACGCTCCCGTCTAATTCCACCACAATTCCAATAATGAGAGAGTCATTTCAAGGAAACTAGATGTCGTGCGGGTAACGTTCAAGGTAAATGGACAATCGTGAAATCTAATCACAGCTCCCAGCTGCCCAGGAACATTGGGTATTGGTCTTAACCATTGCATTTTTTATATATTGACTCATATGTATCAGTTCAGCAATCAATGCTTATTATTTTGGCGAATGGCTTTTAAACTCGTTGTCTCATCTTATTAAAGAAGCACTCCCATCAAAGTTTTTATCCTAATATATTGCAGCCATCATATTATATAGCATTTTCTACTTATAATTGCTTTTTTTTCCCTTTCTACCTAGTTAATTCTTCTCTTTTCTATTAGGTTTATGACATCATCTGTTTAAAAACAAAGCAGCTAGATCCTTCTGAGCTCTACGTTGAAAAATGAAGTTTCATTTCCTTGTATGAGTCATCAGAGTCATCATTAGAACTACAATTCTACATCACTGCAAAGTCCCTGGCAGCCGAGCACCACCTCCTCTATTGACCCAGCTGCACTGCTGCTCCCCCTGTCAGGGAGTTAGTAGTGATATAGAATTGTAGTTCTAATGATGACTCATGCAGGGAAAATAGACTTCCTGAGCTTAGAATGATTCAGTTAGTAAGTTTTTAATCATGTGATGTCCTAGACCTTGTAGAAAAGAGAAGAATTAACTAGATAGAAGGGCAAAATTAGCAATTGTAAGTACACAGTACTATATACACTGCTCAAAAAAATAAAGGGAACACTCAAATAACACATCCTAGATCTGAATGAATGAAATATTCTCATTGAATACTTTGTTCTGTACAAAGTTGAATGTGCTGACAACAAAATCACGTAAAAATAATCAATGGAAATCATATTTATTAACCAATGGAGGCCTGGATTTGGAGTTACGCACAAAATTGAAGTGAAATGTAATGTCCTTAAAACAAGTCAAAATGATGCTCAGTAGTGTGTGTGGCCTCCACGTGCTTTTATGACCTTACTGTGCCTGTATGACCTCCCTACAAGGCCTGGACATGCTCCTGATGAGGTTGCAGATGGTCTCCTGAGGGATCTCCTCCCAGACCTGGACTAAAGCATCTGCCAACTCCAGGACAGTCTGTGGTGCAACGTGACGTTGGTGGATGGAGCGAGACATGATGTCCCAGATGTGCTCAATCGGATTCAGGTTGGGGGAATGGGTAGGCCAGTCCATAGCTTCAATGCCTTCATCTTGCAGGAACTGCTGACACACTCCAGCCACATGAGGTCTGGCATTGTTCTGCATTAGGAGGAACACAGGGCCAATCGCACCAGCATGTGGTCTCACAAAGGGTCTGAGGATCTCATCTCGGTACCTAATGGCAGTCAGGCTACCTCTGGCTAGCACATGGAGGGCTGTGCGGCCCTCCAAAGAAATGCTACCCCACACCATTACTGACCCACTGCCAAATCGGTCATGCTGAAGGATATTGCAGGCAGCAGATCGCTCTCCACGGCGTCTCCAGACTCTGTCATGTCTGTCACATGTGCTCAGTGTGAACCTTCTTTAATCTGTGAAGAGCACAGGGCGCCAGTGGCGAATTTGTCAATCCTGGTGTTCTGTGGCAAATACCAAGCATCCTGCACAGTGTTGGGCTGTGAGCACAACCCCCATCTGTGGACGTTTGGCACTCAGACCATCCTCATGGAGATGGTTTCTAACCATTTGTGCAGACACATGCACATTTGTGGCCTGCTGGAGGTCATTTTGCAGGGCTCTGGCACTGCTCTTCCTGTTCCTCCTTGCACAAAGGTGGAGGTAGCGGTCCTGCTTCTGGGTTGTTGCCCACCTACGGCCCCCTCCACATCTCCTGGTGTACTGGCCTGTCTCCTGGTAGCGCCTCCAGCCTCTGGACACTACGCTGACAGACACAGCAAACCTTCTTGCCACAGCTCGCATTGATGTGCCATCCTGGATGAGCTGCACTACCTGAGCCACTTATGTGGGTTGTAGAGTCCATCTCATGCTACCACGAGTGTGAAAGCACAACTAACATTCAAAAGTGGCCAAAACATCAGCCGGAAAGCATTGGTACTGAGATGTGGTTTGTGGTCCCCACCTGCAGAACCACTCCTTTATTGAGTGTGTCTTGATAATTGCTAATAATTTCCATCTGTTGTCTATTCCATTTGCACAACAGCATGTGAAATTGATTGTCAATCAGTGTTGCTTCCTAAGTGGACAGTTTGATTTCACAGAAGGTTGATTTACTTGGAGTTATATTCTGTTGTTTAAGTGTTCCCTTTATTTTTTTGAGCAGTGTAATATGATGACTACAATATATTAAGAGGATACAATCTTTGATTGTAGTGCTTCTTTAAGTAGGTAAAATTGCAGAGTGTTTGTAAAAGCAAACAATGTTGCAATTTTATGCTTATAAAAATCTTCTACATGAGCCTTTATGAGTGTAGAAGTGCCACAACTACATTTTCTAATTTTTTCATGAGGCACTCCAGTTGGTGCATGGATGTGTATGGAAGGGTGTATGGATGACCCTCCTTATAGTTTTTTTCCTGGCTTTGCACTGTGTGCAAAGCCTTTATGAGTGTAGAAGTATCACAACTGCACTTTGTTCACAATATTTGAATGATGCACTACAGTTGGTGCCTTGAAGGTTTTATGGATGTCCCTGCTTGCAATTTTTTGCAGGCTTTGAACTTAGTGCATAGCCTTTATTAGTGGAGGAGTATCACTACATGACAATTTGAACATAATGTGCATGAGGACTTCCTTTATGTCTAATACAGGGTGTGTCTGATTCCCTGCTCCATACAGGAATAGAAAATCGCTGCAGCCGATCACTCACCTCAGTGTGGGGCCAATACTGTCCATAGGGGCCCACAGAGGATAGGTAGGGCATTGAAGAGGTGAGGTATATTACTAGATGGTTGGACCATGTATGGCCAAATACTCTATCATACATGTCCAGGCAGTCAGTCTGGGTCTGAGAGTTGATGATTGATTTTTGGGAGCATTTTGAAAGGGACAATCACCCTTGGAAATACTTCACTGCCAAAACAGGGTGAATTGGAGCAAAGAAACCTTGAATTAGATTCATATTCTTCTGTTAGCAAAAAAAAAACATTAGCTATCATTGTGTTTGTTTTTTTTCCCCCATTTCAAGTCACTTGAAATTATTTTTCCTGCTTTTCTGTACTTTATGATGTAAAATGAATAGTGTCATTCAAAACTAGAACTCCCTCCCCCCCAAAAAAAAGCCCTAATACATCTATGTCAATAGAAAAAAAAAAGTTACGGTTCTTGTAAGAATCAGAGGAAAAAATTACAGTGGAAAAAACAAGAAAATTGTGCCAAGGGTTAAAAATGGGTTGAGCAATGGTAATCTCTGCCATCTGTGACATCTGCTGCCATTTTTAATAAATCTCCCCAATAACACTTCCTTTAACTTTGAGCAACAAATGCTGCTGCCAAAATGGAGAGGTGGCCCGACATGGTGCCGTCGTGACACAGTTTATTAGGGGACGCTATGTCCATGATCTGCGCTCTTTTGTGTTTTTCTTGTGGTTCAGCAAATCCATCCTATTTCTTTTTTACTTTGGTTTTATGACTAAAAAATATGTTTGCCTCTGTGGGTTGGCGGCCATGGCACGCAGCGGCTATTTATTATCCACCCCAATAATTAATGACATTTTTTTTTTCGTAGGAAGGAATGTTCCACTGGTTCATTGAACACTTCAAAGCCACAATGCCGGGAGCGCAGCGGCGGTGATACACGTAGCGGTAATCCCTATGTACTCATTCTGTTCCATTTCATTGGCACCAGGTATGCGAAGACTCCGGCCTTACATAAAAGCCAATTGTGACCGGGAGAAAAAATTACAGAGCATGATTGGCACGTCGCTTGTGTTTGTTAATGAATGCTCAGATTTATTCCTTGCCTTACCTGCGGACACCTCGCGGGATCCCTCGCTCCGTATATTTTCTTTTCTGTGTCTAAAATGGAACCAGGAACCCGAGAAGATGGAATATAAATATTGAAAAGAACAGAAACCTGATTTACAAAGACCGTCTGATACATTTACCCAAAAGAGACAGTTCAATAATATATTGCTAAGAGTTGAGAAAAACTCCCAAAATTGAGTTCGGACAAAATCACTCAATTCTGGGGGAAAGATTCACTTTAGAGAGAATCAAATTTGCTGAAAAGGGGTTAAAAAATAATAAATTCTTATACTCACCTTTCATTGCACCCCCAACAAATGTTCTGCCGCCATTGCTGCTCCCTGATTGGTCCTCCAATCACCCATTCTTCGGTCGTCCAGTAGGCACCACCACTGACGAGAACCCAAGTGGTCACGATGCACAAGGAAGAGTAGAAGAGTTTATTGTTTTTTGCTTTTTTAACACCTTTCCTGACAGTTACTGCTGATATTGGGCTCAGTAAGGCCCCGTTCACACATTGCGGTTTTAGATGCGTTTCCGCTGCGTTTTTTAACGCTGCGGAAACGCATCCAACCCGCAGCACAGTGCACAGCCAATGAATCCCTATGGGAACCGCAGGTCTGCTGTGCACACGCTGCGGAAAAAAACGCGCGGTTTAGCCGCGTTTTATTTTCCGCAGCATGTCAATTCTTTGTGCGGAACTGCAGCGGTTCGGCGCCCATTGACTTGCATTGAGTCGGGCACTTCAGCAGCAAAACCGCAGATCTAAAAAAGATCTGCGGGTTTGCTGCGGCTGAAACCGCTGCAGTTCGGGAGGAGGGAAGTGTGTGGGCGGTGCGTGGGCGTGAATAGTGTGCGGCGCTATGTGTGTGGGCGGTGCGTGGGCGTGTATAGTGTGCGGCGCTGTGTGTGTGGGCGGTGATTGTGTGCCGGTGTCTGCGTGATCGGTGTGCGGGTCTGTGTGCGCGATCGGTGTGCGGGGCTGTGTATGTGCGGCGGTGTGCGGGGCTGTGTGCGTGTCTCCGTGTATGCAGGCATCGTCGGATGGGACTACGAGTCCCATCCGGCTATGCCTGCTACAGTGACAGTGACTGACACATTAGCCAATGATGGGACAGTAGTAGTCCCATCATCCGGCTAATGTGCACTGCTGAATGTAAAAAAAAAAAAAATTACATGACATACAGAACATATAATGACATACAGAACATATAACATACAGTAACATACAACAAATAACATTGAGCACATACTCACCTCTTCCCCGACGCCATCCATCTGTGTACCGCTCTGCCGCCGGGAGAGAATGACGTCACTACAGTTCATTCTCTCACGGCAATGCTGGGTGAGAAAATTCCCACGCAGCATTGCCATAAAGTGAGAGAATGAACTCAGTGATGCACTGCAGGAGCCATTGTCTCCTGTCAGTGCATCACTGGGAGGCCCTACAGAGCAGTGGCATCACCTGATGTCACCGTTCTATAGGGGAGACCGTCGAGGGACCCTCGTTATTAATTGGACTGCGTCGGACAGGGAGTATACGGTTGTTTTATTTTTTACGTTTTTTTACAGGAGATCGAGGGCGTCGCTTGGATCTGAGTGTGTAATAAAGATATGAAAACCGTGTTGTGTTTTATTTCATTAAAATAATTTATTCTTATGCGTGTGTTGTTTTTTTTAACCCTTTATTAATATAAGATTAATAATGGATAGGCGTCTTATTGACGCCTCTCTATTATTAACCGGGCTTAATATCACCTTACAATAGCAAGGTGATATTAACCCCTTATTACCCCATATCCCACCGCTACAGGGAGTGGGAAGAGAGGGGCTAAGTGCCGGAATTGGCGCATCGTACAGATGCGCCAACTCTGGGGCGGCTGGGTGCTGGTATTTTTGGCCAGGGGGGGCGCCAATATCCATGGCCCTTTCCTAGGCTATGAATATCAGCCCGCAGCTGTCTGCCTAGCCTGTCTGGCTATAAATTATAGGGGGACCCCACGTCATTTTTTTTGGGGGGGTCCCCCTATTTAATAGCCAGTGAAGGCTAGCTGCGGGCTGATATTCATAGCCTGGGAAGATTAATGGGTATTAACCCCTTCCCAGGCTAGAAATATTGGCCCCGGCTGTCTGCTTTCCCCCTCTGGCGCAGAAAATTGCGCGGGAGCCCACGCCATTTTTTTTCCTATATTTTTTTTTTTTATTAACTATTGTGTTATTTTGTGTATGTGTACGCGTGTGTGTCTTTAACTATTTATGTACCATTTTATCTATCTATCTATCTACTGGTATCTATTATCTATCTATGGCCGGCGACACACTTGCGAGTGTGATGCGAGTAAGTCGCACGACTTTCTCGCATCAACACCCGGCACGGCCGCCCACTCTCGGACCCGAATGTGCGGCTGCATAGAAATACATGCAGCCGCACACTCGGGTCCGAGAGCGGGCAGCCGTGCCAGGTGTTGATGCGAGAAAGTCGTGCGACTTACTCGCATCACACTCGCAAGTGCGACGCCGGCCTATCTCTATCTGTGTGTGTGTAATGGAGTGTGGGTTGGACAAATGTAAAAGAGGAGGTTGGACAAGAAATGACATCACAAATCTTTTTTTTTTTTTTGTTAAACAACATATCTTTATTTAGCTGTAAAAACCGCATACAAAACCGCATGAGAAAAAACGCGTCAAAACCGCGCCAAAAAACGCATCAAAACCGCGCCAAAACCGCGTCAAAACCGCGCCTGCGGTTTCTGCCAAGAGGTGCGGTTTCGGCGCGGAAAAATCTGCAGGCAAATCCGCAATGTGTGCACAGGCCCTAAAGGTGTAGAGTAGGGTTAGAGAAAGAGGGCAGCTCTCTTCTGGAAACAACGCTACAAATGTCCACAAAGGATTTGTGCGGTACTGCAGCCCAGCTCTTTTCACATAGATGGAACCAAGCTGCAATTTAAGTTAGGACTATGGATGAGAGGACCCATGGAAGTTCAGATTCTGGTACTTAACCAAACTTTAGTCCAAAGTTCGGTTCGGGTACTAGAACTGTACCCAAACTTGACCTTGAACTCGAACCCCATTGAAATAAATAGGGATCGAAACTTTGGAGCCGGAATATTCTATCTCTCTCGATCAACAGGTGTAGAGCTGCTTCTGGAAAACAGCAGCCATATTTGTGCAGTCATGTCTAGGGATAAGCGGACCCATGGAAGTTCGGGTTCTGGTACCCATCCCGAACTTTAGTCCAAAGTTCAGTTTGGGTACCAGAACTTGAACCAGAACCCGAACCTCATTGAAAACAATGGGGACCCGAACTTTGGATCTGGAAAAAAAATCTATCTCTTGCTCTCTCTCATCCTTTGACTTTTCCTAGAGCGCCGAACATCAATGTAGTTGTCCAGTCAAAACCGATAAATCTGCAGTCACTCTGCGTAACTGCAGACTTATGAATCCCCCAGTGCATGCTATGTGCGCTGCCTGTATCCGGGATCGGGTGGTATGTCAGTAGGCGCGGATTCCCTCCATACAGTTGTATTGAGCTGAGGCCACGCCCATCTAGAGACATGGTCGGCCAGTGGCCTTGATCCATAAAAATCATACTGTCCTCTGCTTTTTGGCCTTTGACTCTATTAAGTCAGTCTTTCTATCTAATCTGTCATCTCATCTCTGACTAAAACCAGGAAGTGTTTCCCCATATAACTACCTTTGCCCTCCCATCCTGGGGCTATTCCTGAATACTTTCACTGTTAATATATGCTATACTTATCTATTTCCTGATTCTACTGTGCCTTCCACTGCACTTCCTCATTTCTATCTATGCCTGAATCTATTGCTTTATCTTAATTCCTATACCTAAGTTCTATGTAATAATCTTATCCTTTCCTTATATCTAATACAATCAGAACACATTGAGTCATTCACATATTATAACAATACAACAACTATGCACCTTGTTGTCTATAAGGTTCTATGCAATATATAACGCTTTTACATATACACAGGTTATCATCGTTTTTCTAATCAAGGGAGTAGCACATGAACATCCCGGTCACCCTCTTACATTCCTCCCTCCGAAACATGGTCGTCCCGACCATGATGGACCTTGAAAGACACCAAACATTTGTATAAGCATACCTCAAAACATTTAGCATAAAATTAAACACTCTCTTTATCAGAGTCCTTTCCTAGTCAACTTTGACCTCGGTCCACCTCAGTTGGGACACTGGAGCATGTTTCTTCTTAATATCGGTCCTTTTGACCGACAGAAACATTGACTACCAAGCAGTCCATGGGTGCAGTCACTTTTAACCCAGCACATTCATCAGGTGTCCTTTTTTGTCACACATGTCCACATGATCCCAGTCCCATTGCTCCAGAGATCACCACATGTTAATTTATAAACATAACAGACCCATTGGCCAACTTACACCAGCTCTGACAGTCCAAGAGCTCAGTCCATGTAATCAGGACCCGGCTCTGTCCTCAGATTGTCATGAATTGGAAAAAAATATGAATTCTTTGATTGTAGTGAATGCCCTTGAAAAGATCCTCATGCTGAGCAAATCCTGCCAAGGCCATTTACCCTGAAGTGTTATATACTGTAATACTTTATCTCCCTTCCTCTATTGCAACACTGTGACGTCCTCTCACTATCCAGATTCAACCTAAAAATAGCTGCTGCATTCCCTGCTTCTGCTTTTATACTGGCTTTAATGGTCCCTCCTGTGTGACATTACTATACCATGTGATGTAATAGCTGCATGTTATCATGTGAGTTTCCTCTGGATCCTGCAATCTTCTGCTTTTTCTTGGTGAATCACGTAAATTGAATTTGTTTGAATTTGCCGAGTGCACAGAATTTAATAAATTCAACACAAATTTTATTCACATCTCTGAAACTTAGGATAAAATATGAAATTCATTTATTGTCTTCTCTATGATCAGACATGTTGGACATTCTGCTGTTGACCGCTATGGCAACAAGAACAATGGACTACAAAGATTATTTTAAAAGTACCAACAAGGAGAATGAGGAACCTACAAGTGGTTTCAATAGGTTACCAACCAAGTCAATGATACCAATGTCGCCAAGTTCCTTTGCAGGTGGTGTTGTGGGTAACATGGATCAAGCCAATTCCCTAAATCAGGTGCCAAACCTGACAACCTCCTGTCCCACTGCCACATTTTTGTACATTATTGATGGGCCACTTGGGGTTTTCCACCACCCAGCGACCCACCCATCACTAGAGAACATGCTAAAATTGCCCCTGCAACAACTTGTTACACACCTGTTTTGTCTTCAGGGCTAAGCTCCTTTCCTTCTCCTATGCCCTTTGTTGTGCTCCACATCGAGTTTTAGAAGTGGCCCAGAATTTTTCAGTGACATCATCTCATCATCATCAAAGTTTTTTAAGACTTGCTAGGGCACACCTTTATGTCTAAGTATTGAGACTGTAATGTGTACAGTTGCTATTGTTTGGAGATTGCCAACATCTTTTCAGATCCCTTTACTTTCTACAATTTTCTGCTTCTGGGACTTGTTGGTTACACCATTGTTTGCTTTAAGCATTACAAATTGTACTATCAGTCAGTTCACATCATGTTGCAATCTACTGTTGATTCTATAACTTGCATCTGCTGTTAACCCATCATTTGCTGTAAGCATCCCAAACTGTTATTGTTCACATTATGCTACAATCTGTTGTAGATTCTGCTACCTACATCTGCACGCTGCTGCAGACCCGACATTTTCTTGTCCATCTGCCCTTCTTGTTCTGTGGCTTCTTATGTGTCCTACCTCACTTGTTTACCATCCAGCATTGTTATTATTTATATAGTGCCACCATAATCCGCAACGCTTTACATACATCATCATCACTGCTCCATTAGGGCTCAAATTTAAATTCTCTACCAGAATGTCTTTGGATTGTGGTAGGAAATTGGAGTGTCTGGAGGAACCCATGCAGACATGGAGAGAACATGCAAACTACTTGCAGATGCAAACTACTTGCAGATGTTTCTTCGCTGAGATTTGAACCCAGGACCACAGTTCTGTAAGGCTGCAGTGCTAACCACTGAGCCATGTTATCGGGGTTCTGACTATTCCATGTGACTTGCAAGCCTGTTGCATTAACAGTTTATGTCAGTGTATCCACCCTGATTTACAAATTTGTGAATCTACCTCACCAGGTGACTCAAACACAAAATCTGACCCACTGTTACTACCTGTCTCCATAACTAAAGTGTCTAAAATTGACGTGAACTTTTTGGTGGGAAAATGTTCTCCCAAAATTCTCAGCAAGAGGAAATGACACACCTGGATCTTTTTAATTTTACGTGGATCATTCCTTCTAACTTGGGGTCTTACCTTTACATATAAGGAGTTTAAAGAGATAGGTCTCTTTGTAGGAGGTTTGACTGCTGTGACTCCTCCCGATCACAAGAAGTGTCCAAAAAGTTTCTATGCCACCTTATCCCCAGTCAGCTTCAATTGGTTTTCTCTGGAGACCAGAAGTGATTGGACATGCTACTTTCCTAGCTTTGCTGGCCCTTTGCCATGGATCTGCAGGGTCCCACCTCAATGATCTTACATTGATGGCCTCTCTTGTCGATATGTCTCTTATGCAACTAGGAAATGATCACAGTTCAAGAGAGAAAGAGTTAAACGACAAATCCAGCTCAGCTACATCTGGCGATATGTCACTGTACGCATTTGTTTCCTGACCCAGCTTTCACTGTGTTTAGTGAACTGTTATTAGCCAGACACAAGTCTTATTAATTCGGTGGTTCGTAGCCAATGTTTCCCGTGTCATGGGTGACAGCGATGCTGGGTTAATTGAGAGTTCAATCAGTTAGAATAAAATAATGGAAGCAATAATTAACCAGCTGCCCTCAATTGAAATATCATGAGAAACAGAGCTGTGTCGTCTCCCTGAGACGTACTCTTAAGAAATATTGTCTTGTGCGCTGGGAGCTTAGGGTTAATTGGATGTCTGAACAATTTTGCCTTGAGCCAAGACTTGGAGTCAAGAGTAGAAATCTGCTCTCCGAGAACTTACGGGGCCATTTATTGTCTACTTAAATAGTACCTAAACTTTTAAAAAATTGAGATGTGTTCTATCCCTTTTTTAGTAGCGTAAATTGGTGGGGATAGGGTCAATAAGACCCCCACCGATCACTCAAACTAACTAGGCAAATTGATCAGCTTATGCTTGAGCAGTGTGTTGCACGAGCTCAGTGGAAATTCTTTGCATCCGTGCAATTCTCCGATCAAGCTAGTGGATAAACTGAGCGCTTCTGCCACTTGTTTTGAGCGATCAGTGAGAATCTCAGTACACAGTCCGGCACTAATCGGCACCACTATAATGTATCATATGAAACCAAGAGGGGAGAAATGCTTAACATTTGCTCAAGCGTGAACAGAGTGTTGTACAAAGTCAGTGCGCCGTTGATTGAATTTGTCTTGAATTCCACAAATTATTTTTTTGCAAGAAAAATGGTGGCCCGGTAGTACTCAATTTACTTTATTCTTTTTAGGGCGAGAAAGGGATTAAAATTAGGAAATAAATAATTATCACTAGTCCTGGCCCTGCAGCTCCCCGCTCAATCCTCCAATGGCACGCTTTCTCCCAGCGGCTCCAGTCCTTTCTTCCATCTTCACTCTTCTTCTGGAGGACACTAAGCCTCAAGTGACATCACTTCATTGTGTGAGACCTAGACAGTGCCGAAAATGTAGAAGAGTAAAGACGAAAGTTAAGACTGAAGCAAGACAGAGGAAGTACGCTGTCGGAGCACCGGATGAGTAGCTTTGGACCAGAACAGGTCAGGGGTAAGGTGTTTTTAATAACTTTCATTTGTTTGCCCCTTCGTTTATTATGCTCTTGGTATGAAGAAATTTTGCTTTTATCAGCAAATTGATTTGGGCCAAATAAATTTGACAAAAATTGTATTTACTGCTTGAATTTGAGAAAATCTGGTGAATCTGATTTAGACAGATTTGATCATCTCTACTGTGTACCTAAATAAACTCTACTCACGCTTAAGGATGAACTAAGCATTTCTGCCCCTTTTTTGGAGCAACTGGCAAGATCTCAGCATTTGATCTTCCACCAGTCAACACTACTATGACATTTTACAAAGGTTAAAAAGATTAATTACTATCCTTTCAATAGAAGGCTCGTCCTTTTGGATCCCCTGTCAAGTCATTGAGACACATCAAAAGATATCATTGGACATTGTAGGGTCATCTTTGAGCCAACAGTCACATTAATCAAAGGTTCCTTGCAGCATGATGAGGGTAGAACTTGCCGAAAAAAGTAGCCAATAATTGTCTATAGGTCCAAAATAATGGACCCTAGATGTCCGGCAGGAGACAACCCCTTTGGATTTGGTCACTAGATATTGAGTATCAATTATATGATGATTCACAAATCTTTTTATAGATGGATCCAAGGAATCTCAGTCCCACCAAAAAGTAGAATGAAAAATATCATACAATGGGGACACCATCTACAAGACCCAGAGATGTGAAGATCTAGGGCAAGAAGCCCACCGGACCGTATTATGCTAAAGCTTCTTTGTCATGTGCTGATGCTCTTCACTCTTTTATCTATTCTTAATATCAATCTATTATTGAAAATATTTCACAGTTACCACCAGTTCTAAGTTTTGATGAACAGATCTGGCAAATTTGGGAATTTCACATTCCAAAAAGTTGCAGAATTTACCTAAAGATTACTCAAAAGTAGGATTTCCCATCTGGTTTTGGGTGTTCCAGGGAAGGTTCTGATTGTAACACTTAAACTCTTCAACTGATAGGTTAATAGTTATGATGTTTTTGGCTTTTTTAACAGAGCATCTACAATAGGGTGTGGTGCACAAATTGTTAGGCAAACCATTCAAATTTCAAATTCTTCCACTGCAAATAAACGTTTTTCAAAATGGTCCCATATCGGTGGAAAAAAAACCCCAAACAAAACAAACTCACCTACAGGACCCAATCCGTTCCTCATTACTGCGGTGGGAATCTACTGCTGCTCTCCTGATTTTCCTTTCTTTACTACAGTCAGTTATAGGTTACCGATTGGCTGCAGTGGTCACATTCAATATGAGCCAGAAGTAACAGTCTGCAATCTCCTGCTCAGATGAAATGTGAACCATGCAGCCAATCAGTTGCTGGTGATTAGCTGCAGCAGTCACGTGATGTTCCCTGCCAGTCTGGAGATACCAGCAGCAGTATGGAGAAGCAGTGGAGTTACGGTGGGAGAAAATTTTTTTTTTTTTGCTTCAATAAGTTTTTAAATGGTTTATTATTGTAAGCGGACAGCCCCTTTAATTGTGACTTTCATAAACGTGAATGATAAAATTGCTTAATCATTTTAATATATAATTATTTATTAATTTTACTCTCTTGAACTCCTCCTCTCTACGTTCTACATAGCGATATAAAAAAGTTGTTAATGAGCTTAAATAAATCATTTATTTTTCTGCTTTGATTACAAAGTGCCTTGGTGCTAGGACCTTCAAGAAAACCCGGAAATAAGTGTTCAGTTTCCCTGCAGCTCCCCCACAGGGGAAATAAAGCATTACACAAAGTCCATATAAATAAATAAGATGTCTGTGTAATACATATAGGACGCGTCCAACACAGCGACTGACGCTTTTTTGCAGCTGAGCTCCACTATGGCCAACAAATGAGAATCTAGAATAGAGGACTCCCCTTTAATAACTCACAAATCAGGAATATTACGTATGAAAAATTTGTTTTTTTAACTGAACGACTCCTTTATTTATTTTTTGCATATGGAAAATCCCCCTGTATCTCTTAATTTTACATTTTTCTTTACCAAGCAGAATTCTTATATCACAAAACAAATAAAAAATTGGCCGGTAATGTTTGGAAAAATGAGGTAGTAAAGACGAGGAAACATGGCCCGTAAGGACACAGGTCTGTGCTTGTTGTCTTCTGTCTCCTGACTTGTTCCTGCACATTTGTTACCAAAGCAAATTCTTTAAAAGTTTATATATAAGTGAGTAGCTGTGATCTCTGTGAATATATTCACTCCTCTGTGTCCTTGTTTGCCCCCATATCAGACAAGTGTGTTTATCACAACTCAGGTACTGTCGAGCATCCATATCCGACTAGAATCGATCTGAAAACTACTTAGCCACATTGTAGACCATGCTGAGGGTTGTAGTCTTGCAACAGCTGGAGTTGGAGCGCAATGATCTACCCCACAAATATAATATATATGCAAGGATTTTGTAGGATTATAGTCGGCTGTATGAGTAGCCAATTATACCAGACAGGTGATAACGATCATTATTTTCATATGTAGGTTGAAACGCAGTCATTGACTGAAACCAAAACAGCTGTGTAGGAGGCTTAAAACTGGGTGAGTTACAGCAAACTCAAAGGTGAGGTTGTGGAAGACAGTTTCATGTCAAGGATCATATACCAAGGCAAGAGAGCACAGCAACAAGACACAAGGTAGTTATACTGCATCAGCAAGGAGTCTCCCAGGGAAAGATTCCAAAACAGAATGGGGATTGCAGATGTGCCGTCCACAAATAATTAGGCAATGTTGAAGAGTGTAGATGCAGATTAAACTTAGTGCAGCAAATAAAAGACAAATCATGCTTAGTTCCCTTCGAAATTGGAAGATGTCCAGCAGTGCCATCAACTCAAAACTGGCAACAACCAGCAGGACCCAGCTTCACCCATCTAGCTGTTTTGAGAAATCTTGCCAGAAGTGATTTTCATGGAAGAATTGCTGCTAAAAAGCCTGACCTTTGACCTGGAAACAAGACCAAGTGACTCAACTATGCATGAAAACATTGGAGCCGGGGTGCAGGATAATGGCAACAGGTGCTCTGGACTGATAGTTACAGTGTAAAATATTTGGCTGTAACAGAAAACAGTTTGTTCACCGGAGGGCTGGAGAGCGGCACAATAATGAGGGTCTGCAGGAACAAGTGAAGCACTGGGGAAGGGCTGCAAGTTTGGGAAAGTATTTTAGATAACGAAGTTGGGTATTGGCTCTGGATTAATGGTGAGAAATATAGGCAGATATTTGTCCATTGTGTAATACCATCAGGGAGGCGTCTGATTGGCCCCAAATTTATTTTGTAGCCAGACAATGACCCCAAAACATCCAGCCGATGTCATTAAGAGCAAGGAGTCCTGACAGTGATGATCCGGCCCCACAGAGCCCCGATATCACATCATCCAGTCTGTCTGGATCTGTCTTCACATGAAGAGACAAAGGATTTCAAACAATGGCCGCCCTAGTAGATTGATACACCATGCACACTGGGTACTGTGTACTGGCTAGTATGTTGAGTGGCTTGTATAGGTACGCGATGGAAACACTGGCCCTTCATGATCAATGCCATTAGGTTGGGTAAGTTTGAAAGCTCGAAGAGGTGACCCTGGGGTGCCGTAACTCACTGGGTGTGGGAAACCCACTTGAGCTTTGGTACATTTGCCCTTCACCCTTTCTTGCTTTTTGAGCACACACCGTTTTCTGGGGCTTTTGGTTAGGATGGAGAATTTTTAAAAATTCCCAGTCAAAGGTCCGGCTAGTATTAAACTAGAAAACCTTCATTATTTAATTAACTGTTTTTTTCAACTGGGTCATGCTTTTGCCTGTGTGTCTGCCACTAGCACTTTTCAGGGTGCTGTTCTCCTAGGGGCTCCCTCCTGATCGGTCTAAGTGGAGGAGTGTGTGGTCATCAGGTTCTGCTCCCCCCAATCCTCGGCTCTGCTCTCTTGAGATTGGAGCCTACCATCAATGGATCCTAGTTAGTTTTCACTTGCTTGGGAGCCAAGCAGATTCCAGGAAGGAAAGTGAGTCAATCTTGTCTCCGGCTAGGATTTGCTACTAGTCCTTTACTCTCGCTGTGGCCTTTTGGCTCAGATGGAGGAAGAACGATCTTTGGTGGCCTTTTTCCTATGATTGATCGCATCCTAGTGCACTTTTATGACACTTTTTTTGGCATATAGCATGATCTTGGGCTTTAAAAAAAAAAAAAGAATCCTGTATCTGGACTTTCCCTTTAAGTGGATATTCTATGTAATCCCCTCACATGCTCACCAAAATAAATAAATGTATCCCACGCATATGGGTCAGAAAATGATTAATTAACAGAAGTGCATTAGATCCATTAGTGTTTTGGATAGAGAACGTCCCGATGGCTTCCTTTCGTAAGCGCTGGTTACATGTCCTGATGGCTTCAGAGCTGTTTTCCTCCATTCTGGAGATATTGAATTGACTATTGAATGTAAACTTTCTCCTTTTGATGCAGATTCTCTGTGATGACAGCCGGGATATTAATTTTGACTTGCGTGTGTTATGGCGACAACTAATGTGTTTTGTCTGGCCGCTGTCCTGAGCTCGGTGTCCTCAAATCCCTGCATGAGAGAACAGACAATGAGCTCATTCTCATCACTGCGGCCCGGGAATAATAGACGTCTCCATATAATGCAGCGCATCAATGTTCTGCTGTGGATAGAGCTGCTGCACTTCTGCATCGATGACTTCTCCTTAGGATAGGTCATCAATATCAGGTCGGTGGAGATCTGTCTCCCGCCATCACCACCGATCAATGGATTGTAGGAACCTGGTGCACCAGAAGCGTCACAGTGCCATTCAGGGTGTAGTGGCTGTGAATGGTACTACAAGCTCTATGCAACTCACTTGTATGGGAGAGGAGCTTGCAGTACCATTTACGGCCACTGCTCATTGTATGGCGCTGCCACTTCAAACAGCAGACAAGTCTCACCTCTAAGACCCAATACAACTCTGGTGACCTGTATAAGAGAAGAGGGAGGTTACTGGGGTAAAAAGAGTTCAGTAGAAAGATGAATGTTATGTAGAGCTATCATTTTGTCTACATAAACCTATTTTTTTCAACTAAAACTTTTTGTTTTAGCCTACAAAATTTTTCTTTTCATCTGCATAGGAGACCCACTGCCCACCTCAAAGGTAATGTGTCATCAAAAAGGGTCTTATTTAGTGATGAGCAAACGTCCTCGGATGAGGTGTTATCTGAGCATGCTCAGGTGCTAACCGAGTGTCTTCATCGAGCTCGAATAATATGTTCGAGTCCCCGCAGCTGCATGTCTCGCGGCTGTTCGACAGCCTGTTTGTTAGACAATCCCTGCATGTGTTGCGGCTGTCGAACAGCTACGAGACATGCAGCCGTGGGGACTCGAATAAATTTTACGAGAACGCCGAAGTCACTCGGTTAGGACCCGAGCATGCTCAGATAACACCTTATCCCAGCACGTTCACTCATCACTAGTCCTATTGCATAAATCACATTTTCTCAACTTTTGATAATGATATTTTCATTTTTTTATGTCACTTTCTATTTATATTTAAAATAAATCTAAAATTTTGACACCGGCCACTAGTCCTAACATTAAACTCAAACTTCCTGTTCTGCACAGCTCACCTCCTCCCCCTCCTGTACAATGACTGATAACACATCTACAGTACAGACCAAAAGTTTGGACACACCTTCTCATTTAAAGATTTTTCTGTATTTTCATGCTATGAAAATTGTAATTACACTGAAGGCATCAAAACTATGAATTAATCACATGTGGAATTATACATTACACTTTACAAAAAAGTGTGAAACAACTGAAAATATGTCTTATATTCTAGGTTCTTCAAAGTAGCCACCTTTTGCTTTGCTGACTGCTTTGCACACTCTTGGCATTCTCTTGATGAGCTTCAAGAGGTAGTCACCGGAAATGGTTTTCACTTCACAGGTGTGCCCTGTCAGGTTTAATAAGTGTGATTTCTGGCCTTATAAATGGGGTTGGGACCATCAGTTGTGTTGTGCAGAAGTCTGGTGGATACACAGCTGATAGTCCTACTGAATAGACTGTTAGGGCTCATACTCACTGGCGACAAAAATGGATGATATTCAGCCGGTAAAAAATCGGATTCAAATCTGACCAATGTTATTCAATAGGTGACATCTCATTTGCGATTTTTTTCTCAGCCGAAATCGGTGTGAGAAAAAAATTGCAACATGCTGCGATTTGATGCGATTTTGGTATGATAATCACTAATGCAAGTCAATGGGTGCGAGAAATCATCGCACAGCACTCGCACCATGCAAGTGCTGTCCGATTTATACGCACCAGTCTCCTTTGAAAAGCCGGCAATTCATCCCCGGCTACTGTAAAATCACACTGACAGCTCACAAAACACTAGATACATACACATAGAATACACATATATATATATATATATATATATATGTCATTGTGACATATATATATATACATATATTTATAGTTCATACACTTCTACATAGTATAATAGCCGCTAATTCAATTGCCGGCTTTTGTGAAATCACAGAACCCGACATGAAATGATACATGGTTTACACACAGTTAACCATGTCATTTCCTGTATTTTGATATATGGTTTGAACTTACAATTAATAAGTGTATGTGTGCGAAATTTCAGACATGTAGGGGTTAATTAAAGGTGTAAATTCGTTGAAAAAAAATGCGTGGGCTCACGCTGTATTTTCTCCACCAGACAGACAAAGCCAGCGAGTGGGGGCAGATAATAATAGCCCAGGGAGGGTGCATTTATTTTGTGCCCCCCCCGGCTACTAACATCTGCCCCCAGACACCCCAGAAAAAGCAAATCTATAATTAAATTCACCCTTTCTGGCACTTTGCCCGTCTATTCCCATTGCCCTGTAGCAGTGGCGAATGGGATAATAAGGGGTTAAAGCCACCTTGCAATTGAAAGGTGACTTTAAGCCAGGTTAATAATTGAGAGTTGTCAATTAGACAACTCTCAATTATTAATCCTGTTGTATGAAAGAAAAATCAAACCGTTTTTGTTCCACATATGGGTATGAGCCCTTAGAATGTGTATTATGGCAAGAAAAAAGCAGCTGAGTAAAGAAAATCGAGTGGCCATTATCACTTTAAGAAATGAAGATCAGTCAGTCCGAAAAATTGGGAAAACTTTGAAAGTGTCCCCAAGTTCAGTTGCAAAAACCATCAAGCGCTGCAAAGAAACTGGCTCACATGAGGACCGCCCCAGGAAAGGAAGACCAAGAGTCACCTCTGCTTCTGAGGATAAGTTTATCCGAGTCACCAGCCTCAGAAATCGCAGGTTTACAGCAGCTCAGATTAGAGACCAGGTCAATGCCACACAGAGTTCTAGCAGCAGACACATCTCTACAACAACTGTTAAGAGGAGACTTTGTGCAGCAGGCCTTCATGGTAAAATAGCTGCTAGGAAACCACTGCTAAGGACAGGCAACAAGCAGAAGAGACTTGTTTGGGCTAAAGAACACAAGGAATGGACATTCGACCAGTGGAAATCTGTGCTTTGGTCTGATGAGTCCAAATTTGAGTCTTTGGTTCCAACCACCGTGTCTTGTGCGACGCAGAAAAGGTGAAGGATGGACTCTACATGCCTGGTTCCCACCATGAAGCATGGAGGAGGAGGTGTGATGGTGTGGGGGTGCTTTGCTGGTGACACTGTTGGGGATTTATTCAAAATTGAAGGCATAGTGACCAGCATGGCTACCACAGCATCTTGCAGCAGCATGCTATTCCATCTGGTTTGCATTTAGTTGGACCATCGTTTATTTTTCACCAGGACAATGACCCCAAACACACCTCCAGGCTGTGTAAGGGCTATTTGACCAAGAAGGAGAGTGATGGGGTGCTACGCCAGATGACCTGGCCTCCACAGTCACCAGACCTGAGCCCAATCGAGATGGTTTGGGGTGAGCTGGACCGCAGAGTGAAGGCAAAAGGGCCAACAAGTGTTAAGCATCTCTGGGAACTCCTTCAAGATTGTTGGAAGACCATTTCCGGTGACTACCTCTTGAAGCTCATCAAGAGAATGCCAAGAGTGTGCAAAGCAGTCATCAAAGTAAAAGGTGGCGACTTTGAAGAACCTAGAATATAAGACATATTTTCAGTTGTTTCACACTTTTTTGTAAAGTGTAATGTATAATTCCACATGTGTTAATTCATAGTTTTGATGCCTTCAGTGTGAATGTACAATTTTCATAGTCATGAAAATACAGAAAAATCTTTAAATGAGAAGGTGTGTCCAAACTTTTGGTCTGTACTGTATAAACAGCAGATAACACAGGATCCACCATTCACAATAGTGATATCACAGCTCACCTCCTCCTCCTGTACAATGACTGATAACACCTCTATATACAGTAGATAACACAGGATCCACCATTCACAATAGGTGATATCACAGCTCACCTCCTCCTCCTGTACAATGACTGATAACACCTCTATATACAGTAGATAACACAGGATCCACCATTCTCAATAGATGATTTCACAGCTCACCTCCTCCTGTACAATGACTGATAACACCTCTATATACAGTAGATAACACAGGATCCACCATTCTCAATAGATGATGTCACAGCTCACCTCCTCCTCCTGTACAATGACTGATAATACCTCTATATACAGTAGATAACACAGGATCCATCATTCACAATAGGTGATGTCACAGCTCACCTCCTCCTCCTGTACAATGACTGATAACACCTCTATATACAGTAGATAACACAGGATCCACCATTCACAATAGGTGATATCACAGCTCACCTCCTCCTCCTGTACAATGACTGATAACACCTCTATATACAGTAGATAACACAGGATCCATCATTCACAATAGGTGATGTCACAGCTCACCTCCTCCTCCTGTACAATGACTGATAACACCTCTATATACAGTAGATAACACAGGATCCACCATTCACAATAGATGATGTCACAGCTCACCTCCTCCTCCTGTACAATGACTGATAACACCTCTATATACAGTAGATAACACAGGATCCACCATTCACAATAGATGATATCACAGCTCACCTCCTCCTCCTGTACAATGACTGATAACACCTCTATATACAGTAGATAACACAGGATCCACCATTCACAATAGATGATATCACAGCTCACCTCCTCCTCCTGTACAATGACTGATAACACCTCTATATACAGTAGATAACACAGGATCCACCATTCACAATAGATGATATCACAGCTCACCTCCTCCTCCTGTACAATGACTGATAACACCTCTATATACAGTAGATAACAAGGATCCACCATTCACAATAGGTGATTTCACAGCTCACCTCCTCCTCTGTACAATGACTGATAACACCTCTATATACAGTAGATAACACAGGATCCATCCATTCCAATAGTGATGTCACAGCTCACCTCCTCCTCCTGTACAATGACTGATAATACCTCTATATACAGTAGATAACACAGGATCCATCATTCACAATAGGTGATGTCACAGCTCACCTCCTCCTCTGTACAATGACTGATAACACCTCTATATACAGTAGATAACACAGGATCCCATTCACAATAGTGATGTCACAGCTCACCTCCTCCTCCTGTACAATGACTGATAACACCTCTATATACAGTAGATAACACAGGATCCACATTCACAATAGGTGATGTCACAGCTCCCTCCTCTCCTGTACAATGACTGATAACACCTCTATATACAGTAGATAACACAGGATCCACATTCACAATAGTGATTCACAGCTCACCTCCTCCTCCTGTACAATGACTGATAACACCTCTATATACAGTAGATACACAGGATCCACCATTCACAATAGATGATATCACAGCTCACCTCCTCCTCCTGTACAATGACTGATAACACCTCTATATACAGTAGATAACACAGGATCCACCATTCACAATAGATGATGTCACAGCTCACCTCCTCCTCCTGTACAATGACTGATAACACCTCTATATACAGTAGATAACAGAGGATCCACATTCACAATAGGTGATATCACAGCTCACCTCCTCCTTCTGTACAATGACTGATAACACCTCTATATACAGTAGATAACACAGGATCCATCATTCACAATAGGTGATATCACAGCTCACCTCCTCCTTCTGTACAATGACTGATAACACCTCTATATACAGTAGACAACACAGGATCCACATTCACAATAGGTGATGTCACAGCTCACCTCCTCCTCCTGTACAATGACTGATAACACCTCTATATACAGTAGATAACACAGGATCCACATTCACAATAGGTGATGTCACAGCTCACCTCCTTCTCCTGTACAATGACTGATAACACCTCTATATACAGTAGATAACACAGGATCCACATTCACAATAGGTGATGTCACAGCTCACCTCCTCCTCCTGTACAATGACTGATAACACCTCTATATACAGTATATAGCACAGGATCCACCATTCACAATAGGTGATGTCACAGCTCACCTCCTCCTCCTGTACAATGACTGATAACACCTCTATATACAGTAGATAACACAGGATCCACCATTCACATAGGTGATGTCACAGCTCACCTCCTCCTCCTGTACAATGACTGATAACACCTCTATATACAGTAGATAACACATGATCCACCATTCACAGTAGGTGATATCACAGCTCACCTCCTCCTCCTGTATAATGACTGATAACACCTCTATATACAGTAGATAACACAGGATCCACCATATGCAATAGGTGATGTCACAGCTCACCTCCTCCTCCTGTACAATGACTGATAACACCTCTATATACAGTATATAGCACAGGATCCACATTCACAATAGGTGATGTCACAGCTCACCTCCTCCTCCTGTACAATGACTGATATCACCTCTATATACAGTAGATAACACAGGATCCACCATTCACAATAGGTGATATCACAGCTCACCTCCTCCTCCTGTACAATGACTGATAACACCTCTATATACAGTATATAGCACAGGATCCACATTCACAATAGGTGATGTCACAGCTCACCTCCTCCTCCTGTACAATGACTGATAACACCTCTATATACAGTAGATAACACAGGATCTACCATTCACAATAGGTGATGTCACAGCTCACCTCCTCCTCCTGTACAATGACTGATAACACCTCTATATACAGTAGATAACACAGGATCCACCATTCACAATAGGTGATATCACAGCTCACCTCCTCCTCCTGTATAATGACTGATAACACCTCTATATACAGTAGATAACACAGGATCCACCATATGCAATAGGTGATGTCACAGCTCACCTCCTCCTCCTGTACAATGACTGATAACACCTCTATATACAGTAGATAACACAGGATCCACCATTCACAATAGGTGATATCACAGCTCACCTCCTCCTCCTGTACAATGACTGATAACACCTCTATATACAGTAGGTAACACAGGATCCACCATTCACAATAGGTGATGTCACAGTTCACCTCCTCCTCCTGTACAATGACTGATAACACCTCTATATACAGTATATAACCCAGGATCCACCATATGCAATAGGTGATGTCACAGCTCACCTCCTCCTCCTGTACAATGACTGATAACACCTCTATATACAGTAGATAACACAGGATCCACCATTCACAATAGGTGATATCACAGCTCACCTCCTCCTCCTCCTGTACAATGACCTGTGGCCAGATCAGAGCATGCCTGGAAAACTGTTCTTTATAAGTCAATGGGTCAGAACCAGTCGATAGCAGCCAACATTTAAGAACAAGAAGTCTAGTATAAGGACCAGTGACCAATGTGAAAATTTCAAGATTTCTGATTTATATATATAAATATAATTATTTTTTTAGAAATATTTTTTCTTAATGTCAAAAATAAAAAAATGTACATTTAACACAAAAGTCACATTCAGACGACGTATTTCCTATGAAATAATCTCCTTCTTGGGTAAAGGCTGCATGTTTGGGACTAAGGTAACGAATGTCATGGGTGACTATTCCGGGGGCAGAACTGGTGATAGATTCGGAGCTCCTGGAGAGCGGGCGGTCCGCATTCTGTGCTGTCTCTATCTGCCCCAGGAGGGATCACGGACCACCGGCATTAATTCCCTGGCACCCGATACCCCTTCCGAGCTGCCCCCTCAGTTGTGGACGGACCTCAGCGCCTAGCCCTGACTGTGATGCTACTGAGGCTTTTTCCGTTGGTCATATATTCATCTGCTCCATGCTGCATGAGGTGCTTGTTGTGTAAGTGGACACCAGGATTTACATCAGTTTTCCACCGTCTCGGAAATTCAGCAGGAGAGGTCATTCAATAATTATTACATGTATATAGTCATCCACAGCTGTAGATGGTGACTGCGGGGGACTTCCTGACAACCCTCCGAGTCACCGAACCTGTGTCAACGTCATTATGCTCCGCTTCTATATGTTAGAAAGACAATTTTAACTAATATTTGCAATAACAGAGGTCACTTATAACGTAACAGGTCAAGGTCAAACTTCTATGACTTTTTGAGATCCTGATTCCAGCGATGTGCCACTTACTGGGCTGCTTGCTGTCATTGTGATACCATCACAGTTTTCTCTGCTGTAGATCTAGCAGAGCTCGGAATGCTGAGCTGTGTTCACTCCACCCACACCACTGATTGGCTGCTTCCTGTGTACACTGTGCATAGGCAGAAAGCTGCCAATGAGTGTTGGGGGGGGGCGTGGTTGGACCAGGAGGCACCAGACACCTAGTCCTGTTGTGATAATTAATCTTCTACTGATAAAACAATCATTTTCTTGAAACTGCAGCAACACACAGCCATGTAAATGACATATCGCTGGAATCAGGGTCTCTGCCCCTATATCATGCTGCTCTCACATTACATAGCAAAACCTGCTGTCAGATTCCCCTGAAAAGGGGTTGACCAACTCTTTTGACATTATTTTTAATTAAATCCATATATTTGGTGCTAAAAAAAAGTTTGCAATTCGGTTTTATTACACATTTGCACCATTTTGCTTTTACAGGCTCTTTTGTCCGCTGCACATTAAACTTTGATTTGACCAGTGATCATAAATCATCTAACATGAGCTCTAAAAAAAGTCAAATTAAATTGTTTAGAAACTCTCCCATTGGACAGACAGAATGAGCTCACTGAGGGTTCTCAATAAACTCATCCTTCAGCCAGGAATAGACAGTGCAACACAGAGGCCATAAAAGAAAAACAATATAAAATGTCTCATGAAACCTAACTGCAAAAATGATTCTTAGCCAAAAATGCTTACATTTTAAAAAACACATAAAATTGAAACAAAAAAATATTTCTTTAAGGTAGATGGACAGGTTTGGTGGCCCTTACTATTCTCTTAATTAATAGTTATGAACCTGAATCTTATACGTATTTTTTAATATTTCTTGCATAACCCCATCATTATTCTCTGATTTTTTTTCCAATGCCCTCCTAAACAGGGATGGGCGAACCCAAACGGTAAAGTTCAGGGTCCGTACCAAACATCTAGTGTTCGTGCACTGACCTGAGCACGGACTTTTCCCTGAAGTTCGTGTTTGTCAGCCGCCCAAACATCCAGTGCTTCCCACACTGTCATCTGTGTGACAGCGCGAGAAACACCGACTCTGATCAGCGATGTCATTCTCACGCTGTCATACATATACATGTCTAGTACTGTTAAATTAAAAAACATAAAACACCATATTCCTCACCTGTCCGACAATAATCCATATTTCCCACAACGTGCTCCAACTCTACTATGTCTGGATTGCATGGCCGAGCGGCGGCATGATGTGACCGCTGAGCCGTGAATCCAGGAAACACTGAGCTGTACTTGAGAACTCAGGTTCAGTGCCGAGCGCTGGCGTCAATAGGTGACCGGAGTTAGTCGGTTTCTTGACTTGATCTTCACAACCTTATAAATATGTGAACCACCCATGGGTCTGACCTGAACTCAGCAAACTCATAAATGTGAAGACAAGCTATAGGACTCCTAACCTGAATTGCACAACCTTATAAATATACAGAGGGAACGTGGGTCTCCTGACCCAACACAATAACCTCATACATGTCCAGACCGGCTGTCGGTCTCCTGACTTGATCTTCACAACCTTTTATATGTGAACAAGCCATGGGTCTCGTGACCTGAAATCAGCAAACTCATAAATGTGCAGAACATCAATGGGTCTCTTCACAGGTTCTCAACAGCCTCATAAATGCTCTGGCCGGTCTGAAATCTCCTGATCTGTACTCAACAACTTAAAATATGTATGTGTGTCGACCCGCCACCACAATTGTGGATTACCAGGGCAATGGGGTACTCAGAGCCGAGCCCGTAGAAGTCTATGGGGATTTTGTCACAGGTAGCTGTGGCTCGGTCTGTGGCCCGGGCGGTCTGGCGTATGTTGGGGATATATTTACAGGGGATTGATTTATGTACAGTTCGTGACGCCACCTGTAGTATTCTGGTAATTTGTACCAGCGCTGCTGTAGATCTCTGAGGGGATGGTGAGGCAGCTAGATGTCGGGTCCCCTACAGGTGGGACTCTTCCCTCAGGTCGGTAGTTAGGTAGGGATTGTGCAGGCATGCAATAATAACTCAGTCTCACACAGTCAACGTCTTTCCATACCTTTACTTGCAGGATGATAAGGCAGGTCCCAGGGAGGCTGATGGGGTTGATGGAGGATGAGCTTTGAGGCAACAGCTAAGCAAGTTAGGGGCCTCCTTTACTGTCCAATGAAGCTGAGTACGACCAGCCTGAAGCGTAGTCCTCTCTATGATTCCAGCTAATCTTTAGCTGTTCTGCCCAGTCAAATTTGTGTTAGAAGCCTTCCTGCGAGGGAGCTGAATCCTTTTCTTGTCGTGCACTAACTCAAAGTCTTCACCCCCTGACTCCAGCTACGTTCTGACTATAAGGGGCTTGTCTGCCGCGACCTAAGGTCCGGTAGATTCCTGGTTTTCTCTTCACTATGCTGTACAATAGTGATCCTTCGGTCCCCCGTAACCGGTTGCAACGTGCAGGACTTTTCCAAGTCAAAAGCACTTTTCCAATTATCTTCCTTCCACTTTGCCCTTCGCTTTGCTTGTCTCTTAATAGATAGTTCAGTCTTTCTTCCAGTGGGGCACAGCTCTGACTAGACTAAGGTGTATACAGACACCTACACCAGACTCCACTTTCTGAACTGATGATAGACTTAAACTGGACACGTCTACTCTGTCCAAGGACAGGAAACTGACTTCTCACTCTGAAGTCCGGACACTGACTGACTAAATCACTCCCTTCCACACCCCTGCTGGGTGTGTCAGAAGTGTACGTGATGTCATGAAGAGACCTTAACTGTTACCTCTCCACTCATCCTCCTGGTATTGTGTACCAGGGCTACACATTCCCCATGGTAAATGACAGCACTCCCGGGCTGTAAAATACAAGAAGACAGAAAATTTTGTTTATGCATAACAACAAACATTAACTTCTTCCCATCCGGGAGGTGAGAACACCTTGAACGTTACGAACAATAACATTTTACATATAGAAATACAAAAGTATCAAATAGCATTTAATAAATATATATACAAGATACTTGTGAAGGACCCGCACCAAACCTTCAACGTGGGTCCTGGGTGGGCTGCAGGACATCCAAATGCAGACCTCACTCAGTGCCACACCACACGGGTTTTTGGTTCAGAGGTGAGTCAAGGTTTCATGTGAAACCATTAAGAAGGCACTTTAGTGCAACTATTTACAGGATACAGTTTTTGGGCTGGCTCAGTCCTCAGCCTCTGAGTCCATTGTTAAACGAAGACATAATAGGGAAAAAACACATTTATATATATAGACTTTTCACAATATATTTACATCAATTCGTTATAATCACTGCTGATATCTAATGGGTAATTTCCCTTTTGTGATTCTCTCTGATCTACGTGGTGTAGTTTCAGGTATATCAAGTTGCGATCTGTCTGCACTGCGTAACGGCAAACTATAGAACTGCCTTAACCTTTCTATGGATCTGGCAAGCGTACTGATGGCTGGGCGGTGTGAGTCAGCTTCACCAGGGGATCCCATAGTATGGGGCGCTGCTTCAGATGATCCATCTTGAGGTTCCACAGGTTGAGGTATTGCTGGGATGGGTAACTCCTGAGCGGGTTCAACTGGCACCACAGGCACAACTGGAGGTAAAACTTCCTCTTGTGGCTGATAAAACTGCAACACTGGAATTATCACAGCATCTCCCAGTCGGGGCCAATCCGCAGGAAAATCTCCCAGATCGGTGTGTAGGACCTCTTCCTTTCTTTCTCTTTGATTGAAGACAGGGTTCTTTTCACAACTCTTTAAGTGTTCTGGACACAACTTCAAATGATCTCTGGACACAGTGGTTGTTGTTCTTCCTCCGTCTTTACTGACGACACAAACTTTTCTGTTGTCGTATTTAGAATCTTGTATGACGTAGGGTTCTTGCTCCCACTGATTATCCAGTTTGTGCATCTTTCTTTTTCTTTTTAATACTACCTCTCCAGGCATCAAAGGCTTGGCAGGAGCATTTCGGTTGTAAACATCTTCCTGTTTCTCCCGTGCCTTATTGAGACTTTCCTCCACACAGATTTGTACTCTTCTGTATTGCTCTTGCCGATTGACGTCCCAGTTCTCAACAGCGTCGTCTGCCTCCGGTTCTACCACTCCAAGTTCTAGATCCATTGGTAGTTTTCCAGGCCTTGCTCTCATAAGATAGGCTGGAGTGCAGTTAGTTGAGCTTACAGGTATATGATTATACAAATCAACCAAATCAGGCAGTAAATCCGGCCATCGATTCCTGTCTTCCAACGGTATGGATCTCAACAAGTCAAGGACAATATGGTTCATCTTTTCACAAAGACCGTTGGTTTGAGGGTGGTATGGTGTTGTTCTTATTTTCTTGCACCCGTACATTTGACAGAATTCCTTGAATAAATCAGCTTCGAAAGCAGGTCCCTGATCGGTTAAGACTTGCTCGGGATACCCATGCGGTCTGCAGAAGCTTGCTTGAAAGGTCTTCGCGGCCGTCACTGCGGTCTGGTCTTTTACTGGAACGACTACCAGAAATCTGGAGTAATGGTCCACCATGGTCAAGGCGTATGAGTATCCAGATCTACTCGGCGACAGTTTGACGTGGTCCAGGGCCACAATCTCCAGGGGACGAATCGTCCGGATAGGTTGCAGGGGGGCCTTTTGACTACCGTAGTCCTTTCTTCTGAGACCACAGGGTCCACAATTCCGACACCACCTCTCGACAGAGCTGCGCATCCCTACCCAGTAGAACCGGCATCTCAACAGGGTCTCCAGCTTCCTCCAGCCAAAGTGTCCTGCTTGATCGTGGTACGCTTCCAACACCATTGGGACGTCTGCCTTGGGGACCACGATTTGCCAGACCATTTCATGGGTTCTGGGGTTGACGTATCTTCTGCACAACTTCTCACGGTATAGGAACAACCTGCTTTTCTCGTTCCACAGGAGCTTGGCTGACATAGGTGCATCCTTTTCCAGAGAGGAGCCTTCCTGTCTTAACAACTCCTTGATGCGGCTGACCACTGGATCACTGTCCTGAGTCTCTTTCCAACTATGATGGGGTAAAGGATTTAATGTTGCACCATTCTGCTTTCTGTGGACTTGATGCTCGTGGACTACCCCATTTCGATGGAACGCGGGTAGCTCAATTTCTTCCAGGTCGTCCGATTCTTCTTCCGTGTCAGAGTCATGCGGCATTCGGGACAACGCATCAGCATTAGCATTCTTTCGACCTGCCCGGTACTTGATAGTAAACTGGTAATTGGACAACCGAGCCATCCATCGCTGCTCCATGGCACCCAGCTTGGCGGTTTCCAGGTGCGTTAACGGGTTGTTGTCTGTAAACGCAGTGAACTTATTGGAGGCCAGATAGTGCTTAAATCTTTCAGTAATGGCCCAGACCAGCGCCAGAAACTCTAGCTTGAAGCTGCTATAATTTTCCGGATTCCTTTCAGTTGGCCTGAGTTTTCTGCTAGCATATGCGATAACTTTTTCTTGTCCATTCTGCTTCTGACTGAGAACGGCTCCCAACCCTTCATTACTGGCGTCGGTGTACAACAGGAACGGTTGGCTGTAATCAGGATAGGTTAAGATCTCATCACCTGTCAGGATCTCTTTCATCTTTTGGAATGCTTCAGCCTGTTCTTTACCCCAATTAAAGGGAGGGTTTCTGCTCTTTAAGGATTGTCCTACCAGGAGGTCCTGTAAAGGAGCTGCCTTCTTCGTGTAATCTTTCACGAATCTCCTATAGTAACCCGTTAGTCCCAGGAACTGTCGCACTTCCTTAAGGTTCTTCGGCTCCGGCCACTTCTGGATGGCAGTGACTTTCTCTGGGTCCGGCGCTACTCCTTCCGAACTGACGATGTGCCCCAAGTATTGTACCTTCTGCTTGAGTAGATGGCATTTTGAGGGTTTCAACTTCATCCCGTACCTGGACAGGGACTCAAACACTTCTGCCAGGTGCTTCAGATGGTCCTCATATGTCTTGGAATACACGATAACGTCGTCTAGGTATAGCAGCACGGTTTCAAAATTGAGATGTCCCAGACAGTTTTCCATCACTCTCTGAAATGTTCCTGGGGCACTACTGAGCCCAAACGGCATTCTGTCGAACTCACAGAGCCCCATTGGGGTGGTGAAAGCCGTTTTCTCACGATCCTCCTCAGCCACAGCCACTTGCCAGTAACCACTAGTCAGATCAAGGGTAGAAAAGTAGTTAGCCGTTTTCAGAGCAGCTAATGATTCCTCTATGCGTGGTAGCGGGTATGCATCCTTGTGTGTTATGCGGTTCACCTGCCTGTAATCCACACACATTCTCATACTACCATCTTTCTTTTTAACCAGAACTAGAGGGGCTGCCCAGGGACTACAACTATCCCTTATCACCCCAGCTTTCTTCATATCATTCAACATTTCTTTAGCCTTCTGATAATGAGCTGGAGGTATGGGCCTATACCGCTCTTTGATGGAGGATGACTACCTGTAGGGATATGATGTTGTACTCCCTTAATTGTCCCAAAATCAAGTGGATTTTTGCTAAACACTTGGGCGTACTCTTGCACCACCCGTAATACCCCTTGCTTCTGGTGAGCGGGAGTGGTGTCCGTCCCAACATGGAGCTGCTGACACCATTCCGCCACCTGAGTTGCTGGGTCATTGTCCTCCGCTATTTGACAGGAGTCTAAGGACTCAGCCGGGAGAATAGAATTATTATCAACAGCATGAAGTTTAGCAATGGTTGCATAACGGGGTAAATTTACCTCATCATCTCCCCAATTGAGAAGCCGTACAGGTACTCTTCCATTCACCACTTCTACTACTCCTCTAGCAGTCAGAAGTGTAGGTCTATGTTCTGAATGGTGGGGTTCTACTACAGCTTGGTAATTCTGTCCTCTCCGACCTATGGCTGCCCTGCACCAAATGATCATTTCACTCATTGGGGGTATCACAATAGGAACTGAGTCAGTGACCCGTACATTACCAATTTCGCCGTCGGTAAGCTTCGCTTGCTGCTGACACACCAGGGCCCGGATCTCTCTTTGGATTACTCCTCTCTGCCTTGGTCGGGCAATCTCAGCGAGCTGTTGGAGTAAGAACACAACTTCTCCCAAACAATTACCGATAATGTTAGTACCCAAAATGATATTTAAACCGTTCTCCTCATTTACAGTCTTTACTACCAGAAGCCCTTGGTCTTTCAACTCCTCTCTGCCCACCTTTACATCTACACATTTGGTTCCGAGTACTTCTACAGGAAGACCATTCGAAGCATACACAGTAAAGTCAAGGCTCGGAGGTTTAAGACTGTCCATTGACCAGTACTTGGTATATAGAGCATCAGGTATGAGGGTCACCTGGGACCCAGTGTCTAACAATGCTGGAACAGCAATACCATCTAGAATAATAGACAGGTAGGGTCGCCCGCCCACATACCTGCGGTTCCAGTCTAGGGGGCCTGACGGGTATTCTCCTGGGTGTTGGCCCTTGGACCCAGGTTCTGCCCGTTTAAAGGACACTGTGTAGACAGATGACCTTTCCGGTTGCAGCGGTAACAGATGATCTCTCGACGAGAAGGGTGTTGATCAGAGGTTGCTCCTGGGGGTGGCGTTGTCCTCCTCCGGGGGGGCGACGTCTTCTTTCTTCTCCGGTGCATCCACGGAACGTCCTCTGGGCAGTCAGCTAGCAAGATCTTCCCTTCCTCTTCTTTCCGCAGCTGTAGGGCACTCATCACAGCGGCCAGATTTTTAGTCAGCTGGCGCACCTCTGAGCGCAGACAGTCCAATTCACTAGGAGGTGTCACCTGCGTTTTGGTTTCTGCCACTAGCGGGGAACAGGGGGTTACTGCCGGTTCCAGAGTGACTTCACCCTGATGATGTTGGGTGGCCACCTCGGGTTTGCCCAGGGGCCGCAGCCCTTTTATTGCCATGTCCTTTAGGGCATCAAAGGTAGCATCCGGATGATCTAAGGACCACCAATTTACAGTTCTGCGTTCCTCTGGGGATCTCAATCCCTGTATAAATTGTTCTTTCAGCATTCTATTCTCGTCGATAGCATTTAAATTGTTAATTTGCTTGAGGGCTCTCAGGGCTCCCTGTAGTCGGCAAGCATAGTCCCGGATGCTGTCACCTGGCTGTTGTGAACAGTGATAGAAGGCCATCCGGAGATCCGTTTCTGTGCGGTCTTCAAATATGGCATGAAGCTTCAAGAAGATCGCAGGCACCGACTCCTGATCAACGGTATCCCAAGTCTCCACTTCCCTCTCAGCAGCGCCAGTTAGCTGCCCTATTAGCACAGCAGCTTTTTGTCTCTCAGGCATGGAGTACATTTCTAAGATGCTGCATAACTTCCGTTTGAAGCCTGCTAATGTGCCTGGCCCACCGCTGTATTGGGGAAGCCATTTCGCCCCAGGCATATATGGGAGCGTTAGTGGCATGATCGGGACTACCGGACTGGGTGCAGGGCCTGCGCCTCCATCTGGCGCTATAATACCAGACGGTGCGGGATTGGGGCCTCCGGCCGGGGCCGCACTGTCAGCCGGTTGTTGTGACATCTTAGCGCCCCCTTGGTTAAACGGAGCCTACCGGTTTCAAATGCTGCTACTTCACAGGCACCGCAGTGGGAACAGGACCTTCGTCGCAGGCGCTCTGATGTCAGAGCGTTCACTTCCTGTTGCAGGACCTGCCGCTGAGTCAGAGCCGGGGGCGTGTCCAAGACTTTGTGCGCTCTTTCAGGTACGCCCACCTTCTTCTCCAGCGCCTGAGGGCGCGAATATGGCGGCAAAATGGCGGATTTTAGCGCCAAAAATAGCAAACAGTCCTTTTTCACAAAAACAATCCACAGGCACACAGGGCTCGCAATGCTGCAAGTTTCGTATCCTGTTCGTGACGCCAAAAGTTTGTGTCGACCCGCCACCACAATTGTGGATTACCAGGGCAATGGGGTACTCAGAGCCGAGCCCGTAGAAGTCTATGGGATTTTGTCACAGGTAGCTGTGGCTCGGTCTGTGGCCCGGGCGGTCTGGCGTATGTTGGGGATATATTTACAGGGGATTGATTTATGTACAGTTCGTGACGCCACCTGTAGTATTCTGGTAATTTGTACCAGCGCTGCTGTAGATCTCTGAGGGGATGGTGAGGCAGCTAGATGTCGGGTCCCCTACAGGTGGGACTCTTCCCTCAGGTCGGTAGTTAGGTAGGGATTGTGCAGGCATGCAATAATAACTCAGTCTCACACAGTCAACGTCTTTCCATACCTTTACTTGCAGGATGATAAGGCAGGTCCCAGGGAGGCTGATGGGGTTGATGGAGGATGAGCTTTGAGGCAACAGCTAAGCAAGTTAGGGGCCTCCTTTACTGTCCAATGAAGCTGAGTACGACCAGCCTGAAGCGTAGTCCTCTCTATGATTCCAGCTAATCTTTAGCTGTTCTGCCCAGTCAAATTTGTGTTAGAAGCCTTCCTGCGAGGGAGCTGAATCCTTTTCTTGTCGTGCACTAACTCAAAGTCTTCACACCCCCTGACTCCAGCTACGTTCTGACTATAAGGGGCTTGTCTGCCGCGACCTAAGGTCCGGTAGATTCCTGGTTTTCTCTTCACTATGCTGTACAATAGTGATCCTTCGGTCCCCAGTAACCGGTTGCAACGTGCAGGACTTTTCCAAGTCAAAAGCACTTTTCCAATTATCTTCCTTCCACTTTGCCCTTCGCTTTGCTTGTCTCTTAATAGATAGTTCAGTCTTTCTTCCAGTGGGGCACAGCTCTGACTAGACTAAGGTGTATACAGACACCTACACCAGACTCCACTTTCTGAACTGATGATAGACTTAAACTGGACACGTCTACTCTGTCCAAGGACAGGAAACTGACTTCTCACTCTGAAGTCCGGACACTGACTGACTAAATCACTCCCTTCCACACCCCTGCTGGGTGTGTCAGAAGTGTACGTGATGTCATGAAGAGACCTTAACTGTTACCTCTCCACTCATCCTCCTGGTATTGTGTACCAGGGCTACACATATGGACCAACTATGGGTCTCCTCTCCTGATCTGAACAACCTCCTAACTGTGCGGACCAGCCATGGATCTCCACACCCCAGGCCAATGCCTCATAAATGTCTAGAACAGCCGTGGGTCTCTTTTCTTGATCTGAACAACCTCCTAACTGTGCGGATCAGCCATGGGTCTCCTCACCCCAGGCCAATGCCTCATAAATGTCTAGAACAGCTGTGGGTCTCCTCTCCTGATCTGAGCAACCTCCTATCTGTGCGAACCAGCCATGGGTCTCTTCACCCCAGGCCAATGCTTCATAAATGTCTAGAACAGCCGTGGGTCTCCTCTCCTGATCTGAGCAACCTCCTAACTGTGCGGACCAGCCATGGGTCTCCTCACCCCAGATCAATGTCTCATAAATGTCTAGAACAGCTGTGGGTCTCCTCTCCTGATCTGAACAACCTCCTAACTGTCCGGAACAATCATGGGTCTCTTCACCTTAGGCCAATGGCTCAAAAAAGTCTAGAACAGCTGTGGGTCTCCTCTCCTGATCTGAACAACCTCCGAACTGTGCGAACCAGCCATGGGTCTCTTCACCCCAGGCCAATGCCTCATAAATATCTAGAACAGCCGTGTGTCTCCTCTCCTGATCTGAGCAACCTCCTAACTGTGTGGACCAGCCATGGGTCTCCTCACCCCAGGTCATTGTCTCATAAATGTCTAGAACAGCTGTGGGTCTCCTCTCCTGATCTGAACAACCTCTTAACTGTGTGACCTGCCATGGGTTTCCTCACCCCAGGCCAATGTCTCATAAATGTCTAGAACAGCCGTGTGTCTCCTCTCCTGATCTGAGCAACCTCCTAACTGTGTGGACCAGCCATGGGTCTCCTCACCCCAGGTCAATGTCTCATAAATGTCTAGAACAGCTGTGGGTCTCCTCTCCTGATCTGAACAACCTCTTAACTGTGTGACCTGCCATGGGTTTCCTCACCCCAGGCCAATGTCTCATAAATGTCTAGAACAGCTGTGGGTCTCCTCTCCTGATCTGAACAACCTCCTAACTGTGCGGACCAGCCATGGGTCTCTTCACCCCAGGCCAATGCCTCATAAATGTCTAGAACAGCCGTGGGTCTCCTCTCCTAGTCTGAACAACCTCCTAACTGTGCGGACCAGCCATTTGTCTCGTCACCCCAGGCCAATGTCTCATAAATTTAATACATGTCTAGAACAGCTGTGGGTCTCCTCTCCTGATCTGAACAACCTCCTAGCTGTGTGGACCAGCCATGGGTCTCCTTGCCCCAGGCCAATGCCTCATAAATATCTAGAACAGCTGTGGGTCTCCTGACCTGTACTCAGCAATCTCATAAATGTGAGAAACCAGCCATGGGTCTCATGACACAAACTCAAAAAATGAGTAGATTAGCTATGGTCACCTCACCAGAGCTTAATAGCCTCATTAATGCTCAGTGAGTAGATATGAGCGAACTTGAACTGTTAAGTTCGGGGTTCGTACCGGACAGAGAAAGAGAGATAAAGAGATAGAGATAGAAAGAGATATTTTCCAGCTACAAAGTTCGGGTCCCTATTGAATTCAATGGGATTTGGGTTCAGGCTCAAGTTCAGGTACAGTTGTGGTACCCAAACCGAACTTTGGACTAAAGATTGGTCAGGTACCAGAACCTGAACTTCCATGGGTTCGGTCATCCCTATCAGTGAGGTCACAAGTCTCGAACTCAAAAACCTCCTAGGCACATACAAAATGAGGCTGCTGTGTTTGGGCCAGGAGATCCGTGACCAGCCTGGACATCGCAGTCAGTATTCGGACCATGAGTCTCGGATGTGAAACCAGTCTTATAACGTATATAAAATGTGCTGTCTAAAGCAGACCTCTGCTTTAAGAAATCCCAACTTATTAGCCAGGTTGATGACCTGACCAACCTAGATGTGGTCGATAGACCACGAGTGACTATTTGTTCTTATGTTTCCATGTATTTGCCAAAGGCCAGAATTCTGCAAGACCAAAGAAGGAGAAAAAAATCTCTCTGCTGACTCAGTAAACAGATTAGGGGTCTGGACCACCCACTCTGTAAACATGTATTTTGCCAAATTATCAGGGCAAAGGAACAATGTGACAGCGACATCAATTTCCCTGGAGACAAATGGTCCTGGAGTGCTTGACTACAATGGTGCCCGATGCCCACTCTACCTGTTCTACCAGTTACATCATGGGATTATTGTTCAGCTTTTTGTCTTTTTCAGGTGTTTGTTTTTAGTCATTGACCATACAAGAAGTTAGTGACTGACCTGACAAATGGCAATTCTATCTACATTAACACAGGGAGCCCTAGTATCAGGAGGGTGTAGCAACAGCCGGCGGTCAATGTTCAGTCACTACATGGTGGTGTTGACCCAGATGAAGGGAAGCTGCACAGATGTAACAATGTGTTCTTTAAAGCATTGGTTTGTGATTAACCCTACACATAATCAGACACTGGAATTTATGAAAAAGTTAGAATACTTCATTAAAAATTCATACATATAGTTTCTTAGCCTGTAGGGGGTCACCAGATTACTTCCCAAACTGTCCTCAGTCTACTTTAAGAACTTTAATAAGACTTGTAAAAGTCTTGAAATATTTTGAAAAAAAACTTCAAATATATTTGCGTCATTAATTTTATTTTTCTGTATAGATTTCTATTAGAGATTAGCAAATTAAATTTGTTTCTGTCAGTTTCATGCTAATCGTCTGTCAGATTCAATACTGTCTGAATACATTTGTTCCAAATTGAAAGTGCCTCAGTGCCAAAATGTATTATGTCAAGGACTGTCCAAATACCAAAGCATGATAAACAGAGGGCTGGGAAGAGGTTAAAGCAATAAATGATCTCACTCACTGTTCTTAGGCCCAACCATCCCAGGTCCTGTCTCTGCAGCTCCCTGTTCAATCCACCACTTATTTTGAATCTACATTCTTCTCATCTATGGTCTTCTACTCATTTTTTGTCTTCTATACTGGATGTTTTGGTTCTGCTTAGGCCACCTTGTGGGGTACAATGCACATCGCTATGTGTGGTGCAACGCAAGTCATGACAGGTTGAACAACATATGACTTGTGATTTCAGGGGTTGGAGCACAACATATACATGCATTGTAATTATGTTGAATGGATTAGACAGCGGCGGAAGATCACGGCCAGAACACAAAAGATAAAAAAAGTGTAAGAACAAAGACCAGAAGAACGAAAATAAAAAGCATGAAAGAACCAAGACGAGAAGACTGTAGATGAAAAAAGTGTAAGACTGAAGATGAAGAGACAGGAAGACTGAAGACGAGAAGTCAGTAGTAGAAAAGAGTGGCAGACCGAGGATGGGAAGACTGAAAAGGAAAAGGGTGGAAGATTGAAGATGAGAAGGCCGGAGATGAAGACTGGAAGACCAAAAACAAAAAATACCGACAATGAAAATAGTGGAAGACCCAAGTCGTGAAGACCGAAGATAAAAAGAGTGGAAGGCTGAAGACAAGAAGACATTAGATGAAAACAGGGGAAGATTAAAGAGGAGATGACAGTAGAAGAAAAGAGTGGAAGACCCAAGACAAGATGACAAAAGATAAAAAGATTGGAAGACTGATGACAAGAAGACATTAGATAAAAGGACTGTAAGATCGAAGAAGAGAAGACAGTAGAAAAAAAGAGTGGAAGACAATGGATAAAATGACTGAAGATGAAGAGTGGAAGAATGAGGACAAAAAGACTGAAGATGAAAATAGTGCAATATCTAAGACGAGAAGACCAGAGATGAAAAGAGTGGAAGACTGAAGACAAGAAGACCGTAGAAAAAAGTGGAAGACTGACAACAAGAAGACGTTAGATTACAAGAATGGAAGATCGAAGAAGAGAAGACAGGAGAAGAGAGAAGTGGAAGACCGAGGATGAAAAGACTGTAGATGAAAAGAGTGGAAGATTAAACATTAGAAGACACTAGAAGAAAAGAGTGGAAAACCTAAGACAAGATGACCAAAGATAAAAAAGAGTGGAAGACTGAAGACAAAAAGACATTAGATGAAAAGAGTGGAAGATCAAAGAAGAGAAGACAATAGAAAAAAAAGTGGAAGACAGAAGATGAAAAGACTGAAGATGAAAAGAGTGGAAGAATGAGGATGGAAAACCTGAAGATGGAAAGAGTGGAAGATCGAAGACGAGAAGACCAGAGATGAAAGGAGTGGAAGACTGAAAACAAGAAGACTGTAGACAAAAAGAGTGGAAGACTGAAGACAATAAGACATTAGATGAAAACAGTGGAAGATCAAAGAAGAGAAGATAGTAGAAAAAAAAGTGGAAGACCGAGAATGAAAAGACTGGAGATGAAAAGAGTGGAAGATTAAAGACAAGAAGACAGTAGAAGAAAAGAGTGGAAGACCCAAGACAAGATGACCAAAGATAAAAAGAGTGGAAGACTGAAGTTAAGAAAATATTAGATGAAAAGAGTGGAAGATCGAAGAAGAGAAGAAGAGAAGGCAGTCGAAGAAAAGAATGGAAGACCGAGGACGAAAAGATTGAAGATGAAACGAGTGGAAGATCGAAGACGAGAAGACAGGATATGAAAAGAGTGGAAGACCGAATACGAGAAGACTAAAGATAAAAAACAGAGGAAGATCAAAGACGAGAAGACTGTAGATGAGAAGAATAGAAGACCCAGGTAAAGACAAGAAGAAAGCAGATGAAAACATTGGAAGACCAAAGACAGGAAAACCGGAGATAAAAAAAGTGGAAGGCCGAATATGAGAAGACTGAAGATAAAAAGAGTGAAAGACCCAAGATGAGAAGACCAAATACAAAAAGAGTGGAAGATTATTACTGACTTGATTTATAATGAGCACAGAGGGCTGGAGAGCAGGCAGAAACACTCAGCCCTTGCTAAAACTGTTTGGGAAATGTCTTACCTTAGAAAGCTGCAGCCGCAGGTTCCTGTTGTTTTGTCTGTATTATCATTTCACTTATGCTATCTCTCCTGGCCAGGAGCTATGGTATGTGATGACCATTAACTGGAGGAGCTCTGCATGGCCAGACACAGACATTACACAGTACACAGCAGGGCACATTTATAAGGTTATCTTAGCACAGGGACAATTTTTTAAGCACACCCAATTGTGGAACTTATTAATATTCCAAGATCTATTGATTAAAATGTATTATGCTAATGGGACAATCCCTTTAAGCCTGTGCTTACGGTTTAGCTCCTCTTTTTAGCCATGACTCTTATTATAATGATCCTGTAATACACTGCCTAGAGACTTTCGTGTGTGATATTTTGCTTATCCGTCATCTACTGGAAAGATAATTGGACGTAGCACAAACTTTTAGAGGTTGAGTTTGTTTTTTGCTTTATCTCCTTCTACTTATTTATTGCACTCAGTTGTCAGGACATGAACCTCATATTCATCATATTGTGTAACCAGGTCCTATGGCTAAACAGAATAAGAATAGACTCTAAAAAAAAAAAGGAAAAGTTCCTAAATCACGTTCTCTATTAAAAAGAAAAATTGAGGGTCGCACTGTCTGGGAAACTTCTTACTCAACGCACAAAAACATCTGTGTACGTGTGGATCTTTTCATGACAGCTTTATAAATAGAAGGAAAAAAGTGACTTTTTTTCAGCAAAAAACAACTTGTGGAAGTTCTGACATTAAACAATTGAACTTCTTATGAAGATTTCTGTGATGCTGGGGCAACCCTTGTGTAAGGTTCTTTGTCTCTGGTGATGTCATGTGTGCATTGCCACGAAGATCGTCGCGGTTGCACATTTTGACTTCTCACAGCTGATCTGCTGTTTCTTTGTGTTTGGCAGCTAGGGAGTTAATTCTGTCTGTGCTCGGTGCTGGACTGGGTGCAGTTTCTCCCGGCTGCAATTGATTATTTGTTGATTGGTTTCCTTTAAATTCCTGGTTGTCTGCTTGGGGAGTTGCCAGTGAAACCTTCATGCAGACCACAGATAGGAATGAATCTGTATAGACTTTAGTTGTGAGCTCCTTAGTTGTTCTAAGCTCAACTTGGTTAGAGTTTATTTCCCAGACCATTTATGTTCCTTTGGTGTTTGAGTGTGTATGCAAGCGAGTGTTATCCTGTCTGTCTTATATGTCTAATCTGTGTATTTAGCTGAGATCAGCCCATATCCCTTTGGTGGTAGTCAGGATCCTTCTTAGGACTGATTACAGGGTTCAGGGTCTGATAGGAGACAGGGTTAGGTTGGAGACTTGGACCTCTGAACCATTATCAGTACCTCCAAGGTGAGGGATTAGTTAGGACCCCAGTTTAGGGTCAGGTTAGATCCCGGTCCACCTCTTTCCTGTTTCAGCTCATCAAGTCCTCAAGATTAACCCTGAGTTCAGCAGATATCGTGTCAGGTAAATCTATTCTATACTTACATGCTGATGTTGCTATACTAGTTGTTGTATAGAGTGTTGTTCCTGTATTAATAGTTTACTGACATTGTATACATATCATTAGACAGCGTGACATTTTCACTGGCCATAAAAATTATCTCCAGTTACCATGGATCCAGTAGCCCAGCTGGCTCTGTAGTTGCAGGGATTATCCATGGAGCTGACAGACATTAAGTCCAAAGTTTTGTCTCCCCTGGAGCAAACCAGAGTTGAACCTAAAGTAGCTCTCCCGGACAGGTTCACTGGTGGGCGAGACAAATTTTTCACCTTCCGGGAGGCATGTAAATTGCATTTTCGGCTTCGGCCTCGATCATCAGGGAGTGATGAGCAGAGAGTGGGAATTGTTATCTCACTTCTGCAAGGGGACCCTCAATCCTGGGCATTTTCCCTTCCTCCGGGATCCCCGGCTCTACTGTCTGTAGATCAATTTTTTACTGCTCTGGGATTGGTATATGATGACCCAGATCGGGTCTCTCTTGCTGAGACAAAATTACGTAAGATACAGCAGGGAGATCGTCCTGCAGAGGAATTTGCTTCTGAGTTTCGTAGATGGGCCACAGATACTCAGTGGAATGACCCAGCTCTTAGGAGCCAGTTTTGTCATGGGCTTTCTGATAAATTAAAAGACGTTTTGGCTCAGTATGAGTCTCCTCATTCACTGGAGGCTGCTATGGCCTTAGCTATCCGTACTGATAGACGGCTTCGGAGAGGGGTGAGGTAACCCCACTCCCTGTTGTTTCTCCACCTACCACTAAAGTCCCTTATGTTGAGGTTCCCCTTGTCTGTTCGGATGAGCCTATGCAGTTGGGAGGGACATCATTTCGTAGGAGGGGATTGGCGGTACACCGCAGGACTAGAAGATGTTTTTTCTGCGGGAAAGAGGGACATTTTGTTGGAGAATGTCCATCCCGTGCCTTGTTGAGCCAAAAGTCGCCGGAAAACTGTTAATCCCAGGTTGTGTGGTGGACGACAACCTGGGAGTATGTATTTCATCCGCCAGTTCTTCTCAGTTCCTTGTACCAGTGGAGGTGGTAGTTGGTACGAGAGTGGAGAGATTGTCTGTTCTTCTTGATAGTGGTTCCGGGGCTAATTTGGTTGACGTTCAGTTTGCTCAGGCTCAAGGTATGCATCTGAGTGTATTGGTCAAACCGATCCCTATATTCTCCATTGACGCCAGGCCTCTCGGCCAAGGTAGCTTTGTTCATGAGGTTCATAACATTGACCTTCGGGTAGGGGCAATACATAGGGAACAATTATCTTGTTATGTGTTGGAGGGTCTACCTACTCCCATTGTGTTGGGACTTCCTTGGTTGGTTAAACATAACCCTGTGATTAATTGGCAGTCCAGAGAAATAAGCCAATGGGGTGAGTTTTGCAAAAGCAACTGCATGAACACAGTCATCAGTGCGGTCGTGCCTAGTACATTGCCTCCTTTTTTGGAGGATTTTGGGGATGTTTTCTCTGAGGAGGGGTGTCAGGAGTTGCCTCCTCATCGCGTGTATGACTGCTCTATTAATCTCCTTCCTGATGCTAAGTTGCCTAAAGCTAGGTTGTATAATCTTTCTGGTCCTGAGAGGCAGGTTTATGAAAGATTATATTTCTGAAAGTCTGGCCAAAGGGCATATTAGACCTTCATCTTCCCCAGTAGCCGCGGGGTTCTTCTTTGTGAAGAAGAAAGATGGAGGCCTACGCCCTTGCTTGGATTTCCGCAAACTTAATCGGATTACTGTTCGAGATCCGTATCCACTCCCTCTTATTCCTGATCTCTTCAATCAAATTGTTGGCGCCAAATGGTTTTCTAAATTGGATCTCAGGGGGGCGTATAATCTGATTAGGATAAAAGAGGGGGATGAGTGGAAAACGGCGTTTAACACGCCGGAGGGACATTATGAGAACCTTGTCATGCCTTTTGGTCTGACTACTGCACCAGCAGTATTCCAACATTTTGTTAATGACATTTTTCGTCACCTTGTGGGGCTGTTTGTGGTTGTATATTTGGACGACATTTTAATTTACTCGCCAGATCTTGTGTCTCATCAGGAGCATGTGAGACAGGTGTTGCAGATCTTGCGAGACAATAAACTATACGCCAAACTGGAGAAGTGTGTATTTTCCGTACAGGAACTTCAGTTTTTGGGTTTTTTGGTGTCAGCCTCCGGTTTCCGTATGGACCCTGAAAAGGTGAGAGCAGTGCTTGAATGGGATCAGCCAGGGGATCTTAAGGCTCTGCAGCGTTTTTTGGGGTTTGCTAACTACTACCGGAAATTTATTTGTAATTTCTCATCTGTCGTCAAACCTCTCACTGACATGACAAGAAAAGGGACGGATTTTTCTAAATGGTCGGACAAAGCTTGCCAAGCCTTTTCCTCTTTGAAGAAATGTTTTGCTTCGGCACCCGTTCTCATCCAACCAGATGCATCTCAGCCGTTCATTGTGGAGGTGGATGCGTCTGACGTAGGGGTGGGTGCTATATTGTCCCAGGGTCCGTCCCCTGGTAAATGGCATCCGTGCGCTTTCTTTTCTAAGAAATTGTCGTCCGCCGAAAGGAATTATGATATCGGCAATAGGGAACTTTTGGCCATTAAGTTAGCTATTGAAGAATGGCGTCACTTTTTGGAGGGGGCAGTCCACCCGGTTACCGTTATTACTGATCACAAGAACCTGTTGTATTTGGAATCCGCTAAGCGTCTGAATTCCAGACAAGCTCGATGGTCGTTGTTTTTTACCAGGTTTAATTTTGTCGTCACTTATCGCCCGGGGTCTAAGAATGTAAAGGCTGATGCCTTGTCTCGCAGTTTCCCAGGGGCCGGGAAAACGGATGACCCGAGTCCTATCCTTCAGGAGGGGGTGGTAGTGTCGGCTGTATTTTCTGAGCTTGAGGAGGAGGTGTTAGAGGCTCAGGGGGACGCCCCTGCAGGACCTCCAGGGAGACTGTTTGTCCCAAATCTGTTGAGACAAAAGGTTATTGAGGCACATCATAATTCTGCTCTAGCAGGACATCCATGGAGTAAGGCTACTTTAGATCTCCTTTCTCGCCGGTTTTGGTGGCCTAATGCTAATAAAGATGTTATAACTTTTGTCGCGTCATGTGGGGTGTGTGCTCGCTCTAAAACCCCTCATACCCGTCCGTCTGGGACCCTTTTACCCTTGAAACTTCCGGAGCGTGCATGGACTCATTTATCTATGGACTTCATTACGGACCTTCCTCCGTCGTCAGGGAATACTGTCATACTGGTGGTTGTTGACAGGTTCAGTAAGATGGCACATTTCGTTGCTCTTCCTGCACTCCCTAATGCTAAAACTCTGGCGCAGGTGTTCATTAGGGAGATCGTTAGACTTCATGGGTTGCCTTCTGATGTGGTGTCAGATAGGGGGTCTCAGTTTGTGTCCAAATTTTGGAGGGATTTTGTTTACGTCGGGGGATGCAATTGTCATTTTCCTCGGCTTTTCATCCGCAGACCAATGGTCAGACAGAGCGTCTGAATCAGAGCTTAGAGACATATCTCCGGTGTTTTGTTTCAGAGAACCAAGAGGACTGGTCTTCTTTCTTGCCTCTGGCAGAGTTCGCTCTTAACAACAGGCGGAGCGAGTCCACTGGTAAGTCCCCGTTTTTTGGGGCATATGGTTTCCATCCCCAGTTTTGTACTTTCAATGGGGGGGCCCTTCTGGGGTTCCTGAGGAGGAGCGTTTCTCGTCGTCACTTGCTTCTGTGTGGCGAGGTGTATTGAATAATCTGAGTGCGATGGGGAACCGTTACAAACGTATGGCTGATAGGAGGAGAGTTTCTGGTCCAGATCTGAATGTGAACGATCTGGTATGGTTGTCTACCAGGAATATAAAACTTAAGGTGCCCTCCTGGAAACTGGGTCCCAGATTCATCGGGCCGTACAGGATCAGTTCCATAATTAATCCTGTGGCATTTCGTCTGGACCTCCCTCCTACGTTTAAAATGCATAATGTGTTCCACAAGTCATTACTTAAAAGGTATGTGGCACCAGTCATACCGTCACCTCTACCTCCTCCTCCTGTGTTGGTCAATGGTAACTTGGAATTTCAAGTATCAAAGATCATTGACTCACGTCTGAATCGCCGGTCCCTTCAGTACTTGGTGCATTGGAAGGGGTATGGTCCAGAGGAGAGGACGTGGGTCCCTGCGTCTGATGTTAACGCAGATCGTTTGGTTCGGACCTTCCACAGAACTCACCCGGGCAGGCCTGGTCCTGAGGGTCCGGAGGCCCCTCGTAGAAGGGGGGTACTGTCATGTGTGCATTGCCACGAAGATCGTCGCGGTTGCACATTTTGACTTCTCACAGCTGATCTGCTGTTTCTTTGTGTTTGGCAGCTAGGGAGTTAATTCTGTCTGTGCTCGGTGCTGGGACTGGGTGCAGTTTCTCCCGGCTGCAATTGATTATTTGTTGATTGGTTTCCTTTAAATTCCTGGTTGTCTGCTTGGGGAGTTGCCAGTGAAACCTTCATGCAGACCACAGATAGGAATGAATCTGTATAGACTTTAGTTGTGAGCTCCTTAGTTGTTCTAAGCTCAACTTGGTTAGAGTTTATTTCCCAGACCATTTATGTTCCTTTGGTGTTTGAGTGTGTATGCAAGCGAGTGTTATCCTGTCTGTCTTATATGTCTAATCTGTGTATTTAGGTGAGATCAGCCCATATCCCTTTGGTGGTAGTCAGGATCCTTCTTAGGACTGATTACAGGGTTCAGGGTCTGATAGGAGACAGGGTTAGGTTGGAGACTTGGACCTCTGAACCATTATCAGTACCTCCAAGGTGAGGGATTAGTTAGGACCCCAGTTTAGGGTCAGGTTAGATCCCGGTCCACCTCTTTCCTGTTTCAGCTCATCAAGTCCTCAAGATTAACCCTGAGTTCAGCAGATATCGTGTCAGGTAAATCTATTCTATACTTACATGCTGATGTTGCTATACTAGTTGTTGTATAGAGTGTTGTTCCTGTATTAATAGTTTACTGACATTGTATACATATCATTAGACAGCGTGACAGGTGACATGTTCCTTGAAACTCAGTTTTCCGTCGGCCATTTTGCTTTCTGTCTTTCTGCAGCTCTTGCCCTCAGTTAATATGGAGTTTCCAGTTTTCATGTTCCCGCCCTGATTCTTCCCTCTTGCTTCTTAAGCAGCCTCAGCTGAACAATCAGTGCTCCTGAATCAAGCCTCAGTCAGTCTGTGACCTGACTCCTGGAAACCTTGGACTTGTACTCCAGCTATTCCCTACTGAGGAACCTTGGAATACCTTTGGACTCTGGAAACCTGCTGTTTGGTGAATCCATGTTTGCAGAGGAATTACGGTACAGAGAAGAGATCCTGAACCTACTTTGGAGATTTATTGTAGTGCTTGAAGTTGCTCTGGCCTGCTGTGTCTTCTGTCTCTGTTCCTGCAAACTGTGTGAACTTTTCAGCATGCTTGTATGAAGTAATACAAGTCATTTCATTTCAACCTATGTCTCCTGTGTTTTCCTCGCACCCAAGCACAAGACGCTATAGGAACTGTACACTATACATGACAAGATTCAGGAGCCAATGTTTAGTGTCTGCTGGGTCTGGGAAAGCCGTGTCTGCTGTGACTGTGGATACCAGATGTCCGTTTAATACCTTATGTGATGACAGTGGTTGTGACTTCTCACAACCATAAATTTTACTCTGGAGTGTTACCACAGGTGAACACTATTTTTTTTTTTTTCCTTTCCTCTTCTCCTTCCAGCACTTCTGCCTTAAAAGATCTGGAAGATGGAGGCCCGCATAAAGGAACTTTGCGGAGTGACTGATACAATCCTTTCAGATTTACAGACTTTAAAGACCCGTTTTGCAAGCCTACAGGACCTCACTAATCATAATTTGCAAGTGTTTGGACAGACTACCAAGGAATTGCGAGCCAGGATTGAGGCTCTAGAGGAACGAGCCCAGGCTCCTGCCATAACCCCGAGTTCTGGGATCCCCAAATTACCTCCTTTTCGTTTTGGCGGTGAACGTGAGAAATTCAGGGGATTTATTAATCAATGCAATTTATTTTTCTCTGCACATGCTTCACAATTTCCCACTGAACGATCCAAAGTGCTTACTATAATCATGTTGCTTACCAATAAGGCTTTCATGTGGGCAAACCCTCTGATTGAGACTGAGGATGATTGTTTGAATCACCTTGATGCTTTTATTTCAGCCATGGGGCAGGTGTTTGATGACCCCAATCGAGGTGCAACAGCTGAAGCAGCCATGTTAACTTTGCGCCAAGGTAAGCGTTCAGTAGCCGAATATGCCCTGGATTTCAGGAGATGGGCTCTTGATACCACTTGGGACACTTCCGCTAAAAAATCTATTTTTCGGAAAGGGTTGTCTCCACTGATTAAGGATGAACTTGCTCGTGCCGACCCTCCCACTGCGTTAGGTGACTTTATTAACTATTGTATCCGTATTGATGCTTCGTCTGACTGAACGCAGACAAGAGAGATGGTTCGAAAGTAATCGCACTAACCTTTTACTACCTCCCTCCTCAGCTAAGGAACCTTTGAGTAGGATCACAAGGGAACCAGAACCTGAACCCATGCAGGTGGACTCTTTACAAAGACGGGTTAGTGATGCATGCAAAGAACATCGTATAAAGGAAAATCTATGTTTCTACTGTGGTAAGTCAGGGCACTTCATTATAAACTGCCCCAGCCGTTCTCGTAAGACTACTGCAGCAGTCATTCACTGTGAGTGTTGCGAGAGGAGCTCTGTCATGTCCGAGCCTCAGGCTCCAGAGAGATCTGCTGCAAGAGATCTTGATTTCTCGGACTTAAACTCTGTTAGTTCTGGGGACGATGACGGTATAAACGCTGCAATTTTTCAAGTTTCCTCAGCGGTGTCCCAGCTGAGTTGTAAAAGAAACAATTCTCATTGCTTCCTTTCCATCAAACTCTGGGTTGACTCAGTCTGGGTGCCTAGCTCTGCTATGATCGACTCAGGAGCAAGTGGAAATTTTATGGATATCTCCTTTGCTCTGAAACAGGGGATACGTTCAGTGAAGAAGGCTACTCCAGTACAGATGGAGACTGTGGATGGCTCTCTACTGACTTCTGGACCAGTGGATCAAGAAACAGAGCCTTTGAGGGTCCTTATGGGTAAAGATCATCAGGAGAAAATGTTTTTTATGCTTATCTCTTCTCCCCACTTTCCCATTATTCTAGGGCTACCATGGCTGCAGGCGCAGAATCCTACGATTAACTGGGAGACCAAGGAATTACACTTTCCGGAGAAACAGATGAGTCAAGGAGTTTCAGCTTGCTCTGTTCCTAAAGGAACCATGTCAGTCCCTGAACTACCAGCTGTATACCAGGACTATGTGGATTTATGTGACAAGAAGAACGCTGATCAGCTTCCTCCTCACCGTCCATATGATTGTCCAATTGAATTATTGCCTGGAGCCGAGATACCTTTTGGTAAGATCTACCCCCTAGTGGGGCCCGAGCTAAAAGCTTTGAAGGATTATATAGACGAAAATTTAGCCAAGGGCTTCATACACCCCTCTTCATCTCCCGCAGGTGCACCCATCTTCTTTGTGAAGAAGAAAGATGGATCTCTGAGACCCTGCATAGACTATAGGGAACTCAATAAGGTTACTATTAGAAACCGTTATCCATTGCCTTTAATCCCTGAGTTGTTGGAGAGAGTGCGGCATGCCAAAATTTTCTCTAAACTGGATCTCCGTGGGGCCTATAACTTGGTCCGCATTAGACCTGGGGATGAATGGAAGACTGCTTTCAGGTCACGCTATGGACACTTTGAATATCTAGTTATGCCTTTTGGTCTGAGTACCGCCCCAGCCACTTTCCAACACTTCGTGAATGATATCTTCAGGGATCTCCTAGATACATTTGTGGTGCTTTATCTGGATGATATTCTAATTTTTTCTAACTCCACAGAGGAACATCATGGACATGTGAGAATGGTCTTAGAACGCCTAAGACAAAACCATCTCTACATCAAACTTGAAAAGTGTGAATTCCATAGGACCGAAATTACAATTTCTGGGGTATGTACTATCTACGCAAGGGATTAGTATGGATGGAAGCAAGACCCAAGCCATCAAGGATTGGCCAATTCCTAGAAATGTGAAGGAGGTGCAGCGCTTCATCGGGTTTGCCAACTTCTATAGACGTTTCATTAAGAATTTTTCTGAGGTAGTGTCACCTATCACCCAACTTACCCGGAAACAGTCTAGGTTCTCCTGGACCCCGCAAGCTCAGGAAGCATTTTCCTGTTTAAAGGATAAATTTACCACCGCACCTATCTTAGTACATCCCAACCCCGAGCTTGCCTTCATAATAGAGGTGGATGCTTCAGACTGGGCCGTTGGAGCTATACTCTCTCAGAGAACAGGTGAGAAGAATGTCTTGCATCCCTGTGCCTTCTTTTCCCAGCAGTTGTCTTCGGCTGAGAGGAACTACGATGTGGGCAATAGAGAATTGTTGGCCATTATTGCCGCCTTCAAGGAATGGAGACACCTTCTTCAGGGAGCTGCACAGCAAATAGTCGTCCTGACAGACCATCGTAACCTTGAATTTATCAGGTCGGCTAAGTGCCTGACTCCTCGCCAGGCTCGCTGGAATCTTTTCCTAAACCAATTTAATTTTGTAATTTCTTATAGACCAGGATCGCGCAATGGAAAGGCTGATGCACTCTCTAGGATTCATTCAGCAGAGACACGTCCACTTACTCCTCCTAAGACTATTCTTCCTGACTCTAGATTCCTGGGAGTAATTTATAATCAAGACCTACTTAAGGACATCAAGGAAGCATACCATGCGGATTCTTTGTTGGCTCAACCCCCAAGGGACGTAAGTCTTGTCTTTAAGAATGGTGTGTGGATTCAGGGACAACGTCTGTATATACCTGAAACAGTCAGATTGAGAGTATTGCAACTCATCCACGATTCCAAGATAGCCGGGCATAGGGGAATTCTAAAGACACAAGAATTTCTTTCTCGTTTCTTTTGGTGGCCCACTTACAGGAAAGATGTCTTAAACTATGTCACTTCATGTGAAGTCTGTGCAAGATGCAAAACACCTCGCTCCTCACCAACTGGTCTGTTGCAACCTCTTCCCACCCCGTCCCGCCCGTGGGGATCCATTTCTATGGACTTCATTGTGGAGTTACCAACCTCTCAAGGGAAGAACACCATTCTAGTGGTGGTTGACCGTCTAACAAAGGCAGCTCATTTTATCCCTTGTGTCAGCTTACCCACTGCAAAACAGACATCAGATTTGATGATTAAGAATGTGTTTTGCTTACATGGAGTACCGGATGAGGTCATTTCGGACCGAGGGGTGCAATTCACTTCAAGGTTTTGGCAAAATTTCTGTGCAGCATTGGACATTAAAGTAAACCTTTCTTCTGCTTTTCATCCCCAGACTAATGGACAGACAGAACGAACCAATCAGACCCTGGAGCAGTATCTCCGCTGTTTTATCTGCCACCTACAGGATGATTGGGTGGATCTACTTCCACTGGCTGAGTTCTCTTATAACAACTCTCAGAGCGCCTCCACTAAGCAGTCTCCTTTTTACTCCAATCTAGGTTATCATCCTAACATTCTTCCTCGATTTCCCATAGATACGCCCTTGCCGGCAGTGGCTGAAAGAATCACTTCTTTACAAAAGAATATGGATCTTCTAAAGGAAAATCTAGAATTGGCTCAGGAAAGGTACAAGAAAGCAGCAGATAAATTTCGTAAACCTGCACCAGCTTTCAAGGTAGGAGATTTGGTCTGGCTGTCAACCAGAAATCTTAAATTAAAGATTCCATCGTCTAAATTGGGACATAAGTACATTGGACCTTATAAGATCAGTAAGATTATAAGTGCTGTTGCTTGTCGTCTTCAACTGCCCAGAACTATGAGAATCCATCCTGTCTTTCATGTATCCCTACTAAAGGCTGCAACACCCAATACGTTTCCTGGACGTTCTTCTCCTTGCCCTGACCCAGTGCTGGTCGATGGTCAGGAAGAATTTATGGTGGAAAGGATTCTAGATTCCAGGTTGTACAGAAATCAGTTGCAATATTTGATTAAATGGCAGGGCTACCCAGTGGAGGACAACTCATGGGAACCAGTCAATAATGTAAATGCTCCTCGCCTGCTCCGCCAGTTTCATCAGAGGTACCCTGACAAGCCTGGTCTGAGGTCATCCGGAGGTTGTCCCTAAGGGGGGAGTAATGTAAGGTTCTTTGTCTCTGGTGACATGTTCCTTGAAACTCAGTTTTCCGTCGGCCATTTTGCTTTCTGTCTTTCTGCAGCTCTTGCCCTCAGTTAATATGGAGTTTCCAGTTTTCATGTTCCCGCCCTGATTCTTCCCTCTTGCTTCTTAAGCAGCCTCAGCTGAACAATCAGTGCACCTGAATCAAGCCTCAGTCAGTCTGTGACCTGACTCCTGGAAACCTTGGACTTGTACTCCAGCTATTCCCTACTGAGGAACCTTGGAACACCTTTGGACTCTGGAAACCTGCTGTTTGGTGAATCCATGTTTCAGAGGAATTACGGTACAGAGAAGAGATCCTGAACCTGCTTTGGAGATTTATTGTAGTGCTTGAAGTTGCTCTGGCCTGCTGTGTCTTCTGTCTCTGTTCCTGCAAACTGTGTGAACTTTTCAGCATGCTTGTATGAAGTAATACAAGTCATTTCATTTCAACCTATGTCTCCTGTGTTTTCCTCGCACCCAAGCACAAGACGCTATAGGAACTGTACACTATACATGACACCTTGTCTATAAGTCACACGGTATCGGACTTTTAATTGCAATGTCAGAATGAGACCGACTTTATGGCGGACGTAATAGGATCCAAGATTGACACGGATGACCATTAATTAAAATGGGAACCATTCAGGACTATATGAGCAGCTGCGGAGTTCAGCTTTTTACAAGTTGAGTAACGACTTAAAGGGGAACTTTTACCTAACTTGAAAAGTAAATACCTGTATTTCTCATCAAATCATGACTTGTATACATCTTTTCTTATCTCTCTGAGTTGTGTCTTCCTCTGCTATACCTCCTAGAAATATATGAATAAATTGATGCTTGGGTATTACCCTTCCTCTTGTTAAAGAGGTGTGTCCTCGGTTTGAAACTGTCAGCACTGATTGGACAGTGTCAGAGTTTGCAGTGACACGCCCCCAACTGGTAACACCCAGTTATCAATGTACTTTGTAATATAGCAATATGAATGTCCTTAGAATACTCCCAGGGGTGTAACGAGTACGTCCAGGCGGGGAGGGGCCTGCCGAAACCGGCGACTATCTCAGCTAAAATTTATTGTGGTGCAGAGACCAGTCGAGTTCCTGCACTACAATTCACGCCTCTGGCCAATCAGAGGCCGGTAGAGGACATCGGCACACCAGTCACAGACGCCGCTTAGCAGTGACATCATGCGTTGCCCATAGGCACGCCGAAGTCAGCTGCATGCTACAGGTGAGGACACTGCACATCATGGGAGTGGGGGAAAGGTGAGAAAATTTTTTGGGGGTTTCTTATTAAATGTGTTAGAGAAGAGTGGCAGACTAGAGAACATTATTGCAGGATGGAGAATGGGGACATTGCACCAGGACGGAGGGGCATTATACCAGGAAGGGGCCCAGGATTGAGGACATATATTACTGAAAGGGGTCAGGATGGGGACATTATACCAGAATGGGGGACATTATAACTGGTAGAGGCACAGGCTGATTGACGTTATACCAGGAAGGGGCCCAGGATGGGGGCTATTATAACAGGAAGGGATATTTGCTGGAAGGGGCCAGGATGGGGACAGTACACCAGGATGGGGGACCTTATTTTAGGAAGGGGCTCATCATTGGGGGGTATTATAAAAGGAAGGGGGCCAGGCTGAAGACATAATACCAGGAAGTGACCCAGGATATTTGACATTATTACTGGAAAGGGCCCAGAATGGATATATTTCTTACTTAAAGCAGCACAAGATGTTGGATGTTGGAGATTATTACTGCAAGCTGCCCAGGATGTGGACATTATTACCAGAAGGGGCCCAGGATGGGGACATTATTACCAGAAGGGGCCCAGGATGGAGGACGTGAGTATAGGATGGGGGACCTTATTTCATTATGGGGGAAGGCAACAAGTATGTCTTTATAGGATTTACAATGCTATACATCTGGGGTAAGAACCCTGGATGAGGCTGCCTGCAATTTAGGCCCCTAGGTCTCTGCCTTCCACTGACAGTCAGTTATTTAATGTCCTTGCTTGTGTCAGTTTTCCTGATCCCTCTTGTTTTCTGATCTCTATTTTGACCATCCTCCTGTTTTACAATTCCGGTCCTGACGAGACCTCTTGGCTTTGACCCAGCTTGGCGACTCTTCCTGTCACTGGTTTGCTCTGCCACAGCCCCTCTCCGGAAACACTGCACTGGACCCCATTGTAAGACCAGATCACTGTACATGGGTTAAAGGGTGAAGGTTGGGTGTCTCTGCTATCTGTCAGACGCAGTGGCCTATGCCAAGTCTGTCCCTGGTAGCCTTTTTGAGCCTGTTGCCTATGACAGACGTGACACAATATAATTGTTGCCTATGACAGACGTGACACAGTATAATTAGCACAAGGGACAATGTACAGGAATGTAACATTCATTATTCCAGGCAGCGACAGTCATCAGGATTGTGATCTGCCCCTATGTGAGATGTGGAAGACACAAGTACATGGAAGTTATCGTCAGACACATAGACATGCAGACATGCCTCATTGCCTCTGCAACAATGGATCCCACAGCTTCATCTGCATTCACATCTTACATTCACCAGAAGTTTATGCTACATGGTATTACTATTACTTATCTGTCACTGCTGTTGTAATTGATGTTAAGTATAGCATGCAGGATCGTGGAATACAGATGTACCTGAGCACTTACAATAACTACTACAGGTACACATGTGGTCAGGTCCGCCATCAAGCATTACTGCCCTGACTGGCGCATGGGGCCCAATGGGCAGAGGTTACCCGCATCGGGCCCTGTCTCATCTGCCCATCGTGCCCTAGCGGCAGGCTACTGCCGGTGCAATAACTGAACCTGCGTCTGAGAGACCGAGATGCCGGTTCAGTTAAACTCTATTGCCGTGCGGGAGCACAGCAATAGTTAAAAGCCACCAGCCAATCGGAGGCTGGCAGCTGACGTCAGCGCGCACGTTGTCAACGTATGACGTCATTGTCATTTGCCGGTGAGTACGAGCTTGAACTGCGTGGTGGGAGCATCAACGCAGGAGCGCGGCAAAGTAAGGAGAAAGTTTTTTTTTTTAAATTTATTTATTGAAAGCGGCCCGAGGCAGGATGGAGACACGAGCAGAATGGAGACACGGGGCAGGATGGAGACACGGGGGCAGGATGGAGACACGGGGCAGAATGGATACACGGGGGCAGGATGGAGACACGGGGCAAAATGGAGACACAGGGGCAGGATGGAGACACGGGGGGCAGAATGTAGACACGGGGCAGGTTGGAGACACGGGGAAAAATGGAGACACAGGGGGCAGGATGGAGACATGGGGTAAAATGGAGACACAGGGGCAGGATGGAGACACGGGGCAGAATGGAGACACGGGGCAGGATAGAGACACGGGGCAGAATGGAGACACAGGGGGCAGGATTGAGACAGTTGGGGCAGTAATATGGGGCAGGATGGAGACACAAGGAGCAGGATGGAGACATTGTGCAGGATGGAAACACAGGGGTCAGGATGGAGACAGATGGGGCAGTAATATGGGGCAGGATGGAGACACAGGGGGCAGGATGGAGACACGGGGCAGGATGGAGACAGATGGGGCAGTAATATGGAGCAGGATTGAGACAGATGGTGCAGGATCATGGGGCAGGATGGAGACAGATGTGGCAGGAATATGGGGCAAGATGGAGACAGAAGGTGCAGGATCATGGGGCAGGATGGAGACAGATGGGGCAGGATGGAGAATTATGGGGCAGGATCATGGGACAGATGAGGCAGGATGGATACTCATGAGGGCAGGATGAGAGAACATATGGCTGGAGCCAGGAATGAGAACATGGGCCAGGATGGGGAATATTATTACAATAGGGTCTAATTAAGGGATGATATTACTGCAGTGATGTATTAATTTTACTTTTTGAGGATACTGTTTTTAATGGGGGAGGCGGTCCTGTTACTGTGCAGAGCGACACTATGTCACCTTTTTTCTTCATCTGGTGTAGTTTAGAAGTTGGGAAAATTAAGTAATGTGTTCTGCAAGCGGTGCTCTAGATAACTGTGTTATTTCCTGCCGAGATGAGCCCCTGCTGGAAGAAGTGATGGCGGTCTGTGCTGGATAAAGATGAAAAGCGAAGATGAAGGACTTCACCTAGAGACATCACTGGTGAGTCAGTGTGTTACCTGTACACTGGCACTATACACTGTATACTATATACAGTAGTCCTGTGTACAATGTCATCACTATTTTACCTTCACACTGACACTATATACAGAGCTCCTGTGTATAAAGTCATTGATCACTGTATAACCTGTAAAATATATACAGCACTCGTGTGTATAATGTCACTGTTGATCACTGTATTACCTGTACACTGACACTGCATACTAAGTACATATCTCCTGTGTATAATGGCACTTATGGTGATATTAGTATTGTGTTTTTTTATTAATGATCAGTATTGTAGTATTCAGTCACTATGTAGTGGTAATATGTTGTCAGGCCATGGTGTGTCGGTATTTGTTCCTTGTATGTGCTATTATATGGTCACTATGTGGTGGTAATATGTGGTCTGGTCATGGTGTGGTGATATTTGTTCCTTGTATGTGGTATTATTGGACACTATGTGGTGGTAATATGTAATCTGGACATGGTGCGGTGGTATTTGTCCCTTGTATGTGATATTATTGGTCATTTTAAAAATTGAAAAATAAATAAAAATATACCTAAATTGCATTGGATATTTAAACAAATGTTTAATAGGTTAGAGTAGAATAGTGCCCGGCCAAAAGTGTCTACCTTGTCGTGGTGGCGGCTTAAAAAATCTTTTGACCAAAACAAAAGCTGCTGGCTATATGTGTGATCTGGTGATGGAAACTGTTAACGTGTGATTGGTGACAAGTAGTGTTGAGCATTCCGATACCGCAAGTATCGGGTATCGGCCGATATTCGCGTTATCGGAATTCCGATACTTAATTCCGATACTTTTTCAATATCGTATACCGGAATCGGAAGTTCCCATAATTCTTTGAGAGGCAATGTGATTTTAGTCAGCCAATGAGGAATCCTACGAAGTGTGGGCACATCCTGTAATGCTGCGGTCATCTTAACTAATGGCATGGCTGTGATTGGCTGCTGAAATGATGTCAGAATGCACTATAAAAGGCGCCGCCGCCATTTTAGCGTCACTGTGCTGTGAATTCAGATAGGGACAGAACGCTGCTCTGCTGACTCTGAGGGACAGTTAGAGATTGCGATTTAGTGTACTGTGCTGTAGGCAGGCTATAACCAACCGCTGTGTAAAGCTTCCTTTTGCCTGCAGTGTTGTTTTAACAGCTCTGCAAGGTGTGTGTGAGTGCAGGTGACGCTGCAGTTTGCTCTGCATCCAACGCTGTCTGTAGGCATCTGCACGTGTCACTCACAGACTCTTTTTTTTTTTCTTTAGTGTAATTCTAGCTGCTCCATTCAATAGAAATTATAGTGTGATGCGCTTCCATCCGTATCCAATACATTGGTTGCAAACACTATAGAAGTAGACAAAGGAGTAGCCTTTCACAGATTGTGGACAGTTGTGTTTCAGTGTTCACTTCAGTCTGTGTTTTTTACTTTTTTGAGTGCATATCACGCTCCAGTTACTTGTTCAAGCACTGCTGCTTGTACTCTGCTGAGCGTGTCTCACTGCCTCATCCTTTTCATTTATCTCCAATTGGTGCTTCTCCATTATATTTGAAAAAAATCTAATCTATTAGTGTGACGCGCTTCCATCCGTATACAATACATTGGTTGCAAACACTATAGAAGTAGACAAAGGAGTAGCCTTTCACAGATTGTGGACAGTTGTGTTTCAGTGTTCACTGCAGTCTGTGTTTTTTTTTTTTTGAGTGCACATCACGCTCCAGTTACTTGTTCAAGCACTGCTGCTTGTACTCTGCTGAGCGTGTCTCAGTGGCTCATCCTTTTCATTTATCTCCAATTGGTTCTGCTACATTCCATTTAAAATAAATCTAATCTATTAGTGTGACGCGCTTCCATCCGTATACAATACATTGGTTGCAAACACTATAGAAGTAGACAAAGGAGTAGCCTTTCACAGATTGTGAATAGTTGTGTTTCAGTGTTCACTGCAGTCTGTGAGCTATTTTTTTTTTTTTTTTTTTTTTAAATGCAGATCACGCTCCATTTACTTCTTCAACCACCGCTGCGTGTACTCTGCTGAGTGTCTGTCACTGGCTCATCCTTGTCATTTTTCTAAAATTGGTGCTGCTTTATTCTATTTAAAATAATTCAAATCTATTACAGTGACGTGCTTCCATCCGTATACAATACATTGGTTGCAAACAATATAGAAGTACACAAACGGGCCTTTCACAGCTACTGAACATGGGTTTTTAATTTTTAACTAAAATATGTATTTTTTCAAATGACACAAATATAAGTAATGTTGAAGAGGAATAGTCCTACATCCATTGTTTGCACAATATTACAGGTGTACATCATGTCCCTTAATCAACAATGTATTATTATATTTACTTGTATGCTTTTATTTAAAAGCCAAGAACACAGAAGGATAACCTTCGCACTGCAGCTGTTGTCAAAGTTCAACCCACATTATGCACTTCCAACATTGCAGCATTTGAGGCATGATGTGAGTTGGATTTGTCAAAGTTATGGAGTGAGAAGGTTCACCATCAGTACCCTATAGCATAAGTATGCTTTTGTGTTAGCATTTGTGTTAGACATGTGGATATCTGCCATAATATGTCACAATTATTTAGTTACAGATTTGTTACCAACACTAATCATTGAATGGTTTTAAATTTGACGTTTCACTTGTTTACAGCTTAGAAATAAGGGTGTAGCCTGATATCTATGTGTAGCACTAGCCACTTTAACATGTCATGTTTTTTTCAACATGTGTAGCTAGGTAGCAGTAATTTTTGCCGGACACACAGCAGGGGAACAGCAGGCGTTACTGAACCCCACAAACACATCATCGATTGTTTTGATCTGTGCATCCAACACTTCTGAGCCCAGGGTCAAGGAGGGTGTAGCCTGAGGCCTAGTATGAGATGTTTGAACTTTAATTTGAACTTTAATTTGGAGTTAGCAGCATTAATTTTTGTCAGACACGCAGCAGGGGAACAGCAGGTGTGTAGCCCTGGTGTTAGGCACACGCAGTACCCTGGAGAGTGTGTGGCGAGACAGCAGTTTAATGCTAAATACCCATTCACTCAACATACACTAGACACACCCTTAGGGTAGTGTAGTTTACTATTGAGGGTGTGGTCAGTCAGTCAGTGCCTGGACTTCAGAGAGGAAGGTCTAGCCTGGACTGAGGAGAAGGAGATTAGTGCAGAAAGACTTCAGTCACCTGTCTAAAAGACAGTGAAAGGTTCAGAGACGTGCTCCTGCCTATTGATAACTGAGCATCTGTAACTAACTTTGAAGAAAGTGAATGAAGGAAGTAACTACCCGACTTTATGCAAGTGTGAGTGCTTATGCTACCAGCGAGGACAAGGCGAAAGGCACAGTGGATTATTGGAAAGGTGTGTTTGGGATTGAAGAAGTCCTGCACATTGCAACCGGTCACTGGGGACCGAAGGATCACTATTAGCTTCAAGCATAGTGGTAAGAAAACCAGGAATTTACCGGACCTTAGGTCGCGGCAAACAAGCCCCTTATAGTCAGTACGTAACTGGAGTCAGGTGGAATAGGGACTTTGAGTCAAGCGCAGACAAAAGCAAGAACCTAGTTTCATCAATTGGAAGGCTCCTACCACAAAACTGGCTGGGCAGTACAGCTATGGATTAGCTGGAGTTATTGAGGGAACTACGCTTCAGGCTGGTTGTACTCATTGTATTGGAAGTAAAGGAGGCCCTAACTTGTCCAGCTGCTGTCTCAAGATACACTCTCCTTGGATCAGCCTCCCTGGGACCTGCCTGAACATCTTACAAGTAAAGGTATGGAAAGACGCTGACCGTGTGAGACTGAGTTATTGATTTGCATGCCCGCACAATTCCTACCTAACTACCGACCTGAGGGAAGAGTCCCACCTGTAGGGGACCTGACATCTAGCTGCCTCACCATCCCCTCAGAGATCTATAGCAGCGCTGGTACAAATTACCAGAAGACTACAGGTGGCGTCACGAACTGTATATAAATCTATCCCCTGTAAATATTCCCCCCAACATACGCCAGACCGCCAGGGCCACAGACCGAGCCACAGCTACCTGTGACAAACCCCATAGACTTCCATGGGCTCGGCTCTGAGTACCCCATTGCCCTGGTAATCCACAATTGTGGTGGCGGGTCGACACACAGGCGTTACTGAACCCCACTATCACTATAGCTTGTGTATTGGTCTGTGGACACGACACTTCTGAGCAGCAACTGGCAGTGTTGTAGCCCAGGGAGTATAGCTCAGGTGGTAGAAAGATGAACATAACAGGAGACATGGAAAACGTTGCCAACCAGTTAGTTAATCTGAAACCGGACAGGCAAATTCAGGCGAGATCCATGCCTAGTTCATTTTCAGAAAAGTAAGCCGTTCTACATTATCGGAGGATAGTCGCATGCAACGGTCTGTTAGTACACCACCTGCAGCAGTAAAGACGCGCTCCGATAATACACTGGCAGCAGATCAAGCCAGCACCTCCAATGCATACTGGCTAAGCTCTGGCCATGTATCCAGCTTAGAGACACAAAACTTGAATGGGGAAGAGCCATCTGGGAGTACACTGAGAGGGAAAGACATGTAGTCTGTCACCATCTTACGGAAATGTTGCCTCCTGCTGACTGGAGCCGTCTCGGATGGTGTAGACATTGGTGGCGCTGCCACAAAACTTCGACACATTTGGAACATACTGTTCTTGCCCTGTGCAGAGGCGCTGCTTGTGCTCCCTCTTGTTGCAGAGCTGTCTCCACTGCCTCGACGCACAGAGCTGCTTTGTAAAGCAGTAGCAGCAGCAGTGCTCTCGGCTGGAATGGAGAACATTATGGATTGCACCAGTGTGTCTTGGTACTTCCGCATTTTACGCTCCCGGTTCAACGGTGTGATGAGGCTTTGTAAGTTGTCCCGGTAGCGAGGGTCTAGGAGGGTGTACACCCAATAATCAGACGTGGTGTGAATGTGTTCGATGCGGCGGTCGTTTCTCAGCCACTGCAGCATGAAATCAACCATGTGCTGCAGACTCCCAACTGGCCAAGAAACGTTGTCCCCTGCAAGAGGCGTCATCTCCGCCTGCTGTGCATCACCCCACCCTTGGTCTACATACTGACTAGAGCATTGTCTACCTCCCTCTGGAGCGATGTCTTCCTCCTCCATTGACTCCTCCTCATCCTCCTCACAAAGTCCTTCAAATACATATAAATTTACAAAATTTAAAACTCAAAATTTAAAAACTTTGTATCATAATTCTGTAACATCAGTTTATGGAAACACAATAGCATTACAAAAGGATAGACAAAAAATGTACATTATGTGCTTTGTAAATACATTAAAAGTTTGTAATGGTTATGAAAATATAGACAGCGACTCTGGAGGTTCAATTGTTGATACAGCATGGTACTTTGAAAGTCCTCCAGCCCTTTGTGAGGAACCACGTTGCGCTGACTGTCCAGAAGGTGATGGAATTTGTGACTCCTCATCCTCCACCTCTTCCAAAACCTCATGCCTTAGTGCTTGCAGTGTTTTTTGAAGCAGGCAGATAAGGGGGACAGTCAGGCTGACTAGTGCATCATCTGCACTCGCCATCCGCGTTGACTCATCAAACGCACGCAAAACGTGGCAGATATCCTTCATAGAGTTATTCGCCACTCATTACACTGGCAGTGGCTGCCCATTCATTATAGGATCCAATTCTAATTACGGTTCTCACCAACAAAGCTCTCCACAGCGCAGCACCCCCCTACATCTCCTCCCTTATTTATATTTATCGACCTAACCGACTGCTGCACTCTGCAAACGACCTTCGACTAACCTCTGCACTAATCCGTACCTCCCACTCCCAACTCCAAGACTTCACCCGCGCTGCGCCAATCCTCTGGAATGCTCTACCCCAAGAAATTAGGACTATCCGCAATTTGGATGGTTTCAGGCGCTCCCTCAAAACACATTTGTTCACAGTGGCCTATCACATTCACTAATCAAAGTCATTCTATGTGTAATTCTGTGTGTGTAGCCCATTCACTATCTCCATGCATCCCTCACTCCCTTAAAATGGCTGGACCATCATTGTAAAAACACCATTGTATATAAACACCTGTACTTTGTATCTCCCCCACCTCATTGTAGATTGTAAGCTTTCACCAGCAGGGGCGGTTGATTTTGCTTTAATTATTGTATTGTTAACGTTGTTACTTATGACTTGTGTTTTGAAACTGTTAAACTGTAAAGCACTGCGGAATATTATGGCGCTATATAAATAAATAATATTATTATTCTTATTATAGAGGCCCACTCAGTAGTGGTGAAGTGTGAACGGCGCAAATTGCGAGTTGACTGCGCCTGATGCAGCTGATACTCCATTACTGTTGGCTGCTGCTCACACAACCGCTCCAACATATGTAACGAGGAATTCCACCTGGTGGGTACGTCACATATGATGCGATGTTCATGAAGGTGAAATCTGCGTTGCAGAGCTGCAATCAGCGATCTGGCCATGCTGGAACGTCGCAAGTGAGCGCACTCTAGGCGGACCTTGTGCAGCAGTGCATCAAGATCCGGATAGTCCCTCAAAAAACTCTGCACGACCAAGTTGAGCACATATGACAGACATGGTATGTGAGTGAGGTTGCCAAGGCCCAGAGCTGACACCAGATTTCGGCCATTGTCACACACTACCAAGCCTGCCTGTAGATTCTCTTCCAAAAACCACACGTCGCTCTCCTGCTTTATGGCATTACAGAGCTCCTGCGCTGTGTGGCTAAGATTCCCCATGGAAATTAATTTCAGGACGGCCTGTTGACATTTGGACACGGCTGTGCTCATATCGGTCGCAACAGGTAAACGTTCACGGGTCCATGTGGAGGTAGACCGTGACGGCTCCTGCAGCGATGATTCTGAGGAACTGGAGTAGGAGGAGGAATCTATGTGTACAGACTTGATTCCTGCAATCCTTGGAGTTGGCAGAACACGTACAGCGCCACTCGCAAGATCAGTACCCGGCTGCACAACATTGACCCAATGGGCAGTGAGGGAAAGGTATTGTCCCTGGCCATGGGTGTTAGAACCCTCTTGTTAGGTTTTGTTTCAGTTTGCTGGTCACATGACCTTTTTTCCCTATTTAGTCTGGCTCCGCCCTTCTGGCTTTGCTTGACTTCATTGTATTATCTACTGTTAAGCTAGCCGGGTGCTTAGGTGCCTTAATCTGTCAGTTTTGCTTGATGTTAGGATCACAAAGTATTTATTTTTCTGTTTAATTATCCATGCTACAATTTATGTTAGGAGGTGTCCACCTTTTCTCACAGTCCCTAGATCTTGTAGGGATTCCTCCCTCGCAACTATAGGTCTTCGTTCAGACTAGATGAGGACTTTAGCGGGTCTGGTCGCAGGATCAGGTTCCCCGTTACATCGTAGGGATTCAGCTTAGTTGTATTGTAGGGACAGAATTCCCTTCTTTCCTTACTGGTTGTAGCAGATCATAACATGGGTAGGGTCCACGCATCGGTGGTCAGGTGGCCCTTGTACTGAGGGCTTTTAGTAGCGCATGTTTTTTTTTTCCTCAACATCTTTTGGCCAGGGGAGGTTGCCTGCTGAAATAAAAACGGCTTGCCTTTGTATTGTGGGACTGACAAGATATTCAGTTGGAAACTGTCTGTCCCACCAGCCTGAATCACAGCATTTTAAGGGACAGGAGTTTTGCAATGCCAGCATTCAACCTGTGCTCGTGATGGTTTGCGGAGTATGGCCGTCTTTTATCCCTGCCTGTCTACCGAGGCTGTTTTGTGGCCTGGGGGTGGAGGATGCAGGGAACTTGTGCTTGTGTGGGATAACTTTGTCCTGGACAACATGGCCGAGGTTCTTCCTGGCGATCCTGTAGGAAGCAAAAAACCAGCTGTGTGTGAGCTCGATGAAAAGGGGTTAACAAACCTGAAGATGTTTGGTGTGTGTAGGTTGGCCTACATCTCCATGTGTCTTTGTAAACTCAACTACGGCTTTTCCGCAATGTTTCCACATTTTTTGTGGTATTGAGGTGCTGCACTTTTAAAACTATTTTTAATTTTATTCACAGCTTGCTTTTACATAGCAAAATCTGTGCAAGTGTGTGAAAAAAGGACCACGCAGTGAAATCCTGGGAGCGCACGTTTTGACTTTTGGAAGAAAAACGCTCCCAACAGGTGCCAACTGGAGGCTACGGAACCGAGTCTGCAGCCTAACTCTCCCTCCCTTTTTTACGTTGGGCAATGTCTTCCTCTATCTTCCTTCTATCACTAACCATTTCTCTAGGCTCTCCCAGCTTTCAACCAAAGTACTTGTTCTCACCCAAAAGCCTCCACAGTGCAGCACCCCTCCTACATCTCCTCCCTCATTTCTATCTATCGGCCAACCGACTGCTGGCCTGCAAACGACTTTCGACTAAACCTCTGCACTAAAACGTACCTCCACTCCCGACTCCAAAAACTTCTCCTGCCCCGGGCCCAAACCTCTGGAATGCTGTACCCAAGAAATTAGGACTATCCCAATTTGCATGGTTTCGGCGCTCCCCCAAAAACATTTGTTCGGCGGCCTATCACATCACTATCAAAGTCTTCTATGTATTCTGTGTAAGTGTGTGTGTGTCTCTGCCCATTCACTTCTCCTCCCTCAGTCCCTTAAGATGGCTGGAACATCATTGTAAATGCCCATTGTATATAAACCCCCTATACTTTGTATCTCCCCATCTCATTGTACATTGTAAGCTGTCCGACCGGGGCGCTTATTTAGCTTAAATTTTGTATTTAACGTTGTTACTTATGACTTGTGTTCTGAAATGCTAAACTGTAAAGCGCTGCGGAATATGATGGCGCTATATAAAAAATATTATTATTATTCCCTCTGAGCTGCTCCCACCACCTTTCCCTTTTCCCCTCATGCCCTGTTGGGTTTGGCCTCATCTTCTCCATACCCTTTCCAACACCTGCGTTGGGTGGTCTGGCCACCCCATGCTCAACAGAAACTGGCCCTGGGTCTCATCATCTCAGATGCTTTTCGCGGTGTGCTAACCATGGCACTGTCTCACCCGCCTCTTCAGTTTCAGAGGACAAAATGTTGCGCATCACTGCATACTCCCTCTTCACATTACAGAATGCTGCTTGGCTGGGCCCCCTGTTTGCAAGCAATAGATTCTGAGAACAGAAGCGACCTCAGCTGGCCCTGTACGAACTCTCTGTTTGCTGGGCAATTTGCCAGGCGGTGAAGAGACAGATGGTTGCCCAACATGCTGTGGTCCTGAGAGGAGGTGGAAGAAATTGAAGTCGATGCATGGCTGACACCCAAAAACAACAACGGCTTCAATTTGTTCTTCCGCAGCGGGGGGGTTCTCCGGGCTCCTACAAAAGTGTGAATAAAGGACGCTCACGGGGAAAACTGGGATGCTGTTCACTGGGGGCCGCAGCACCCACAGAATCCCCCGTCCTCTCCTGAAGAAATCCACGACCACGTGCCTTACTCCCGCCTTCTTCATCTTGGTGATTGATAAAGAAAGTCAAAAAGTTATAAGGTCTAAGTGTGGTTATTTCCGCAGAGACTGCAGTGAACATGCACACAACTTTTCCCTACCCAATGCGTCTCGAGGAAGGAGTCTGTGCGTCAAAACAAAGGCAAAACATACATCCTGTACCCTGTTTTAAAGCTATAAAAAAAAATTTTTTGTAGTTGTGACACTCTTTATTGAGGTCCCGTATTACATCGCCATTCACCATCTGTGGCATGCAGTCTCATTATATATACCTTATCTATTGTTGTCATGCTTCAAGTCGCGCAGCCTAAATAGCAATTTTCCCTTGCACTATGCATTTTTTTAAGGTTTTGTTTGTTAAAAAAAAAGATTATTGCCACATATTATGAGTATTACATGAGGAAATTGTATAATTTTTGTTTTTAAAATATTTAGTGACTTTATTCAGCAAATGGAACTTTTTTAGTAATATCAAGATTATTGTAATGCGTGATGTTTTGAAGTCAGCATTATTGTCTATACAATAAAAATGGTGAAACATACTGTTACTTATCCTTCATTATGGATTCATTAGTCTTGTTGCTTTTATGTAAAACCGTATAGCAGATTCCTTTAAAACTAATTTATTTTGTGGTTTGCATTGCTGTTCAACATGTTAATGTATGTGTTTATGTTTGTCAATTCTTTATTTATCTAGATATTAGTTTAAATGAATTCATCATCTTATGGAAAGAAAAAAGGTTATCTTTCTCTTGTTTAAAGTTAGACATTTAAAAAATTGACAGGTAACAAGGAAATTATTATCTAGTATTTAAAATCCTCCTTGCCCTGGGCTCCAACACCGCCAGTTGTTGCTCGGAAGTGCTGTTCACAGTCAACACTTCTCCTGTGTTCGGGGTTCAGTAACGTCAGCTGGTTCGGTTGTGCCATTGGCTCTTTCCTTCTGCTGCCCCTCCGGGTTCCGTACCGTCAGCTGGTTCCACAGTGCCTTTGGCCTAGGTGCTCCATCTCGGTATCCGAGTTCCAGCAACGTCTGTGGTCCTTGGTGTGTTTTTGGGCACAGGACTCTGCTTAGTAACCGTGTCCAGTAACGTCAGCTGGCCTCGGTTGTGCCATTGGCTTTTTTCCTTCTCTGCCCTCCGGGTTCCAGCACGTCAGCTGGTCCTCGTTACTTGCATTGGCTCTTTTACCTTCTGCTACCCGTCCGGTTTCCAGTACCGTCAACTGGTTCTCCGCTGCCTTTGGCCCAGGTGCCTCCTTTTCGGTTTCCGAGTTCCAGCAACGTTGCTGGTCCTTGGTAGTGCTTTGGAGCACAGGTCCTCCTGCTTAGTAACGTGTCCCAGAACTCAGCTGGTAAAAAGATTGTGCTACAAATACAAGAACGGAAAGGACACAAGAACAATAAGCAGAAATCTAAAAAGCAGAAGAAACAGAAGTTTAAACCAAAATGAAGAGCAAAATAATCTCTAAATTCTAAGCAGAAGAAGACTAAGCAGTGTATGGGGGTGAGTCCGTTCCTCCTCGTGGTGCCCTGGAAAATGTCTGCTGTGCAGGTAAATGAACACGGACAAATACGTTGTAATTTAAATCTTTTGTGACAGCAAGAACGGAAGGATGAAAAAAATTTATACTTTGCGATTACAAGTACGGATTCTCTGTCACAAAAAGAATTATGAAGAAGATAAGCGAAATGAAAAGAATAATAGTTTAATAAGAAGAATAGAGTAAGTTTAAAAAAAAGATGAATAGCAAGAAGTTTAAGAAGAAGATAAAGAAGGTGAAGTGAAGAATATTTTGGGTGAAAAAAAATGTGCTGCAGAATTAGAAGGGGGAAGTGTGTGAAATTAAAAAGGTGAAGATGAAGAGCATGGAAGTTGTGTAATTACATATTTGCCAAAATAAAAAACGTTAACAACATTGTCAATTTCTTCGTCATCCGAACATCTTTAAAAAAAAAAATTTTTTGCTATTCCATTTGATTGGGTTAAAATCTATGCCTTTAATGTCTCCTCAAACCTTCCCCAAACATTCACATTGTCTTTTTGTTTTTTAAAATTAACCAACAAGGCAAGAATGGGGTTTTTTTTTTTCGTATTTTGTTCCCATAGACTTACATGGGACTTCCGGGTTCGGTATCGGGGTTTGTCGATTTTAGTGATATCGGCGATACCTTCGATTCCGAACTTTAGGATATGGAAAGTATCCTTCAACTCTAGTGACAAGTGGAGTTTTTCCGAAAGAGCGGTGGGCTTGGCAGTTTTAGGGGTAGGCGGGGCTGGGGTAAGCGTGGGCAGAGATCAAGGGGGCCCCGAAAATTTTTTCCAGTATTGGCCCCCGAAACTCCTAATGGCAGTGCTGCATGTGGTCAAAATTTTTGGGTTTTTCCCATGTTTAATGACAGAAAAACCCACACTGGTGACAGAAATAAACTTAAATATGACAAAAGTAATAATTAATCAAAAATCTATGAAAATGAACAAATGAAAGTCAGACATTGCTTTTCAGCTTCCACAGAATTAAAAAAAAAATAAAAAACTCATGAAATAGGCCTGGACAGAAATGATGGTTCCCTTAATTTAATACTTTGTTGCACAACCTTTTGAGGCAATCACTGCAATGAAAAATCTTATGAGACTTCTGCTCCTCTCGACAGGTATTTTGGCCACTCTCAAGAGCAAACTGCTCCAGTTGTCTCGTGGTTGAAGGTTGCCTTTTCAGATGGCATGTATCAGCTCTTTCCAAAGATGCCCCAATAGGATTTAGGTCAGGGCTCATAGAAGCCACTTCAGAATAGTCCAGTGTTTTCCTTTTAGCCATTCTTTGGGTGTTTTTAGCTGTGTGTTTTGGGTCATTATCCTGTTGCAAGACCCATGACCTGCGACTGAGACCAAGCTTTCTGTCACTGGGCAGCACATTCTCTCTAGAATCCTTAAATATCTTGAGATTTCATTGTCCCCTGCACAGATTCTAGACACCCTGTCCCAAATGCAGCAAACCAGCCCCAGAAATAAGAGCCTCCTCCATGCTTCACAGTGGGGACAGTGTTCTTTTCTTGATATGCTTCATTTTTCCCATCTGTGAACATAGAGCTGATGTGACTTTGCCAAAAAGTTCCATTTTTGTTTCATCTGTCCATAGGACATTCTCCCAGAGCTTTGTGGCTTGTCAACATGTAGTTTGTCAAATTCCGTTGGCTTTTTTATGATTTCTTTTCAACAATGGTGTCCTCCCTGGTCGTCTCACATGAAGTGCACTTTGGCTCATACAACGATGGATGCTGCGATCTGACACTGATGTTGCTTGAGCTTGAAGTTTACCTTTAATCTGTTTAGAAGTTTTTCTGGGCTCTTTTGTTACCATTCGTATTATCCGTCTCTTTGATTTGTGATCAATTTTCCTCCTGCGGCCACGTCCAGGGAGGTTGGCTACAGTCCCATGGAGCTTACATTTGGAATAATATGTGCAACTGTAGTCACAGGAACATCAAGCTGCTTGGAGATGGTTTATAACTTTTACCTTTAACATGTTTGTCTATAATTTTCTTTCTATTCTCCTGAGACAACTCTTTCCTTCGCTTCCTCTGGTCCATGTAGAGTGTGATACACACCATGTCACCAAACAGCACAGTGAGTATCTGTAGCCTCTATACAGACCACTCACTGATTCCAAGATTGTAGACACCTGTGATGCTAATTAGTGGACACACTGCGATTTAACATGTCCCTTTTGTCACATTATTTTCAGGGGTACCATCATTTCTGTCCAGGCCTATTTCATGAGTTTTATTTTTTTTAATTCATTGGAAGCATGGCTGAAAAGCAATGTCTGACTTTCATTTGTTATTTTCATAGATTTTTTATTTATTATTACTTTTGTAAGATTCAAGCTATTTTGTCACCATTATGGGTTTTTCTGTCATAAAACGAGGAGTACCAACAATTTTGACCACGTGTGTATGTAAGTTCACTTAAGTCAAAAATAAAGTTACTATAATTCTGCCCCTCAGTACAAGAATATATTAAATAATTACTGCTCATATGTACAAGAATATAACTACTATATTCTGCCCCTCAGTACAAAATATAATTACTATAATACTGCTCATATGTACAAGAATATAACTACTTAATACTGCCCCTATGTATAAGAATATAACTACTATAATACTGCCCTTTGTACAAGAATATAAACTATAATACTGCTCCTATGTACAAGAATTTTATCTACTATTATCCTGCCCTATGTACAAGAATATAACTACTATAATATGTCCTATGTACAAGAATATAACTACTATAATACTGCTCCTATGTACAAGAATATAACTACTATAATATGCCCCTACGTAGAAGAATATAATACTATAATACTGCCTCCTATATACAAGAATATAACTACTATAATACTACTCCTATGTACAAGAATATAACTATATAATACTGCCCCTATGTACAAGAATATAATACTATAATACTGCCCTATGTAAAGAATATAACTACTATAATACTACTCTATGTACAAGAATATAATACTATAATACTGCCCTAGTACAAGAATTTAACTACTATAATACTGCTCTATGTACAAGAATATAACTACTATAATATGCTCATATGTACAAGAATATAACTACTATAATACTGCCCCTAGTTAAGAATATAACTACTATAATACTGCCCTTTGTACAAGAATATAACTAACTATAATACTGCTCCTATGTACAAGAATATAACTACTATAATACTGCCCCTTGTTTCAAGAATATTTAAATACTATAATACTGCTCCTTTTACAAGAATATAATACTATAATACTGCTCCTATGTACAAGAATATAACTACTATAATACTGCCCCTACGTAGAAGAATATAACTACTATAATACTGCCCCTATATACAAGAATATAACTACTATAATACTACTCCTATGTACAAGAATATAACTACTATAATACTGCCCCTATGTACAAGAATATAACTACTATAATACTGCCCCTATGTACAAAATATAACTACTATAATACTACTCCTATGTACAAGAATATAATACTATATACTGCCCCCTATGTACAAGAATTTAACTACTATAATACTGCCTCTATGTACAAGAATATAATACTATATACTGCCTCTATGTACAAGAATATAACTACTATAATACTGCCCCTATGTACAAGAATTTAAATACTATAATACTACCCTATGTACAAGAATATAACTACTATAATACTGCTCCTATGTACAAGAATATAACTACTATAATACTGATCCCGTGTACAAGAATATAACTACTATAATACTGCCCCTATGTACAAGAATATAAAATACTATAATACTGCCCCTGTGTACAAGAATATAACTACTATAATACTGCCCCTATATACAAGAATATAACTACTATAATACTGATCCTGTGTACAAGAGTATAACTACTATAATACTGCTCCTGTGTACAAGAATATAACTACTATAATACTGCCCCCTCTGTACAGAATATAACTACTTAATTTATACTGCTCCTGTGTACAAGAATATAACTACTATAATACTGCCCCCTATGTACAAGAATATATACTATAGTACTGTCCCTATGTATAAGAATATAACTATATATACTGCTCCTATGTGCAAGAATATAACTACTATAATACTGCTCCTGTGTACAAGGATATAACTACTATATTACTGCCCCTATGTACAAGAATATAACTACTATTATTACACATTAATAGATCCCCACAGTTCCCTCCGCTCTTTCCTGATCTACAGAACATAAATGTTTATCTCTCTATAATGGATGGAGTCCAGCATCAGACAGATCTCCAGGACTCCGTCCACCTTGCCATCCATGTTATTACAAAGAATCCCCACACCGTCATTGCTCTCCAGACTGAAGGACCAGAATGACGGACCCGGTCTCCAGTCTCTCTTGGCCGTTTTCACATTGCATTGCCCTTCAGATACGTCTCACTCTTCACATTAATGGAGCTTATTCTCAGCCGCATCCTGATCACTTAGGTACTGCCACACTAAGCTATCCCGCTAGCGATCTCGTTAGCGTTGCATACTAATGAGATCGCTAGCGGGATTGTTTCTATATCGCTAAATGCGGCCACATTTAGCGATATAGTTAACGACGCTATCGCCGTTAGCGATCTTCTTAACGACTTTAGCGGTACAAAAGTACCGCTAAATCGCTAAGAAAAGGTGCCACACAGCGATTAGATACTTACCCAGCGGGAGCGCCAGCGATGAAATAGGGTCCGGAACGATTCCAGCGACGAGCGAGATCACAGCAGAAAGCTGTCGCTGGGAAGCTGCCGCACTGAACAATATCGCTAACGGGATCGCTAAATAGTGACGTTTTTAGCGATCCCGTTAGCGATATTGTTTAGTGTGGCATACCCTTTAGACTTTCTGGTCTTCTTCCTCCTTCCGCTGCTGTCACCTGCAGTGCCCCATCTCTTCGTGGACACCGGGAGGGTCAGGATCCACCTATCAGGGACATTTTTTTATGGCGCATGAAGGACTTTGCTCCATTTGTGCCTCTTCTTGGTCTTCTTCTCCCAGTACAATTGTAACGTCCGGATTATCACCAGCTCTGGAGGCTCAGAGGTTTTCTGTGCTGTTGTGACTTTTCTAGAGGAATCCACAAAGACATTTTTCCTTTTTATGGTCACAAAACCTTCCTCATCCACACTGGACACTGCGGGACAGTTCATCTGCCTCTATAGATGTACTGGGCTGATGCTTGGACAGTTTAGTGACAGGTTTTCTGGACACTTAGGTCTCTCTTTAGTGTCAGATTTTTTAGGGCCTACTTTAGCAGCTGACCATTGCTTAGATCTACTTTAGTGGCGGATGGTGGTTTAACTCTTTCTTTAGAGACTGGTGGTACTGTGTTGACCCGCACCACAATTGTGGATTACCAGAGCAATGGGGTACTCAGAGCGAGCCCATGGAAGTCTATGGGGTTGTCACAGGTAGCGGTGGCTCGGTCTGTGGCCCTGGCGGTCAGGCGTATGTTTGGGGGGAATTATTTACAGGGGACTTGTATATAACAGTTCGTGACGCCAACCTGTAGTTTTCTGATCACTAAGACCAGCGCTGCTGTAGATCTCTGAGGGGATGGTGTGGCAGCTAGATGTCGGGTCCCTACAGGTGGGACTCTTCCCTCAGGGTCTATAGTGATGATGATGTAGTGAAGGTGTGCAGTTTAAATGACACAGTCTCACACATTAAAGCTTCTTTCCATACCTTTTACTTTCCAGATGTTAAGGCAGGGTCCCGGGAAGCTGTTGGGGTGGATGGTAGGATGCGTTTCAAGGTAACGGCCCCTGAGCAGGTTATAGGCCTCCTTAAGTTTCAATGTAACGAGTCCAACTTGCATAAAGCTAAGTTCCCTCAAAAGCTCCAGCTAATTCTGTAGCTGTATGCCCCGGTCAGCATGGTGGTCGAGTCTTCTAGTGGATAGAACTAAGTTCCTTCTCTCGTCGTGCACTGACTCAAAGTTTCTTGTTCTACCTGACCCTGGTTTCGTTCTGACAAAAAGGGCTTGTTCCTGTGACTTGAAGTCCAGCGAACCTCTGATTATTCTATCACTACGCTTGAACCTGTAGCGACCTTCGGTCCCCAGTGACGGTGACTAATGCAGGATAGTCCAATCCTTCAAGCACTTCTATAATTCTTTCCACTGCGCCCTTCGCCCTGCTCGCGCTCTTAATATCAGCACTGACTAGACTAGGATAAATATTCAGTCATCCGTACTAGCCTCCACTTCTGTACCGTCTCCCTGTGTTGACAGGAGATCTCGCTCTCCAAAAGGCACCAGTCCTCCCTCTCTCTGCACGCTCACAGGAGAACTTTTAGACTGCACTGTGCTACAGGACACTCCCCTATACACCCTGCTGGGTGTGTCTGAAATGTATATCAGTGATGTCGAGCCTTAACCGTTACCTCTCCACTCATCCTCCCGGATAATGTGTGCCTTACATACCAGGGCTACACATTCCCCCTTGGTAAAATACAGCACTCCCGGGCTGTGAAATATAAAAAGAAAGACATTTTGTTTTGCATTTAAACATTTAACATCAATACTCTTCCAGCAGGGAGGTGAGAAATTCTTAAACGTTGCATTATGTACAATGGACATAGAAAAATACAAAAACTACTTTCAATAAATATGTCATATCAAACAGTATTCTTGTGAAGGACCCGCACCAAACCTTCAACGTGGGTCCTGGGTGGGCTGCAGGACATCTGGCTGCAGACCTCGCTCAGTGCCACACCACACGGGTTTTATGTTCAGAGGTAATTGTTACAGTTGGATATAGAAACACGAGAATGCATAAAGTGCAACTATATACATTATCAGTTCTGGGGCTGACATAGTCCACAGCCTCGAAGTCCATTATTCCTCCTATTTAGTTATGACAATACTATAACAATACTTTTTACAATATTCACATAAGGTAACTTTTTCTGGGTTAAATTACATTATTTTGCTAGAATTACTGTTGATATTGAATAGGTATCTTCCCTTTCGTGGTTCGCTCTGATCTACGTGGAGTAGCTTCAGGTATATTAGTCTGTGATCTAACTGCTCTGCGTAACGGCAAACTATAGAACTGTCTCAATCTTTCTATGGATCTGGCAAGCGTACTGATGGCTGAGCGGTTTTGAGTCAGCTTCACCAGGGGATCCATAGCATGGGGCGCTGCTTCTGATGGTCTTTCTGGAGATTCTGTAGGCTGGGGTGTTACTGGAATAGGTAACTCCTGAACTGGCTCAACTGGCACCATGGGCACAACTGGAGGTAGAACTTCCTCTTGTGGCTGATAAAACTGCAACACCGGAATGATTACAGCATCTCCCAGTCTGGGCCAATCGCAGGGAAATCTCCCAGTCCGTGTGTATGACCTCTTCTTTTCTTTCTTCTCGATTGACGACAGGGTTCTCTTCACGAAGCTTTAAGGGTTCTGGACACAATTTCAAATGGTCTCTGGACACAGTGGTATTGTGTTCTTCCTCCGTCCTTACTGATGATACAAACTTTTCTGTTGTCATATTTGGAGTCTTGTACGACGTAGGGTTCTTGTTCCCACTGGTTGTCCAATTTGTGCATCTTCCTTTTTCTTTTCAATCCCACTTCTCCAGGCATCAAAGGCTTGGCAGGAGCATTCCTGTTGTAAATATCTTCCTGTTTTTCCGTGCCTTGTTGAGACTTTCTTCTACACAGACTTGCACTCGTCTGTATTGCTCTTGCCGATTGATGTCCCAGTTTTCAACGGCGTCATCTGCCTCCGGTTCTACCACTCCAAGTTCTAAATCCATTGGTAGTCTTCCGGGCCTTGCTCTCATAAGATAGGCTGGAGTGCAGTTAGTGGACTTACAGGTATATGGTTATACAAGTCAACCAAATCAGGTAGTACGTCCGGCCACCGATTTCTGTCTTCCAACGGTATGGATTTCAACAATCAAGGACAATGTGGTTCATTTTCTCGCAAAGGCCGTTGGTTTGAGGATGGTATGGTGTTGTTCTAATTTTCTTACACCCAAAACATGTGACAGAATTCCCTTTAATAGGTCAGCCTCAAAAGCAGGTCCTTGATCAGTTAATACCTGCTCCGGATACCCATGCGGTCTGCAGAAGCTTGCTTGAAAGGTTCTTGCTGCCGTCACTGCTGTTGATCCTTAACTGGAACAACCACCAGAAATCTAGAGTAATGGTCCACATGGTCAAGGCGTATGAGTATCCAGATCTACTTGGCGACAATTTGACGTGGTCCAAGGCCACAATCTCCAAGGGACGAGTCGTCCGGATAGGCTGCAGGGGTGCCTTCTGACTACCGTAGTCCTTTCTTCTGAGACCACAGGGTCCACAGTTCGACACCACCTCCGATGGAGCTGCGCATCCCTACCAGTAGAACCGGCACCTCAACAGGGTCTCCAGCTTTCTCCAGCCAAGTGTCCTGCTTGATCGTGGTATGCTTCCAACACCATTTGGACGTCTGCCTTGGGGACCACTATCTGCCAGACCATCTCATGGGTCCTGGGGTTGACGTATCTCCTGCACAATTTCACGGTTATAGGAACAACCGGCTTCTCTCGTTCCACAGGAGCTTTGCTGACATAGGTGCATCTTTTTCCAAGGAGGAACCTTCCTGTCGTAACAACTCTTGATACGGCTGACCACTGGATCGCTGTCCTGAGTCTCTTTCCAGCTATGATGGGGTAAGGGATTTAACGTTGCACCATACTGCTTTCTGTAGACTCGCTGCTCGTGGACTATCCCATTTCGATGGAACGCAGGTAGCTCAATTTCTTCCAGGTCGTCCGATTCTTCTTCCGTGTCAGATTCATGCGGCATTCGGGACAATGCGTCAGCATTAGATTCTTTCGGCCTGCCCGGGGTACTTGATGGTTAAAACTGGTTTAAATTTGGGCAAACCGAGCCATCCAACGCTGCTCCATGGCGCCCAGCTTGGCTGTTTCCAGGTGCGTTAAGGGGCTGTTGTCTGTAAACGCAGTGAACTGGTTGGAGGCCAGATAGTGCTTAAATCTTTCAGTAATGGCCCAGACCAGCGCCAGAATCCAGCTTGAAGCTGCTATAATTTTCCGGATTCCTCTCAGTTGGCCTGAGTTTTTGCTGGCATATGCGATGACTTTTTCTTGGCCATTCTGCTTCTGACTGAGAACTGCTCCTAAACCTTCATTACTTGCATCGGTGTACAGCAGGAAACGGTTGGCTGTAATCAGGATAGGTCAAAATCTCATCGCCTGTAAGGATCTCTTTATCTTTTGGAATGCTTCAGCCTGTTCCTTACCCCAATTAAAGGGAGGGTTTCTGCTCTTAAGGATTGTCCTACTAGGAGGTCTGTAAAGGGGCTGCCTTCTTCGTGTAATCTTTCACGAACCTTCTGTAGTAACCCGTGAGTCCCAGGAACTGTCGCACTTCCTTGAGGTTCTTCGGCTCCGGCACTTCTGGATAGCAGATGACTTTCTCTGGGTCGGCGTCTACTCCTTCCGAACTGATGATTTTGCCCCAAGTATTGTACCTTCTGTTTGAGTAGATGGCATTTTGAGGGTTTCAACTTCATTCCCGTACTGGACAGGGACTCAAATACTTCTCCCAGGTGCTTCAGATGGTCCTCATATGTCTTGGAGTACACGATGACGTCGTCTAGGTATGCAGCACGGTTTCAAAATTGAGATGTCCCAGGCAGTTCTCCATCACTCTTTTGAAATGTTCCTGGGGCACTGCTGAGCCCAACGGCATTCTGTCGAACTCACAGAGCCCCATTGGGGTGGTGAAAGCCGTTTTCTCACGATCCTCCTCAGCCACAGCCACTTGCCAGTACCCACTAGTCAGATCGAGGGTAGAAAAGTAGTTAGCGTTTTCAGAGCAGCTAATGATTCCTCTATACGTGGTAAACGGGTATGCGTCCTTATGTGTTATGTGGTTCACCTGCCTGTAATCCACACACATTCTCAAGCTACCATCTTTTTTTCTAACCAGGATAGAGGTGCTGCCCAGGGACTACAACTATCCCTGATTACTCCGGCTTCTTTCATATCTCGCAACATTTCTTTAGCCTTCTGATAATGGGCTGGGGGTATAGGCCTGTACCGCTCCTTGATGGGAGGATGACTGCCTGTAGGGATTGATGTTGTACTCCCTTAATTATCCCAAAATCAAGTGGGTGCTTGCTAAACACTTGGGCGTACTCTTGTACCACCCGTAATACCCTTGCTTTGGTGAGCGGGAGTGGTGTCCATCCACATGGAGTTGCTGACACCATTCGCCACCTGGGTTGCGGGTCATTGTCCTCCGCTATTTGGCGGGAAGTCTAAGGACTCAGTCGGGAGAATAGAATTATTGTCGACAGCATGTAGTTTAGCAATGGTTGCAATAACGGGGTAAGTTTACCTCATCATCTCCCCAGTTGAGGAGCCGTACCGGTTACTCTTCCATTCACCACTTCCACTACTCCCTAGCAGTCATAAGTGTAGGTTCTATGTTCTGAATGGTGGGGTTCTACTACAGCTTGGTAGTTCTGTCCTCTCAGACCTATGGCTGCCCTGCACCAGACTATCATTTCACTCATTGGGGGTATCACAATAGGATTCGAGTCGGTGACCCGTACATTACCAATTTCGCCGTCTGTAAGCTTCGTTGCTGCTGACACATCAGGGCCGGATCTCTCTCTGGATCACTCCCTTCTGCCTTGGTCTGGCAATTTCAGCGAGCTGTTGGAGTAAGAACACAACTTCTCCCAGACAGTTACTGATAATGTTAGTACCCAATATTATATTTAAACCGTTCTCTTCATTTACAGTCTTTACTACTAGAAGCCCCTGGTCTTTCAATCCTCTCTGCCCACTTTCACATCCACACATTTTGTCCCGAGTACTTTACAGGAAGACCATTAGAAGCATACACGGTAAAGTCAGGGCTCGGGGGTTTAAGACTATCCATAGACCAGAACTTTGTTATAGGGCATAGGTATATGGTCACCCGAGACCCAGTGTCTAACAATGCCCGGAACTGCAATACCATCTAGAATGATAGACAGGTAGGGTCGCCCCCCACATACCCGCGGTTCAGTCTAGGGGGCCTGACGGATCTCCTCCTGGGTGTTGGCCCTCGGACCCAGGTTCTGCCGTTTAAAGGACACTGTGGAGACATATGACCTTTCCGGTTGCAACGGTAACAGGTGATCTCCGACGAGGAGGGTGTTGATCAGAGGTCGCTCCTGGGGGTGGCGTTGTCTCTCCGGCGGGGGCGACGTCTTCCTTCTTCTACGGTTCATCCACGGGACGTCTTCTGGGCAGTCAGCTAATAAAATCTTCCCTTCTTCCTCTTTCCGCAGCTGCAGGGCACTCATCACAGCAGCCAGATTTTTAGTCAGCTGGGCGCACCTCTGAGCGCAGACAGTCCAATTCACTAGGGGGTGTCACCTGCGTTTTGGCTTCTGCCACTAGCGGGGAAAAGGGGGGTACTGCCGGTTCAGAGTGACTTCACCTGGTGATGTTGGGTGGCCACCTCAGGTTTGCCCAGGGGTCGCAGCCCTTTTATTGCCATGTCCCTTTTGGGCATCAAAGGTAGCATCAGGATGATCTAAGGACCACAGTTTACAGTTCTGCATTCCTCTTGGGATCTCAATCCCTGTACAAATTGCTCTTTCAGCATCTTATTTTCGTCAATAGCATTTATATTATTAATCTGCTTAAGGGCTCTCAGGGCTCCTTGTAGTCGGCAAGCGTTTGTCCTGATGCTGTCACCTGGCTGCTGTGAACAGTGGTAGAAGGCCATCCAGAGATCCGTTTCTGTGCGGTCTTCAAACATGGCATGTAGCTTAAAGAGGATCGCAGGTACCGACTCCTGATCAACGGTATCCCAATGTCTCCACTTCCCTCTCAGCAGCGCCAGTTAGCTGCCCTATCAGCACAGCAGCTTTTTGTCTCTCAGGCATGGAGTACATTTCTAGGATGCTGATAACTTCCGCTTGAATCCTGCTAAAGTGCCTGGCTCACCGCTGTACTGGGGAAGCCATTTCGCCCCAGGCATATATGGGAGCGTTAGTGGCATGAGCGGGACTACCGGACTGGGTGCTGGGCCTGCACCCCATCTGGCGCTACAATGCACGCGGTGCGGGGTCGGGGCCTCCGGCTGGGGCCGCACTGTCGGCCGGTTGTTGTGACATATTAGCGCCCCCTTGGTTAAACGAAGCCTACCGATTTCAGAAGCTGCATTTCACAGGCACAGCAGTGGGAACAGGACCTTCGTCGCAGGCGCTCTGATGTCAGAGCGTCCACTTCCTGCCGCAGGCCTGCCGCTGAGTCAGAGCCGGGGGCGTGTCCAAGACTTTGCGCGCTTTTCAGGTACGCCCACCTTCTTCTCCAGCGCCCCAGGGCGCGAATATGGCGGCAAATATGGCGGTATTTGGCGCCAAACAACAGCAACAGTCTTTTTCACAAAGCACTCCACAGGCACACAGGGCTCGCAATTCTGCAAGTTTCGGATCCTGTTCGTGACGCCAAGTTGTGTTGACCCGCACCACAATTGTGGATTACCAGAGCAATGGGGTACTCAGAGCCGAGCCCATGGAAGTCTATGGGGTTGTCACAGGTAGCGGTGGCTCGGTCTGTGGCCCTGGCGGTCAGGCGTATATTTGGGGGGAATTATTTACAGGGGACTTGTATATAACAGTTCGTGACGCCACCTGTAGTTTTCTGATCACTAAGACCAGCGCTGCTGTAGATCTCTGAGGGGATGGTGTGGCAGCTAGATGTCGGGTCCCCTACAGGTGGGACTCTTCCCTCAGGGTCTATAGTGATGATGATGTAGTGAAGGTGTGCAGTTAAATGACACAGTCTCACACATTAAAGCTTCTTTCCATACTTTTACTTTTCCAAGATGATAAGGCAGGTCCCGGGAAGCTGTTGGGGTGGATGGAGGATGCGTTTCAAGGTAACGGCCTGAGCAGGTTATAGGCCTCCTTAAGTTTCAATGTAACGAGTCCAACTTGCATAAGCTAGTTCCCTCAAAGCTCCAGCTAATTCTGTAGCTGTACTGCCCGGTCGCATGGTGGTCGAGTCTTCTAGTGGATAGAACTAAGTTCCTTCTCGTCGTGCACTGACTCAAAGTTCTTGTTCTACCTGACCCTGGTTTCGTTCTGACAAAAGGGCTTGTTCCTGTGACTTGAAGTCCAGCGAACCTCTGATTATTCTATCACTACGCTTGAAGCTGTAGCGACACTTCGGTCCCCAATGACCGGTGACTAATGCAGGATAGTCCAATCCTTCAAGCACTTCTATAATTCTTTCCACTGCGCCCTTCGCCCGCTCGCGCTCTTAATATCAGCACTGACTAGACTAGGATATATTCAGTCATCCGTACTGCCTCCATTCTGTACCGTCTCCCTGTGTTGACAGGAGATCTCGGCTCTCCAAAAGGCACCAGTCCTCCCTCTCTCTGCACGCTCACAGGAGAACTTTTAGACTGCACTGTGCTACAGGACACTCCCCTATACACCCTATATGTTCTGCATGAGGGCAATCCCGGAACGTATGCCGGATCCTGAGCACAGGTTACAGATGACGGGTCCTGTGCATTTGTCCTTTGTATGTCCGAACTGTCCACACAATGAGCATGTGATACGAGAGCAGTTCATGGCAAGGTGCCTGCCCCACATCTATGGCACAGACGTGGCTGACCGGGGTAGTAACATATCCCCCTCTCTGAGCCCAGGTAGAAGGAGTGCGGCAGATGTCTGGTTACACATTCTCTTGTAGAAGCTGGATTTTCACAGAATATCCTCCATTCCATATTTGCTCCTCATCATAGATCTTCTCAGGATAACTTCTCACCATGCACTGCCGGCTCAGCCAGTGCTGCAGATCCGCCAGCGCCACCACCTCAGACTGGAACAGGACAGTGGCCGTTATTTCCTGTGGCTTAGACAGCTGGATACACTGGAGATGATCCCAGATCTCATCTTCTCTAGTGTCATTATAGATGTTCCAGAACAGATCCAGATCACACTGGAGCTTAAAGCTGATGTCATAGATCCTGCTGGATGGGACATGGATCAGAGCGTAGACCTCAGACGCCTTAAACTTCATAAACTCTTTCAGAAGAACTTTTCCAATATAGATCCTGGATGGGATTTTCTCCTCTGGTCCCATGTACTTTATCCTGACTGCGTTCCTCCTCTGAGGTAGAGGGTTCCTAGACTCGTGACATTGGAGAACAGTCTCCTGACCTGATGTTGGTCAGCAGATGGGTCAGTGCTGGAGCTTTCCCCAGCCACAGGAGGATCAGTGCTGGAGCTTTCCCCAGCCACAGGAGGATCAGTGCTGGAGCTTTCCCCAGCCACAGGAGGATCAGTGCTGGAAATCTCCACCGCTGCTGAAGGATCAGTGCTGGAGCTCTCTCAGCCCCATGATTACTGACACCTGTTTGAGCTGCAGACATGCCCAGATCCACTACTGATTGTTTCACAATGTGGTCTCCATCCACTGACATGGAGGATTCAAAGTCCATTATTTCAGTGTGGTCTCCATTCACTGACATGGAGGGTTCAGAGTCCATTATAATGTTCGTATTATCTGTTACAGACAGACAGTTGCTAGCACCAGTGAGTGGGGTCTCACATACAGCACTGTGCGGGGTCTCACATACAACACCAGTGAGCGGGGTCTCACATACAGCACTGTGCGGGGTCTCACATACAGCACTGTGCGGGGTCTCACATACGGCACCAGTGAGCGGGGTCTCAAATACAGCACCAGTGAGCGGGGTCTCACATACAGATCAGTGAGCGGGGTCTCACACACAGTATCAGTACAGGGGGCACTTACTTTATCACTCATGGGAGCTGTGCTCACTACATTGCTGCATACAGAGGGCACTGCAGTTAACCCCACGTTTGCTGGAGCATTGTCTGCTGCCTCAGACCGCTCACATTGTGCGGCTGATATCAGTGATACATTTCTTTCCAGACTTCCTTGCTCCGCACCGTGCACAGCTTTATATTTAATGTCTTTATTACCCATTACTTGCTTTCTATTCATCTTCTGGGCTCTGGTTCCCCTCTTTTTCTCCATAGCCCAAGTTTCCTTTCTGGGCACAGAGTTTACATCTTTGTCCAAGTTTTCTTTCCGAATGCCCAGCTCTCGCCTGCAATCATCCAGGCTCTCACTTTTCATCAGTTTTATCGTCGGATCAGTCTCTATGTTAATTTCATCTTGCAATTTGCTGATTTGCATTTCCAGCTTAAAAATACTTTGCCTTGTAACTTTACCACTCAATCCAGCAACATAACAAGCAGGTTTAGAAGACTCACAGCCACCATTTCAGCTTTCCATCACCACCAGGTCCATGCTGCAAGCCACACTCCAGGCTGAGGGCTTTCCTGGATCATCAGCCAGCTTCCCTCCCCTCCACCTGGGTCAGAAGCCATGCCTCCGCCCTGCTGGGAGCTCACAAACACACGTCTATCCTCTGCTATGTACAAGGATATAACTACTATAATACTGCTCCTATGTACAAGAATATAACTACTATAATACTGCCCCTATGTACAAGAATATAACTACTATAATACTGATCCTGTGTACAAGAATATAACTACTATAATACTGCCCCTATATACAAGAATATAACTGCTATAATACTGCCCCTATGTACAAGAATATAACTACTATAATACTGCTCCTATGTACAAGAATATAACTACTATAATACTGCTCCTGTGTACAAGAATATAACTACTATAATACTGTTCCTGTGTACAAGAATATATAACTACTATAATACTGCTCCTATGTACAAGAAAATAACTACTATAATACTGCTCCAACATACAAGAATATAACTACTATAATACTGCCCCTATGTACAAGAATATAACTACTATAATACTGATCCTGTGTACAAGAATATAACTACTATAATACTGCTCCTATGTACAAGAATGTAACTACTATAATACTGCTCCAACATACAAGAATATAACTACTATAATACTGCCCCTATGTACAAGAATATAACTACTATAATACTGATCCTGTGTACAAGAATATAACTACTATAATACTGCCCCTATGTACAAGAATATAACTACTATAATACTGCTCCGACGTACAAGAATATAACTACTATAATACTACCCCTATGTACAAGAATATAACTACTATAATACTGCTCCTATGTACAAGAATATAACTACTATAATACTGATCATGTGTACAAGAATATAACTACTATAATACTGCTCCTGTGTACAAGAATATAACTACTATAATACTGCTCCTGTGTACAAGAATATATAACTACTATAATACTGCTCCTATGTACAAGAATATAACTACTATAATACTGCTCCTATGTACAAGAATATAACTACTTAATACTGATCCTGTGTACAAGAATATAAACTACTATAATACTGCTCCTGTGTACAAGAATATAACTACTATAATACTACCCCTATGTACAAGAATATAACTACTATAATACTGCTCCGACGTACAAGAATATAACTACTATAATACTACCCTATGTACAAGAATATAACAACTATAATACTGCTCCTATTTACAAGAATATAACTACTATAATACTGATCCTGTGTACAAGAATATAACTACTATAATACTGCTCCTGTGTACAAGAATATAACTACTATAATACTACCCCTATGTACAAGAATATAACTACTATAATACTGCTCCTATGTACAAGAATATAACTACTATAATACTGATCCTGTGTACAAGAATATAACTACTATAATACTGCCCCTATGTACAAGAATATAACTACTATAATACTGCCCTATGTACAAGAATATAACTACTATAATACTGCTCCGACGTACAAGAATATAACTACTATAATACTGCTCCGACGTACAAGAATATAACTACTTTAATACTGCCCTATGTACAAGAATATAACTACTATAACACTGCCCCTATGTACAAGAATATAACTACTATAATACTGCTCCTATGTACAAGAATATAACTACTATAATACTGCTCCTGTGTACAAGAATATAACTACTATAATACTGCTCCTGTGTACAGAATATATAACTACTATAATACTGCTCCTATGTACAAGAATATAACTACTATAATACTGCTCCTGTGTACAAGAATATAACTACTATAATACTGATCCTGTGTACAAGGATATAACTACTATAATACTGCCCCTATGTACAAGAATATAACTACATAATACTGCCCCTATGTACAAGAATGTAACTACTATAATACTGCCCCTATGTACAAGAATATAACTACTATAATACTACCCCTATGTACAAGAATATAACTACTATAATACTGATCCTGTGTACAAGAATATAACTACTATAATACTGCCCCTATGTACAAGAATATAACTACTATAATACTGATCCTGTGTACAAGAATATAACTACTATAATACTGCCCCTATGTACAAGAATATAACTACTATAATACTGCCCCTATGTACAAGAATATAAACTACTATAATACTGCTCCTGTGTACAAGAATATAACTACTATAATACTGCTCCTGTGTACAAGAATATATAACTACTATAATACTGCTCCTATGTACAAGAAAATAACTACTATAATACTGCTCCAACATACAAGAATATAACTACTATAATACTGCCCCTATGTACAAGAATATAACTACTATAATACTGATCCTGTGTACAAGAATATAACTACTATAATACTGCCCCTATGTACAAGAATATAACTACTATAATACTGCTCCTATGTACAAGAATATAACTCCTATAATACTGCTCCTGTGTACAAGAATATATAACTACTATAATACTGCTCCTATGTACAAGAAAATAACTACTATAATACTGCTCCAACATACAAGAATATAACTACTATAATACTGCCTCCTATGTACAAGAATATAACTACTATAATTCTGATCCTGTGTACAAGAATATAGCTACTATAATACTGCTCCGACGTACAAGAATATAACTACTATAATGATCTTTTTATTTGAAAAACTCACAAACATATATACAGAATATTTACATAAAAATCACAAAATAATACATAAGGGAAATAAATATTACATTGTTACATCACAGACACAATAATAGCAGAACACATTAATAGATCCCACAGTTCCCTCTGTTCTTTCCTGATCTACAGAACATAAATGTTTATCTCTCTATAATGGATGGAGTCCAGCATCAGACAGATCTCCAGGACTCCGTCCACCTTGCCATCCATGTTATTACAAAGAATCCCCCACACTGTCATTGCTCTCCAAACTGAAGGACCAGAATGACGGACCCGGTCTCCAGTCTCTCTTGGCCGTATTCACATTGCATTACCCTTCAGATACGTCTCACTGTTCACATTAATAGAGTTTATTCTCTGCGGAATCCTGATCACTGAGACTTTCTGGTCTTCTTCCTCCTTCCACTGCTGTCACCTGCAGTGCCCCATCTCTTCGTGGACACCGGAGGGTCAGGATCCACCTCATCAGGGACATTTTTTATGGCGCATGAAGGACTTTGCTCCATTTGTGCCTCTTCTTGGTCTTCTTCTCCCAGTACAATGTAACGTCCCGGACTTATCACCAGCTCTGGAGGCTCAGAGGTTTTCTGTGCTGTTGTGACTTTTCTAGAGGAATCCACAAAGACATTTTTCCTTTTTATGGTCACAAAACCTTCCTCATCCACACTGGACACTGCGGACAGTTCATCTGCCTCTATAGATGTACTGGGCTGATGCTTGGACAGTTTAGTGACAAGTTTTCTGGACACCTTAGGTCTCTCTTTAGTGACTGATTTTTTAGGGCCTACTTTAGCAGCTGACCATTGCTTAGATCTTACTTTAGTGGCGGATGGTGGTTTAACTCTTTCTTTAGAGACTGGTGGTACTTTAGGTTTTTCTTCAGTGGCTGGTGGTCCTAGTAATGCAGCATCCATTAATATTACATCAGACTGTGGAGCAGGTTCACTGTTACTATGATTTATCACCTCATCAGTGCCGGCTTCTTGGACAACATCTGCACCTCTGGTGACATCTTTTTTAATCATTTCCAGGGAAGTCTGGTCATTAAATTTATTATGTTCTGCATGAGGGCAATCCCGGAACGTATGCCCGGATCCTGAGCACAGGTTACAGATGACGGGTCCTGTGCATTTGTCCTTTGTATGTCCGAACTGTCCACACAATGAGCATGTGAAACGAGAGCAGTTCATGGCAAGGTGCCTGCCCCCACATCTATGGCACAGACGTGGCTGACCGGGGTAGTAACATATCCCCCCCTCTGAGCCCAGGTAGAAGGAGTGCGGCAGATGTCTGGTTACACCATTCTCTTGTAGAAGCTGGATTTTCACAGAATATCCTCCGTTCCATATTTGCTCCTCATCATAGATCTTCTCAGGATAACTTCTCACCATGCACTGCCGGCTCAGCCAGTGCTGCAGATCCGCCAGCGCCACCACCTCAGACTGAAACAGGACAGTGGCCGTTATTTCCTGCGGCTTAGACAGCTGGATACACTGGAGATGATCCCAGATCTCATCTTCTCTAGTGTCATTATAGATGTTCCAGAACAGATCCAGATCACACTGGAGCTTAAAGCTGATGTCATAGATCCTGCTGGATGGGACATGGATCAGAGCGTAGACCTCAGACGCCTTAAACTTCATAAACTCTTTCAGAAGAACTTTTCCAATATAGATCCTGGATGGGATTTTCTCCTCTGGTCCCATGTACTTTATCCTGACTGCGTTCCTCCTCTGAGGTGGAGAGTTCACTAGTCTCGTGACATTGGAGAACAGTCTCCTGACCTGATGTTGGTCAGCAGATGGGTCAGTGCTGGAGCTTTCCCCAGCCACAGGAGGATCAGTGCTGGAGCTTTCCCCAGCCACAGGAGGATCAGTGCTGGAAATCTCCACCGCTGCTGAAGGATCAGTGCTGGAGCTCTCTCCAGCCCCATGATTACTGACACCTGTTTGAGCTGCAGACATGCCCAGATCCACTACTGATTGTTTCACAATGTGGTCTCCATCCACTGACATGGAGGATTCAAAGTCCATTATTTCAGTGTGGTCTCCATTCACTGACATGGAGGGTTCAGAGTCCATTATAATGTTCGTATTATCTGTTACAGACAGACAGTTGCTAGCACCAGTGAGCGGGGTCTCACATACAGCACTGTGCGGGGTCTCACATACAACACCAGTGAGCGGGGTCTCACATACAGCACTGTGCGGGGTCTCACATACAGCACTGTGCGGGGTCTCACATACGGCACCAGTGAGCGGGGTCTCACATACAGCATCAGTGAGCGGGGTCTCACACACAGTATCAGTACAGGGGGCACTTACTTTATCACTCATGGGAGCTGTGCTCACTACATTGCTGCATACAGAGGGCACTGCAGTTAACCCCACGTTTGCTGGAGCATTGTCTGCTGCCTCAGACCGCTCACATTGTGCGGCTGATATCAGTGATACATTTCTTTCCAGACTTCCTTGCTCCGCACCGTGCACAGCTTTATATTTAATGTCTTTATTACCCATTACTTGCTTTCTATTCATCTTCTGGGCTCTGGTTCCCCTCTTTTTCTCCATAGCCCAAGTTTCCTTTCTGGGCACAGAGTTTACATCTTTGTCCAAGTTTTCTTTCCGAATGCCCAGCTCTCGCCTGCAATCATCCAGGCTCTCACTTTTCATCAGTTTTATCGTCGGATCAGTCTCTTTGTTAATTTCATCTTGCAATTTGCTGATTTGCATTTCCAGCTTAAAAATACTTTGCCTTGTAACTTTACCACTCAATCCAGCAACATAACAAGCAGGTTTAGAAGACTCACCAGCCACCATTTCCAGCTTTCCATCACCACCAGGTCCATGCTGCAAGCCACACTCCAGGCTGAGGGCTTTCCCTGGATCATCAGCCCAGCTTCCCTCCCCTCCACCTGGGTCAGAAGCCATGCCTCCGCCCTGCTGGGAGCTCACGAACACACGTCTATCCTCTCCTATGTACAAGGATATAACTACTATAATACTGCCCCTATATACAAGAATATAACTACTATAATACTGCTCCTGTGTACAAGAATATAACTACTATAATACTGCTCCGTGTGTACAAGAATATAACTACTATAATACTGCCCCTATGTACAAGAATATAACTACTATAATACTGATCCTGTGTACAAGAATATAACTACTATAATACTGCCCCTATGTACAAGAATATAACTACTATAATATGCTCCTATGTACAAGAATATAACTACTATAATACTGCTCCTATGTACAAGAATATAACTACTATAATACTGCCCCTATGTACAAGAATGTAACTACTATAATACTGCCCCTATGTACAAGAATATAACTACTATAATACTACCCCTATGTACAAGAATATAACTACTATAATACTGATCCTGTGTACAAGAATATAACTACTATAATACTGCCCCTATGTACAAGAATATAACTACTATAATACTGCTCTGACGTACAAGAATATAACTACTATAATACTGCCCCTATGTACAAGAATATAACTACTATAATACTGCCCCTATATACAAGAATATAACTACTATAATACTGCTCCTATGTGCAAGAATATAACTACTATAATACTGCCTCCTAGCTGAGAGGTTGTGTGTTTGTAGCTCTCCTGATGTCTGGAGCAAGCCCAGGGAGGGGCCACCCTGGGCGGGGAAGCTCCCCAGGCAAGGCCCAGGCTTCCCGGCCTACACTGGGACAAGCCTCCCAGGCCTCTCCTAATGGGAATGTTAATCCCAGAGCCACTGTCAGAGCAGTGAATGCAGCGAGCCAAAGCTGCAGCAGTTCTGTGAAGGAGGAAAAAGCCGTCAGTAAAGTTTTGGGAGGAAAACCTTCTCCAAGTCCAGCAAAGAAGCAAGAAGGAAAAGTGTCGGTCAGTGAAGGGTTACAGCACAATGTGAAGTCAGGTAACTCCCCAGTCAGCAAGCAGCTCCTGCCAGGTGCACAGGTGAGATCAGCCCCAGCTGTGCAGATCCCAGGACTGGTCAAGAAGTTCGGTGAGTTACAGCAGCAGAAAGACTCACTACAGATGCAGATAGACACTTGCTATAAGCTAAAGGCTATTAATCCCGGGAGTCATGATTTTTATGATGAGACTCTGAACACACTGGGTGTATTGCTGGCAAAAGTGGTGAGGGACATGGACTGCGTCCTAGAGAGGATGGGGCCCCTGGCGGAGACTTATAGGAACCAGGAACTGTTTAAGTCACAGAAGCAGAACTCTGCGGGTTCCAGGTCAGACATTGTCCCAGGTGGACCCCAGAAGCAGGTGCGGCCAGTGCTGCAACCTGCAAGTTTCTGCTTCCAAAAGGGGCAAATGCCGCACCAGCAGCAGCCTGTAGTACAGACCCCAGCAGACGTACCACAAGTCTCAGAATGCCCAGCAAAACTGCCTGCAGCAGATCCAAAGCAGAAGCATGTAGTGCAGAGTCCAGCAGAGGTACAACAAGTCACAGAATGCCCAGCACAACAGCCTGCAGCAGATTCCAAGCAGCAGCATGAAGGGCACATTCCAGTAGAGGTACAACAAGTCGCAGAATGCCCAGCACAGCCGCATGCAGCAGATTCCAAGCAGCAGCATGGACATTTTTCAGCAGAGGGACTACAAGTCTCAGAATGCCATGCACCACAGTTGGGCAGTGGACATGTGCCGGTAGTTCCTGATGGTGCCCAGCAGGGCTCTGATGCTGGGGATAACCGCACTGTATCTGAGGGGTCGGGGGTTTGGGGGAGCACAGTATCTTTGGTGGACGCTGCGCAGTCTGATAGTGACAGTCTGATAGTGACATTGATGTTGATGATAACAATGTGCATGATGATGTCTGTGATTTCCCCCTTTAATTCCGAGCACACAAGGTGCAGCAGCCCCCCCTGCTGCAGACCCTCACCCCGTCAGTCAGCCTAGTGTGACCCCGCAGGTTCCCCCCAGTAATGCCTGGAGTCGTGGCGCTCCGTCCTTCACCTCTGGTGCCAATTATACCGGTCAGGCATTTAAACGGAGAAACGTTGTGCGTTTCCGGCACAGAGGTGCCAAGGAGGATCTGCCAGATAGAAGGTTTGTGGTCAGGGAGCTCTTGTGTCGCCAGATGGGGTTTGCGCCAGTCAGCATCTTGGCGGTGATTAATCTTCCAGACAGGCAGGGCTATGACGTCAGCTTTAAGCTCATGAGTGACCTGGACAGGTTCTGGTCTAATTTCCCCAAGTTTAGAGACTCTGAGGGCTGGAGTAAGTTCAGCTTTATTCCTATCTCTAAGCCAGATACCGTTACGGTAAATCTTATCTTCTGGAATGAGTCTGTTCCCCCGCAGGACATTGTGGTGTGGCTCCGGAGGCATTGTGACCTGGTCTCTGACCTCACCAAAAGCAGAGACAATGATGGTATCTGGACGGGAGGGTGGAGGGTTTTGGTGAAACTGCGCCAGTGCGATAATATCACTGCCCACTTACCCAACTCCTTCTTTATTGGGAGGGAGAGGGGTGTGTGTTTCTATCCTGGGCAGCCTCGTAAGTGCTTCAAATGTGGCAAGGCGGGTCACCTGGCAAATACGTGTACTGTGGTGAAGTGCAACCTGTGTGGGGAGGTCGGCCATGTGGCTGCAGACTGCCAGAACATCAGGTGCAACCTCTGTGGGAAGATCGGTCACCCTCACAGGGACTGTCCTGACGCCTGGCACAATATCTGTAAGGACTATCCTGATGAGGATTTGGTGGCAGGGGCAGAGATTCTGGAGGAGGCAGCTTTACTGTCAGGGGAAATACTGGCCAGACCGGAGGTCCACCAGGGGTCTACTCAGGTGACACCAGAGCAGCAGGGTTCAGAGGGTGCACAGGGAAGTATGGAGGTTGTCCCTCAGGGGCAGCAGTCACAGGGAAGCATTACTTCAGTACTACCATCTGTGTCTCAGACTAAAAGGAAGAAAAAGGACAAGACCTCCCGTAAACCTGAGGAGTATGACACTGGCCAAGGAGCCAGGAAGAAGGTCCAGAGTTCTGCAGGTGTAATGGACTTATCTAATAGGTTTGGTGTTCTGTCTGAGTCTGACGGTGATTTTGAGGATGACCTTAGAAGAATTGACGCAGAGTTTGATAGGGACGTAGATGACTGTCCTCCGCCCAAGCGGAAGCCATTACCTGAGGGCACTCGGGTAGAGTCTGAAATGGAGACCGGCGGTGACCAGAATAACTCCGACTCAGATCTGTGACGCTGTCAACGACATAATGTCGAGCCCAGATAGAAAAATCATTAGGAAATGTTAAGTTAAGGAAGGATGTGTCACTGGGTTGAAATATGATGTTTTTTTTTTGTTTTTTTTTTTGTTTTTTTTTGTTTTTTTTTCCAACCAGGTGTATGGACTCTTTAAGATAATTTTATATGTATAATCCGATATGTAATGAATGTACAATCCAAGTGAATTTAGTTTTGTATTACTGGAGGAATGTCAGTATATTGTATTTGTTTGGTTTTTACAATAAAAATTGCCCCCTCTGTACAAGAATATAACTACTATAATACTGCTCCTGTGTACAAGAATATAACTACTATAATACTGCCCCCTATGTACAAGAATATAACTACTATAGTACTGTCCCTATGTATAAGAATATAACTACTATAATACTGCTCTATGTGCAAGAATATAACTACTATAATACTGCTCCTGTGTACAAGGATATAACTACTATATTACTGCCCTATGTACAAGAATATAACTACTATAATACTGCTCCTATGTACAAGAATATAACTACTATAATACTGCTCCTATGTACAAGAATATAACTACTATAATACTGCCCCTATGTACAAGAATGTAACTACTATAATACTGCCCTATGTACAAGAATATAACTACTATAATACTACCCCTATGTACAAGAATATAACTACTATAATACTGATCCCGTGTACAAGAATATAACTACTATAATACTGCCCCTATGTACAAGAATATAACTACTATAATACTGATCCTGTGTACAAGAATATAACTACTATAATACTTCCCCTATGTACAAGAATATAACTACTATAATACTGCTCTGACGTACAAGAATATAACTATTAATACTGCCCTATGTACAAGAATATAACTACTATAATACTGCCCCTATATACAAGAATATAACTACTATAATACTGCTCCTGTGTACAAGAATATAAACTACTATAATATTGCTCCTGTGTACAAGAATATAACTACTATAATACTGACCCTATGTACAAGAATATAACTACTATAATACTGACCCTCTGTACAAGAATATAACTACTATAATACTGCTCCTGTGTACAAGAATATAACTACTATAATACTGCTCCTATGTGCAAGAATATAACTACTATAATACTGCTCCTGTGTACAAGGATATAACTACTATAATACTGCCCCTATGTACAAGAATATAACTACTATAATACTGCTCTTATGTACAGAATATAACTACTATAATACTGCTCCTATGTACAAGAATATAACTACTATAATACTGCCCCTACGTAGAAGAATATAACTACTATAATACTGCCTCCTATATACAAGAATTTAACTACTATAATACTGCCCCTATGTACAAGAATGTAACTACTATAATACTGCCCCTATGTACAAGAATATAACTACTATAATACTACTCCTATGTACAAGAATATAACTACTATAATACTGCCCCTATGTACAAGAATATAACTACTATAACACTGCACTATGTACAAGAATATAACTACTATATTATTGCTCCTATGTACAAGAATATAACTACTATAATACTGCTCTGTGTACAAGAATATAACTACTATAATACTGCTCCTGTGTACAAGAATATATAACTACTATAATACTGCTCCTATGTACAAGAAAATAACTACTATAATACTGCTCCAACATACAAGAATATAACTACTATAATACTGCCCCTATATACAAGAATATAACTACTATAATACTGCTCCGACGTAAAATAATATAACTACTATAATACTGCCCCTATGTACAAGTATATAACTACTATAATACTGCCCCTATATACAAGAATATAACTACTATAATACTGCTCCTGTGTACAAGAGTATAACTACTATAATACTGCTCCTGTGTACAAGAATATAACTACTATAATACTGCCCCCTCTGTACAAGAATATAACTACTATAATACTGCTCCTGTGTACAAGAATATAACTACTATAATACTGCCCCCTTTGTACAAGAATATAACTACTATAGTACTGTCCCTATGTATAAGAATATAACTACTATAATACTGCTCCTATGTGCAAGAATATAAACTACTATAATACTGCTCCTGTGTACAAGGATATAACTACTATATTACTGCCCCTATGTACAAGAATATAACTACTATAATACTGCTCCTATGTACAAGAATATAACTACTATAATACTGCTCCTATGTTCAAGAATATAACTACTATAATACTGCCCTATGTACAAGAATGTAACTACTATAATACTGCCCCTATGTACAAGAATATAACTACTATAATACTACCCCTATGTACAAGAATATAACTACTATAATACTGATCCTGTGTACAAGAATATAACTACTATAATACTGCCCCTATGTACAAGAATATAACTACTATAATACTGATCCTGTGTACAAGAATATAACTACTATAATACTGCCCCTATGTACAAGAATATAACTACTATAATACTGCCCCTATGTACAAGAATATAACTACTATAATACTGCTCCTATGTACAAGAATATAACTACTATAATACTGCTCCTGTGTACAAGAACATAATTACTATAATACTGCTCCTGTGTACAAGAATATATAACTACTATATACTGCTCCTATGTACAAGAAAATAACTACTATAATACTGCTCCAACATACAAGAATATAACTACTAATAATACTGCCCCTATGTACAAGAATATAACTACTATAATACTGATCCTGTGTACAAGAATATAACTACTATAATACTGCCCCTATGTACAAGAATATAACTGCTATAATACTGCTCCTATGTACAAGAATATAACTCCTATAATACTGCTCCTGTGTACAAGAATATATAACTACTATAATACTGCTCCTATGTACAAGAAAATAACTACTATAATACTGCTCCAACATACAAGAATATAACTACTATAATACTGCCCCTATGTACAAGAATATAACTACTATAATACTGATCCTGTGTACAAGAATATAACTACTATAATACTGCCCCTATGTACAAGAATATAACTACTATAATACTGCTCCGACGTACAAGAATATAACTACTATAATACTGCCCCTATGTACAAGAATATAACTACTATATACTGCCCCTATATACAAGAATATAACTACTATAATACTGCTCTGTGTACAAGAATATAACTACTATAATACTGCTCCTGTGTACAAGAATATAACTACTATAATACTGCCCCCTCTGTACAAGAATATAACTACTATAATACTGCACCTGTGTACAAGAATATAACTACTATAATACTGCCCTATGTACAAGAATATAACTACTATAGTACTGTCCCTATGTATAAGAATATAACTACTATAATACTGCTCCTGTGTACAAGAATATAACTACTATAATACTGCCCCTCTGTACAAGAATATAACTACTATAATACTGCCCCTATGTACAAGAATATAACTACTATAATACTGCTCCTATGTACAAGAATATAACTACTATAATACTGCTCCTGTGTACAAGAATATAACTACTATAATACTGCTCCTGTGTACAAGAATATAATAACTACTATAATACTGCTCCTATGTACAAGAAAATAACTACTATAATACTGCTCCAACATACAAGAATATAACTACTATAATACTGCCCCTATGTACAAGAATATAACTACTATAATACTGATCCTGTGTACAAGAATATAACTACTATAATACTGCCCTATGTACAAGAATATAACTACTATAATACTGCTCCTATGTACAAGAATATAACTCCTATAATACTGCTCCTGTGTACAAGAATATATAACTACTATATATACTGCTCCTATGTACAAGAAAATAACTACTATAATACTGCTCCAACATACAAGAATATAACTACTATAATACTGCCCTATGTACAAGAAATAACTACTATAATACTGATCCTGTGTAACAGAATATAACTACTATAATACTGCCCTATGTACAAGAATATAACTACTATAATACTGCTCCGACGTACAAGAATATAACTACTATAATACTGCCCCCATGTACAAGAATATAAACTACTATAATACTGCCCCTATATACAAGAATATAACTACTATAATACTGCTCCTGTGTACAAGAATATAACTACTATAATACTGCTCCTGTGTACAAGAATATAACTACTATAATACTGCCCCCTACTGTACAAGAATATAACTACTATAATACTGCACCTGTGTACAAGAATATAACTACTATAATACTGCCCCCTATGTACAAGAATATAACTACTATAGTACTGTCCCTATGTATAAGAATATAACTACTGTAATACTGCTCCTATGTGCAAGAATATAACTACTATAATACTGCTCCTGTGTACAAGGATATAACTACTATATTACTGCCCCTATGTACAAGAATATAACTACTATAATACTGCTCCTATGTACAAGAATATAACTACTATAATACTGCTCCTATGTACAAGAATATAACTACTATAATACTGCCCCTATGTACAAGAATGTAACTACTATAATACTGCCCCTATGTACAAGAATATAACTACTATAATACTACCCTATGTACAAGAATATAACTACTATAAAAACAGATCCTGTGTACAAGAATATAACTACTATAATACTGCCCCTATGTACAAGAATATAACTACTATAATACTGCTCTGACGTACAAGAATATAACTACTATAATACTGCCCCTATGTACAAGAATATAACTACTATAATACTGCCCTATATACAAGAATATAACTACTATAATACTGCCCCCTATGTACAAGAATATAACTACTATAATACTGCTCCTGTGTACAAGAATATAATTACTATAATATTGCTCCTGTGTACAAGAATATAAAATACTATAATACTGACCCTATGTACAAGAATATAACTACTATAATACTGCCCCTCTGTACAAGAATATAACTACTATAATACTGCTCCCGTGTACAAGAATATAACTACTATAATACTGCTCCTATGTGCAAGAATATAACTACTATAATACTGCTCTGTGTACAAGGATATAACTACTATAATACTGCCCCTATGTACAAGAATATAACTACTATAATACTGACCCTATGTACAAGATATAACAACTATAATACTACCTCTATATAAAAGAATATAACTACTATAATACTGCTCCTATGTACAAGAATATAATTACTGTAATACTGCCCCTATGTACAAGAATGTAACTACTATAATACTACCCCTATGTACAAGAATATAACTACTATAATACTGCCCCTATGTACAAGAATATAAAATACTATAATACTGCCCCTATGTACAAGAATATAACTACTATAATACTGTTCCTATGTACAAGAATATAACTACTATAATACTACCCCTATGTACAAGAATATAACTTCTATAATACTGCTCCTATGTACAAGAATATAACTACTATAATACTGCCCCTACGTAGAAGAATATAACTACTATAATACTGCCCCCTATGTACAAGAATATAACAACTATAATACTGCCCCTATGTACAAGAATATAACTAATATAATACTACTCCTATGTACAAGATATAACTACTATAATACTGCCCCCTATGTACAAGAATTTAACTACTATAATACTGCCTCTATGTACAAGAATATAACTACTATAATATGCCTCTATGTACAAGAATATAACTACTATAATACTGCCCCTATGTACAAGAATATAACTACTATAATACTACCCCTATGTACAAGAATATAACTACTATAATACTGCTCCTATGTACAAGAATATAACTACTATAATACTGATCCTGTGTATAAGAATATAACTACTATAATACTGCCCCTATGTGCAAGAATATAACTACTATAATACTGCCCCCTCTGTACAAGAATATAACTACTATAATACTGCTCCTGTGTACAAGAATATAACTACTATAATACTGCCCCTATGTACAAGAATATAACTACTATAGTTTCTGTCCCTATGTATAAGAATATAACTACTATAATACTGCTCCTATGTGCAAGAATATAACTACTATAATTACTGCTCCTGTGTACAAGGATATAACTACTATATTACTGCCCCTATGTACAAGAATATAACTACTATAATACTGCTCCTATGTACAAGAATATAACTACTATAATACTGCTCCTATGTTCAAGAATATAACTACTATAATACTGCCCCTATGTACAAGAATGTAACTACTATAATACTGCCCCTATGTACAAGAATATAACTACTATAATACTACCCCTATGTACAAGAATATAACTACTATAATACTGATCCTGTGTACAAGAATATAACTACTATAATACTGCCCCTATGTACAAGAATATAACTACTATAATACTGATCCTGTGTACAAGAATATAACTACTATAATACTGCCCCTATGTACAAGAATATAACTACTATAATACTGCCCCTATGTACAAGAATATAACTACTATAATACTGCTCCTATGTACAAGAATATAACTACTATATAATAGCTCCTGTGTACAAGAATATAACTACTATAATACTGCTCCTGTGTACAAGAATATATAACTACTATAATACTGCTCCTATGTACAAGAAAATAACTACTATAATACTGCTCCAACATACAAGAATATAACTACTATAATACTGCCCCTATGTACAAGAATATAACTACTATAATACTGATCCTGTGTACAAGAATATAACTACTATAATACTGCCCCCATGTACAAGAATATAACTACTATAATACTGCTCCTATGTACAAGAATATAACTCCTATAATACTGCTCCTGTGTACAAGAATATATAACTACTATAATACTGCTCCTATGTACAAGAAAATAACTACTATAATACTGCTCCAACATACAAGAATATAACTACTATAATACTGCCCCTATGTACAAGAATATAACTACTATAAATACTGATCCTGTGTACAAGAATATAACTACTATAATACTGCCCCTATGTACAAGAATATAAACTACTATAATACTGCCCGACGTACAAGAATATAACTACTATAAATACTGCCCCTATGTACAAGAATATAACTACTATAATACTGTCCCTATATACAAGAAATATAACTACTATAATACTGCTCCTGTGTACAAGAATATAACTACTATAATACTGCTCCTGTGTACAAGAATATAACTACTATAATACTGCCCCCTCTGTACAAGAATATAACTACTATAATACTGCACCTGTGTACAAGAATATAACTACTATAATACTGCCCCTATGTACAAGAATATAACTACTATAGTACTGTCCCTATGTATAAGAATATAACTACTATAATACTGCTCCTATGTGCAAGAATATAACTACTATAATACTGCTCCTGTGTACAAGGATATAACTACTATATTACTGCCCCTATGTACAAGAATATAACTACTATAATACTGCTCCTATGTACAAGAATATACTACTATATAATACTGCTCCTATGTACAAGAATATAACTACTATAATACTGCCCCTATGTACAAGAATGTAACTACTATAATACTGCCCCTATGTACAGAATATAACTACTATAATACTACCCCTATGTACAAGAATATAACTACTATAATACTGATCCTGTGTACAAGAATATATACTACTATAATACTGCCCTATGTACAAGAATATAACTACTATAATACTGCTCTGACGTACAAGAATATAACTACTATAATACTGCCCCTATGTACAAGAAATATAACTACTATAATACTGCCCCTATATACAAGAATATTAACTACTATAATACTGCCCCTATGTACAAGAATATAACTACTATAATACTGCTCCTGTGTACAAGAATATAATTACTATAATATTGCTCCTGTGTACAAGATATAAACTACTATAATACTGACCCTATGTACAAGAATATAACTACTATAATACTGCCCCTCTGTACAAGAATATAACTACTATAATACTGCTCCGTGTACAAGAATATAACTACTATAATACTGCTCCTATGTGCAAGAATATAACTACTATAATACTGCTCCTGTGTACAAGGATATAACTACTATAATACTGCCCTATGTACAAGAATATAACTACTATAATACTGATCCTGTGTACAAGAATATAACTACTATAATACTGCCCCTATGTACAAGAATATAACTACTATAATACTGCTCCGACGTACAAGAATATAACTACTATAATACTGCCCCTATGTACAAGAATATAACTACTATAATACTGTCCCTATATACAAGAATTATAAACTACTATTTATTGCTCCTATGTACAAGATATAACTACTTATAATACTGGCCCCTAGATGAGAGGTTGTGTTTTTGAGCCTCTAACCTGATGTCTGGAGCAAGCCCCAGTGGAGGGCCACCCTGGGCGGGGAAGTCCCCAGGCAAGGCCCAGGCTTCCCGGCCATACACTGGGCAAGTCCTCAAGGCCTTCTCATTATGGGAATGTTATCCCAGCGCAACTGTCGGTGCTGAGAATGCAGCGAGCCAAGCTGCAGCAGTTCGTGAAGGAGGAAAAAAGACGTCAGTAAGTTTTGGGAGTGAAAACTTCTCCAAGTCAGCAAAGAAAGCAAGAAGGAAAAGTGTCGGTCAGCGATGGGTTACAGCACAATGTGAAGTCAGGTAATCCAGTCAGCAAGCTGGCTCCAGCCAGGTGCACAGTTGAGAATTCAGCCCCAGCTGTGCAGATCACCTCTACTGCTCCCAGGCAGAGACGGACGTATTTGGAAAGACAAACCATCAGGAGAGAACTTACAGCAGCTGGCAGTTATGGAAGCGGTCATGACGCACTCGGTCGCAGTCAGCGTGGCAGCAGTAAAAGTGCGCTGTGGAGCCTGGAGCCATGAAACCAGCGGGGTGGTGAAATTAAGGGCCTCTGGGTCAGCATCCGGGGACATCGATGATGCAGGATCCCAGGAGGAGACGCGCGTGCACTGAGCTTCAGCTCGCAGAGAGGATCCGGACTGGTCAAGATGTTCGGTGAGTTACAGCAGAGAAAAACACTTTAAGATGCATATAGAACAATTGCTATAAGCTGAAGGCTATTAATC
>JARQOD010000006.1:428688882-428715084 GCA_033576555.1 Oophaga sylvatica | reverse complement strand
TGGGGCCATTATTCTGTATGGAGCACTATGTGAGGCCATTATACTGTATGGAGGAGTATGTGGGGCCATTATACTGTATGAAGGACTATGTGAGGCCATTATACTGAATGGAGGAGTATGTGGGGCCATTATACTGTATGGAGGACTATGTGGGGCTATTATACTGTATGGAGGACTATATGAGGCCATTATACTTTATGGAGCACTATGTGAGGACATTATATGGTATGGAGGAGTATGTGGTCTCCAATGATCAGAAACGTATACTTTAGCCCAGACCCGGGCAAGGGGCGGCCCGCGGGCCGCATCCGGCCCGCCGGCTGTCCGTGACCGGCCCGCGGAGGCGCTCCGGCAGTCTCAGGGCCCCGGCATCAGCTGGCACAATACTTACCTCTCCCGTGCCTCCGCTGCTGCAGCTCCGGGCTCCACCGGCGCTTCCTCTCATAGCCGGCCGCTGAATGACGTCATCATTCAGCGGCCGGCTGTGTCAGAGAGCGGGGACGCTGAACAGGTAAGACGTGTCTCTGTGTGTGTCTGTGTCTATGTAGTGCGGTGCTGTGTGTGTGTGTGTGTGTGTGTGTGTGTGTGTGTATGTGAGAGAGTGCTTATGTGCTGTCTGTGTGTGATGATGGGCAGGCATTGCTGATAATGGGGAGGCATTGATGATGATGGGGAGAAGATGATGATGGGCAGGCATTGCTGATAATGGGGAGGCATTGATGATGATGGGGAGAAGATGATGATAATGGGCAGGTATTGATGATAATGGGCAGGCATTGATGATGGGGAAAGATGATGATGGTGATGGGCAGGCATTGATGATGATGGGGAGAAGATGATGATAATGGTCAGGTATTGATGATAATGGGCAGGTATTGATGATGGGGAGAAGATGATGATAATGGGCAGGTATTGATGATAATGGGCAGGCATTGATGATGGGGAGAAGATGATGATGGGCAGGCATTGCTGATAATGGGGATGCATTGATGATGATGGGGAGAAGATGATGATGGGCAGGCATTGCTGATAATGGGGAGGCATTGATGATGATGGGGAGAAGATGATGGGCAGGCATTGCTGATAATGGGGAGGCATTGATGATGATGGGAGAAGATGATGATAATGGGCAGGTATTGATGATAATGGGCAGGCATTGATGATGATGGGGAGAAGATGATGATAATGGGCAGGTATTGATGATAATGGGCAGGCATTGATGATGGGGAGAAGATGATGATGGGCAGGCATTGCTGATAATGGGGAGGCATTGATGATGATGGGGAGAAGATGATGATAATGGGCAGGCATTGATGATAATGGGCAGGCATTGATGATGGGGAGAAGATGATGATGGGCAGGCATTGCTGATAATGGGGAGGCATTGATGATGATGGGGAGAAGATGATGATAATGGGCAGGTATGTATATATACAGTATATATATATATATATATATATATATATATATACAGTATTGGGTAGAACGGAGTTAAGTATATTAGTCCGGCCCTCTAAAACCATCCCAATTTCTCATGCGGCCCCCTGGCAAAATTAATTGCCCACCCCTGCTTTAGCCTGTGGTTTGGAAATAACGTTCTAACTTTGGAACAACCCTTTAAAAAAAAAAATAGGCAACATATAGATTTACCAGGTCCACCAGAGCACACTTGCTTGTTGGGGGGCTTTCTTATCTGGGTCATAGAAGTTTTGCCATCAAGCAACCCCTGTAAATAATATGTTTATTCTAGAGACTTGTCTTCCCCTTCACTAGCTGAGTATCACCCACAGTTTTCCTGTCCAGCCAATATGGGATTCCGGGAAGCAGGCGATGCAAAACCTTCTAGTCCTGAAATAATACCCTTATTGATGCAGACTATGAAGTCATACTTCTTAGCCTAGATTCCTCCCACTCTGCTTGTGCTGAGCCATCCCTGCAGATCCATCACCTCCCATTATACAGCACTATATCCGACTCCTGCCGCTCCTCCGGGATGTCCAGCGGCCTCCGCACAATGTCTGACTGCACGCACGGAATAATCACCACCATTATTTCATGCTACGGCCACGACAGAGTCTGTGATATCCGGCCAAAATTCCACATCAGCTTTTTTTTTCCATTTTTAAGATATTTCTGTATTGAATAGAGACAGTGTATTGCTATTACTCTTTATTCCTACGATTTAACGTAAATACAGCAGTATATCTGCATGCTGAAGGGATATATATTGGATGCCAATAATGAGAATGGTGATAATAACGCAGCATCTGATAATCCACAACTCCTAATAATCCGGCACTGGGTGATTAAAACCAGAATCAGCACACATCACAGCCATTGGGTGGCCTCACATAAGCAGCTATAGCCTAAACAACTCCCGACAGAATATCAAGAAATCGTAATTTATTTTCAAAGCTCTGTTCACACACAGTCATTTTTACGTGGATTTAGAGCGCTCACTTAGACGTCCGTTTTTTTTGTGTGCGAGTGCTATCTGTGTTTTTCACCAAGAGAAAATTAGGTCATTCACAAGTCCTCAACATTTTTCAGAATGCGCAAAAATCACGAAGACACGTCAGACATTGATCCAAGTGTCAGATCAAAATCAGAAATGCCAGTCTATAAGTCCAAGAAAAAAATCGGACGACACTCAGATGACATCCAAGTGCCGTCAGATGTTCATGGACTATTAGAATGGAGAAGGTGGAGAGGCTATATATTTTTTTTTACACGTATGAGAAAAACTCATGACCGATAAAATTTTGTGAAATTTTTGCAAGTGAATAAAATTGACATGTGATTGAGTCCTAAAGGACGCACATTTTTTGGCACGGTTTTGACGCAATTTTTTTTTGCTGTGATGTTTGATGAAGTTTCTGGTATAATATGGGGTATATCAATACGGTGTAGAAAAAAAACATATCGGCCGCGTTTTCTCATTCAAATGAACGGGAAGCTTGCTGTAACCAGATTAGAAGCATTTTTTTTTATGTGGATTTTGGTGCGGAATCCTAAGAATATGTAATCGATATTAACATGACACATAAATATATCATAGAATCATAGAATGGTAGAGTTGGAAGGGACCTCCTGGGTCATCTGGTCCAACCCCCTGCTCAAAGCAGGATTCACTAAATCATCCCAGACAGATGTATGTCCAGCCTCTGTTTGAAGACTTCCATTGAAGGAGAACTCACCACCTCTCGTGGCAGCCTGTTCCACTCATTGATCATCCTAACTGTCAAAAAGTTTTTTCTAATATCTAATCTGTGTCTCCTCCCATTCAGTTTCATCCCATTGCTTCTAGTCTTTCCTTGTGCAAATGAGAATAAAGATGATCCTTCTACAATGTGACAGCCCTTGAGATATTTGTAGACAGCTATTAAGTCTCCTCTCAGTCTTCTTTTTTGCAAGCTAAACATTCCCAAATCCTGTAACCGTCCCTCATAGGACATGGTTTGCAGACCGGTCACCATTCTGGTGGCTCTTCTCTGAACTTGCTCCAGTTTGTTGATGTCTTTTTTAAAATATTAAATATTAAAACAAAGATGCAACATATTAGAGCCAAATCATCAGTATGTCTCCCACTTTAATTTGCAACTAGGGGTAACTTATGGTTATGGTGAGTGCCATAATGATTTAGATGCACTGTTGTCCATCTCGCCATATCCCCTGATGAATCCATGATGGAGGAAACGTGTTGGGAAACGGCCTGCTATGTCCTGAATCTATGACATTGTGTGGATTCTTTAATAAGGAGATGATATTGAAACTTACATCTTTATGGGTGAGAGCGTTCTAATTTACCTCTGAATGACCCCATGATGTGTTTCTGATGAATTAATTTATTAATTATTGCTATGGTTGTAACTTATGATCTGACTGATGGGACAAGTAACAGTCCAGAAAAATATAGGGGATGTAGAGGATTAAATACATGACCACCCATGTCGAAATCCAGTGCTGCTCCGATCTAAAGGGTCTAATAGAGGAAGACGATATCATGGTGACCGTGCTGCGCTGCGGTAATTTAATGAGAAGCATTTTGTGTTCCACATTGTTTTTTTTCATTATACCAACGCGTTTCGGCACCGGACCGTCGACTTTCACAAGGTAAAAAAAACAAGTATGTTTTTATCCAAAGATTGTGGCTCAGGTCGGTTAAGTTTAGTGGATGGTTGAGATCCATGGACAAGTGTGGGTGTTTTTCTAATTCTGGACAATGCCTTTAAGAAGCACATCCAATGGTACTTGACAGAAGCTGTGTTTTAGCTTCCCACATAGTTGGTGACTAAGAGCACCTTTTTTTTTTAAAGCAATTGTCCAGCACCCCTCACTTCTGCATTGGGAGATGAGCAGTGACGAGGATTTCATCTCTACAAATGCCTGTCAGGATGAGTGCACAACCGGAAGTCATTGTGCACCTGCTCCATTCACTAGATGATGTGTTGGCAGATTTCTGTAGGTTGCTCATTCTATGTGTGTCAGCCAATGGTCACCAGTCACCACCATTGCCAACTCTATTCTTACGAGCCCCTTCATGACCCCTTCTACAACTGTGAACCTACCAGCTCCTCAAAGAAGTCAACTCCCTACTAGATGCTGCCCCCCAGATCCTTCTAGGCCGATGTCCTCTACATCCTCTTTTAGACTCAACTTTAGCCCCCTACTAGCAACCCACTTTGGCTCCCTCCTGTGCTTAGACAATGTTGGCTGGCATTGAAACCAACACAGAGTTCCCCAAACATCTCTATTCAACCCACTCCACCACTCTATGCTCAAGACTTAGAGATAGAGGGTAATAGCGCTCCTGAAGAGCGCCCCGTGACCCACTGTACAGCATCTATCACAAATCCATCTTCCCTCTCTTTCGTCTCCAGTCCACAGCTTCTCCCACAGTGGACAAGCCACTTTGCTCCTCCAAAGAGCAAACTACTCCAACTTCCCATGTACTCATGCTCCTCCGATGGATAGACCCCAAGCCTAACTCTATTCATTGGCCATCTGCAATGTTCTGCCCTCTTGGTGCCATAACACCCCTTATTATTAGCTCCCATCTGCCAGTCCTATCAGCATTGGGGTGCAACATTGCAGCATCACATCTCCCCCCGGTTAGCGTTAGGCTCCTCCTGGGACTTTGCTGACGTTGACACCAACTCTTGTTAGCTGATTGTAGTCAACGGCATAAATGCAGATTAGTCTGCAAAAACAGCCAGACAGCTCAAATCCATGCTTCTTTCTGGGGTCCTATGATATCATGCCCCAGCCTACACAAAAATCTTGAAATAATTTAGAGAAAAATGCACATTTCTCAAGACTGGAATAATATTACATGTCAAATTGAACAAGCGTGAATGAATTCTAAAGCTCATAACTTTAAGGGTGTGAAGAACATCAGACTACAAGCAAAAACATCACACAGTGAATTATTCATTTTTAATCACTCAGCAAGTAGATTGAGTCAGAACTTAAAGCGGCATCAGGATATGGGCCAAATACAATAAAGTATGTAAGTTTCTACAGAATGTTGGTTCAGGGCAAAATCCTTGTTTATCTAGGGCACACATGTCAGACTCTGGCTCATGGGTCAAATCTGGCCCTCAGGGTGATTATATTTAGCCCACGACGTCGGGGACTATGTTGGACCATTATACTGTATGGATGACTTTGTTGGGACCATTATACTACATAGAAAACTATGTTGAGCCCATTATTCTGTAAGGAGCACTATGTTGGGCCACTATGCTGTATGCAGCACTATGTGAGGCCATTATCTTGCATGGAGGACTATGTGGGGCCACTATTCTGTATGGAGGACTATGCGGGGCCTGTTATTCTGTACGGAGAGCAATGTGGAGCTTATTATTTTGTACGGAGGACTATGTGGGGCCATTATACTGTATGGAGCACTATGTGAAGCCATTATTCTGTATGGAGGAGTATGTGGGGCCATTATACTGTATGGAGGACTATGTAAGGCCATTATTCTGCATGGAGGACTATGTGGGGCGCATTATACTGTACGGAGGACTATGCAAAGCCTGTTATTCTATATGGAGGACTGTGCAGGGCCCATTATTCTGTATGGAGGACTATGCGGGGCCCGTTATTCTGTATGGAGGACTATGGGGGGCCCATTATTCTGTATGCAGAACTATTCGGGGCCCATTATTCTGTATTGAGGACTAGGCAGGGCCCATTATTCTGTATGGAGGACTATGTCGGCCCATTGTACTGTATGAAGGACTATGTGGGGCCATTATTCTGTATAGAGATCTATGCTGGGCCCATTATTTTGTATGGAGGACTATGTGGGGCCTGTTATTCTGTATGGAGAACTATGTGGAGCCTATTATTTTGTACGGAGGACTATGTGGCACCATTATATTGGATGGAGCACTATGTGAGGCCATTATACTGTAAGTGGAGTAATGTGGGGAAATTATACTGTAGGGAGGACTATGTGGGGCCTTTATTCTGTATGAAGGACTATGCGAGGCCCATTATACTGTATGGAGGACTATGCAAGGCCCATTATTCTATATGGAGGATTATGCAGGACCCATTATTCTGTATGGAGGACTATGCAGGGTCTATTATTCTGTATGGAGGACTATGTGGGGCTATTATTCTGAAAGGAGGACTATGCCGCACCCTATATTCTGTATGGAGAACTAAGTAGAGCCATTATTCTATATGGAGGACTATGCGGGGCTCATTATTCTTTTTTGGGGACTATGTGAGGCCATTATACTTCATGGAGGATTATGTGGGCCATTATACTGTAAGGAGGACTAAATGGTCATTATTCGGTATGGAGGACTCTGTGAGGTCCATTATACTGTATAGAGGACTATGTGGGGGTGTCATGGGTGTGCCAGGTGTGACAGAGATCATCCTGGATCCTGGATCCGGCTGTAGAAGGTCATTAGGATTAGCGCTACAGGCTTTGTCTTGATTTTTACTTCTCTGTTGTGGAGTGATGTCCTTCTCCCTTAAGGATCTTGCAGTTACCTCCACCTTCTGCTGCTACTTAGCACACCCTTTCTGAAGGTTTAAATATATTCAGTCCCCTCAGCAGTGCGCTAGTGTTAGCTCAAAATTCCTCTGTCTGGTTGGAAGCATCAGCAGTCAGCTAGTGTCTTCTTGGAGGACTCTTGGAGGATGGCTGGTGTGATATATCGGTGGTCTTCTCAAGCTAAGTGTATCCCCTCGTTCGTTAACCCTCTCTGTCTTAAGTTGCAGTGGGGGTTGACTAGTGAACACCCGTCCTCTCACAATCCAGGGTCTATCGCTAGAGTCAGGCAGAGATTAGGTTACTATTCGGCAATAGGTGCAGAACCTATTTAGGGATGTTTAAGGCTGACAGGGTGTTGCTAGTTCTGCCTAGGGGTCTCCACTGTCCCCTTCCCTAGTGTTTGGGCTTCCTCTCCCACTCCCCATTGTTGAGCAACTTCTACCTCTCCCAGGGTGACAGTGGGCCATTATACTGTATGGATGACTACGTGAGACCCATTATACAGTATGGAGAACTATGTGGGGCCCATTTTACTGTATGGAGGACTATGTGGGGTCACTATTCTGTATGGAGGACTATGCGGGGCCCATTGTACTGTATGGAGGACTATGCGAGGCCTGTTATTCTGTATGGAGGACTATACAGGGCCCAATATTCTGTGTGGAGGACTATGCGGGGCCCTTTATCCTATATGGAGGACTATGCGGGACCCATTATTCTGTATGGAGGACTATGTGGGGCCCATTATTCTGTATGGAGGACTATGTTGGGCCCATTTAGCATACTGTATGGAGGACTATGTGGGGCCATTAATCTGTATGGAGGACTATGCAGGACTAGAGTTGAGCGATACTTTCCGATATCCAAAAGTATCGGAATCGGAATGGTATCGCCGATGCACAAAAAATATCGGCGATACCCAATACCGATACCGGAAATACAATGTAAGTCTATGGGAACAAAATATCGGAATTAAAAAAAACCCATTCTAGCCTTGTAGGTTAATTGTACATGAAGGAAAACAACAAAGAGTAATGTAGAATGTATTGGGGGAGGTTGAGGAGACATTAAAGGCATAGATGTTTAACCCAATCCAATGGAATAGCATTAATTTTTTTTTTTTAGGAAATACGTTCGGATTGACGAAGAAATTGACAATGTTGTTAACCTTTTTTCTATTTTGGCAAATATGTATGTTTCACAACTTCCATGCTCTTCACCTTTTTAACTTTTGACACACTTTCTCCTTCATAATCTTCAGCAGCATCATCTTTGTCATCAAATTATTCTTCATTTTCACCTTCTTTATCTTCTTCTAAAACTTCTTGCTTTTCATGTTTTTGTTAACATTACTCATATTGTTCTTTTTAAACTATTATTCTTCTTCATATTATAGTCCTTCATCTTCTTCATCATATTCTTATTTGTGACATAGATTCCTGTACTTGTAATCTGTAAAAGTATTATTTTTTCATCGTTCCGTTCTTGCTGCCACAAAAGATTTAAATTACAACAGTATTTGTCCGTGTTCAGTTTAGCCTGCAGCATCAGGCATTTACCAGGGGCACCACGAGGAGGAACGGACTCACCCCCATACACTGCTTAGTCTTCTTCTGCTTATAATTTAGAGCATATATTTTGCTCTTCATTTTGGTCTTATACTTCATGTTCTTCTGCCTTTAGATCTTCTGCTTATTGTTCTTGTGTCTCTTGTTCTGTATCTTGTATTTGTAGCACAACCTTGTACCAGCTGATGTTACTGGGACACGGTTACTAAGCAGGAGGTACCTGTGCTCCAAAGCACTACCAAGGACCAGCAGACGTTGCTGGAACTCGGATACCGAGATGGAGGCACCTAGGCCAAAGGCACTGCGGAGAACCAGTTGACGGTACTGGAACCCGGACGGGTAGCAGAAGGTACAAGAGCCAATGCAAGTAACGAGGACCAGCTGACTGTGCTGGAACCCGGAGGGGCAGCAGAAGGAAAAGGCCAATGGCACAACCGAGGACCAGCTGACGTTACTGGGACACGGTTACTAAGCAGGAGGTACCTGTGCTCCAAAGCACTACCAAGGACCAGCAGACGTTGCTGGAACTCGGATACCGAGATGGAGGCACCTAGGCCAAAGGCACTGCGGAGAACCAGTTGACGGTACTGGAACCCGGACGGGTAGCAGAAGGTACAAGAGCCAATGCAAGTAACGAGGACCAGCTGACTGTGCTGGAACCCGGAGGGGCAGCAGAAGGAAAAGAGCCAATGGCACAACCGAGGACCAGCGTACGTTACTGGGACACGGTTACTAAGCAGGAGGTACCTGTGCTCCAAAGCACTACCAAGGACCAGCAGACGTTGCTGGAACTCGGATACCGAGATGGAGGCACCTAGGCCAAAGGCACTGCGGAGAACCAGTTGACGGTACTGGAACCCGGACGGGTAGCAGAAGGTACAAGAGCCAATGCAAGTAACGAGGACCAGCTGACTGTGCTGGAACCCGGAGGGGCAGCAGAAGGAAAAGAGCCAATGGCACAACCGAGGACCAGCTGACGTTACTGGGACACGGTTACTAAGCAGGAGGTACCTGTGCTCCAAAGCACTACCAAGGAGATGGAGGCACCTAGGCAGAACTAGCAACACCCGAGATGGAGGCACCTAGGCCAAAGGCACTGCGGAGAACCAGTTGACGGTACTGGAACCCGGACGGGTACCATAAGGCACCCATGAAAATGTAAGTTTACAGGCCGCAAGCCGTCTGCAGTTACCAAATCACACAGTCCTACAGTGGGTGCTTGTCCTATTTTCACAACGGAAAGAGCCTTTATTTACATATCCCACAGCACACATAGGAATCACCTAAACTGCAGGCACCATAGAGTCGGATAACCGGAATGCAACATGACAGGACAACTTATTTGAGGCTAATTTACGTTGACACTGCCAGGAAACAGCTGTGGTGCTGTAACCAGGGTGGGCATGAGTCAGTACCCATGCCAATTACTTCCGAGCAACAACTGGCGGTGTTGGAGCCCAGGGATGAGAGGAGGACAGGGTGGAGGCAGCATGACTTTTTGTCGTACACACAGCAGGGGAACAGCTGCCATTACTCAACCCCAGTAACACAGGAGCAAGTGTTGACTGTGCTAACAGCACTTACAGGCAACAACTGGCGGTGTTGGAGCCCAGGGTCCAATGCATCGACTTCAATTGTTTCCACCTCCTCTCAGGAACACAGCACTGTTGATCAACCATCTGTCTCTTCACCGCCTGCCAAATTGCCCAGTCACTCAGAGAGTTCTGTACAGGAGCCAGCTGAGTCTCTGCTTCTGTTCTCAGAATCTGTTGGTTTGCAAACAGGGGCACAGCCAAGCAGCATTCTGGAATGTGAAGAAGAGGGAGTATGCAGTGATGCGCAACAGCTGTGTCTCTCTGAATCTGAAGAGGCGGGTGAGACAGTGCCGATGGTCAGCACACCGCAGAACGCATCTGATGATGATGAGACTCAGGTGCCAGTTTCTGTTGAGCATGGTGGTGGCCAGACCACCCAACAGCAGCAGGTGTTGGAAGAGGTTAGTGGAGATGATGAGGTCCAAGACCCAACATGGCGTGAGGAACAGGAAGGTGGTGGTAGCAGCTCTGAGGAAGCGATTGCCCCAACGGTACAAACAGGAGGGAGAGTTAGGCTGCATACTCTGTTGCCTGTAGCCTCCATTTTGGCACCTGTTCGGATTTCTCTTACAAAAGTCTAAACGGACGCTCCCAGGACTTGCACTGCGTGGTCCTTTTTTCACACACTTGCAGATGATATTTGCTATGTCAAATGCAAGCTGTGTAATCAAAAAGTAAAAAGAGGTAAAGTGTCAGTAACCTCAATACCACAAATATGTGTAAACATGTGCGGAGAAAACACGTACTTGAGTTACAAAGACACACTGAAGATGTACAGTCTATAGAGAATCACTGCACAAGTTTAACTGCATATGTCATGGTTAAATTTGAAATTTTTATTGCACACTTGATGTGAAAAAAGAAAATAGCTATGAGACTACTGACTGACGTTTTGGGCAACGCAGTGGCCTTTATCAAATAGTCGCTGGAAGAGATAGAAAAATTTACAGTCAATGACAATGTATAATATATACAATATATACAATAAATACATAGGGTGAAGAATATATATACATAGGAATTAGGCAACATGTTAAACATTTGGGTGATACTGTAGAACACGGAGAATTATCCCTCTAGGGTATGCGGGTGGATAATGTAGTTTTTTGTTGATTTTTGGGAGTGTGTACAAAACAGGGGTGATGGGGTATTGAATATTAAGGAATGTCATAGTCTTACAGTCTATGGTGATCAATTAAAGATGTTTTGTCAGGATACGATCAATTTTTTGACAGATGTAAAATGTAGGGTCACAATTGAGTTGTCTGTAGGTTAGGTTAACTGACAGTTGTCTATGAATTTCGGCAATAGATTGGGTCTTATTCATAATAACGATAGCACCCCCCTTATCTGCTGGTTTAATAATAATGTTGGGGCTATCTTTCAGAGATTTTATGGCTTGTTTATCTGTGGGTGTCAGGTTGTGGCGTATCGGGTGTAGGCCCAATCTCGGCAAACCATCCACGAGCACAGGCTCTGAATGCTGGCATTGCAAAACTCCTGTCCCTTGAAATGCTGTCATTCAGGCTGGTGGAGACAGACAGTTTACGGAACTTAATGGCATTGGCAGTCCCACAATACAATGTGCCAAGCTGATTTTATTTCAGCAGGCAAGCCGTCCCTGGTCTGCAAAAGCATGTTGTTGAGGTTAAAATTAAACATGCGCTACTAAACTCCGTCAGTAGCAATGTCCACCTGACCACCGCTGCGTGGACCAGTATCCATGGCCAGGGACGATACCTTTCCCTCACTGCCCATTGGGTCAATGTTGTGGAGCCGGGTACAGATCTTGCGAGTGGCGCTGTACGTGTTCAGGCAACTACAAGGATTGCGGGAATCAAGTCTGTACACATTGACTCCTCCTTCTCCAGTTCCTCAGAAACATCGTTGCAGGAGCCGTCATGGTCTACCTCCACATGGACCCGTGAACGCTTAATAAGAATCTTTAGTTATATAGCGCCAACAGATTACGCAGCGCTTTACAGTTTAACAGTTTCAGAACACAAGTCATAACTAACAACGTTACCAATACAATAATGAAAGCAATATAATCCGCACATGCTCGTGAGAGCTTACAATTTACAAATATGTGGGGGAGATACAAAGTACAGGTGTTTATATACAATGGTGTATTTAGAATGATGGCCCAGCCATTTTGATGGAGTGAGGGATGGATGGAGATAGTGAATGGGCTACACACACACACTTACACATAGAATGACTTTGATTAGTGAATGTGATAGGCCGCTATGAAGAAATGTGTTTAGAGTGAGCGCCCCAAAACATGCAAATTGTGGATAGTTCTAATTTCTTGGGTACAGCATTCCACAGTATTGGCGCAGCGCGGGAGAAGTCTTGGATTCGGGAGAGATGTTCTTTAGGTGTAGGTGGCAATAGCGGGCAACAGATTGTATATGGGAGGTGAAGGAGAGATTGGTGTCAAACATAACACCCAGACAGCGAGCCTGTTGACCGATATGAGCACAGACGTCAACAGGCCGTCCTGAAATTAATTTCCATGGGGAATCAAAGACACACAGCGCTGGAGCTCTGGAATGCCATAAAGCAAGAGAGCGACATGTGTATTTTGCCAGCGAATCTCCAGCCAGGCTTGGTAGTGTGTGACAATGGCCGAAATCTGGTGGCAGGTCTGGGCCTAGGCAACGTCACTCACATACCATGTCTGGCACATGTGCTAAACTTGGTCGTCCAGAGTTTTTTGAGGGACTATCCGGATCTTGATGCACTGCTGCACAAGGTCCGCCTACAGTGCGCTAACTTGCGACGTTCCACCATGGCCAGATCGCGCATTGCAGCTCTGCAACGCAGATTTTGCCTTCCTGAACATCGCATCATATGTGACGTACCCACCAGGTGGAATTCCACGTTACATATGTTGGAGCGGTTGTGTGAGCAGCAGCCAGCAGTAATGGAGTATCAGCTGCATCAGTTGCAATCAACTCGCAATTTGCGCCGTTCACTTCACCACTACTGAGTGGGCCTCTATAATAATAATCTTTATTTATATAGCGCCAACAGATTCCGCAGCGCTGTACAGTTTAACAGTTTCAAAACACAAGTCATAAGTGACAACGTTAACAATACAATAATTAAAGCAATACAAGCCGCCCCTGCTCGTGAGACCTTACAATCTACAATGAGGAGGGGGAGCTACAAAGTACAGTTGTTTATATACAATGGTTTATTTACAATGATGGTCCAGCCATTTTCAGGGAGTGAGGGATGGATGGAGATAGTGAATGGGCTACACACACACACAGTTACACGTAGAATGACTTTGATTAGTGAATGTGATAGGCCGCTCTGAACAAATGTGTTTTGAGTGTGGAAGTAGGGCTGTTAATGGGGATGTTGAAGTCTCCAAGGATAAGGGTTGGTACTTCTGAGGACATGAAAGTGCGGCAGCCAGGCAGAGAAGTGGTCAAGGAACTGTGTGGGCGAGCCTGGGGTCCGATATATTACCGCTACTCTAAGGAGAGGGGACGAAAGAGCCTGATGGTGTGTACCTAATAATTTGCAAAATCTTAATATAAAATTTACATGTTACATATTTACATCTAGTATAAAACATTTAACCATTAAGCCTACTTACAGAACAAGGAAGTGTAAAAAAACTTGTGCTTAAAAAAAAAGTGCAAATTAAATGTGAGAAGGGCAGTGTAACAAATAATTTAGGAAAAAGATAAACTAACATCAAGTGCTGTGTGCTGTGTAAGAGCCAGACACATTAACATGAAATCAGTCTGGAATAGCGGTGATTTTCTCCCCATAACCCGAGTAACATTCTGGGGAGAGGGGTGTAGAGTCAACGATCAGCAACTAGCTACGGTAGATCAAATACCTGAAAAAAAAAAAAAAAAAAAAATGGTTATTTAACATTCATAAGATACATTTTATTTTATCAAAAAAAAATTAAATATTTAACATTCATAAGATACATTGTATTTAAAAAAAAAATTATTTAACATTCCTAAGATAAATATTTTTTTTAAACATAAAAACTATAATACACAGCAGGATCTTTAGTAAAAACCAGACTTACCACTGTAACCTCTTAATCCTTGCAAGCTTCAACACAACGTTGACAAGGTACACAGCAGGGGTGGTCGGTCTCCTAGACAACGAGCAAACTCCTTCATGTTGAGAGAGGCCACCATCTCCTTAGCTTTCTGGTACTTTTCTGTGGGAATGAGCTTGTCTCCAACCAGCCAGGAATATTCATTGAATGGCACACCATGGTTTGGTATTAGCACCCAGTACCAAAAGTGAAGCCAACCACAGTTCCCATTTCTCATGAACTTTATTTGATATACTGGCTGGCCAAACATTAGTTTCTCACAAAGGAGCTGAAGACCCTGAGTGGCAGTAGGTGCAAGTCTCTCCAGCATGACCTGTTTGTTAGATATTTGCCGTCTACACCTAAAGAACATCTCTAGAATCCGCCCTTTTCTCACCATGGAAACAACAAAAACCCTCACTGTAGCATTGATCCACTCCCGCCTGGACTACTGCAATGCTCTATTACTTGGCCTCCCCATTACTCGACTATCCCCTCTCCAGTCCATCCTTAATGCAGCAGCCAGGGTCATCCATCTGGCTAATCGGTACTCGGACGCGTCTGCTGTTCGCCAGTCCTTACACTGGCTGCCCATTCATTATAGGATCCAATTCAAAGTACTGGTTCTCACCCACAAAGCTCTCCACAGTGCAGCACCCCCTACATCTCCTCCCTCATTTCTATCTATCGGCCTAACCGACTGCTGCGCTCTGCAAATGACTTTCGACTAACCTCTGCAGTAATCCGTACCTCCCACTCCCGACTCCAAGACTTCTCCCGCGCTGCGCAAATCCTCTGGAATGCTCTACCACAAGAAATTATGACTATCCACAATTTGCCTGGTTTCAGGCGCTCCCTCAAAACACATTTGTTCAGAGTGGCCTATCACATTCAATAAGCAAAGTCGTTCTATGTTTAAGTGTGTATGTGGAGCCCATTCACTACCTCCATCCATGCCTCACTCCCTCAAGATGGCTGGACCATCATTGGAAATGCACCATTATATATACACACCTGTACTTTGTATCTCCCCCACCTCATTGTAGATTGTAAGCTCTCACGAGCAGGGTCGGCTTATTTTGCTTTAATTATTGTATTGTTAACGTTGTTACCTATGACTTGTGTTTTGAAACTGTTAAAGTGTAAAGCGCTGCGGAATATGTTGGCGCTATATAAATAAAGATTATTATTATTATTATATCAGAGGGAGAAGAGGATTGGGACTTGACAAGGTGCCCGATTGCATCTTAAGTCTTATTGAATGTTGGAGCCAGTCCACCGTACAAAAGCAGCCATAGAGTGTCCGGGTACCCGCTTGGATTTCGATCAAAATGAAGACTACTTTGATGTACATGTACACCAATTCGAGAAAAATGACAAGGATGAGGCAGTAAGACACGCTCAGCAGAGTACAAGCAGCATTGCTTGAAGAAGTAACTTGAGCGTGATCAAAATTGAATAAATTAAAATCTCAGACTACAGTGAACACAACTCTTAGCTGTGAAAGGGCTTTTTGTGTCCTTCTACAGTGTTTTCAACCAATGTATTGGATACGGATGGAAGCACGTCACACTATAATTTCAATTGAATGGAGCAGCAAGAATTACACTAAAGAAAAAAAAAAAAAAAGAGTGAGAGTGACATGTGCAGATGCCTACATACAGCGTTGTATGCCGAGCAAACTGCAGCGCGTCACCTGCACTCACCACACACACCTTGCAGAGCTGTGAAAAAAACACTGCAAGGCAAAAGGAAGATGTACACAGCGGTTGGTAAAGTAGCCTGCCTAAAGCACAGTACACAAAATCGCAATCTCTAACTGTCCCTCAGAGTCAGCAGAGCAGCGTTCTGTCCCAAACTGAATTAACAGCACAGTGACGCTAAAATGGCGGCTTTATCCCACAACAATACCTTCCTTGTGTCACGGTTAGGGTAGCGTGTGTCTATTATATGAGTGTCTGTAAAATGTAACGTTACGCAGACTTATTCTGCCCTTGGGACGCAAAAATAAGACAGCAGTAATCATTTACTGTATAAAACTCCACCTATGCGCAACAAAACAAGCACGTTCCCTCTTACGGTTCCTGCGCTGACATGTGAGTAGGGAGTTTGGAGACGTTCCTGAATTTATCCCAGGTATCCAAGCATATCAGGCCGATAGGAGAGCATTAAAACCACCCACGGTGGTGACTTAAATATGGTGAATCGAACCAGTGAAGAACTGTAGGTCGATGCGAATGAATGTGCGATCACATGACACACGTTTATAATAACCCTTGCTAGACACGAGTAACTTTTGTAGACATTTGGACACACCTGAACCCAGATGGCAGTGAATATTCATTCTATTCGGCGCCACATGACTCTTGGTCCAGAATAGATTATATATTGCTAGCACAGGAGTATTAAGGGGAGTGGAAGAGGCAGATGTGCACAGCGTAGCTATATATGACCACGCGCCCGTATCAGTGACCCTGCCAGATATGGTGCAGATGGGGCCAAACCAAACTTGGCGCTTCCCGACCTATTTGTTAATGGATGAGAAGTTTCGACATCATGTGAAGCAATGGTGTTTTTAATATGTAAGGGATAATGGAGATACTAGGGATAGGCCGGAAATTTTATGGGCAGCAGGAAGGGAGTAATGCGCGGGAAACTAATAGGTTATCAGACAACGCTAAAAAAGAAGATGGCGACAAACTACTCGCAGGCTAGCAGGATATTACGCGATAGGTACAAGGCAAACAAGACAAGTTCATCAACACAGGTTAAAAATAGATGTAAGCAGGCTAAGGTTGACTTACACGTATGGGTATATCGACGAAGAGAAGCAGTAATAACAATTATAGAGCCGATGTATATCGTTATGGTAGCAAATGAGGGAGACTATTAGCACGACTAGCGAAAGGAAATCACATTCGTCATCAACATATTACAGCGTTAACGAATAAACAGGGGATCATGAACACAGACCCTCGAACCATAAACACCATTCTACAAGAATACTACTCAGACTTATATAAGGTGGAACATACAGATAGTGAGGAGGGTAACCCCTTTGTAGATGGAATACGGTTACCATCCATCACAAACTATCAGCTTCTCCTTTTAAAAAAACAAATTGAGGTGACGAAGTGACAGCGGCGATAAGTTACTTTAAATACGGGAAGATCCAGGATCTGACGGGTTTACAGCCAAATTATTAAAATTATTGAGTGAGGATATCCCGTCCACATTGGTACGCACCTTCAATCATATATTGGAGACAGGAGGGTTGCCCAGCCATTCAAACATGTCACACATGAAGTTGCTACTAAAACCAAACAAACCTTCACATCTGCCTGGATCCTATCGTACATTCTCACTCATTGACCATTATATCAAGATTTTGTCCAGGATCATGGCAGATCTTTTGAGTAGCATTGGTCCTACGCTGATAGGGCGATCACAAGTGGCCTTTGTTAGCTACTTTGTTGGCTACTATCAGTCTCACTATGCATAACACATGTGTGCAGTGGGCAGTATTACGTTTGCCTTCGGTGGAGTAGGAAAACCCCTCTATCGAAGTGTTAGTTGGGGAGATGGAAGATTTGACACCGGGACCTGAATTGTAATACTTAAATGTGACAGGTGACAAATTTGTTAAGGCGCAACTACGGCGGCCCCTACGTTGAGTCTAGCCCGTGAAAATTTACTGGTTGTCAATGGGGAACCCCAACACCGGGACAGCTACAGTATTTAAACAATTAGAGCTGAACCAAGATTTGCTGTATCAGGTTTATAAAATACATGTTGAAATTTTTTAGCAATTGCTGCTACCGCGGTCATATCGGAGGTTGGTAATGGACTTAGCGCATGCGCATGTACTAGGGTGACATTTGTGCCAAAAGAAAACCCTACACAGAATTATACACGTTTTACTGGCTGGGGGTCTATCAAGAAGTTAAACGGTATTGTAACTCTTGTCGCATGCGCCAGATACACAGTCCTCATCCTCATTTAGTAAGTCCCTTGGTGCCATTAAAAATTTTAGAGGTCCAGTTTGAGAGAATACCCATGGATCTGGTGGAACCGGTTAATAAATCAGCAAGGGGTCATCAACAGGGGCAATAAAAGGGGCACTGTGTGGGTCACCAGTTTTGAGCACACCCGAGTTCAAAAGAGAATTCATTGTCCAGACTGATGCGTCGAGGTAGGTCTGGGTGCCGTGTTGTCTCAGGACTGGGGCTTAACGGGAGGAGCATCCCATTAGTTTCCTGAGTCGAAAACTTACTCCATCAAAAAACAGAGACAGCATTGTAGAGAGAGAGTGCCTGGCGATAAAGTGGGCACTGGAGTCGTTGCGCTACTATTTGTTGGGATAACATTTTGTTTTGTAAATGATCATTCCCCTGTGACTGGCGGTGTTGTAGCCCAGGGGTAGAGTTCAGGTGGTAGAAAGATGAACATAACAGGAGACTTGGAAAACGTTGGCAAACAGTTATTTAATCTGAAAACGGACAGGCAAATTCAGGTGAGATCCATGCCTTGTTTCATTTTCAGAAAAATAAGCCGGTCTACATTGTCTGAGGATAGTCGCATGCGACGGTATGTTAGTACACCACCTGCAGCACTAAAGACGTGCTCAGATAATACACTGGCAGCAGGGCAAGCCAGCACCTCCAAGGCATACCACACATCAAATACAAATATAGCAGTAATAATAATATTATTAATAAAAAATGAAATTGCACACACAGTACACAGACACAGCTCATATGTGTGTATGAGAGAGTGTTTCTGTGTGTAGTTCATGCCTCTAGCCTAGAAGATCAGTCTTGCTAAATCTTTAACACTGACCCCTGTTCTGTTCTTAAAATGGTGGATGCTGAACTGCTTCTCAGCCCCCTCATACACAATCATTATGTGGCACTGCTGGGCTCAGTCAGAGGCATCAGATTGAACTAGGCTGTCCTGAGTCATTCTCAATAGAACATTTTGTTCAGCAGTTCATCTAGTTCATTTAGTTCAGAGGTCACATGATGCATTTCCTATCAGCTCCTCACAGGATAGGGTGGAGAAAAACTGAACTAAATGAACTAATCTTTTGAACTAATCTTTCAGTGAACTAGTTCATGGTGAACTAATCACCAAAATTAACTAGATTTCCCATCACTATGGTGTACACCTTGGTGGCGCTGTCACAAAACTTTGCCACATTTGTAACATACAGCTCTTGCCCTGTGCAGAGGCGCTGCTTGTGCTCTCTCTTGTTGCAGAGGTGTCTACAATGCCTCGACGCACAGAGCTGCTTTGTAAAGCAGTAGCAGCAGCAGCGCTCTCGGCTGGAATGGAGAACATTATGGATTTCAACAGTGTGTCTTGGTCCTCCAACATTTTACGGTCCCGGTTCAACGGTGTGATGAGGCTTTGTAAGTTGTCCCGGTAGCGAGGGTCTAGGAGGGTGTACCCCAATAATCTGACGTGGTGAGAATGTGGCCGATGCAAGCGGTCGTTTCTCAGGCAGTGCAGCATGAAATCAACCATGTGCTGCAGACTCACAACTGGCCAACAAACGCTGTCCTCTGGAAGAGCGTCACACTAATATATTTTTGTAAATTTAAAATAGAATAAAGCAGCAGCAATTTTTGAAAAATTACAAGATGAGCCAGTGACAGACACTCAGCAGAGTACACGCTGCGGTGGTTGAAGTGGAGCGGGATCTACACTCCTACAAAAAAATGAAACCTCAGACTACAGTGAACACTGAAACACAACTGTTCACTTGCTGTGAAAGGCCTTTTTGTGGACTTCTATTAAGTTTGCAAGCAATGTATTGTTATTTTGATGGAAGAGCGTCACACTAATATATTTTTGTAAATTTAAAATAGAAAAAGCAGCAGCAATTTTTGAAAAATTACAAGGTGAGCCAGTGACAGACACTCAGCAGAGTACACGCTGCGGTGGTTGAAGTGGAGCGGGATCTACACTCCTACAAAAAAATGAAACCTCAGACTACAGTGAACACTGAAACACAACTGTTCACTTGCTGTGAAAGGCCTTTTTGTGGACTTCTATTAAGTTTGCAAGCAATGTATTGTATTTTGATGGAAGAGCGTCACACTAATATTTTTTTGTAAATTTAAAATAGAATAAAGCAGCACCCATTTTTGAAAAATACAAGGATGAGCCATGACAGACACTCAGCAGAGTACACGCTGCGGTGGTTGAAGTGGAGCGGGATCTACACTCCTACAAAAAAAATGAAACCTCAGACTACAGTAAACACTGAAACACAACTGTTTCACTTGCTGTGAAAGGCCTTTTTGTGGACTTCTATTAAGTTTGCAAGGCAATGTATTGTATTTTGATGGAAGAGCGTCACACTAATATATTTTTGTAAATTTAAAATAGAAAAAAGCAGCAGCAATTTTTGAAAAATTACAAGGATGACCAGTGACAGACACTCAGCAGAGTACACGCAGCATTAGTTGAAGTAACTGGAGCGTGATCTGCACTCAAAAAAAAAAATAAAAATTACAGACTGCAGTGAACACTGAAACACAACTGTTCACTTGCTGTGAAAGGCTCCATTGTGGACTTCTATAGTGTTTGCAACCAAGGTATTGTATACGGATGGAAAGCGGGGCACACTATTATTTAAATTTACATGGAGCAGCAAGAATTACACTGAAGAAAAAAAAAAGAGTCTGTGAGTGACACGTGCAGATGCTACAGACAGCGTTGCATACAGAGCAAACTGCAGCGTCACCTGCACTCACACACACCTTGCTGAGCTGTTAAAACAACACTGCGGCAAAAGGAAGCTTACACAGCGGTTGGTGCTAGCCTGCCTACAGCCACTACACTAAATCGCAATCTCTAACTGTCCCTCAGAGTCAGCACAGCAGCGTTCTGTCCCTTACTAAATTCACAGCACAGTGACGCTAAAATGGCGGCGGCGCCTTTTATACACTGAAGAAAAAAAAAAAAGAGTCTGTGAGTGACACGTGCAGATGCCTACAGACAGCGTTGCATGCAGAGCAAACTGCAGCGTCACCTGCACTCACAACACACCTTGCAGAGCTGTTAAAACAACACTGCAGGCAAAGGAAGCTTTTACACAGCGGTGGTAAACTAGCCTGCCTAAAGCACAGTACACTAAATCGCAATCTCTAACTGTCCCTCAGAGTCAGCAGAGCAGCGTTCTGTCCCTAACTGAGTTCAAAAGCACAGTGACGCCAAAATGGCTGCGGCGCCCTTTTATATTTGCATTCTGACATAATTTCAGCAGCCAATCACAGCCATGCCATTAGTTAAGATGACCGCAGCATTACAGGATTGCCCACACTTCATAAATTCATCATTGGCTGACTAACATCCAAATTTCCTCTCAAAGAATTATGGGAACTTCCGATTCCGGTATACGATATTGAAAAAGTATCGGAATTAAGTATCGGAATTCCGATAACGCGAATATCGGCCGATACCCGATACTGCGGTATCGGAATCTCAACACTATGCAGGGACTATTATTCTTTATAGAGGACTATGCAGAAATCATTATTCTGCATGTAGCACTAAGTAGGGCCATTATTCTGTTGAGAACTATGTCGGGCCCATTATACTGTATGGAGGACTATGTGGGGCCATTTTTCTATATGAAGGACTATGCGAGGCCCATTATTCTGTATGGAGGACTATGCAGAACCTTTATTCTGCATGGAGCACTATGTAGGGCCATTATTCTGTATGGAGGACTATATGGGGACTATTATACTGTATGGAGGACTATGTGGGGGCCATTATACTGTATGGGACTTGTGGTGGCCATTATATTGTGTGGGGGCTTTTGTGGGGATCTCAGTTGGAGCATCATACTGTGATGATCACCGCACTTTGCTGCGGTATACAGTAAGGTCATCATACTGTGCATGTGGAGGATACTGTAGAGGATTCACTTTGGGGGTATCATACTGTTTGGGGCACTTTGTTGGCATCATACTTTCATACTTTAATCTGTATTTTTCCATTAATTTAAGTTTTTTTATCCCTTTTTCTAGGCCTCATGCGGTCACTCGGGGCTTCAGACATCTTAGTGAGGCCTAGGGAGTGAATAAGCAGTGGCTAGGCCGCACGTGTCCTTAAGGGGTGTGACATATGTCAATAAGGTATGTCATGCCTTATATGAATGCAAGGTCTGTGTCAGAAACCCGGAGTAGTCCAAGGACCTGTGGTCAGAAAAAGAATCAAAGCGAAGACCAGACCAGAGGTCAGGGGGTTAGATGCTGTGGCAGGACAGGTGAAGTGTGGGTCTATGATTCAACTCATTCTCTTTAGCAATGAATGGCTTAAAAATGCTTGCTGAGAACTTCAGAGTCTGAGCTGTAGCTCTTGGGTTTGCAAATTCTTTGAGTATTGTTTGTTCTGACCTCAATATGAATTTGCTAGGTAAAACAATTTCCTGGAAGATTGCGAACTGTGTCGGAAGACTCATAGAAGTCCAAGGACCTCATGTCAGAAGAAGAACCAATGCGATGACCAGACCAAAGGTCAGACCCATTAGGTGCTGCGACAGGACAGGTGAAGGTCTATGATAGATGGGTAAAGTTTTCAATATTTTTAACCTCTTCCCCAACTGGCTGAATTGCAGTTTGATTTATTCTTTAAAATCGAATCACAAAAAAATTGCAAACAAATTTTCCATGGAAATCATGATGAATTTGATTTGTCAAAAATCAATTTGCTTATCTCAACTCATGTTCTATAGCAGATGGGCACAAAGTGCAGCCCTTGTGCCACATTTGGCCCATTGTCTGTTTGGCTCTAGACAGTGACAGCCAATGGGCTGAATGCAGTGACGTCGCACACCGCAGGGCCGCCCACAGCGCTGCGTCTATCTTTCACCGGTATCTGCATCTTTGGGAATGTGTCATGCTGTGTCCTAAGGGCCTGTGTGGGAACATAATACTGAGCCCTAAGGAGGCTGTGTAGGGACATGATATTGTGCAAAGGGGCTCTATGGGGACAAATTCTGTACAGGAGCTGACGATGGGGGCTGTTTGGCGATGCCATACTGTGTAAGTGGTCTTTGTGGGGACATCATACTGTGTAGGGGGCTTTATGGGGATGTTTACTGTTGCGGGAGCTGTGTTGGGACTTCATACTGTGTGAAAGATTCTGTAGTGATATACTATGTGAGAGGCTTTGTGGGGACATCATATTTTGTGGGGACATCATAGTGTTGGTGACTTTGTGAGGACATTATACTGACTGAGGGGACCATCATATTGTGGCAAGGGGATTTGTGGGGACATCAATACCGTGTGACGCGCTTTCTGGAGATATCTAACTGTGTGTGTGGTGCTTTTTGTGGACATCATACAGTGTGTGTGTGTGTGTATGTGTAGGTGGGTGTTATGGGCATTTTGGGACATCATGCTGTTTTAGGGTCATGTGGACATCATACTTGTGAAAAATTGTGTGATGACATTATGTTATTATAACAAATATTAACAGAAGCAGAGACTCAACATAGTTATTCTGCTCCAGTATTCTTTGTAGGCCTCAATCTGTTTTCAATAAACAGTAGAAATGATGTGCATTACCAAAAAGCTCTATCCTGGTCTTATCTGTCCACAAGACACTTTCTCAGAAGGATTTTGGCTTACTCATGTCCATTTTGGCATACTGCAGTCAAGCTTTTTTATGTCAGTGTCAGCAGTGGGGTCCTCCTGGGTCTCCTGCCATAGCGTTCATTTCCTTCAAATGTGGACGATAGTTCTCACTGACACTGAGCACCCTGACTTGCAGTCAGCTTGAATTTCTTTAGAACATGATTGGGCTGCTTAGCCACCATCCGGACGATCCTGCGTTGCAACTTTTCATTAATTTTTTCTCTGTCATCCACATCCAGGGAGATTAGCTACATGCCATGGGTTGTAAATGTCTTTGATTATGTTGGGCACTGTGGACAAAGAAACATCAAGATCTCTGGAGATGGACTTATAAACCTTGAGATTGTTGATATTGTTCAACAATTTTGGTTCTTGAGTCCTCAGACAGTTCTCTTCTTCTCTTTCTGTTCTCCGTGCTTAGTGTGGCACATACAGACACACAATGCAAAGATTGAGTCAGCTTCTCCATTTTTACCTGTTACTTGCCTCAGGTGAATTTGAATGAGCATCACATCTTGAAACAAAGTTGTTTACCCACAATTTTGGAAAGGTGTCAACAATTTTGTTTGGCCCATTTTTCTTGTTTTGTGTGAAACTATGTCCACTTTCCTTTTTTCTCAGTTTTTTTTTGGGTTGTTCCAATACACACAAAGGAAATAAAAATGTGTATTAACAAACCATTAACAAAACATGTGTAATTGCAATAATTTTCTGTGAGAAATACTTCATTTTCTGGAACAATTTCAAGGGTGTCAACACCACTTCCAGCCTTGACTGTATATTATATAATATATATACATACATATTGTTATGCTTATTCTTCAAAGCACAAGTTTGGAGTCCATGGGCAAAAAAGCAGAGACAAAAAATCACATCGGTTGCTGAAATGTAATTTTTGGCTTGTGAGGAATCCTAATGAAGGTCAGCATACTGTACTGTATATCAAGTTGGGATGACGCTTAAATACTATTTCTCTCTGACATTTTAAAGATCATATTTTATTGCTTAGTTACATGCCGAAAACAAGTAAAAATGAGATAAGTTGCAGAAATATCATTTTGTGTATACAGCTCCACGCAGACTGATGTGTCTGGTTACGAACAATGAAAAAAATAACTTGCAAAAAGTCAGATCCTGTAGTCTCTTGAGTTACTTCTCTCTACTTCCTCCTCAACTGCAAAACAAAGTGGAGCGACCCTGCGACAAATGCCTTGCAGGAGCTGAATGCAAAGGCTTCATTGTAATCAGTAGTTATGGAGACTCATGATTTGCACAGGAGCTGTATACACAGGATATTTCTAATCAATACTCTTGGCAATGATGTTTCCATTTTTTTAATTTAAATAGATTGCAAAGAAAAACAAGCAGTTGCAAAAGTTTGTTCAATTTAAAGGAGACACATAGGTCTGCATAGGAGCTGCATACACCGAACGGCAGGAAATTTTTTAATTAATGTTATATGAATTAATTTTAGAAATAGGTCTGCATTGGGGCTGCATACACAAGATGGCAAGGTATTTTAATTAATGTTATATAAAATAATGCTAAACATAGGTCTGCATAGGAGCTGCGTACATGGAACGGCAGGAATTGTTAATCAATGTTATTTGAAATAATGTTAGACATGGGTCTGCATTGGAGCTGTGTACGCACAATGGCAAGATATTTTAATCAATGCTATTTAAAAGGATGCTATACGTAGTTCAGCATAGGAGCTGCGTACATGGAACGGAAGGATATTTTTAATCAATTCTACTTGAAATAATGCTATACATATTCTGCATAGGAAACTGCGTACACACAACGGCAGATGTTTTTAATCAATTCTACTTGAAATAATGCTATACATAGTTCTGCATTGGAGCTGCGTACACAGAATGGAAGGATATTTTTAATCAATGCTATTTAAAAAGGATGCTATACATAGTTCTGCATAGGAGCTGCGTACACAGAACGGCAGGATGTTTTTAATCAATGCTATGTTTGCAATGGTGTTTAATTTTTTATATAGATACATTGGAGCAATAGAACCTTCAGTTGCAATAGTTTATGCACCCTTTCCAAAAGCTGGCACTCCATTTTCTAAAGGCCAGCAGCAGTTCTAGTTCTGTATATGGAAAGAAGCAATCAGAGCCGTTCAGATCTCGAGGCCCTTGCGCCTGATCCAAGCAATCTTCCCGTCAGAAGTGACCGAATCAGGTCAGGGACATTATTCCCGACGCGGGACTCTACTGGTTACACAGTAAATGATATAAATGGTCTCTGCTGGTCGTACTGGCACGACCCA